>JAJNNX010000018.1:0-600000 GCA_023159155.1 Ustulina deusta | reverse complement strand
CATATTGAGCTATATGACGTATTAGATATCACACTGGGAAGCACAATCGCTAGTCTGGGCGTTCGAGTATGTTGATATGCCTCTGCGTTGAGATCGGAGGCAGCAAAACGGCTTTAGTGGGTCAGTCGGCATCGATCCGTGCATGTGCCGGCGATATGACTTATCCAAGCTAACCTACATAATATAATCGTTAGACCACATAGAAAAAAAGAAATAAAATAAACTGCAAGATCAATGGGGAAAACAGCACATATATTTCGATTCGTAAAAAGGGTTCTAAGTTGCATTGCACAGGTCAAAACCACACTCCGCGGCTCAAGGAGTTGGGAGCCCATCACCGATAACTTGTGCTGCGGTAAGTAACTTATCTGGTAGTGGGGTGCTTAGACCCACTTTGAATAATTGATAGGTATCGATAAAGAAGTTTGTACCATCTATCTATCTGACCATCTCAAAAAAAAAGCTCTATTAGGAAGCTTCATCTCCAATCATCTTCACTGAACCACTACAACTTCCCTCCCCGAGTGTAGTAAGGAAGACGCCGTATTATATCTAGCGCCAACGACAAAGTATATCATAATACTAGCCACTCTGGTCAATCAGCAAACATAGGAGGATGCCGCGCGCAAAGAGATCGAAGCAGTACAAGCGGCTAATGAACCAATATGGTGAGTAGATTCGCACATACATATCCAAGGTCCCCAACGCATCGCTAAATGGATTCTTGTCAAGAGATAAATTTCGGATTTCGTGAGCCTTACCAAGTCCTCTGCGACAGCCAGTTTCTTGAGGCTGCTATCCGTAGCAAGATGGACATCGATCACATACTGAAGGCCACTCTACACGGTAACACGAAACTATGTGCGTCCATGTTCTCTTTCAATCTCTGGGCGCTATGCTAATTTAATCGCCTAGTAATAACTCAGTGCTCGATGCGATGGTTGTACGCTAGGAAGAATGAGTCCGGCATAGGAGCTGTTATCGAATTCGCAAAGGAAAGATTGGAACGACGACGATGTGGGCATCACCCCTCCGACTACCCTGAACCTCTCGGTATGATTTGGCGAGGCTTTTTGTTTCTTATTCGGCAGCCTTTGGGCTCAGTTATTCCTACATCACCCGAATCCAAGGCAACTTCTTACCTTCGTCGGCGATTACTAACTGATGATTTCGAACAGAAGAGTTACATTGCCTTCACTCCGTAGTTGACCCGAGTAAAACCGGAATCAATAAGCACCGCTATGTGTGCGCAATCAACGATGACGAAATCCGATCCTCGTTGCGGAACGGTATCCAGGTCGTGCCATTGCTGTATATCCGGCGGTCCGTCCTCATCATGGAACCAGCATCTTCGACTACTGTGAAAGCACGTTCACGAGATGAGAAGGCGAAGTTTACTGCGGAGCTCAAATCGTCGGGTGGGAAGAGGAAGAGACAGCAAGAGGATACGGATGACGGTGATAACAACGGTACAAAGGAAGGGGCTGATCCGAACAACCCTGAGAAGAAAAAGACGAAAAAGACATATGGCCCCAAAGAACCAAACCCATTGTCAACAAAGAAGAAGAGAGAGGAACGTAAACCGTGCCACATAGAAAAAACCCCGACGGGGACAGGTGGAACGGCCGAATCGGAGGAGGCAAAGCCAGATAATGGAGCGCAGCTAGAGACTGCGGGGGAAGTTTCGGGACGAAAGCGACGGCGCAAACACAAGTCAAAAGCTGTCGCTGCTGCTGCTAGCGGTAAGGATGATGATATTCAGATGAAGGCTTCAGTGGGTGACGAATAATGGTCTGCGTGCCCAAGAAAGCATTTGCATGGCGTTTCTAGGAAGGACAAAAATCATACCCACATGGACCTGAAAAATCAACGATACCACCATGAATCTGAATTATATTTCTAAGACTCGTGAGGTGCCTAGTCCTACACACATTACGACAGGTTGAGAGAGACGGGCGTCGTAGTTCGGTTATTATCTCCCTGGATCTCCTATCTACATAGTAGGACCGGGACCTATATGTACTAAGGTATTCAAGGAAGTACACTACCTATGTATATTACAAGATAGGTATGTAGGTAACTACCTACTTTAGATACTCAGGTAGGTGCTAAAGTAAAAAGACCTAGGTATTCTTTTCTTTCAAATCTAAGACCGCGATTTGAAATGACGACTAGTAAGTACAATGTAGTGTATACTGGGCACTACCTAGTGTAGCAAAGATAGGAAAATGGAACTCATATCTTGTAAAGTACCCCTTCGGGACTAAATCAAAAATGAAACCCTCTTGATACTGCCAAATGAGATGGGACCAGCACATTGCACTGTAGTCTAGTACCCATTTGTTTCAACTCGATCCTAGTCGCAGCAAAGTTCTCCATTACTTTAGTCTAGGTAGATATACATGCAAAGTCATGTCACCGCGTGTCGGTGTCGGTCCACTGGACACCGCCGATCCCTGACCTGAATGGATTGCAGCTAATCACCTAAACAGCAATGTGGGGAATGCCAAACGACGCCTGGAACCTCACATTTTATTCAATGTGAACGATCTCTTAACAATTACCTATCCCGTACCAAATAACCCCTTTTCCAAAACTACAATTCCCAGTGCCTTTCCCCGAGTCCACCAAGGTCAACAGCTCGCACCACCCACATGCGCACAAGACAAAAGCACCCATGGCAGCTGGCGGCGTCCCTGAAGTTGACGATTTTGGCTTGCCCATCCGAAAATACGTAAGCCCCGTGGAGAACGATGACAGCGGCGAACACAAGCCTACGGGCGCTACGGCTCGGCCTGTCGAGAGTAATGTCCCCTCCGAAGGGTCCAATATAACTCATCAGGAGACTTTGCAGACAGCGCGCCCAGAGGCGCCGAAGAAAGGTGCCGACCCGAAGTCGGTAGATGACAAGTCGACATTGGTGTCGACGAGTGCCGCCACCAAAACCAGCGACTCGAACATATCAAACAACGAAAAGGAAGCCCTCCAAGATGTTCCGTCTGCATCACAACAAACGCCCAATGCGACGCCCAAAGTTGAAGACCCAGTTGCAGCCGTCCACCCGGCTCAGAACGCGGAACTAGAGTCTCCAAATGCTACTAAACGCAGGAATACTTTGAGCAAAGATGTCCAAGCTATATCAGGGCCGTCGATCAAAGAAATACAAGCAAACAAGCAAGCGGCGGAGGCAGAAGCAGAAAAGGCTCCCCGCGTGAACCATAGCCGGGATGTTAGCGCGGCGAGCAATAATCTCGGAGTCTCCGAATTCTCTCATCAACAGCTCACAGCTCCGAAGGGAGAAGCCAACGATACCGATGACGAATGGCAAACCATGCCAGCATATGCACCTTACGATATCTATGACGATGATAACAAACTTATAGCAAAGGAGCACAATCCAGACGACGATGATGTGTACGAATATGCCGGGCTTGGCGGTGCTGGCAAAGGGTATACTCGGGTCATAGATGATGAAGACGCAGAGTCCGAGACAAGTATGGACGACAATACACGATACCTTTTTAATAATGTCAAATCCACTAGTATGACGGAAATGGATGAAGAACAGCGCGATGCAGTCTCCCAATTACAGGCAACTAAGGACCTTTTGACTGAAGGGCAAAGAATAGCCTACGTCGGCATTGCCCGCTTAGAATTGGCCAACATGGTAAAAGATGTGGGACAATTGCAACATCTTAAGAGCGCGAAGAAAGATTTACAGTTAGCAGTTGAAGCCATGAAAATGTGGTCACAAAAGATCATGGTTCGGCTGTATGCGCATATGGATATCAGCTCCGCAGAGCAGATCATGATAGAACAGCTATCCGACCATGGCGTCCGGCCTGCCGATCTTACTCCGGCCCTTATGCAAAACGCGAGGGTGAAGAATCCCATGGCAGAAACTACCCCGGCCTCAACCCCCAAAATATCGGGAAAGAATACCCCCCGACTATCCATCTCCAGCGACCCCAGCCAAGAAGCATCGGCAGAACCGCCACCACCTTATGAGAGCCACGAGGGCGACGAGATGCCAGAAGTTAAGACGCCCTCGCAACTACCCAGCACGGACAAGATTGATATAGATCTGCGATGGACCGTACTTTGTGACCTCTTCCTTGTCTTAATAGCTGATGGGATGTATGACGCGCGATCGAGGGTACTTCTAGAACGAGTAGGCAAGGACTTGGAAGTTCCTTGGATAGATATCTGCAGGTTCGAGAAGCGTGTAACGGATGCTTTGGAAATGCAACAACAGGCCGAACAGGAGAATTGGAACGAGGAAGAACACCTCGAAAATCGAAGAAAACTGGCTCTTAGGAAACGCTACGTAATGATGGGGCTGGCCACGGTCGGTGGTGGTCTCGTGATCGGGCTTTCAGCGGGGTTATTGGCACCTCTAATTGGTGCTGGCCTAGCAGCTGGGTTTACGACAATTGGCATCGGGGGGACGAGCTCTTTCCTCGCAGGAGCTGGAGGGGCGGCCATCATCACGTCCGGTGCAGCTGCTTCCGGAAGTTTCATGGGCGGCAAGGCCGCTGATCGCAGGACAGGCGCCGTGAAGACCTTTGAGTATCGGCCATTTCACAACAACAAGCGGGTCAATCTTATTTTGACGATTTCCGGGTGGCTGACGAGCAAAGCCGACGACGTTCGTTTACCATTCAGTACCGTGGATCCAATCATGGGTGATTTATATTCCATATTGTGGGAGCCGGAACTATTAACGAGTATGGGTGACACCATTAACATTCTAGCAACAGAAGTAAGTAATCCACTTGAAATATTAACGCAACACTCAGCTCATCATCCTAGGCTCTCACCCAAGGCCTTCAGCAAGTACTAGGTAGTACGATCTTGATCAGTCTGATGGCGGCTCTCCAATTACCAGTTGTATTGTCAAAGCTTGCATACTTGATTGACAATCCCTGGGCAGTATCACTGGATCGAGCGTGGGCTACCGGTCTCATTCTCGCAGATTCTTTGATAGACAGGAACCTAGGCAGCCGCCCCATCACTCTCGTAGGTTACTCCCTTGGTTCGCGTGTCATCCTCTCTTGTCTCCTCGAACTCGCCCGAAAGGGTGCGCATGGACTTGTCCAAAATGTCTACCTCTTCGGAGCACCCATTGTTGTGAAAAGGGAAGAAATTATTAGGGCCAGGGCTGTCGTCGCTGGCCGATTCGTCAATGGATATAACCGCAACGACTGGATTCTAGGCTACCTTTTTCGCCTGACAAATGGGGGTATTCGACGAGTGGCTGGTCTAGGCACCATAGACGGGATACCCGAAGTTGAAAACTTTGATTGCACAAAGTTCGTTAATGGCCATATGCAATACCGAACGGCTATGCCTCGTCTCCTACGAGAATGTGGCTGGGCGGTTGAAAGTGACGAATTTGGAGAGATCGAGGATCCCGATCCAGACCGTCACCGAGAACGACAAATCGAACTCATCAACGAGATCGAAGAAGCTCGCAAGGAGCTAGAGAAGGAGGGGCAATCGAAGAAAGGAAAAGGTAGCTGGGGCATCTTTAGTCGGAAGAAGAAAGCTGATCGTCAGGACTGGGAGATCTATGAAGACAGCAAACGGGCAGATGTGTCTCGAACCGAGGACGAGGGTAATAATAGCGGCGTCTTGTTTGATGTCGACGCCATACGCGCCCAGTTGGCACGTGACGAGAAGCTACAAGTCAAAGAGTTGGCGTCCACATTACCGCCGATGAAGCTCGATACATCACCAACTACACAGTCAACTCCACGAGACATGCTACGTGAAACACAAAGCCTTGATAGAACGCCGACATTACGGTCAGGGGATTTTCATGGACACCCATTTCAGCACGAACAAGACGACATTCAGATGACATTTGATACGGCCTTCAGAGACCCCGAAGCACCACCTCCCCCCATGAAAGACTATGTAAATACGCCAAGCCCTACGCGCCCGGAGATGAAGACGTCCCGCACAACACCGAACGTAGCCCTTGAAGACCCATGGGCAGACGAGGATGAAGACTTTGGTAAGGAAAAGGAGATCACAATGACATTTGCATGATGAACTCCTTATATCCCTCCCAATATTGTGCCGCCTTGTTCTGGACAGTCAAATTACATGAATCACACGTCGGCCGGACAAGACTTTAGAGCGGTATGTGGCCTGCATTGTTATCCACTTTCGCTCGTTCGTTCATTCCATATGAGTTACGAATAGGTGCACGAGGTAACGGGTCGGTCCAGTAGGGATACTGATTTAATTAATTCGCCTGCCTCAACAGTGGCAGCTCGTTGTATATTTATAATGGCTAAGAGCTGGGGTACGCTGACGTGGCGTAATTGTGCCACGATGAATCAAATAGGACGAGTTAATAGCACGCGCACGATCATAATAACAATATCCGTTGACTACAACCTGAAGAAAGGAGGAGAACTGAGCAGATTTGGATCGAGTCTGTCTCACTTAATGTGCCGCATTTACCTATTGACTGAGACGACTCACGTTAAAGCAGATGGGGACGACGTGACTTGTTGCCAACGAACAATCTCGGGGAGAGGCTAGTTCGTAGAGACTCGTTTGCTATGGGCATAGGAATAAAAGGCGTTCAGAAGACTTGTTTGAATAAGTGGGAACATAGGTAATCCAAGATATGCTATCTTCGGAAGCCTCTTCTAGGGTTCATCTGATGTTTTCATACAGCAGTTTTTCTTGAATGCTAGCTAGGTAAAGATTATTATGAAATGTTATTGTCTCAGACATGTGAAGGCGATCAACACGCTCCATGGTATGCGAATTTCTACAAGCTGCTCTCGTTCGTCAGGGTCCAAATCCTCACTGATGTGGTGTCTGGTGCTAGACCAGTCGATAGTTGAATCTAACTGCTCGTCGGACAGAGAAAAAAAGAAGAAGAAGAGCTGGACACAATTGTACTGTATATCAAGTGCATCGCCTCAACTATAAGTCTAGTAGGTAGATGAACAGAAATTGTGCCTGGCAAAATACATACAGGAACCGATGATGCCGCGACCTCCGCATTCATAACAGGACAAGACAACAATAGCACGCAATATCCGTCTGGGGCGGCTGTAAGGGAATAGTGTGGGTTTTATCCCAGTGCGCACTACGCCTGGGGAGGCTTTACAAATATGTGCATTTTGGGGGCACAGCGCCGGAAGGATGGTGGTATTCTCTGACAGGATGGCTTACAGACGCACATAGAGGAATCGTTACCGATACATCTGCCTGCATCCACAGGAGCAACAAGCGTACTAGGTACACTACTCGTTCAGATTATAAACGTAATCACGCACCAAAATCCACCTGGTCCGCAGACAAAAATCCCGTGAACCCGAGCATCAGCCAGAAAATCACCGCGATCGCAGAATGTGCAACTGGATTCGCGCGATCCTGCAACACCTCAGCCACACTCTGTCTTACACTGTAGCGTTGGTACACCACCTAGATACGCATATAAGTATGTAGGTATTTGGTATAAAGAATCGGGCGAATACGACACTAGCTTCTTTGGTCTTACCCCTAGTTCCATGTAGGTGCACCAACACACCCTCCATGGTTTGTGTGGGCGGGCGCCCACCAATCATCATACGTAGGTATTCTTTCACCAGTTTTTAATTATGTAAATCGAGGTGAAGCGACCGAGCCTTCTCTAGAATTCCGAGCCCCAACGCCATCCTCTCTATCCAGGCGGTCTAGACGTCATATGTCCACGACGGCCCCCATCTTGGTCTCTGGCACGGTAGCACCCATGGGGTTGCAAGATCCCAGGGCTGAGAGCTTGTCGCCCGCAGGTTCTTTGGCCTTGATTTAGCGCCCCAGGCTGGGTAGACTATATTTGGCATAGAGGATCTAGAACCCATGCGAAACGTGCCTCAGCCCACCAATGCTGTGAACCGTGGGGTGCAAGGTTCAGTCGGTCAGTCAGTCAGTCAGTCAGGCATCTCGCGGGCAGAATCTCCCCGTCTCTCCCACGGCGCGAGCACTAGAAATATCCACGTCCCGTCCGCGAGATGATACTTGAGGGGGGCACTCTGGCGCCATGTTTATTGAGCAGGCAGCCGAGAAGGTGGAGGACTGCACCGTAATTAGTGTCCAACACGTTTTCTCCGGCTAGTGGGTGGTATTGCAGTAGCCCGCAATAGCTCATCCATAGGTACAGACTCGCGCATTTTGGGGGACGCCTGTTGCTCAGAATGACTTAGCCTTGTTGAAGAGGATCAATCTATGAAACTGATCATGCTCGCCTGGTCTGATCAAAGCCGGGGATTCGAGTTCCAGGACGGGGAATCGTATCTACGTCCAGGTGCCGCGGCAATATTCAGATGAACAAACCCCATGCCGCCATCGAGCCGACTACTGACCGTTTCCTCCAGAGCTGAGAAGTCTTGAAATATTGGCGTTGAGCATACACGCATCTACAAGTACTAAAAGTTGGCACTGGGGTGTAACATTTGACCGAAAAAAGCACGGCTTACTTATATGTACAACGCCTATCGTTTCTCCACTGGTCTACATATACTCCGTATGTAATAGGACACAGCCTGTCTTACTTGGGTCCGTGGCTGGCACATATTTGCGACAAGTCGTCGGCCTGGACCCCAAACCAAGTCTTCTTTTGGTCACATTGAGTTCAGCTACACTAGAGCTGACTGGCTGGCCACTTGGGTTCTGCTGAAATGCGGAATTCACCACTCACTCACCCTGGACCCTGTCCTGTCCCGACTTACCATCTCCCTGCTTTCCCACGTCTGTTTTCTCCCTGACCGCATTCCTCTTTCTCCCAAGCCTGGTGCTCTTCCGATTATGCGTCATAGAATTCATCGATAAGGCCGATACGAACACAACGGACGACAGATTGTTCTTCTCACGAGCGAGTACATCGCCGTAATAGCAACCCAGAGTGGTGGGAGCGTGCTGAGGACTCGGCACGAATCGGCTTATACAGCAGCTTGGCCGAGGTGATATACCGGCCTGTGCTGAACATCACGACAATGCGGCACAATGTCGCAATATCCACGCTTCTCGCCCGTTCGGTAGGTCTCTCGGCGGCTGATGAGACCAAAGAGATTATTCTACGCCAAGGTGGGCTGGGAGCAGGAACAGGTCCGAGCCCGGTAGTTTCATTCGCGAGCCTGCCATCACCGGCGACGATTTACCGGCTCGGCAATTCAACATTCCGCTTCGAAGCCGACAATGTGCTCGTAAATGCTGTCAAGTTGAAAGTATATGATGGAAATGGGTGGGGAGATGGGAGTAACGATAAATTACTTGCCACCACCACCACCACATATCAGTCACCAACACCAACACCAACACCAGCTCCCGGTGACCAAGACCTGTCCCGTTTGTTCTCGGGAGACACTTCTTTAAAACGTAAGGGCTATTTCATCTATGCTGGCTACCATCGGTGGACAAGCTAACGAATTCACCCAAGTCTACCACGACAATGTTGTTGTCGAATGGGGCGACAACCAACACAACCCCTACCTTGACCTACCGCTTTATCTGGAGTGCGAATGGGCCAATTCGTCCGTCTCGGGCAATAGCGCTTCTCAGTTATTCGCCGTCTACAACTCGACCCCAGATCTAGCCACTCGCAATCTGCAGGCTACGAATCTAGCTAACGATGCTCCCGCAAGAGATCAAGTCATAAACCCGATCTCAAGCTCGCCTTCTCCTTCTTCGACAGCCCCAACAGCGACATCTCCCACTCCCGCGACGAGCCAACCCGCCGCCACCCTGGGGCTCGGGTCTTCCTCCTCACCGGCACCTAGCGGCCTGAGCAGGGCCGGCATCATCGGCGTCGCCGTGGGCATCTCCGTAGCAGGTCTCCTCGTAGCCGGGGTGCTAGCATGGCTGTTCTGCGCCCACCGTCGCAGCCGCCGCAGCCGCCGCGACAACGCCGCGACGCACCACATGATGCCGAGCTACGGCTCGGACGTCGGCGTGCGCACGATGATGCCGGACAAGGAGATGCCGGCGGTGCTGGCGGCGTCGTCGTCGTCGCCGCAGTCCGTGTACGACGGCCGGCCCAGCGCCGATCTCTACGCGCCGTACTCGGACCGCTCCACGGCTCCGCCGCCCCGCGGGATGACGACAACAGCAACAACAACAATAACAACAACGGGCGGTACCGTCACAGCTCCTGCCCCTGCCCCTGCCCCTGCCGACACGAGCGAGACGGATCTGGCCCGGAACAGAGGCGTCCCCATGCCCGCGTCCATCATCGCGTCGCGCTACGCCCACCTCGTCGAGGAGGGCATGACGGAAGACGAGATCAGACGCCTCGAGGAGGAGGAGCGGCAGCTCGACGCCGCCATAGAAGCGGATAGGAGAGGGACCTCATGAGTTGGGCGGAGGTGGGCGAGAGAGGCGCGCGCGTGTGTGTGTGTGACAAGAGAAATATATAATGTCGATACCTGAATATCTCGGTTTGAACAGCTTTATTGTTGGGAAATGCCTTTTTTTCTCTCTCTCTCTATCTCTTTTCCCCCTTCTACGTAAAAAAAATTTGGTGGCGGTGGCGGCGGCGGCGGCTTTTTCTGGGGGGGTTTTTTTTTTTACTTCATGGGGGCGTTATAGGTATGTATGTATATCCACCAAGGGACCACATGGGGCAGCCAGCGAAGGCCTCCCCCTTTTTGTTTCCCTTTGAGCATTCGTTTGTGGGGTTTATAGCACCTTCCCTGTCTGTGTATGAGAGGAGTCGTGATAGGTCATTCATAGGATCGATATATGGCAGATGGCGGTGTTGTTGTTGTTTTCTCTTGAAATTCGACGGTGAGCGGTGGTATAAGAAATATCCCAGCCTTGTCTTGTGGACGATCTGTTTTTGTGTCGCCCATGTTGTTTCTGAACAGAATAGGCGAATTCGTTGATTCCGGTTGTGGCCTCTCATAAGAATATACAAGCCCTCTCGATTGGATCTAGTTGTTAGACACCATCTATTCCGCACATATTGGAGCTAATATCTTTGTATCAAACACAACAGAGCAGGAAAACACCCTCGGCGGGGAGATTTCACTTCACACAAGTTGCTGAAAATCGTTTGTCGGCCTTGACAGCTAATAGTAAACGAGATACTGTGGAAATTAGAACCCAAAAACGTAACGAGTTCGATATTTCATGTTGGTACAAGTACTAATAGTTAACCCCCCCTTAACCTACACAGATACATATTGCATGGTGAACCTGTAGCATACTCGTAATTCGCCGGGAGAAGCCTCCCAAAGCCCTGAATTCATTCCTTATGCCCATCCCCTAAACTCGGCCTTCATGCGACAGTACAAAGTTTGGCCGTTTGTGTCTAACGGCCAAAGGTGAATAGGCGTCCGACCATGTTACTCGCGATACTACCGGCGAGATTACCTGAGTACAACGCGCTGCCTGCGATGTTCGACGCCTGGCTGAACTTATCACAGCGGGAGAAGGCAAGGGTGTTCGTGATGGTGAGGGCGAGGGCGATAGCTATAGTTCGGGGGAAAGACATTAGCAGGCAGTTCTCGACATAGTGCGACTACCCAGCCTCTTCTCGTAGGAAACCCTCCCTCTAGAGACTTCGACCCCAACCAGAATAGGACCAACAAGCGCCCAGACGACTTAGACAAAGAGGAGAGCACTCACCCACGAGCGGCAACCAGATGAACTTCAGCCGGACAATGGCCAGGATGGCCAGCGCGACCCACAGCACGGGCTGCGAGTACAGGGCAAGCCAGAAGAAGCGGGCATCGGTGGCGTTGACGGTCTTGGTTCCGGGCTCGCTGCTCTCAAAGACCCATTGGCTGTCGCCCGTCGAAGGGTCGACCTCGTTCCACCACCGCAGGCCCACGAGCCGGCGGCCCCCGATGTTCTTCAGGTAGTAGAAGTCGGCGGCCAGCAGCAGGATCGTGATGATGAAGATGAGCACCATGTTGTCTGTGAAGATGACGCCGAAGAGGTAGACGAGGAGGGAGGCTATATTCGCGCGCGAAAAACCAACTGTCAGCTTGGGGCTCTTTCACTGTTCTCAGGGGTAGAAAGGAGGAGGAGGCTCGGGGGAGAGACACGGCTGTCGGCTTGACTCCAGATCATCCGGTGAACTCTTACAGATGCGGAAGACGAGGAAGGTAAGCAGCGTTATTGGATGGGAGCTGAGACGCCAGCTCAGAGAGCCGACAGGTGGCTGTTGTTGTTGTTGTGGTTGTTCCATCGGTAGTGGATTTCGTCGTCGTCGTCGTCGTCGTTGTTGTTATTTAATCACAAATGCAAATGCGCTTGCGTCTGCGACGGGAAAGCCTTGTTAATTCGGATGCCTACATCCATCAAGCTACACTACCTCTTAGGTACTCACCAGGTAAGGTTAGAGCTCTCTGTCCATTGGCGCGAGGATGCGATATTTCGGATACATGCATAACCAATCCAAAGCCGCCTGTCTAAGGGGTATTTGTATGCAATTTCGGTAAATACCTATATAGAGGTATCTACGTGAGATCCATGGTACAGGTACGTGATACCTAACCTTCTACACATATGCATTTACATGTTTTACCTACTACATACCTCCCGGTCTGGCCACCTTCAATATGGGTAGGCTCTGACTTCATCCTCACGACTGAGATCTAGACCCCTCGCAATCTGCTCCTCGTGTTTCCTATCGAGGAATTCGAGCAACACGTCTGCGTATCGCTCCTTGCCCTTATACCGGCTGACATCATCCCCCCAGCTTCTGACAGCACTGGCCAGTCTTCCCGGAACGTAGTCCTCCTCCGCAACCTCTCTGATTTTGTGAAAATACGTGCGGATGGTGAACACAACACCGCCGCTTTTCGGCAAGCGCCGAAGCGTCTGCCTCTCTGACCGGAAGTAGTGATGGTCAATGGCCCGGCCCTTCTCAGCCGTGTCCCACCCCACGTGTCCATGGACGTCCGAGTCTTCGGCGCCAACGCTCCACGACCAGCCAAGGTCGTCATCCACCTGGAAGAAGTAATTGTGACGTCCCACGATTTCCTCTGGCTTGAGGCGCCGAAACAGGTTCATCATACCCTTCTCCAGCTTCTCCTTGTATTGGGGCACGTTGCCCGACGTGTGGATCTCAGACAGCGGCATACCAACTTTGTCTGTGAGGCGCCAGAATCCGGGAAGTACGATGCAGCCAGCGAGGAGATAGTACTGCCCGTCAGGTTTTTCGATCATGATGGCAAGGTCGTCCTGTACGAGACGCGCGCACATCTGCATAGGGTCCTCGGCAAGTGGCCGGGTAACGATGTCGAAGCTCTCGCCAGACCACAGGTTATCCAAACCGACTTCTGTGCGCTTGTACAGAGAAGGGTATCTTGCCGGTAAATATTCCGTAAGCTCTTCTAGAAGCTCGACTGCCGCTGGGTATGCCTCGGGCGCCGTAGTGCATAGCTTAGATCCACGCTCCGCAATCCTCCTTGCTTTGTCGGCATGAAAGCGCGGGAAATGGTTGTCGAGTTCAATCCAATCTTCATGCTTCAATGTCCGGAGGCCCATTGTCACATTGTATGTAGGCCCATAGCGAAACGGCCGATATGGAAGTGGTTTTGTGCTCTCGACTGACCAGTCCGGATACGCCTCTGGTTTGGGCATGCGGAAGTCTGACGGTTTCCATTTCCCAAATTCTCGGGGTCGTCCTTTCTCAAGGAGAGGTGCCGTTGGCGTTGAAGGTCGCGTGGCGAAGTCTTCTTGCTTCCGCCTACGAAGAATAAACGTTACCGCGATCCCTAAGGCCAGAAGCGCGAGGAGTAGCGCTGAGATTGGCGTGTTGGTATTTCCACCCAACGAAAAATCTTCCCAGGACATTTTCATAACAGACGCGCAGCGATGTCCGGCTGCCTTAACTCCCATACTTACGTTCTCAGCCCGGCTGAATACTCGCGCGAGTGCCTTATCCATGGCCACCAAAAGCCAAAGCGCCGCGTTTCTAGGGTGCCTTTTATCTGATTCCCCGGACTGCCAATTATCCTGAGCCCGTCGGAGGGAGACCGTTATTGGTAAGCAAGTCTATGCTCAAGCACGATGAGGGGTGATGGTATCTTTAGGCTTCTTTCTTGCCCGTTCTCGGCCTTGGAACTACCTGACAAGCCGATCACATCCCCACTATTCCGTAAGATATAGATGTCAAACGGATATGCCAATCTCACGATTAAGACTTAGCTAGTACCATATGAGCACTCCACTCGTTGTCGACAGCGTATCATCTCGTACACTAAGAAGTCGCATTAGCGATAGGGATATCGCCGAGAGTGTGGGTGAGTCCGTAGATAGGCGGGTGTATGGACGGTCCAGATAGCAGGGAATGGTGCTATCATATAGAAAGCGGACCGATATTCGGGATCCATCAGAGACAACGTAACGATTTAGCAGCCAGTTGCTTGGCCAGCTGTTTGGATGTATCTCCGCATTCGAGATTAGTATGTGGTTATTAGATGCTGTTAGTCAAGAGATAAGGTATAGAAGAGGGTCTCCCCCGCACTCTGCTGCTCATCTCAATGATATCAGGTTTCACAGGAATAATATATGATCTGGACTCTAGCATGGCACATTTGGTAGTCCAAGCCAATTCTTACACTTCGTATTAAGAAACACACTACATGCAAAATGATTTGAGCGTGAGTTCCTTACACGAGAGGGCGTTGAAAAGCAGATAATATGGCTTCCACCATTCGAAGTTTTATGTCGCTCCGGCCTAACACACTAAGCAAATTGTTCATTCATGTTAGGAGCCAAGCCAAGTCTTGAAGTCACATATCTAACACAGGTACAAAAATAGTGTGAGAGTGCCTGACGAGAGGATACTGGATAACGCAGAGCGAAAGACTGACAAGGTACCGCCTTGACCCATCGCCTGAAAATATTGGCATGGCCCATGACAACATGCTCCAAGTCAACCCTCGAGTCCAAAGTCTGAGCAACATCCCCGCACCAGGTAGAAGCCCAAGGCTACTTTCATGTCCTGCCATCCAATATCTATACAGTTGCCATCCATGCTCGTCCCCCGGCCTCGGCCTCAGCAATCCGCACCAGCCACGATTACGTTCCATCCGTCTGTATCAAAAACCTGTCCGTGGACCGAATCGATAGGAAAATCTGTGTCAAAGCGGGAGTTAATAAGTTATATCCCAGAAGACCGATACGTGGAGGTTGCCGCATTGCTCGGCACGGGGGATTGGAAGAAGACGGTTTGATCTTTCACCACCGCCACCACCCGTATACCGGCAGGACGGCCATCAAAACGATATTCATGAACAAGACCTGGGTGGACACTTACGCCCAAATGAGTAGCACTTCTGTACTATGTCCCACTGCAGCACTCGGAATCAGTTATCGCCATTTTTCCGGGCATGATCTGTTGACAGCTTCGAACAAGCTTCTAGTTGATTCTTTTTTTGGGGGGGGCCGGAAACGTAGCCTTTATTATACGTCCCTAGAACCAAAAAAAAAACCAAAAAAAAGACTTGGAGAATTACTCACCGCGCGGTCACCGAACGTGCTGCAGGGCACGGACGTCGGATACGGGTTATCGTTGCAGAAGAAGATGCCGGAGCGGTACGAGCACGAGACCCGCCCGCAGTTGGCGGGTCCCGGGCCGTTGGTGCAGTCCCCGTGGATCTTGCGCAGGTACGAGATGCCCTGGCGGATGTGGAAGGCGGAGGCGAAGGGCGGGTTCCACGGCAGATCGCAGAGGATGTCGCCCTCGACCGAGGAGGCCCCGGGCTCGACGGCGCCCGACCACGAGAAGTCGGGCTTGAGGTCGCGGATCTGCGCCTCGATGTGTTGCAGGCTCTGGGAGATTTTTTCGGTGTTAGGAATATCATACCGCGCGTTGTGGAGAATCTGATTCGCTCCCTGGGGCGGGGGGGGCAATCACTTTGCTGACTGGGATTCGGGAATGCGTACCGTTCCGGTGAATGACATGATGTCGCCGTCCTCTTCTATGCGACCTGTCCAGGTGATATTGGACTCGTGGATGCTCGATAGCCCGTCGGGTGTGTGCTCTCGACTGGCCAGCCCTTTTGCCGCTGCCAGGAGAAGCGTGGTCGGTAATAGGGTCTTTGGTAGCATTCTTACCTAGGAGGCTCGAGTGTACACGGTAGGTATAGGAAGAAATAGCCCTGCTTGGATGTCCGTTCGCATTGTCCGAAGTGCTATGCCAGTTCGATAAAGGACGGTTACCGAAAGCGACTTATAAGTAGCGAGGCACCTGTACGAAATCTCTACAAGGCGTCTGGTAGCGATGTCACGAGTGAGTTCTTTGGCGTGGCACGGTACTGACAAACTAGTTGCTACCCGTAGCAATTGCCCACAGTCCATCCGGCGTACGTTTTCAACGCGGCGATGTATGACAATTTTCACATGGGGCATGAGGATTTCGCTTGAGGTGACCATAGTAATTGGTTTTCTCCCGTAGGGAGGATGAACCTGGCGCGGCCTGGGCTGATATTGTATGACGCTTCCCGAGCCGGTGCTACAACGAATCGTATGTCCAAACCATTCGATATATGGATGACATCAACCCCAGTCTTTGCCTAGATCCTCTTATCGCAATATCCGTGGAAGGTAGTCTTCCTTCTTTATTCTCATATATTCATGCCGAATATCCCGTTCTTTAGGCAAGAGGGTCTGCGTCCCCGTTGAGTTCGTCTCTAAGTGGCCTATTAAGGGGCTCGTCTGGTTTGTAGTTGCCAGGTGAGTAGGAAAGGGAAATCATCAACCCAGGAGTCGATTGGTGCAATGACGTACACACGAACGTCACAGACGAGGTTTGGTGTCTGACAGAAGCTCGGAGGCTGAAGACGTATACCAAAGTTCTTGCATCGTAGCCGTCACACGTTGAGGTTAGCCGTACTTGATGACTGAACACACTTGGTACCGTACGAACTTTGAGATGACATCAGAAATATGTAGTTGACCATTATCGTCTATATCTAATTTATCGTTGACCATGTCGTCTTTTCAAGATCGGTGATAATACATTCTAATATGTTCCCGTCAGATCCCACAAACCTGATCTCCCTACTATCTCTTAAGTTGTCGGCATGAATCATGGGCGACAAATAATGCCCCTCGTAGATCTGACCCTCTACAGCGGGCTTTTCCCGGTTGTAGCATCACTCGGTAATATCCCGTGCGTATCGGTGACTCATGCACAGGTCGAGATAGAATCATCGTTTTGCCGTGATTGTGGAGGGAGGCTGTAGAGCAACTAGTACAAGTTACGCAAGAGGGGTTTATTATTAAGCATGGAAGACAAGCAGTAAATACCCGGAGGCTGTGTAATCCATAATTAACATCGTAGTACACTAGTTCGCATATATACTCGTGATCTTGTTGTATAACATTCAGCTTTCGCTTATTCTTCATGAGGAATCGCGTACTGCGACTGTACGTGGGGCCAAGGTGCTACCCTCTTAATGTTTGAACCGATGTCTAGATCGATCTGCTCTTGAACACCACCACATTCGGTCCGTCTTCGGATAGACTGCCCTCCCATGTGAGGCGTGTCGAGTCCGCTCTTAGTACCAGCTGTGACGAGGACTAGGCTTAGGAAACGACGCACGGCCAAAGTATTAGCATCGGGGAATGAACAAATAGAAATGGGTTGAGCGCCGTTGGTGTGGCAGAGAATAGGTAGTGCGGCGACAACGTCTCTCTATTTTAAGTGAACTGACCATTCTAGATCCAATAGAAAAGGACGTGAGTGATGACTAGTGTGGAACGGCATTGTCCAGGTTTGCGAAACACCAGATTCGTGCTTTATAGATTGCTTCAGTTTGGCTCTTCGGCGATTGTTCGACCTCTAGGTTCGATGCCACTGTTTGCAGACAAAAACGTAATGTGGCACATGTGCTCTATTCTTATCTAAGTCAAGTGACCATGGAAATTGGTATTAGGTTATCTATTTCCTAATAAACTTTCCACTAACATCATTTGTCTCACGGATCGTCATCGCCTGCCGATTTGATCTTCAGGGGAGGGTTTTGAAAGTATGGCTGCCGAGATGATTGGTTCCATAATGCCTATCTAGTGCCTATCTAGTGGAAGGAAAATCAACGTAACTGCACAATGGGAAGACAGCGCGGCGGGACACGTGAACTCATCATTCTTCCTCATCCGTATTGTATCTAGTGAAGAGTTTAGAGCATACCCGAGGGAGTACGGCACTCCTGTGGCCAAACAAGATGCCGATAATCCAACGAAGGTTAAACCCCTCGAAGAGCACACAATAGTGCGAGTTAAAATAGCTAAGACATCCAGTCGCATGATCGGGAGAATAGTCTTTCACGCTACTTTGAGAGGAGCCCTCTCCTGTGGTTTCTATTTGCAACCCCTCTGGTTGCTATGAAGATTACTCTTATTCCATCTTCCTACTACGTGTAAAAGCCTTGAATATCCCCCAACGTTGGTAGGCCAGTCAACTAGTAGTCGTAGACTCCTAGTGGTGAATTACTATTGCGAAAAACTTGTAGAACCACTTTGCAAAGGGTCTTGCAGAACAGAGGTCTTGGTCACAGGGGTGATTCCACCAATTGATTGACTACTGACCCCTTGACTCTCGAGGGGACGATCTAGGTCTACTATACAGGTCAATATGACACGAAATTGTAGATAATACTATCATTTCGTCATCGATAACGCCTTAAGTCCACCACCCATAGCATATTCCTCTCGTCATATATATCTAGGTAGCCATACAACGAGGTTATCGTATTCGGCTTGGCTCAGAGCCTTATGATGCCCAAAGGTTTATTCTTGACACCAGTCCGGCTTTCTTTCCACGGGAACGTCAACCGTGCCCCATCTCGTCCCCGAACATCTCTTGAAGGATTCAAATCCGATAATTCTTGGATATAGGGAGAGAAAATACGAGGCACGAGAGAGCGTGTCCGCAACTTGCTCTCTCTTGGGCAACGCCCAGTAAACGAGCAATTATGATACATGATCGATCTCGCAGGGCAAGATCGGTATAGAGGGTTCCCACTTGGAGGCATATTCGGACGCCCTTAAACCACAACTAGCAACAGGCTAGAAACGTCACGCCGTCAAACATCGAATGACTATTGGGTATCCGAAAGTCGTTGGTTAAAATGAAAACCAAAAAAAAAAAGCCGGCAAGTCCTGGGTGCATTATGGGACCCGAAAAAGTTCTTCGTCGGAAGATGCTGCAACCACAGCAGTGCTGTCGCGCATATTTGATCTCGTTATAGCCGTATCATTAGCGGTCTTGTTCTTATTCGTATCGCGACTTTTTATCGTAAGCTCGTGATACGGCCCACTGTCTTGCGTCCCCCGGGTTCCATGCTTAGAAGTTCCGTCAAGGAGTGCCGGTATGTGTCTGAGGAGTGGCCGAAGCGCAGCTGCGGACGCCGCGAAAATCGCGAGTCCGAGCTCAATATCGGCCCATAACAAGAGGTCGTAATGGAGTCCGTCTGCTGTTGCCCCTTTCGCGGATGGAAGACGCACGATGATGACGAGTTTGACAATCGTTGCGGTGCTTGCACTATAAGGTGGTGAGGTATGTTAGCTTGTTATCGCTCTCCACATGACAAGGTCAAACTCTGGGTGCCTTACAAAATCCCCAAGCCAAGTAGGAATATCGCTATTAGCTTAAGCTTTGTTTGCATTTGCGAACCTCGAAGGATATAGACCGGGAGCAGAGCATAGAAATAGTCGATAAAAATGTTGGATATGGTGCGGAAATAGCCGACATCCGTGCATTTTTTGCTTCCAGCCCAGTTACTCGAGCCACCCGTTGCACAGATCCCAGAGGCGAAGACCACTGTGATGACCGTCCAAATACCAACGACAACCATGGATCCGATGAGAAGCAAGCGTACCCCTCTAGAGACCGTAATACGGAGGAGCACGAGCGCTACAGCCAACTTTACCAGACCTGCCGAAATGTAGAGGGTTGTCTGGTTTCCATAGGTGAACTTTAAGAGAGAAAAAGGGCTTGGTCAGCTAACTATTCAACAGCATCAGAGTCGACCGGTCAGTCGATGATTGAAAGCATACCATCGTTGCCTTTGTCTTATTGTACCAAGGCTGAACGTCGTCTGCGGCATATCCATAGCTGTGAGGAAACAGGTGTTAAAAACTACGATATATAGTGAAGACGAAGTATTCTCGGCGGGCGTTTAAGAGCGCATGCAGGAATATCTGCGATATAGAAGCAAAGGCTTTGCTAGGCTTGTGAATAAAGATACGTACTGCATAGCAGTGAAACCCAGCCCTATGGAGATCACGAAACCAGCCTGTTTGGGGTTGGATTAGATGACATTCTGATCGGAGCGCTGTCGCAAAGGGCATGCTTACGTATGTTAAGCATAAAACAAAATCATCCCAACCAAAGGCCCTCGGGATCACTACTGTTCGCACATAGACTCGGGCGAACACGACAATGCTGTTGAGAACCAGGAAGACGACCGCCGCGGCGAACAGACTGTCGTGATGGCTTCCCATTTTGTCGGTAGGAGGTTGTAGGGGTCTCTTCAATAAACGAAGAGCTGTCATATACAAGCAGCCAGTTCTCACTTCATTTCACATGCCTGATGTGGGGGGGAGCAACTATTTCTAGATGTAAGTATCGTAATGCGGTAATATGATATGATATGGAGGAGATTAGTCAAGACCAACAAGAGGCTTGGATGTGTAGTGTAGAGACTGCCTCGAACCTGGCATCTTCCACAGACACGGCCTCCGTATTCCAACGGTAACACTGGAAGTGGCTCTATTTTTTTTCTCTTTCCTTTTGTCCCTTTTTGGGATAGGTGTCTACACTAGAAAGAAGGCCTAGTGTCGGGTAAGAGCACATTCAAACTGCGGCTGTCTGAACCTGAGCCCTTTTCCTTTTCCAAGACATTTGATCCTTGGCCAAGCTCCGACATTAAGCTTACTGTAGTGTAGGTAGGTATTAGAGGACGCTACCTGGGAGAAGTGCGCGGCAGTGGCGCAATCCCGGTATGGCTTGGCCAGGAGCGGAATGCGTGCTGTTGCTAAGGGTTTCCTACACTACCTGGTCTGCTGGAAAAACGAAAGCAGGGTTCTACCCAGTCGCCAGCAGCCTGACGGCTCCCAAATGCAACGCTGTGGTGTTGTATAATGCAATTATTCACTGGAATTGTCCTTGAGACGGACCACCTACCCAAGTTGGATAGGCATTGAGCATGCTGCATCTTGTCCAAGACGGACCAAGACTAGCTCGGTGAGCGATATGCTGAGCGTAGTGGAATAAATAGTGTCCTATATCGAGCTTGGTGGGGAGATGCGACGACACACGAGGAGTACAGATGGGCGGGAAAACATGCCAGTTGCACCCGAGTCGTCAACATTCGCCCTGTTGCAACACCTCGCCCCTTTTTATTCGCCAGAGCCACGACCCCTGGTCGTCTCGGTTCGCTGAACGACAGAGGCTTTTCTTCTCTGCCTTGTTCTTTGCCTTCTGGTTCCCCTCCCCCAGTCACACCCTCCGCACATCACACCACCACCGAGATCTCAGCTGAAATGCAAGCGAGGGATCTCTGATGGAAAACCGGAGAAGTACCTCGCGCACGGTTCCGATACTACACCACGCACAACACGACACCACGGGAACATCGCCACTAGTCTAGGAAAGGTAGTGTATGTGTAAACTAGAACTCTCCAGTACCATGGTCTAATACAGATCTGCAAAGGATTGATGTGTACTGGTATAGATGAGTGTACTCACACAAATATATACAAATATATATAAGTGCCGCAAATACGAAGACATGGTTGGTTTTGGTGTACTATCCAAATGCCCGTAGGATTGTCCCACGCATACCTAGTGTCATACACTCGGTATCTAGATAGACATAGTAGTGTGTGTGTGTGGAGTGTAAATGAAGCGAGCTTCTCTGCTCGGCTCTATTCGGCTCTACTCGGCCCTTGCTCGCTCATATGCGTAAACTCTCCATTGTCTCTCCATTCTATACTACTGTAAGTACACTACATACATACTTAGTGTACACGTAGTTATACTATTAGGTGCTACACTATATATATAATACCTAGCTCAGGGCGACTAGGGAAGTAATTGTGCGAGATAAAAATTTACCGACGGCCCACACGCGTATAAGTCCTCGCCTGCAATATGCACCCGTGACGGTATGCCGCTGCACGATGTTCCGTCTCATGGTGGCACACTAATTATGACTCTGTGACTACACTATAAAAAGGGAAGATTTGCCAGTGGCAAAGTACTTACCTAACCCCCTTCTTTCTCAGATTACCTAACCCGACACTAAGGTTCTTTTTCTGATGGTGAGACAGCCTTGATAAGAGCTAGATAGAGCATACCTAGGTACCTACATCTCTACACTACACTAGATAGGCACCTAACTGAATGCGAGTGCGGCGGGAACCCCAGGGAGGTGCCCCACCTACCCGGTTAATGCCTAGGGAGTCTGAGAGAAATATGGTGTACCTAGTGTAAACCAAATGGGGAAGTCCTAGGGTATGCATGAACTATAGTTGAACCTCATATTCTAAATCATAACTCAGCTAACAATTGTTGGAGGCACTGGGTTGGATGCAGTGTACACGATATTTCATTTGCTGGTGATCACAGTTGTCGTGATATCTGATTGTGCGGGCATGCAGATGATGTTTTCAACTTCAATAACTACCTACTTAGTAGATAACTCGTAGCAATACCTACATCACGCCCAGATACCTCGTTAGCCATATGGCCCATACCCGTGGACCTACCCTACCCTAGTAGGACGGCGAAAGACCGGTAATAACTCTTGTTTTTACACACACAAACAACTACACTACCTACAGTACAGGGGTCCTCAACACTTCAGCTCCATTACTATGCAACAGAGTCCACTCGCGTTCATGACCTGATAATGCCTACCTAGTCTAGTGCATTGGAGAGAGTAGTGTAGCTACACTAGATAGGAGCTGAGCTAGCCTCTTCGCAGCAAATGCCCGGTTCATCTAATGGTTGCACTAACCAACCGAACGCCCAGCACCCCGGACTCTCTCGTGAGGGTGCGACATATACAAGGCGTGCGTCGCCGACGTCCAGAGCCTTGCGAGCTGAGCCACCAGGTTCCTCCTCATTCCTCTCGTTAAATCTCATTGTTTGCTGGACAAGATGCGCGCTCCCACCTACGTGGCGACACTCGCCGCCGCCCTGTTCGGCGTGCCGGCGACCGCAGCAGGCGATGCGTGCAAGCCTAATTCTCAGCGGATGGCGTCGAGTATCATCGCCCGTGGTCAGGGCATCATGACCGGCCTGGGTGGAGCGTCCGAAGCCCTGCAAGCCGGCTTTGTCCAGAAGGCCTTTACTGCGCTTTCTGACTATTACCAGGAGTCGGGTGCTGTTTATGGACAGTACGTTCAAGCAAGCGCTTCGTCTGCCACTCTTTTCCTGTCAAATGCTAGCAAAGATGCGCTCTCGTATCCTATGGACCGCCTATCTAACGGCAATGCCCTTCTGGCCCTTTCGCCCGCCAAAGGCATTTCGACTTACAGTCTCACAACAGATGCTCTACGACTAAGCATCGATTTGAATCCCCGAAACTTAGCAGGCGGCTTATGGTATTTCACGTATCCGTTCTGGAGCTACCTGGATGGCATGTTCTCTTTGGGCCCATTCTACACTCTCTACACCCTCACCACGACACCACCAAACAGCATCATCGCCGCAGCAGCCCTAGATGACATGCTTTACCAATTTGAGATTCTCTGGGAGCATACTCGCCACGCCTCGACCGGATTGCTTACTCACGGATACGATGCAACACGCACAGCCGTGTGGGCTGACCCAAAGACGGGTGCTAGTCCTAACGTCTGGGGCAGAAGTCTTGGCTGGTACACCATGGCCTTGGTAGACACTCTCGAGATTCTGGGACGGGAAAAGGCTCCCTCTAAGTACAGCAAGGCATTGTTAGAGAAATTCCAGGCCCTGATACCAGCCGTGATCAACGCTGTGGATCACCAGACGGGGGGATGGTGGCAGGTCGTGGACCAGCCTGGGAGAGAAGGGAACTATATTGAGTCCAGCTGTACTGCCATGTTCTCCTATGCATTATTGAAGGGGATTCGGTTGGGGTACCTGCCATACAAATTAGCTCCCACAGCAAGGAAAATAGGAACTCGGGCTCAGAAATACCTCACCAGCACCTTTGTGGTTAAAGAAGCCGACGGAACTGTTGGTTACAACGGAACCGTGGCTGTCTGTAGTCTAAATTCGACTGCATCTTATGAGGTGAGTTTTCCCCCCAGCCAGTCCCAACAATCATACCTGCTGTTGTGTTGCCTAACCACTTTGATATAGTACTACATTGGCCAGCCTCTTCTATACAACAGCGTTCTTGGTTCTGCTGCTTACGTACTCGCATCACTTGAAGTCGAGCGACTGAGCTGATAAATGAGACACTTATATCCTCTCAATAAGAGACAGCATCTATATTAAATGTAAAATTAGATAAAATATCGCAGGACAGGCTAGGGAGCCCGTCCCTCCGTATACTTAATTTACTTAATTTCGCCCTACCATCTGCCGTTGAGGAGATTCATTAAGAGGAATACGCCCACTCACAGAAGCATGCGCGCACTTGTAACACTAGAATATCATGACGCGGTTGCAAGCACTAGTCCATCGGCTGTTTCGGGGTTGTAACGATAATAGGTGTGCAATTGTCCGTTTGGAGTTTTTCAGACACATGACCGAGAGCTAGGAGAAGAACGACTTAAATGGCGAATACTTTGGATGCGTCGCCGATTTCTACACGAGCGAATTATCCCTATCTCGCTCTTGCTTTAGATCTCCCAAACAAGTGCTACTACGAACCTGAAGATGCGTAGGTAGAAGATACTGGTCTCCTCGAATTCTAGAGAAGTAATCAGCCCAGACTATTAGATCAAGATGACTACAACGGCTAAAAAACACCACCAAGATAACTCTGTGAGACACTTCGCAAGTCTATCTCCTAGTGCTCAACCTCGTCGTAGTTCTCCATTCAATGCGCGCTGCAAGAAGACGTCAACCACGATTTCATAGCAAACCGCATCATAGAATGATTCCAAGGGACTGTATGTACAGTTAAGAAAGCGAGATCCCTATGCGGATATCCCACGATGACGCGAGCCCGGCCGGCTTTTCGTTAACCACGACTATCCTTCCAGCGTCGGAGAACATCGATGGTCGCTGACTCTGATCTCGAGATTACACTAGCTAGCTGGAACTCGCGGGAGCGACGATTTACGGAAGAATACGCGTCGCCATCACATTCACGCGGACAGTTTCGAAGAACGTAGTACAGGATTTCGAGAACGTAAAGAACCTATACCGACCGTGTTACCATCTCGGGTCAGTACTCAGGAGTGCTGTTAGGCATATACACAACTCATCCGATGCTTACAAAAAAACAACGCTACCTTGGTTCAATGTGATCCCAAGGCAAAACGACTTGGTTGTGTAGAGCCTCGCAGTAATAAAAAAACGTAGACGTTATATGCCAAGGACAATATACGGATTACATAAACGCCACGCTACCGCTTGCGAAAGGCTAAAATGACAGCAACCGTTTGGGACATGAGTGAAATCGAAGCTGGAGAATCCTGGCCGTGAATTCCTATATATTGGTCATCAGTTCACGCCTAGTGACAACAATAATGGCAGAGGAAAGAAAGGAAAGGTTCCGAGAATCAGAAAAGCGTAAAGAGGTTGAGGGGTTGTATGACCAGATCGAGACCCGGAATGCCATCATCAGTATCATAGGGGTATCTTGCGCGTATGCGGTGCTGCGCGAAGGAGTAAACAACTATCTAGATAGATACCTCTACATAATCATCATTGCATTCGCACAACATACCAATATACCAAGTTTACCCACTGCACCGCTAGGCTGTCTGTGTTAAATGGTAGCTGGCGAATCGCGATCCTTCGACCTTTGAACGAAGCTTTCTTTTTCCGGCCGGCAGATTGTGCGCGCAGGGTTGGTATAGCCCCCCCAACCGAACGAAATGCTTGGAATCGCGCGAGCGGAATGAGGTCCAGCCCTCCAAACGCGTTTTCGAACCGACCTCACATTACAAACGCGCGGAATACGGTAGAGCCCTCCAACCGTTCGTTTTCGAACCGCCGACGCGACCTATTCGCTTAGAGTTCGCGAACGACCTTCCAACTACGCGCAGGCGGAATATGGTATACAGCCTTCTGAATGCCGTTCTCGAACCGCTGCGAATTCGATCTTGCGATCAACCTTGCGACCAACCTCGCGACCGACCTTCAAACTACGCCCGCTTGGAATGCGGTCCAACCCATACATATTCCATAAGTATGTATGTATGTATGTACCTATGTATAGGGGGTGGCCACCCCACTACGACCTTCGCAACAACAAATCTACTACTTGACCTGCACCCCTATCTAGTGTGTCTGTGTTAGGCCCAAAAAAATAGGCAAAAAAAACTAAAAAGAAATGCCCACTGCCAGAGTCGAACTGACGACCTCATCATTACTAGTGATGCGCTCTACCGCTGAGCCAAGCGGGCTCTGTTGCTTATGCAATGACTTTTGCTTGGACATTATAGACTAAGTAGTGATCCTGCAGCTTTTCACCTCCTTATATCAATAAGTGCATCCCACAACAACACTAACAACCACTTTTCTCGCAGGCATGCAGATCAATAAACCGCTGGGCTATTATATTACTATAAAACCAGTTTATATATATATTTAAACCCATAACTCTTCGTTGTGCAGTAGAAGGTGGATGGCATGTTGCAGCTGACTGTTGTACTGCAAGGTACTGTTGCTCGAATCTGCCTGCTCATACCTCCCGGCCGCGTCCAGGTCCTCCCTAAATAACTCTCATCTTTTCGCCCGCGGCATTGTGGAGGCACCCTTAAAGGGCAGGAATAACTGATTAGCAAGCCAAGCCTAGCTATGGTAGGAAATAGAATCAGTTGTCGAACCTCCCTCGTCTCTGAGCTTTGAACAACCAGTACAGCCCGCGAGGGTATCATGACGGTTACAAAGGTGAAATAGGCGTACGCGGACGAGCCAGAGCATTTTATGGACGACGATTCGGTCTACCCCGAAGATAGCACCGATGGGTAAAAACCCGACAGGACGGTAGAAGAGCATATTTTGAGACAGAGGAATATGTAGCTACAGACGACGAAGACAAGGACGCTAGAGAGGCGCAGTTAGCAGCAGACGGATACTACATGCTGGAGGATGTGTCTGACGACGACTATGAGACAGATGAGGTAGCTAATCAACAGAATTTCTCTTATCTACTAGACTCAAGTTAAGTGGCAACAGAAAGTCGGCGGACCTGCCGGAAGTGCGGCACAGTCTTCGACTCCCGTAACAATTGCATGGCACACGTATATCAAAACAACTGTGATAAGACCACACCGGCCAAAAGCGTCAAAACTGTACGGTTCAGTAACGTGGTGGACGAAATATCACGCAGACCGCAGTATACGCCTCCAACCGTGGAGGTTGACACTGCAGAGGACCCCGCAAGCCAGAACACGGACGCGGACTTTCAAGAAAACCTTGACAAAGCCCTCGCCTGGCTCGAGTGTAATCAAATTGCGAATTGACTCTGGTCAACAGTTGCTTTCTCCGACAAGTATAATAATCCTTAAAAAATAATTCAGCCATCGATTGAAAGCAAGAAACTCGTGATCGATATAAGTCCAACTAGGCATCTCATCGCTCCAGCAAATTTCATGCTCAAACTTGTGTCGAGGACAAATGCGGTTCTGGACTCGAACAGATGAATCAAGGCCAATCTTCTTAGCTAGCCAGCGCAAACTAGGGTTTGATAGGTCAAAAGTAGACCCTCTGGCCACTCGATTACTCCGAAAGGTAAGGTTAGTAGTGCCAAACAAATAACAACGTCGCAGTCAAAGGACCCGAAGGTTTTGTGAGATATCAAGTGTCGGTCGTGCCCTCGGAAAGGCGACTGAGGTTGGAAACAACCTGGTCTCAGCGAGCGCTAATAGCAATGTCGTAATTTGCCTAGACCTCAACATTGTCCTTGCGCAAAAACTCGTCAACCGGCTCAAAAAACATACTTGGCGCAGTAAATTACACCAAGCTTATGAAAGAAAGTCTTCAAATCCTGCCGTCGATCACCAAGTAACGGACCACAAAGCCACCAGAAAACATCTGCCCAGCACTCAAACTTTCCTTTGTACCCAAGCTCAGCCAGAACCTCCTCAGCCAGATCGTCATCGCTAGTAGAGTCTTCAAATGACATATCTGTTTCGGGGCGAGATTCGTAGGCTACGTCTGTATTACTAGGTACCACAGCTCCGTCGTTAGTACTCGGTTCAGTCGACCTCTAACACCGCCGAAGGGGCATGTCGTAATCACAGTAATTGCCCCAATATAGGAATTCGATCTCGTCGCTGTCTTCGTCTTCTTCGTCCTTGTTAGGCATTTGTGAATGCGATTTGCCCTTCGCAGTCTAACAAGCAGGCGTTAATATAGGATTAGGGCAAATTATAAAAATACTGCCTTAGACATACCGATTTCTCCAAGGCTTAGGGGAAGTGTTTTGTCACCGGTTTTGCTGTCGCGAGGGAGTGTCACTCTTCATGGGATGATTTCGCTCATTGGGGTAGTGAATGATCTAAATAATACATCTGTTAACTGGTATTGGTTATAGGAACAATCGAGAGAAGCCCGCCTCAAACCAGCCTTACAAAATCTAGTTAAAAAAGAGAGGGCAAAAGCAAAGCGGTTTAAGGTAGCTGAGGCAAACTTTTTTTGAATTGTTTTTATTTAAATTTAAAGTTATTATTAAAAATTTATAGAAATAAATAAATAAGCTTAAAAAAAAGCGAAAGAAATTGCCCACTGCCAGAGTCGAACTGACGACCTCATCATTACTAGTGATGCGCTCTACCGCTGAGCCAAGCGGGCCATGTTGCTTGTGCACCGAAGCTGTTGCTGACCCTTCTGTAGAGGAGCGGACAGAAGGGCCCTGAAGGTAAGGAGGTGGCCACCCACCCACTACCGGTGAGATCTCTGCTACAAAATACGAAATTACCTACCCTCTTCATTCCCCGTCACATGACACTGAGGACCGCGGGGCCAGGCTCGTGATCAACTGGGAGCCTCCGACTTTGGTAACTAAACCGCTAATGAAATGCTTCGATGGTGATTGCGAGGGTAGAAGATTCCGGCATAAACACAAGATCAAGCAGCCTTCTCGTGGCATCTCGAGCGCGAACAACTGTCTTTGAACTCCGCGGTTGGGATGGCGCTGGACGCAGTATTGCCGTCATACTAACAATAGTCCATGCTCCCTGTAATTTCATATTTATTGAGGAATGCTGCTTGCTAGATGGTCTCTCTTGTGGTTAAGACACGCCGTCTAGGCCGAAAATTGAGGACTATACGTGGGATTTAGGAATAGGGGCATTGTGATTAGAGATTTGCTACGATAATTCCTGGCCCGGTCCAGTTCGCGTTGCTAGTCTTTTATGTCGACATGTTCCGAATTTCCAGTTCTCATATACTTACGTGTTCCTGGCAGTGATGTCCGATCCAGAAAGCTTGCGTCTGGTGGCGCAGTGGGATCATGCCCGTCAGCGGCGTCTTCTTCCTGGGTGAGGGTTGACCAGTTATTTCTACGCAGTACGTAATTACTTAGCCGACAAGTTTTAGGTGTGTGCGGCTAGAGCAGCTAGGGTTGAAGCGTTCCTGAGAAGTCTCTTCTGCTGTGTTCCCCTTTATTCTGAAGCATCCACCTGTTGTAGTATTGCGATCAGGTCGGGGATGTCCACCTTCGTGGCGTTCACGACCCTACTTATCCCCATCCCATTCGGACTTCATGTGTTAGTTAGGACGACTAGAGCAGCTAATAACTTGAGCAAGCCGAGCTAGTTTCAAGAGAATTTAGTCACCTTCCTTGGGTATGATTAGGACTCTTGGCTTCATATAGGGGTACTTATCACATGGCTCACAGATCAGCCCAAAACCTTGTAACCTAGGTATTTTGTTGCCAGAGATGAAGGCGTGAACTACCGAACATGGGGCCAGGTCTTCTAGGATACGTCGAGACCAAAACAGGGTGGCCTCCTGCATCAATTACGCGATTGCATAGGCGGAGTCGGTGCGGGAGACCGATTTGCACGACCTGCGAGCGAAAAAGACTTTGTGGGGGTCTCAGGAAGAGGAAAGGAATTCCCAAGAGATCAAGTAGTTGGCGGAGCATCGAGGACTCTGGCAAAGTGTATTCCCCCGACTAAAGTTAAGTCTCCTCGTCTAAAAGGCGCCCCCTCCCCCAAAAGATAACGGCCCCCGGGGGCCCTCCTCGTGCGTATGGAGGTAGGCTACAAGATATCAGTAGACTGGGCAACAATCAAGGTTTCCATGTCTGATTCCTCCTGCATTTTCGCTCTGCGAAAGTGCTCTAGCACCATGCGATGTTGCATCAATCCAGGAGGGAACACATTCAGACACCTGGGTTGAGGTCATAGCTGAGAGTGACGAGAATAAGTCTTGGACACTCAGTCTCCAGGGAATAGAGGGCTTTTCTATTCCCAGCCCCCAATGCAGGCGGCACGCTTCAACGTGGTGAAGCTGGTACTAAATGAGCCATTCCAGGTTGTCAGCTTACTTGATTGGAGTTGGGAAGACTTAAATTTAAACGGCTTGTTCAATCTTGGGGGCACGCCGATTTCTTCTGAGCCCCCACGAGCGAAACCGTCTCGCAAGCCGTCGGCAATGAATGCAACGCACTTTGGGGTCCGCGCGTCGCCATCAGACTCGGCGAGCTTCAAAACCGACGGATTAGCAAGGGGACCCCAGTGTCAGCTAATGCTCATGTGATCGTGCTTCTGTCGCAGCGGGCTTTGTTTTAAACGAACGGGTGGTCATACCTATTTGGCTCGTTTTCCTGGAAGCCGGGAGGTAAAGAAGGTGTTTCAGGAAGGATAGGCGACTGAAGATTGGCGGTTAGCGAGCTGGGTGTACACTAGTGTACGTATCCACGTGCAAAGACCGCCAAGCTCTCAGAGGGCGCCTATGGGTTACACCGTGTGTAGTGGAAGCAAGGGACGCTCATTGGCTTGGAGGTTCAATATATACATATTCATCTAAGACACGGAAGGACAAAAAGCAATCTAGAGACGCTGGGTATCGAAGTGCCATGTACCTACACAGAGTAGGGAGGAAACATGCCTGTCTAATATGAACTGCTGTCCTTATATTTTATCAAGCCTGGACCTTTACTCTTCTGCCCAGTAAGTACAACTTTACGTGTCTGCTTATCTAATACATGTACCACCCTTGGTCAAGGGAGTTCACGACCCCTTATTGCCAGGGTAGATATGGTAGGTAGGTATCTTTCTCAACTTTGGATATCTGTAACAACGTTCAACTAAATATATGTACATGTACCTACCTAGCATCCATCTCCAATGCATTGCGCAAAACCGTGGAAATAATGATTAGCCATGTCGAGGTCTTGGCTGCCTAAGTAGCTAGCCGCGCGCCACTCCGCCGCATATCCGCTCTTAAATAAGCATCGATAGTCACTAGCTACATTCACCACAGCAGAAGATCGTGGAGGAAGTAAGTTAAATGTATATCTGTGCACACTGTAGATAGACTAGGACTACCTAGAGTAACAATTACGCATGTGGGTAGAGAGACGGGGAGATGATCAAACGTACACATAGGGACGTACAGTATACTGGGCACCAAAACAAAGTGTTCTCAAGTATACAATTTAACAGCGTCACATTGCACACACAACCTAACCCCACTTCGGTGCTGAGTACTTGTAGGTTAGAAGGTCGTGACTACGAAAATCTTGTACTAGTGTAATCCCTCCACAAAACAATATACAGTAATCTGTTGGATGCCATGGAGACTATTCAGGTTGACGATCTTGAACTGAACGAGTTGTTTCTTCAAATAAGTCGTGAAGGAAGGCTGGCTTCTACGCTCTCTAACCATAATCTGCACTGATTACCTGGTAATCTTAGCCTATACTACTTACGTGTAGTAGATAGTGCACAACGGACCTAGTGTACACCACACTACCGCGTACCAACTCATGCACATGCACTACCTAGCGTACTGTACGTAGTGTAGTACCTGCATACTGCAGGGGAGGAAGAAAACGGGAGATGATTGGAGGAGACTTCCCTTTTGGTCTGAGGGTGTAGGGGGGTCCAAGGAGCCGTCGATAAGAATAAGATTGCGAATGGACGAAAACGGTTATGGGCGGGGGCAGAAGACGGGATACTGGACAAGGGTTGAAAGCACTTCTTCAAGAGAAACCACTTACATAGCAGTGGTGTACAATGGCCATGCAAGCCAAGCAAGGGTGAAAACCGGGGGCGGCTTAACTGCCATGTTCGCTAGAGTATGTAAGAACACTTTTAGACGGCTACCAGGGCTATAATCTCTGCTAATTGGCCGATTGTAACGCTGTGGCTCTCTATAGTGTTCACGGGCTAGTTCACTGGCTACTGAGGTAGTATACCATCCAAGGGCCTGCTAGTCGCCCGGCCCCCCCTTTTCTCGGCCAATTGTATGTACCTCTGGTCACTGGCGGTTTTGTAGCGGCTCCGAATACACTTTTTCTCCTTTCCAAGACTTGTCAACCGCAGTCGACGGTGGTCATTCGAGCCTGATATCTACACTAATTTCTAATTGAGTTCTCTGTCGCGTCTCGTTTCGACCTTCGAGTCCTTGCTCTCCTGGCCCTTAGTCCTGCGCAACCCCCTTAGCTTAATTTGGATCAAGAGATAGTCCAGCTGCGGTATAGTGCGATACCCAAGTAGGTACTTAGAATCATATAGCACTTGCATACCTGAACGGCGTGCGGTACTATTCGCATTCCAGACCGAGAAAGGCTGGCTGTGAGTTATGCTCGCATAGCCAGACGGACAAGGGAGCGCCTTAGACGGGTACAGAAGACGGCACAGGAGCCATGTCTGCCACTAATCTGCCTTCACAAGAGCCCTTCATGGCTGCCACAACCCATCAACACCACCCGTCGTTGTCTGCCCTTTCCGAGACCTCTACTGCCTCGACTCATGTTTCCTTCTCCGCGTTTCCCTTCTATGCTGCTGATCAGCCGCCACCCCTGAACCCTCGTCCCGCGCCCTCTGTTTCGGGTTCCAGGAACACAAAGGGCCTTGTGCTCAACAGCGGCCGCGTCTCCGGCCCGCCAGCCCAGCCCATTCGACGCAAGCCGCTGTCGTCCACGGCATCCCCCATTGCCACGCGGTATTCGTCGGGCGAGCACTTGGCCAGCTTCGTGAAGAGCCTGCCGCGGCCTGAGCAGAGATACGACCGCTCCTTCTCCGTGGACAGCCCTACCGTCTACGAGTTCCCACAGGCGCAAGTCCAGCCCATGTCTCGGTCCCCTCGCTGGGAACCTGCAACAAAGCCAGCTCCAGGCGCGAGCGATATCGCGTTGACGCAACACGACAGCGAGTGAGTCAATGTCTCGTTAATCCACAATCCAATGCCGCTCGGGCGTGAGCCAGGCCATCGCGCGATGCTAATCTATGCGATTTTAACCAGTAACTCTCCCGGAAACCAGCACCCTCTTGTTTCTCCTTCAGGGAGCACTGACCCGGCTGTCAGAGCGGCTGGAGCCAAACGCCAAGGCTCCAGGGATAGCCACGCTGCAGCCCTTCAAACAACGCTGTTGCCCAGGGAGGGACAGACGCTGTACGACGATCTATTGGCTGACGAAGACGAAGACCCCCTCAGTGATAACATCTTGGATGGCTATAACTCAGACTCGTCCGGCGCTACTGATCCTGCTCCTATTAATCATAATATGTCTCTCCACGTCTCACGGAAGCACATTCCACAGCACTTGACGCTTAAATCTGATGTGGCGTCTCTGGTTCGGACAAATAGCAACGAGCTCAAAACACCTAATACAGACAAACCACTACCTAAATCCCCCAATTCTTCTAGACTCGGCAACTTCTTTGGCTGGACATCGTCGCCCACGACCGAGTCCTCAGAGAAAGCGTACTCTCCCCTACCCTCGCCCTTCAATTTCTCAAAGTCGGGTAGCCAGTCAGATGCATCCCCAATCACCACAATTGGACCACAATCATCATTTGAAGCCAGCAAGGCTCAATCTGATAACCCCAATTCACGGGAGTATTGTGAATCATACCTGGCCACACCCTCCGTTGCGCCACCGGATCCTGCCGAAATCGACGAAATGGAAGACGAGTTGAAGGCCATCTCGGCCGAGTTAGCGGCATCTATTCGGCGTGAGATAGATTTGGAAGACCTGGTAGACAGGCTCCAAGCAGAGAAAGAAAACCCCGCAGCGACTGGAAATAAGAGGACTAGTGACTACTTCTCTGACTCAGGCTACAGCTCGGCCAAGTTTAGCGAATATGACCAATCAAAGGAAGAAATTGAGAAAATACAACGGAGGTCGGAGCAGGAAAAGGCCCAGCTCAGACTTGAGCTGACGACTAAACTTCAAGAAGAGAGGCTCAAAAGACAAAAGATGAATGAGCAAATCAAAGACTTGTCAACCAAGGCATCACAGATTGACCTCGACACGATAAGTGGTGCTAACGCTAGTGACCGTTTGAAAGAGTTGGAGGCGACCTGCGAAACTCTACGACGAAAGCTTTCCGAAGAACGGCAAGCAAAAGATAACATCGAGGACTTGTTTTCAGCGCTCAAGGGAGAGCTCCGGGATGCTTCCAATGAGCGAGATAATTTGCGGGAGGAGATTGTCCCACAGCTTCGAGCTCGTGTCGAGGGTCTTGAGAGTCAGGCTTCCGAGCTCGAGAAGATGACTTATGAGTCCACCAAGATGCAACAAGAACTTCACAATTTGAGAAGCGAAAATTCAAACTTAAAGCAGGTCCAAATGGACAGCATATCCGAAGAAGGTGGAACTACGAGTGCACCGCTGTCTCGTTCTAATTCTGTCGGTGGCTCACGCTCATCATTTCGGCTTCAGCGACCACCATCTGGTCTCTTAAGGTCCAAGACAGTCAAGACTTCAGAGTCTCGTGATCAGCTTTCGGAGCGCTTGAAGGACGTCGAAGAACAGCGTGACGCCCTACACCGGGCACTCAAAAACCTCCTCGAGAGACAGGAACATCAGAACCGCGAGAACCAGAAGAAGATTCGTGTTCTTGAAATGGAGCGCGATCGACTCATGACTTCCTCGCCACAGAAGGCCGGGTTTCAGAGAGAAATCGGTAATCTCCGAGCTGAGATCAATGTACTACGCCAGAGAGCTGAGGAGGCTCTGGATCAGAAGTGGCAGGTTGAGAAAGGTCTTGCTGGTCTGAAAATGGATCTTGACAAGGCAGAGCAAGAAGTGGCGTATCTCCGTAAACTTCTTGAGGAGAAAGACATCCTTATCCCTCCAGCGTTTGCGCGTTTGAGTAGCGGCAGCGACCAGTTTGCCACACCAGTCACATCGGAATCTCTAATGACCGCGTATCACGACCTCCAGAAGGCTTATGTGGACTCAATTGAACGGATCAAAAACCTGGAAGCTGGGGCTGTGAGTGACGGGAAGACGCAGGCGGCCATGCAAAAACTAGAGAACGCTTTATCTGTGGCTGTTTCAGAGCGTGACCTTGCTCAGCATGAAGTAGAAGCCTACAAAGTGCAACTTGCTTCCCTTGAAGCAGGGGAACAAGCCTATCTTGCATCGGAAAGAGCCCTGGCAGATGACCTTCAGGAATCAGCACGTCGCGTAGAAGAGCTAGCCATCCAAGTTCAGCAGCAACTTTCGATGAACCAGCAACTACGTGTACGGATCGCGGATACTGTGGCACGAGGTGATGCCAGCCAAAAGGCCAACGCGGAGCAGATCACGACTATGCAGGCGCGCTTACGGTCTCTGGAAGAGAAATTAGAAATAGCACAAGCGGCATCGGAAGATAGAGTGGCCCGTCACGAGGAGGAAATGTCGGCTCTCAAAGAAAGCCATAGCATTCAGCTTACTAGGCTCCGTGATGGTCTTCGTTCACCACGCACTTTCCCTGCGAAGTCTCCACTATCACCATTATTCACAGCCCCCGGCGCGTTGTCACCTCGTCTCAGTATTACGCGTTCTGGGCCGGCAATGAATGTGTCCGAGGAAACTCAGGTCGACAACCTTAAGGCGCGTGTCGCCGAGCTGGAGAACGCGCTACTGGATGCCGATGTTGAAATGCAGCAGGTGGTCGGACGCATGAACATTGCGCAAATAGAAGTCCTCCAGTTACAAGAGGAGCGCGAAGCTGCTATCAATCAGACACGGAAACTCGAGAGGGAGCTGCGGGCAGAGAAGGTTAAAGCCTTCGAGGAACGTTTCAAAAGCCTTCGGGCGTAATGGGCTCACAACAAAACCCACCATGGACGGCGCACAACTTGTATGTTTTGATTTGAGCATTTACCAGCGTTGGACGGCGGCGTCCTTCTCTTTTTGGCTTATGACGACAACCACTGTCTCTGGATCACTACCCGGCGTTGGCATATCAATATCCTAATCGTACTCTATCGCCATCCTTGTATATTGTCTTGAATCATGGCATGGGAAAGTTTTATTCGAAATTGTCTGCCTAATGTTTTACACCTTAGTATTTATTTGTACTATATCGGAGAATGGCGAAACAGGTTGAACACAAAGACGAGTAGGTGAAGAGCGCACATAGGTCAATAAGGAGGTGATGGGCGTCAAAAAAGAGCTAGCCCGCAGCATTAATATTAGGTTAATAGAATCAAAGGGCGTGTATACTTTTTATTTTCCGCGATTATTTGCATGTGACGACCTTTCATTTTCTTGCTAGCCAGTCTTGTTTAACTCGTCTGCTTGACTGTCATATATCCTGAACCCAATGACAGGACTTAACTGCCTCTCCGCCAGTTACCGGAGTCTCTAGGGATGTGATAGGGACCAAACATTGCCTATTGACCACGAAAACGAAGTCTTGGTCTCCTATCTCTCTTGGTTTCACCTTGGAACTCCATGTATTAGGCGGCATGATGTTTCCCAGTCAATGGAAGAAAGAAGGGGACGGTATATGTGCCTAGGTCTAACCATCGATAAAACAATGTCTTAAGTAAGTTGATTTGGGGGAAGGGGGGAGGAACGAGATCTTGACAACTACACTCATCACTAGATTCATGATAATCGCACATGATGCTGACTCAGCGACCCTGTACATCGACATGACGCTCCTTAGGACTTACTCACCCGCATCGTCAGTGACTCAGCACAACAACACAACCTCGCGAGGTTCGCCGGGAAGGAAAGGCGGGGCTGTAAGTGGTTTGGTGTAGTTTGTTGAGCTACATACATACAACACGAGCAGCGAGACGATGGGCAAGTGGTTGTTAGAATTGAGCAGCGTTCGTTGGGGCAGTATGACATAATCGAGATACGAAGGACGAAATTCAATCCCGGCTATGCAGAGTAGCTATCTAGAGGTAGTGTGCGTGGCGACTTCAAAGGCCATGCATGACGTGAGCTGTGACACTTGCATCATGACTGTTCAGTGACGATCCCAAATGCCCAGAAAAGGATCACCGACATCGAATTGATAGCATGTTCATAGCGCCATCCATTCGATTCCTGGGTCATGATGAAATTCTCTCTTCAAAGATAAGGTATCTAAATAGAGCGACAAGTGAATTCAATTACATCACGTCTCTAGTCGTTGGCGTAATGGTCTGGTGATCAACTATCGCTTATCTCCTGCCTGAGGGGTTCATACTAGGGAGTATAGTGCATACAGTAGTTCTCGATCTAGAAGAGAATCAGGCATAGGGATGGCACGGCGTGGACGGGAATGCATGCGACTAACGATGGATGGCTGTAGGGACCTCAACTGCCTAGACGCAAAATGCTATCGATACAGACCACACCGCTGTCTCATTGAGTTTCTAACATCAATGACAGAAATAACGACAAAAAGCGAGGCAGTGAGAGATGTCTAATGAACTACCCGGGCAGTGCAGGTGATTGGCTGGCGGCAGTACTGGCGGTAAAAAAGGCCACTGAGAGGGCCATGCCGCGCGCCATCGACAATAGGTACCTATCTACACGTACCTAAAGCCCTTCATCCCTACCTAGGAAGTAGCTAGGGAGGTAAGTCCCTGGGCAGGGAGAGTTCCACAGTGACATGGATACCGGTGAATCATTGGCTGTCAGAGCCACCTACGCCATCTAACGGCTAACGACAGCACCGGAGAGTGGGGTCCAAGACCCTTCTAGCACACAGGGTTTTGTCATGCTGCTGCGGGAGCGAATCGTTTCCGCGCCTTCGACCTGGACGGCTCGAGGCGCATCAACCAACCCATCCATCGCTTTTCCGATAGTGCCGCGCGCAAATGGCCCTCGCTCTCGCTTTAGCGCCCACCCACGACATGGCTTCGACCGTCGACCACGCGCAATTGTCGTTGTATGCACGCCAATAGACCGACTTTTCCGGTCTGACAGGCGTCCAGTGTTCTCGCACAACCCCCGGCCTCAGTCTCTGATTCCAAAACACAAGGCGTGCGGATGGCCCGGATGACGTACGACTATGGGGGCAGGGCCGCCAGGCTCGACGCTATAAGTTTGGTAGGGCCGCAAGTCTGTGTTGCCGATCGAGCGTTTTTCTGTCTTTGAATCAGAGATGTTTTAAATATTATGTGAGCAGGTTCTCCCTCTTTCGTTTGAATTCCGACACTTCAATGAAACATCGGTTTGTCTGAGGAGTCGTCGTCGTCGTCGTCATACCATTGTTCCCGCAGCGCGCCAGTGGCAGTAGTTAGCAGCGGCCAGCAGCTTTTCGTGTGTATCTTTTCGAGTATTGCTACCTAAAAACAAGAAGTCGACACATCGTCTCCGTCCATCTTCATTCTCCGACCGATAAACCCCTCGTATACAGCACATATTATACATATTAAACCCAAATAAACCACAATGGCCGGCTTCGAAACCACCCTTATCACCGCAATTGTTGTGAGCATCGTTGCTGTCTTGGCCTTCCTCGGCCTCGTCCTCGTCTTGGCCCTGTACTGGACCAACATCGCTCGCCGTATAGCACCCAACCGCTTCGTTGAACCCATGAGCGAGAAGTCGTGGCCTTCATCGCGGAGCTTTGACGCTGATTCCGCCATGCTGTCTTCATCACCGCAGTCCTCACCCTCACCCTCGCCTAGGTCATCCAGGATAGCCGGCGTTGATCCGGTGCTGCCGAAGGCCGTCATAAGGTGATAACCATCTATGATCACACACCATGGATTCAACTACGATTGGTCGACATATGCCGAGAAACTACAGGAGGGCATATCGTCGTTCTCACATAAGATACGACTTATGATCTGAGGTCATTTTGCATGGCAGGCGTTGGGGTTTTTTCTTTCTGCATATCAAACATTTGGACCAATCATGTACAGGCGTTGGGGATAGAGCTTGGCATATACACAACCTATAGAAGCCCACGAGGGTTCGCATTTTCACAATGGAGAGGATAAACCATGAGAGTGTGCAGGCGTGGTAGTCGTCACGGTCTGACAGTCTCAAATATACCCAGGTCATTCGTTAGATGCGAGTACAAACTAGACAGGTACCTCTGAGATATAAATATCGAAGGCTTAATAGCCAGTATTTACTACGCCTGGCGATCTTATCTTTATTCGTTATATAAAGCAACCCCGGCATATATGGAATGATTAAGATGACAAAGATCATATACCGTATCGAGTATATGAAAACATGACGGCCTGCTGCATTCCAGATTGCCCGGCAACAATCAAGGATACCACTTCCTCCAGAATACAGGAATTCTAATAAGATTAAGCAGTTCGCAAAACCGATTCGCACCTACACGTTGTCTTGACCACCGTTTTCCAGTGATCGAAGCATTCATCTTCTATGTCAATTGTCATGGGAAATTTTCTAGAGGAAGCATTTACCCAGCCTATGCCTGCTCAATTGCTTCAACTGAGCATTCAGGCTTATTTGAACAATGTATATTAATAGCGTTCGGCCAGATAAAGCGCCGGAACACTGTCGTTCGTATTCGCGGTGATAAACTCACGAACGTCGTTAGTGAGGATCATGTGTGAGTACGGGCTTTCATGCGAAATTCCTTGGTAGATTGGGTGGGCATCTCATGAGCCGAATAAAACAGATAGCCTGCGGTATCTATCCCTGGAACAACCATCGCCACGAATAACCTGGATACTACTCGAGAAATGTGCCTGCGCACACAAGTCGACTTGGATGAGAAAGAGGACTCGAGCCTTTCCAACAACAACAACAACAATAACAATAACTCACGGCAGATGTGTCCGTTATCCGAACGACCAAGTTATTTCGAGTGAACGCGGAATATGCGAGAACACGGTAGTTAAACGTCATTTTGCTTCTTGTTGATTAACAAACTATCTCTTGGACAGTCGGGATTACTTCTTCTTCAGAGTGGCAACCTAAACCCAGCAATCCATCCTCCTGGTCCCCCCCCCCCCCTTTTTTTTTTTGGAAGTCTTTTCCATTTCAAGAGCCATCGTTCATACTAATTAATCATTACCGGTTCCCGAAGTAGGTAGGGGAATGAAAAATCGTGCCTCCACATAGCCTATTTATTTATTCCACACACATACACACACATATACATATACACATATGTCCATACACACACATATGTCCATACCATCGCCTCCCATCCCCTATACCCGTCTCGCGACGGTTACCTTACAATAATATCGCAGCACCGAGGAGGCCAGCGGCCGCAGCAGCGCCTCCGAGGACGGCGGTGGGCAGTGCGGCGGCGCCGGTGTGGACCGAAGTCGCAGTCCCCCCTTCGGTGGTAGCGGTGCCGCCACCTTGGCCGTTGGTAGTGGCAGTAGTAGCGGTGCCGCCGCCGCCGCCGCCGCCGCCAGCAGTAGTAGTAGTAGCGGTCGTGGTAGGCGAGGCGGTCGAGGTGGTGCCGTTCGTCGCGCCGCCGCCAGCACCGCCGGTAGCCTGGCAAAGCGGGCCCGTGTGCGTGGCGAGGGCGTCGACGAAGGACGTGTAGCTGGCGCCGGCACCGCCCGTGGCCACGCAGTCGGTGATGAGGGCGTCGATGTCGGAGCTCGAGGCGCTGACGTAGCCGATGACCCTCGTGGCGTACGCGTCGAACTCGCCCCGCAGCGACGGCGCCAGCTGCGCCGAGAAGGCGCACGCCTCCGCCACCAGCGACAGCGGGTTCGCGGCCTCGTTCCCGTTCCCGTTCCCGCTGCCACCGGCCGGCGCGCTCTGCTCCGCCCCCAGCGCCCAGCTCGTGATGGCCAGCGCCAGCTCGCCCGTCGGCGTCGGGGCCTCCGCCAGCAGACGGGCGTACGATTGCGTGCAGTCCGCGGCGTGGCCGCCGGCCGTCGTGCGGGCGCTGCCGTCTTGGGCTAGGCTTACGCCTGCCAGGGCGGCTGCCGAGAGGACGGCTTTCTTGTTGTGTAGCATCTTCGCCGGGGTGGAATTGAGGTTTATTCGGGGGTTATTCCGAGGTCCTGTGATGTGGTGATATATGTGTATGATATGCTAACACGGATATCCTAGGTCGGATCGAGTTACCGATATTCTCGGGCAGAGAGAGTAAGTAAGGTAAACCAGGCAGATTCAGATATATAGGTACTGCCAGGAACAAACATTTATATATCCCTCCCCATAACCTTAATCATATCCGAACAAAAGCGACATTGATAATTCTGTTGGTTCTGTCGTGTTAGACGGCTCTCTGCTCAGCCCCTATCCCGTCGTCGTCGTTTATACCGTGTGCCGCGAACTGTGTCGAACAAACCGCTTCTGATTCCGTTATACGGTCATCTGGTTTCGTTCTGGGAGTCTTGCTCGTTGGGGAACTAGCGGGACTTTGTATAGAACATTGTACGGAATTCTGACGTCGACAACTATCTGGCCACGTACTTACGTACGTATCTCCCCCCTCGTACTTGAGACCACATTACTGTATCACTCAGTGGTTGTTCGCGGTATCCGAAGATCTGTCTTCGAATATAAGATAACGGGTTGAGCAAACCCCCTGCTTCAGTCCTTTGCATCGATTCACCCGCGAAAAGCACGCGGAGCGTTTTCTTCGCCTGTTGGGAGCTCACGATTCAAGAGGACGGTGATTCGGGAAGTGTATAGCCAACAAAAAAAAGGGGAAAAAAAGTAAACTAGGCGAGCAGTTAGTTGGACGAGGTCGTGACAACGATGACGTCCGTAGGCCGTTTTCTCGATAGATCCCGTCCACATCCCAGCACAGCTTAGGTTCGTAGCACTCTTCGTAGGTTCCAACTAGGTATAATCATGACAGACATGGCTGCAGGGACACATTCTCCGACGTCTTTGGCGCGCATCTTCTTCCCGTCGCGGTGTGGCAGTCGGCTCGTCGGCATGGGAGACACATACTCCTAAACACGCACTGTGACAGTTCTAGCAGCGATTGAGGCTGAACCTAAGCTGGGGCAGCGCCACCATGCTGACTCGTGGGACGGAATGACGTCAACCTTACTAGAATGGAAAGCTCCTATACATTGAATAGGTAATCTAGGAGGTAGACCCGTATTACATAGGACGTAAACCATCAACCGCTTTTTCTTTTTCTTTTTCATCATCGACTCCAGGGCGTTTCTATTATTCATCGATGGATCATCATTCGAACTGCCTTATACAGCCCGTGACTGACGCGTCCCCCTATTCGCATTAGCTCACAGTATATTTAACTGAGGATGGAAACAGACGGGTTTGCCATCGCCTGTGCCGAACTGCCGTTGTTGGCTTGGAATGCATGAATACCTACTGGATTCACCTATGGCTCACCTATGGCCATCTATTTCTGCTCGCCGCGTACATATCTAGCGGTCGGCTTCACTCTGGATATCCTGGGCTGCCGGTTGTTGTGATCCGTGGTACCGCATCATCGCGTCATCTAGTGAGCGCCCGGCAATAAGACTTGATCTACTGAATCTCCTAACGCAAGCCCGCGGTTCTAGCGGCGCAGGGTGGAACTAACCATGTCACGATCTGGGAATAGTATTTTGGGGGGACTAGCTAGAAGTTTCGTCTTTCTGTGTGTCTTGAGTTTGTGAATGCATGTCTGGTCTGTGTCCTAGCACCAAAGAGTAAGGTTGGACACGAGATGGGTTATTACCGTAGAATGCCGACTATACGTAGGGCTATGGCTGTTGCTATTCTCGCGAGTGGCCCCAAGCTCCTTGCTTAGTCAGTATTTGTCTATATACGTGTTGCCTTTTTTTTTTCGTAATTCTACGAGTGCAGAATCAGCATGATAGTGATGAATATTATGGTAGACAACAGAATGAAGCAAGTCAGAAGATGGCACATTGACGTCATGCCACCAAGGTGAAATTATTACAATCAGCTCTGTGAATTTCGTATTCACTGGGACGCAATATTTTTTCTTCTCATCCTTGTTTAAGAGACAATCCTGTGATGTTAGATAACACTAGCCCCATAGCCTACGATTTAGCAAGCCGTATAAAAACGCTACCTCCTTATAATAAATAGGAGCGAAGGAACAGAAAACCGCAGAGAGCAAAAACGAAATTCACCTCGTTTCTTATTTATGAAATTGTGCGACCTATTATGGGACTCGCGTAAGTGTGTCGCGTACCTGATCGGCCAACCGGGATTTATCTGGCAGCCTCGCTCATTACACTGTTGGGCGAAGGGTATTGAAACCACCAACAGCTTGTCATTTCGGAAAAGCCAGCGCTGCTCTCTACAGCTGTCGGGTTTTGCGCCTTCTAGTACTCAAGGCGTTTCACATAACAATACTGGTAGTGGACATACATACGAAGGTAGGTACATTTCATGATCGCTGTTCATGGCGGTTCATCGCAAGCTCAGACACAAACCTATCTGGGAACCTCAGCTCCTCGGCCCTAATATGCTAAAACTGTCAAATTGGCGTGAGATATTATTGTATAGAGGTGATAGAAAAACTCGCTTGGAGTTAGGCATTTAGGTGTAGGCAATCGGTAGTGTTATGATACTCCTCCTGGAATGAAGGAAGGATATGTATGTATATCGCCAAGGACTAAACTGCCAAGGTGTCTAGACCCTCGGCGCGACAACACCAATCTATGGATACCCCTATACTTGACCTCCGGGATTCTGACCGGTAGGGCTTGATAGAGTGGCTAATTGATTCCCGAACCTCCCACGTGTGACATATCTATTAGGGTCTTGACTTATATACATATATATAGAATTGCTACTGTAACGGTTCCACAGAATACCGTAGGCGGTTAATAGTCACCTGACATAGAGTCAGATAAGGCCATTCTTATATGAGATGAGTAACGTATTATTATTCCTATATGGTGAGACATGTAACGTGTCAGTCAAATGTCTGGAGTGTTTGCAGTAAAGGATATTACGACAGTATAACCTAGGCAACTATCGCTACCCATGTAAGATAGAAATTAGCAGTGCCAGTTGGTAGCACCTCCACTAATGAATTAGACCTACCTAGGTATAAGAAGCCAACAGTGTCTACTAGACGGTGTTGCATCTGTAGGTACCGGTATGTCGGTTAGGAATTCATGCAGGCTCGTCTTTAATGATGGGCTTCCTTACTTCTCGGGGTTGGCTGCCAAGACAGCTGCGTTACGGTTCCGGCCGTAAGCAGATATATGACTGCAGACGGTCGAGGTGGCAAACCTTGACAAGGCTCTACTTTCTAATGCTGTGGTATGTGCTGTAGTTCTGTTCCGTGCCAAGTTGTAAGGAGCCAATCCAAATGGTAGCTCCGTCAAGTATCTGATTCCTGCCTTATGCGAACCCCGTATCAAACTACAACTCACAATACTCGCAGGGACTTCGTGGTCTAGATCGTTGGTGCTGATATTGTCTTCTGATTTTCTTGGTGCATCTCAGATGTGTTCGGGTACAGCAGCCAACTTAGGGAAGGACGAGGCTCTCCCAAGCTTGCACAGTATTGTTGAAGTTACAGTACCTGATGTTCACAGTATCTACTGCTGCCAAAGAGTATCCAGGTAGTTCGACATGATGACCAAGGACTGAACTCGGCCACTTTCGGGATCCCCCTGCGTTGTCCTCGCCAACAGCCTGGCCAGCAGGAGTGCCTAGTATACACCACTTGGGTAGCTCGTCTTGATGTACCTGGTGTATACTCGTGCATACTAATACTATGTACGTTCGAGGCCGTTGTTTTACTATGGGGTGGCTTTGCCCTTTTTTTTCGCCATCTGAAACCTCGCGAGACGCCTCGCGTCTACCAAAACACCGCACACGAGCATAGAACCTTATAATGGCCTCGTAAATTCGAAAAGGGAGGGGGCATGTAAAGGGGATAATTTGAAGCATGCATGATAGTTCAAAGTTAGATCTTTTTCCTTCCAACGGAGCTAAAAGTTTTGCTAATAGGTAGACAGGGAGTGTATTATGACTTGCAGACCTATACGTTACTCATGTAATCTCTATAATAAGACTTCAGCTACAGAGGCACTTCGAAATATCAGCTATAGCGGAACTACCCTTCCCGGGTGCACTAACCTAACACTAGTGCTCACAACTCAACTGACTAGCTACACTAAGTTCGTCGGTGAGGCCTTTGCCAAGACAACAGTGATTCTGTCGCTCCCGGCGTTTCCAGATGCAAGTGTGACAAATTTATCTCATTACACTAATGTAGAGCTGTATTATACCTAGCATGTATAAACTAGATGGCTCATTCTTCGTTTCTAAATTTATCGGGCTGGATTGGGAGTTGCTCAGTAACAGAGTAAGCGTTATGATATCGCATCCTTGTGTAGCTTGTCCAGCAATCTTGGTATGTGTGACAATATACCAGAACACAGGAATTGTATTATATATGCCCACCCACCTAGTAGAGAACTAGGTAGCCCACAAAGAAAGTTATCAGTCTTTTGCGCAACAGCAATAACCCTCATCTCTCAACGAATGCCTGATGGTCTTTTGTTGGACCCGCCCTTCTCGGAACTTTTGTGACCAAGTTCATGGTAACGCCGGACGATGACTAAAGCAGGCAAGTTAATGGGTTCGGAGTTACGGTACACTATTGTAGCGCGACACTAGACGCAGGAACCCCATCTCTGGATCGGCAACCCTAGGCATCTAGCGTATTGCAGTTGGAGTAGATAGAATTAGACCTATTCAGCTAACAGGCCAATGCGGAGGTACAGATAGATGCCCAATGCAAAATAGATAACCTTAGGGCAGCAAGTATTGTAATCCGAACACCTCATCATGCGACTCGATACAATATCTTTTCAACCAGGTTCTCCGTCTTAAGAGTGTTAGACGAATGTCAGGCACCACCCCTCAATATTGTCCTAAACTGTTCACTGAAACAGAGGCACCGAGCCCAGCGTGTCCTCCGGCGCAGGAGATCACAGACGGAGCTAAGCGAACTGCGAAACCATCTACACTAGGTAGGTGTAGGGCAAGGTGACTTCGACGCCGGTTCCGAGGGGGAACGACATCCACACATACCTGCTATACTTGGGTAGTCTAGTGTATCTACACTAGCAGCCCGCTCAACACGACACTCAGCGGCTGAACGGGGAACTACGGGACATAGACCGAAGGCTCCTAGGCTCCTACACTAACAAGAACGTGGGATGTCCGTCCGTCGGGGAAATAAATGCTTGGAGATATGAGAACTAGTGTGCGACTAGAAAGAAAAAAAAAACCTCTTGGTAGATTTGGTGGAGCTAGGTAGATCACTAAGTGTAGCACAGAAGCCGTCATAAACCTTATTTGAAGAAGAAGGATGGGAGAGACCGGATAATAGGTATAAAGATGCGGGAGAGTTACAAAATTGGAAAATGAGGACTTGCTGCCTATCTTATCTTACTAGTATATAGTAGTGTTGCATCCCATTGGCGGGGTTTCTCGTGCGTGTTTTGCATGTGTCTACTAGCCATTAATGTCTGTTTACAAAACCAACACTGAGCTGTTGTGCATTATCTGGATAGGTATTATGGAGATAGGCAAAACAGGAACGACAATGCACTAGATAGTAGTGCCTGACCCACCTACATGCCGCACACCGTCACCAAATATGGCGAGTATTGAGTATACAATACCGTTGTTCGCATAGTAGTATGATACAAGAAAAAAAAAAGGTATGTTGCAATTAAATATATATTTAATTTCTATTTCCCAGTCTCTTTGCTTTCCCTCGTGCTTACAACGTTTGTTGTTATTAAATGGTGATAGGTCGTCGCAGCACTTTTCTTGGCATGCATTAGTACTGTAGATGGGTATCTGCAAAGGAGATGTCGGTACCTAGGCTCAGCTACCTATTACTTGTTGCCTCTCAATCCCTCAATACGATCGCTGTGCCTCACACTAGGCCCTCCCCGTAGGCTGTAATAGGTAGCCCTTGCGAAATCTGAACAAGATTGCTGATTGCAGTTCTTCCTCGCCTTACCGGGAAACAACGAGGAACGCGAGGGGAAACTAGTACCTAGGCTAGTAAATGTTGATATATCGCAGTATTATATACTATGTATCGTCGATTGAATCCATGTTTCATCGATGGCTGACCGGGGTATATTTGCCTTCCTTTTCCGACCGACTAAAACGTATCCATGCCTTGACACCTAACGGCTTTGAGAACCCGGTGAGAGGCATGGTATATTAAACGAGGTCGGATCTCTTTTCCTTTGGGTAAGGTGTATTCTGTTGCCGAAGCATGGATAATGCATCCGGTGAGATTGCTATGTGTCATGCCGTAGCATCGTGAATCGTGATAGCGCCTAATGCGGACGAGATAGGCATCTAAAAATGTCAGTAAAGCTCGAGCTCTCAGAATACACGAGAGGTTTGAAGACTAAGAAAATTGTCGGATTCTGGGTATCTAGTTTAAGCTCACCGACATGAACGGCGCCATGAAGGTATAGAGAAATGCCCCCCTTTAACACACATAGCGCCAGCCCCCGAAATTTATATGTACATGATGCGGTTCCGCATTAAAGTTTAATATCGTCACCCCTGCTGTCAGATTTTCGTAGCATGGCCGTTCATTGTGGAAGTGGTTCGCCCGATCTGACCGATATTGTTATTCGTCTCTCTCGTGTCAAGTAGCGTGCGGGTTAATCCGACCCCCGGCGTAGGACGTCCATCTCGTAGCCCATGCTGTCATTGTCGCTTCTGTCGTGATAGCTCAACCGGACTTCTTGGGTTTGCATGATCTTGCCCGGCTCGGCGGTGGCCTCGAGAATGCTCTTGTCGCTGCCCGTGTCTCCGTGAACATCGTAGGGATATTTGGTGCCGCGGCCGGTAACCGTTGTCACCACTCTGCTCGTGTGAAACGCCGAGTCTCCTTTCTTCGACCCTGATCCCTTTGTATGGCTTCGCGCTGGACCCTTCACTCCAGACTCATCCCGACGCCCCGAGCCATATTTCTCGCCGCTGAAGTACTTGGCGCCCGATGTGTGCAGTTCTTTGATCAGAGCGCGTAAGACAGGGATCGATGCGGCTATAATTGTCGTAGCCGGCTCGGCCGCAAACCATATGACAAGGGTTGTGGCTTTGGCTAGAGGGACAGTGAGCGATTGATGATCCAGGCACTTAAAAAAAATAAATGGCACAGCCAACTTACTCGAAAAGCTAACCGAGGCTAGGGATGGTAGGAATACAGTTCTGATGATTGCGGTAATTCCGGCTCTGCAATGCGATTAGCGACTGACACGAAGACCCGTCTGTACAAATGACAAAATTCCTACATAGTACCGAAACTCATGGCGATAGCCACACCGAGTTTCTCGGCCTTCTTCATATTCAGGTTCTTCACTAGGAACCATGGTATGAGGGCAAAGGAGAAATCGACTGCAGCGGAGAAGGCTATGTAGTGGTCAGCGATATTTGCACGTAGTTTTAACGCGGTTGGTCACACATACCACCGCCGAAGATTGCGAATTTGATATAGGTCCAGAGATCCCAGCAGGTATCTTTCGGCAGCCAAGAGTAGATGGCCGGTTCACATTTGAGAAATGTAAAGATAATCGTGAGGAAATATGTGATGTTCAAGAGGACAATCAGAACAGTGACTAGCCGTTTCATCCGTCCTTCGGTCACTCGCAGTAGCGTAAACCCAAAAGATGTCTTGCTGAGATCACTGGCTAGAGAGAACAAGACATTTTGGACGCCTCCGTGGATTTGCAATTGTCTTGTAGTTGTCGGACTGATAACTGCGCTCGGGTTGGCGAACCCGAGCATGATGCTGCTTGTGATGAAGGCGACAGCAATGAGCAGACTGACCTGGTGTGTCGGGAGATATGATTAGCAATGGAAATGCGAGTGTAAGGGCCTGTCTTTCCCCTACAAAGGATGCTATTAAGATGTAGTCGTCCCACCAAAGACCTCGACCGCGACTGAGCTTGCAGTACACACGCAAACACAGGAACACAGCCGCCAGGGCTGTTAATGTCCAGTTGACTGCATTCAGCACCACCCCGAAATATGATCCCATTTTTGCTGATAGGTCGTCCTCGTCGAATATCCTTGCCGGGGGTGATCAGGTCATCGATGTGGCTCCCGCGTTAACACAAACTCTGGAACGAACGGCGAGATCTTGGGCTATAAGGAGAAACCCGCAACAGATCGGGACCCAGTCCTCCACAGGGAGCTCGGATAAAATATATTGTGGTCTCTGTTCCAATGTTTGTTCCCCCTGGCCTAGTGTACTAGGTAGTGTAGTCTCGGAATCGCCTTGAAAATTTCGGTCTGAAAGACAAATTCTGGGGTTCTTAGCCTTTGCTGGCTGGGATTTGCTTCCTCAAACCCAACAAGAACGTAGAATTGACGATTCCAGCATAGCGTGCATTGCTTATATATATTATCCGGTATAGTGTACGTGCTGCCTACAAGGGTTCTTCTTGGGTTCAAGGTTGATGAAGTCGATGAAAGGGCCGTGCAACATCTGGAGTGTACCAGCCGGACACCCCACACAGTCTGATGACGCTTTCTGTATTTACCTAGGTATGTATACGTAGTATAGAGGCCAACGAAGTGTAAACTAAACCTTCAAGCAACACTTTACTCGGCAACCATATATATATATAGCTTTGAGTCTCTAGGCAACTATGCATATAAATTAGATATATAACTATTACACATATGCTACGGAGTAGCTAGTTACTAAACTTCAAACCATTTACATCTCCTCTCTTGTAAACGTGCCGACTCACCTACCTATATACATATAGAGACAGCCACAGCTGCCAATGTAAGCACTTGTTCCTCCACTATATATGTATATGCTTACCATTATGCTACCTATACAATGCAGAGGCAGCGAAAAGTAGTTTAGACTGCTCCGCTAGTAGGCGCGCAAAGTTCCTTGTCCAGGCGCGCAGTATACGAGCGTGTGATGCTACTAAGTATGTAGTATACCTAGTATCCTAAGAGGGCAATCAAACTAAGTGGGGGATCTGACTTGGCCTAGGTCAACAAGACTTGGTCTAAGTTAATCGAGCGGACCAACCGGCCGTTCCAAAATCAAAACTCCCCCGGGCGGGTAAGATCAACACGGGTCTCGCGCTTTAATGAAACGGCACTCCGTCGACTATAGCCAGGGATTAAAAGAGGAGACCCAGGCCTGGCCACAACCCACGCCTGCCAATCATCCCAGTGCCGAACTGGCCGACGCCAACCTCGACAATTCATGCCAATGCATATTGCACTAGGTAGGTATGCTAGTGACCTAACGAGACAGCCATTGCACCCCCGGGGAAACTCCCGTGGTCCCCTCACCACTGCCAGGTCGGTCACCTGGGGAAGGATCTAGTGTACGCATAGTGCGACAACATAGCACACCTATTCCGGTGTAGTCGACGGCGAAGATTCTAGTGGATGCATCGAACCTACAAGGGTGAGACTGATGCATAGGTTCAGAAAGAGCGGCATCCGCTCTCTAAATACGTTGGTACGGATTGGCGTACTTAGGCAGCCGAAGTCTCCCGTACACTACAAGTGACGAACTATACCGTAGTACCTGGCTTATATCATGAGTAGGCATCAGGTTTCAGTCTGTAGTAACGGTATGACTCGCATCAAGCAACTCCGGTAAAGCGTCAGGTACCGCTGGCAGTTCTGCTGAGAACTCATCTCCGCTCCACTTGAGGCGCTGCCACAGCTCTACCGACAGACACCTCATCACGGGGAAGCATAAGCGGACGTCTGAGATTAAACGAGGGCATTCGGAAGGGGTATTGCCACACATACGGTAAATAGCACCTGGGATGTTGCTAGATGTTGATGGGCCCTTGCAATGTATTTGAAGTTTGGCGATACCTTGGCGGCTTTCTAGATCTCTCGTCCGCTTATCTGCCGGCGAGGAGCGCATGGCATTCTGTAGCATGGAAGAGGGTGTTGTATACTAGTACTGACAGCCGACCATCGAGATATCCGTATACTACATCCGTGGCTCCCTTGTTGTGTAAACATTATGCCGATAATATCATTTGGTGGTTATATCGTAGGTATATTATTGTGGTATAGGATAGACAGCTGGGTTCTTCGTCACCACGTTACCACGTCCTGTATGATTAGGTGGTAGTCAAGCCTGCTGCTGTACACATGGAACACGTATACTACACTGCTTCGCTTGCAACTTCTCTTTACATGCTGTATACCTAGGTAGGCAGAGTCAATAACCATCTGTGTGTCCGTCTAGACCATCCCAACTAGATGCATACGTATACCTACGTGGATGTCAGATCATTGCTGTATCAAGCAAGGCAATCTAGACCATGTGTTCAGCATGTCGGTATCTTCGTCGCATCTGTGAAGTCGGAACGCTGTGACCGAACCCTGCTCCGATATGTATGTTGATCAAAGCGTCTCTCCAATGAGATAACGCCGAGCAGCGGTGGCCTGTTGCTTGCATGCCGAAGCCGATATTTCCCTAGGTAGTGCAAAACCGACGACTTTATGCCTTTCCAAAAGCTGCATAAACCCGGCATAACTCCTACTTGTTTTCGCATAGAGAACAACGTCGCACCGCTGTGCGGAATAAAACGGCTTCCGCGCTCAAGCCAGCACTTAGTGTATGCTACGTAGTATACTACACTACTGTACGTTGTATCTTGCTGCCCTGTGCTCTACAGTACTAACGTATACCTATGAGTAGTAATTGGCCCAACTGAGTGTCGTGAGGCAATTGGTAATGCGGAGAATGGTACGACCGCCTATGGCGCACTTGGTGTGAAAAATCCATATCCTCGGCAACACCATCTCTGGTACTGAGATATAGTGCAGATCTCTACACTAAACTATCGTGCTTCGGGATACGAAGATCACTGACTCAGGGGTTAACTAGAAAATCGAGCATCTTAAATTTGTATACCAATATCAATATATTAAGTACTGGTATTGCCTTGCCCCTCCCCCCTCCCGGCTCAGAATCGATCTGATTTCATCGGCATTGCAAAGTCGCCAGAACAGGATTTTCCCTGAAAATAAGTCTAATTTGGGGTTTGATGTAGGCTTTCAATCTCATTTATCTGCTAGGTTCTGGGTTTATGAAAAACCTTTTTTCTCAACCACCGTCCCGCCTCTTACTACATTAACATGGCCTAGGTAAACCCCGAATGGCTTACTAAATTCCAAAATTTGATTCAATCAGTTTCGTAAAGGGCAAAGGAAAGATCCTGATGGGCCGGGGACTAGGATGAAACAAGTGTTCGACTAAGCAATGTGCGTTGGCTTCGTTCTTTTACACCAGTAAAAAGGGGAGCTGAAGTGATCAAACTAATTTTGAAGTTTCGAAGACTGTGGCAAGCTTGATTGGTCAAACAGCATAACCTAGTGTAACAATCGGAATTTGCTTCATCGGAAATCTCTTTAGCTACATCATTAGGTGGGTTTACCTTGTCTCCTAATCGGTGCAGTGTTCTAGTAAGTTGAATGCAGACCACCACATACACTAGGTTGCGCTGAGGAGCACGGAAAATAATCTGGAAGTGTTCAGAGAACTGCAAGAATAGTAAAATTCAGAGTGTTACATCGTTGTATATTGGTGAAACCAAGCTAGTTTGTATTCGAATACATACACCATTATTTTTTATGCTCGATGCTGCCCCGCGATGCGTGGAGCATTGCCGTGGATTGAGTAAATAGCCATATTAAATCTGTGCTCTGACGTGGGGCATTTCGACAAACACCGAGGCAAATTATTAGGAGCGCAGGCTAATGCGGGCGATGGGATTGACGCTGGCCTTTTTCTTTGTCAGACAGTTAGGAGGCTCGCTCTTCTGATGCTTCTACTTTGTTCTCAACCGTGACACTTGGAAGTTGACGTATATCCACATGCTCATTACTACCAAGATCGATGATACGAACTGCATCTATACCCACGATCCCTTCCTTCAGGGCAAGGAATTTAAGCTCAGCTGCATGGCATGTCCCAGGGGCGAGGGGCCCGATCCTGACATCCGGGCTTAGGCATACAAGTTCAGCGTTATCAACAACACTGCTAGTTTGCATGGCATGAACCACATTGTCGTCCAATACAGCTTCTGCGACATCTCTATCACGGAGGAGTTTGGATTGCCTATGCGAGCCGCCTAATGCCCGGGATATGGATGGTGGCCGAGTCACACGTGCTTCGTTGCGTCTGCGTCGAGGGATAACCACCATTGTGAGTTTTCTAGCTCCAGCCGACTGGTTCCGTGACTGATTGACGACGAAAACATCCCATGAAAATTCATCTCCCACAAAGATCTTTTGGGCGGGTGAAGGCGCGGTGAATGTCACCGTAATTCCTAATTCTTGTATTGCTGTCTCTGTCTGCCTAGTCGATGCTTCGAGAGAAGGTAGAGAATCTGGTCTTGCAACAGATGGGGCTGTTAATGAAGTAGTACTCTCCCCACCAAGAGATAGCTGACGTGGGCGGTGCGTGCGCTGGATCGGTTGCATTGCAGACCCATAGCCAGGATTTACCGGAACTGTGAAATCAACCGCTGCCGTCCAGGCCAAGCTGAGTTGAGGCTTGGTGTGGGAATTCACCAACGCGGTTGCTGAAATTGTGATATTCGAGTCTCGCATTAGGTTGTGTGAGATGACATCTGTGTCTCTTGGGGTAATGCGGTATATGAACGTGATATGATCATGCGAAACACAGGACAGTGGCAAAGAGAGACCAGCTTGAGCTGTGAGATCGTCAACTGTAGCGTCTGGAATCGCGAGGGCAATGTTGTTCAGAATAATCTCGCAATCAAAAAATGGAGTAAAATCAACCTCGAGCAGAGCAATTACGGCTGCTGTGGCTGGGGCGGTATTTGGATGCGTGAACCTTATGCGTGAATGTACGGTTGGAAATATACGTAGCGAAAGTCTTGACAATGACTTAATGGGACGTACTAGATCGTGAGTCTGTTGTGTGAGAGGGGCTACACGAGAAACTCTCAAAGCAGAGAGCCGCGGCTTTATCCCATCCAGAGCCGGATCATTACCGAATGACTCGAGTAAGTTAAGGCTGGAAGCCATGCTACTTGGCAGAAAGGCATCTCGGAATTCATCGCCGGGAGCAGATCTCGAGCTCGCTGTTGCAATGAAGATAGCCGAGGGGCTCTGCAGACGGATTCTAGGGCGACTAAGGAACACAGACTTATTCCATACCACATAGGTATAGCCCCCGGGGTCAACGCCATTATTTGCATCATGATTGAGCGAGCGGTGAATTATTATGGGAGGGTCCTGAGAACCATCTATGGTGCCAGTGGATATGACTTCGGAAGCGGGCGAGCTATCGCGATCGGGGGTATTCTCGTTTACAATCTGGGCGTCTAGAGAGATAGTAATCCTCTTCAAAGTCGCTTGAAGGTTATCGTCTTCAGCGGATGGGATCCTAAGCACGAGCACGACATCGACGGATTCATCTGGGGTCTGCATATGAGCACGGTGAGAATGCGACAACACGGGGGTCCGGGGCCGGCTCACCAAAAAATAATGATTCTCGTTGTCCTATTGAATCCAGAAGCTGTTCGAAGGGTGGGCCGCCATCTTTGAAGACTTGGCCAGGTGCAAAATCAGTATCGCGAGGAATGAAGTATCTCAGACTCGAGCTGTCGACGAAGTCTAGATCAGGCTGAGGCGTTGTGGGGGACGGCTGGTCGCCCATTGCAACTGAGCTCGGTGGAAGGAGACCGCCAGGGGCAAATTGTTTTTTTCCCTGATAGTGTAACGGATCCTTTCAAACCACATTCGAGAAAGATCAGCAGGATGGGGTAGAAGAGGTGCTTGTAGAACTTGAGGTTGAGAAAACGGACGAGGCTACCTAAGGTTATTAATAGGGACTGTAACAGTACCGTACAGCATATAGGTACCCACAGCCCACTACGCCACCCCGGGACCTAGCTTCAGCTACCTAGGTACTAAGTAGACAAAAGCTTCCGCCACAATACACAGCCACATGTGCTATCTCGCTCAGGTACATAGGTACATGTTTGTCCATCGAGGCTGTGCTCTGTAACTGATAAGTACCTCGACTAAAAAATCGCGGCGGAATGTGGTCGCATTGCTGCCAACATACTAATCGTTGTCTCTGCCCACCCATTGACAGAATCGCCTCTTCTGCGCCAGACAGCATCCTTGAGGCAACATCACCATTCGTCTTCTGTCACTGAAGTTGTCGCCATGAACGGAGTCAACGGCCACTATGGCCAGCCAAATCCATGGCAGGAGTTCAAGAGCCCCGACGGACGCGTCTATTACTATAACCCCACGACCAAAGCCACGCAATGGACGAAGCCGGAAGAAATGATGACACCGGCCGAGGTATGTGTTTTCCGTATCGACTACGTGCCGGCCGCCGCTAACCGTTTGCTCCAGCGCGCCCTTGCCAACCAACCATGGAAGGAATATACCGCTGAAGGTGGCCGCAAGTACTGGAATAACACTGAAACTAAGCAGAGCTCTTGGGAGATGCCCGATGCCTACCGCAAAGCATTAGGATACGATGGCACGCCGTCGACTCCCGCGTGAGTACACTGCCGCTCGATTTTGCTGAACATCATTGGCCTCAACTAACTTGTTAGCCCTTCGACGCCCTTCAACGGTCCTGGAGCCTCCTTTCCGACTTCAGGGTATGATAATTCTCGCGACCACCGTGATCACCGTGATCACCGTGATGCCTTCCCTGAGTCGCGTCAACTGACGTACGGCAACGATCCCCGCGTCCAAGCCTTTACACCCGCGAGCAACGAGCCTGAATACACCACAGCCGAAGAGGCCGAGGCTGCATTCACGAAGCTGCTCCGTCGCAGTGGTGTACAGCCCGACTGGACTTGGGAACAGGCTATGCGAGCCATGATAAAGGATCCCCATTTTCGCGCCATCAAAGACCCCAAGGATAGGAAAAACGCCTTCGAGAACTACTGTCATGACATGGTCGTTCAGGACAAAGAGCGTGCGAAGGACAGGCTGGCGAAGTTACGTGCCGACTTCGCGACGATGCTGAAGAGCCATCCCGAGATAAAATACTATACCCGTTGGAAGACCGCTCGTCCCATCATCGAGGGTGAGACAATCTTTCGCTCTACCAATGAAGAAGACGAACGACGACGGCTTTTTGAGGACTATATTGCCGATTTGAGAAAATCATATGCCGAAACCCAAGCTAGTCTCCGGAAAAGCGCCATGGATGGGCTGATTGACTTGTTGCCAAAGCTGAACTTGGAGCCTTATACTCGTTGGTCTGAAGCCCAAGGTTTGCTCAAGTCGACTGCCCCTTTTCAAAATGATGAGAAGTATAAGACCCTCTCCGACTCTGATATCCTAACTGTATTCCAAAATCATATCAAATCATTGGAGCGAACTTTCAACGAAACTCGACAGGCACAGAAAAACAAAAAATTCCGCGTTGAGCGAAAGAATCGGGACGCCTTTGTGGAGCTACTCCAAGAACTTCGCAAAGCTGGCAAAATCAAAGCTGGCACAAAATGGGCTCAAATATTCCCCTTAGTTGAAAATGATGAACGATTCAAAGCGGTTTGTGGACAGCCTGGCTCAACCCCACTCGACTTATTCTGGGATGTGGTCGAGGAAGAGGAGCGCGCTCTGCGCGGCACAAGGAATGATATCCTAGATGTTATGGATGTAAGTCTATTGATGCAACTATGGCTGGTACATTGACTAATGCTGCTAAAGGATAATCGTTTTGAGTTCACCCCCAAAACTACTTTCGAAGACTTTGCTGCAGTCTTGAAGAGTGATCCACGCAGTGCTAACATTGATCATGACATACTGGTTCTGATCTTCGAACGGGTAAGTATATTCGAGGCCTGAGTATGCAAAGTTTTGCTGACTCATGACGTAGCTCCAAGAGAAAAAGTCAAAGCGATCAGATGAGGACAAGCATTCTGAGCGCCAGCAGCGGAGAGCCATCGACGACCTTCGCTCTTATATCAAGCACCTGGACCCTCAGATCGTTGCAGACGATACATGGGAGAAGGTTCGACCTCGCCTCGTACGCGCCGCTGAGTTCCAGGCTGTCACATCCGAAGAAGCTCGTAGAGGAGCTTTTGAAAAAGTCCTTCGCCGAGTTAAAGACAGAGAAGAAGAAGATCGTGATCGCCATAAGCGTCGAGACCGATCGATAGATCGTGGTACGTATCGTGATAGAGACAAAGGAGACCGATCTCACCGTAGTGATCGCGCACGACCCTCCCACCATAGTCGGAGCCCCGAGCCAGACGCATATGAGGCCGATCGTCGTAAGGCTATCGCGGAGCGTGAAAAGAATTATCGTAAGTCAAGCATGGCTGAAAGCTTGCTGTCTGACCGTCGCACATTGGATTCACACCGAGACCGGGATATGCGAGAACGCGAACGTGAACGTGAACGGGATCGTGACAGGGACCGGGATCGAGACCGCGACCGCGAGAGAGATCGCGAGAGAGACCGAGATCGGGAACGCGAACGCGAACGCGAACGTGACAGGGAACGGGACAGAGAGTATGCACCTCGACCAAGACGTGACGACCCTCCCAGCTATTACGATCGGGAAAGGCGGGACCGCGAGGAGGAGCGTGAGAGGATGTACCGTCGACGTGTTGAGAGAGGTCCAGTAGAGGAGTTGCCTTATGGTGATGAACGACCGACTTCCTCGAGACGCCGGAGAGCAGACGATGAGGACGATAATGACCGTCGAGACTCGAGAGATTCCAAGGTTAGATAACCCACCCACACTACATCAAGGCTCCCCTCAACTAACACCATGGCAGAGATTGAGGAGAGAGAGAACCCCTCGTGAGCGCTCTCCCCACCGCGAAGTTCGTCATAAGACCAAAACCCCACCCGCACCTCAGCCGCCTTCAAAGGAAGACCCAGGTGTGCACTCTGGTAGCGAAGAAGGTGAAATTGAGGAAGACTAGCCAATCTAGTCGACAACAAACCGATCTATACGTCTAGGACCGTATGCCCGCCGAGTTCCCTATCGAGAATGTAGATTCCGAGTTACAAGCGAACTCGCTTGAATTGAGTCGATGGTCCTGAAATAATATCGTCTTTTCGACGATTATTTTGAGGCGATTGTGTCGGCGGCTTCTATTCCTCGTTGGCCTAAAGGGTCAAATCTCTCTCATTGCAAGTACGTGCATGATGTTCTGATAGCGCTCCTTGGGAATTTGATGACTTGGTTTCCGCAATGCAGTTTGGCGCCTTACCCTCATTCCCGCGGATGGGACACCCTACCTCGTCCGTAGCATTCTAAAACACGGATAGCTATGGACTATTTCCGTACGTCTCGAACGTCACACATTCACCTTCATAAGAATGAGTCATTCACTCTTTTGCAGGAAACCCCTGGACCTCTCTCGGTTTCCTTCCAACCCTTAACGAAGAACGAGAGCCGCTGGCAAATTAGTTGCAGTCAAGACGCTTTTCGGGAATCTTCACTTTTGGTGTGTATCAGCCCTCACTCCTTGTTTCGTTCATCCCTATGAGGATTAGTATTCTCTTTAGGAGTATACAACATATATAGGTTTTAGCCATGAATATAATTTACTTGTTTTTCGCTCTGCCATCTCGTTCTCTCATGATAGCCCCCACCTTTTCTTTTCGTCCACACAACGCATGTGAGCTGGCAACAACAATACATTGGAAGCGGCGAGATCGGGCTCTGGTCTGCCTTGATAACTATCTAGGTTTGAAGTCCAAGCCACATCTGCGAGTCTATGCACCATTCCAACACCAAATGGTCCCTTTAAAAGTAATTCGCTGCTCATCAATGACTGTCATGAGATGCATAGATACCCTAAGTCATAGGTCAAAGAATGATTCATGCCAATTAACGGGTTCCAGTCCTTGATATAGAGTCACAATGAAGCCGAAAGCCTGCAGTCTAGACAACCACAGTCTGGGATCGGTGTATTCGCGTATTTACCGTATATTTTTAAGCGCTCAACTAATCTGCTTAGGCTCAAAATTCGTAGTTTTGAGAGCCTAGCTGCTTATCAAACCAAGAATCATCGCCACTGTTGGCTCTTTTGGCTTGTGTAGATGAAAAGAGACTTTGTCACATGGGGAAGGCCTCCGTGACGATAGAGCTTGGGTCTCGACAGGACCAGGCAGGACAGGGTATAGACTGTCGCCCCCAGCATTAGTCATCAGGCTCCTCAGTGTCTTCACCACTATCATCTTCTACACCGGATAATTCATGAGCGCCACCACCATTGTGGCGTTTGCCGTTTCGCTTTTAAACACCTAGAACGCCGCGAATCGACGCTCGAAGCAAACGTCGAGGGTGCTTGTTTTTACGACCGTTTCTACGGCCTTGACGTTTGGGGAAGCCATTCTCACGAGCTATCTTCCTCAGGGAAGAACTATCGTGATTGCTAATAACCAAACTTATTTTGCAAGTATACAGAAGAACTTACATGGTTCCCGCTCAATTTTTGGTCTTGGTCTAGCTGACTGTTGAGTTTGTTGATGCGAGGTCTGGAGTGTGTCGGATCACGCCGGAGGGTAACGTCTAGATTCTTGAGAAACTTGTTGCAACTGGTGAGTAATGATTCGGGCGCGTTCGCATGGGCATCGATACCCGGTTTGCCATCGAAAGCGATGACACGGCCCGCTAGGTAGGCTAGTCAAGGTGTGTATGGTTAGTCGACGACAATGATTCTGTTACCAATGGCTAGAGCGTCATACCGGCCATGAGGAAATCGTGTTCTACAATGAATGCCGGCTTCTTGACCGACATCTACTCCGTGTATTAGCAGAAATGTCTAAAAGATGCAGGTATTGGCTGGTATCGGTAGTTACTTACGATGAGCCGCTTAATAACACGAACCGCAATGACGCGCCCTTCACCGATTTAATTAGCCTATGCACCATTCGTGCTCGCGAATAGTTGCTTACGTTCAGAATCGAGATATGCGCTAGGTTCATCAATCAAGTATATATCGGCGGGAACTAAACTACGGTATCCAGATAAATTCTTGACTTCCTATCAACCACTTAGCCAATGAAATAGCTGGTGTATTTAGTGGATTTCCGAGGTTGATGGGAGTCGCCAACTATTCTCCTAATTTTGACTATCACTACACGGAGGACACTCAACAGGTGGTAGATATACCACTACGAACGGCACACCTTTAATTTCTTCTCGATAGTATGTTCGACTTGTTGGTGGCCTTATACCATGAGGCTGAGGTAAACGGGTTGTGATAAGTATAGTTTAAGAGAGCATGGATGATTCTGTAGGAGCTGGGGGGTGGATTGTGCTGTTCTCGAAAGAACAACACGTATGTCATAATAATAATACCTACAAGGTTAACCCACAAGGGCTGGTGGGGTAGAAAATGAGTTGTTAGAAATAATCACTTGCCTGGTTGATGAAGTCATCTAGCTTCAGTAGCTTGACCACGTCGATTTAGAACTGGGGTGACAAGAAAGCTGGCTTGATACGTTTGAAGAATAGTTGACGAACAGTGCCTATCATGGGAATAGTTAGTGACAGTTTTTTCTTGTAACTCGCCCAATATTGCATCTAGAGGCAAGTTATTGGGCTAGATAGTAGAGTTTCCAAGGAACCGGACAAAGGATAGCTGGAAGTTACTTACCTTCGAACCTAGGCATAATGGTCTGGGGCTTCAAACTGACTCTCATATCTGAAACCTTCTGCGCACTGTCGGGGTTTAAAGCGCCGGCAAGTAATCGACAGAAACTCGCTTTTCCAGTTCCATCTGCAGGGAATCAGAAGTCAATAACCCATCAATAGCACTTTCCCGGTGTTTAGGGAGTTGACAGGGGTAAATACACCTGATGTGGGCAACTATCGCACTGAAGCCTGTTGAGACAACGATGAAGGACTGTAAAATTACATACTCTCACCCATCATGACTACAATTCCAGAATCGGTGAAGTTTCCAGCATCGATACGTAGCCTGAAATTTCCAAGGGTTTTCTCCATCTATAGCGCCTAAGAGTTAGTCGTAACTTTTCTTTCGAGGCATTCGCCTCCAATCTTGAAGCGAGTATATGCACAAACCAGCCTAACGGGCGATCGCCCCTCCAAAGGCACGGGGAAAATGGCGACGTCATTCTATAAGTTACGTACCTTAGGATAAGCAAACCCTCGGGCTTTGTCTGCCTGGAATTCGTTCGTACCCTCCGATATACGGAAAGTCAAAGGTTCGTCTCGGAACTGAAGATTCTCTGTTGGGATGTGACCGCAGGAAAATGTTGATACCTTCGCGCACGGAATATGGAAGCGTGACAACACATACATGACGGACTGTCCGTAGAGCACGCATATGTAGTCGGATAGATAGGTGGTCAAGAACCGATAAATGCTCTACCACAATGACGTAGCTCTTTACATTTAGGAGAGAACGAATCATGTGGCTGGCTAACAAACGCTGCTTCACTTTCATCACTAAGTGTCAGAAATTTTCTCAAAGCCAGCAATTCAAAAGTTCGTGGGTATGTAGTGCTCTAAAGACTTACATCTAAATACCAACTAGGCTCATCGAACATGTGCCTAATATATACCTAGGTAATTAGAACTCACACACTTGGACGACCTCTGGAGCGGCTATGGGGGTATGATTCGCACCTTATCGTCGCTGACGATTGCAATACTATAAACTAAAATTAGCATTCAATGTCTTGTGGTGCTGCAATACATGAATTGCCTACCGGGTGAGTTTAGAGGCCATGGCTAAGGTGCTGTGGCAGCACAGAAGAAGGGACGCGAAGAACAAAATAGTTTGTCAAGAGAGATTTTCGATATAGACATAAAGGGGAGAGAAAACCACGGGAGCGGCCGATTGAGGATGCCGAACAAGACTGTATGTATCTTGTCAAAAATTGTCGCGGTGCAGACATTGGTGGTTTGGTGGTGGTGATACCTATATTCGCTGGTGATGGGATTTCACACAGAGGGGGTAGAGCCAACCTTGGAATAAGCCATGACCCTCCCCATGGAGGGGCTGCGAATTGGCGGCAATGATAGTGCCCTGAGCAATCAGCGACTGCTGATTGGCTCATTTACTGTCAAGCTAGCACAGGTCCGGGCAAGCTTGATTTGGGGGGTGGCAATAGCGTACATACCTAGGTAGAGAGTAGTTAGGTAGGTACCTACCTTGGTAACTACAGCTTGGCAGTACCTAGGTATACGTTTACTTTGGTGCATACCTAGATACGTGCTCATACCTCTTATTAAGCTCGCTTCTGTGGATAGAGTTGGTCATACACAAGTACGATTGATAGTACCTTCGATTGGTAGAAGTTAGTTTGATATTATTCCTTTGACTTGATTTCAAGATTTTGTCTAGTTCGCCCGGTATTCTCCCTATTAGACAACTAGGTACTTAGATGAGATCGTAAGTAGCGGAATTTAGTTCCAGCTGCAAATATTGATAAGCACTCATGGGGTATCCTTATTATTGTATATTAAACTGAATGCCTTGTATTCACATGACCGTCATGCATCTAGATGTCTACCCATCCATACCTAATGATTGCTACTAGGTATTATCTAATAATAAAACATATAGTGAGCTCGAGATATTTATGAAGGCGACTAGGTCTCTAGGTATGAGCATATGGATCGTTGGTAGGTACGCTAGTAGGTATGTAGGGTACCTACATGTAGAGCTTTTAGTAGGTAATCACCTGCTAAACTAAGATAGTACTATATCATTGGGAGTTACCTACCTACTTAAGTGGTAGGTACCTTGAGAGGGAAAATATGGCACCTTCGTGTTCTTTTAGCATACGAACATATGTAAGATGGCCTCGAGCTTAAATAACAGCATGCTATGTAGGTAGAGGTAGCTGAGGTGCGTGGGGTGGGAAACGTCGGCTCTCTAAAGTAAACCACCCTTGTCCTTCAGGAGTAGCATAATACCCCTAGGTAGGTATACTATCTTGTACAGAACTAGATCCCTCTTGGCGCAGTAAGGTACATACCTACTAGTATTAAGATTGTTGTTGGTCATGCTCGATTTGAGTTTTTGGATATTTATTTTCTGCCGGATCAAAACTTTCTACAATGAATTGGATCGTAGTGGTTGGGGACCTAATGTAAGGCCCTCCAGGTATACATCCTGGTGTAGCCACCGTGGCATGAATGAATGCATCGTGAAGACTGGATGTCAATGGCGCTATGGGAGAGGGAAGAAACGTCCATTGGCATTGAGGCTGGCATTTATCTGGGGTCCTATTACCTACCGTAGGTGCCTCAGTAGCTAACCTACATACCTCCGGCATAGTGATAAGCTGATAAAGCCGTTGTTAGTCGCAGGAGCAAGAGACATGGCGGATGGGGGTGTTTTGTGTGTACTCTGGCACTAAACCTATTTGGTGGGGTTTTCTGACCAGGACCACTCCCAGCCTGTCCCTTCCGCACTTCCATTCCCTCAATTATTCCACACAGCATTCTCAAACCTGCACCACCCAACTACTACACCCCGTCTACGCACCGCCGGGGTTCATCACCCACAATATCATCGCCCCTAGCAGGACGTCTCTTTTCTTCTACCCTTTACTGCTCGCTCGGCATAGTTGATGACTTGTAAGTACTTCTGTTGGCCTCCAAATCTCCTTCGCTGCGTTGTTTACACAAGGCTGGGCTGCTTGTTACCGCGGCGTTCTGGACATAGAATCCATCCACTTGATGCTCACATGTGACCTTGCTATCTCCTTGTATTCTGTATCTAGCTTCTTCGGAGGTCGAATTATAGACGGAACTGCTTGTTTTCGATGTTCCTGACGCGTTAAAATCACGCAACACGTCCCATCTCCCAGACTCCGGTGCCAATGCCTGTTCATCACTCATCAGCCTTGCGTTCATCGAAACATCATCTAGAATGCGCCAGCTTCGTTCTTGAGCTCGAGCTTCATCATTCTTGTCTGTTATTGCGTGTATCTGGATCGCTGGTTCCCGCGCTCCTCGCCTATCTGATTCACGTAGCCATTCGTGTGCTGGTTCTCTACTAACCTGTCCTAGGTGGTCGTTGTATCAAGTCTCAATATGTCGAGTTCCCCCGAGTCAGCCTCTGCCGGCCCGGATTCCTCGTCGGTAGCCCAGACAGGCGCTGATGCAATACTGAATGATCGTGGAAGTGAAAGCGATCTATCAGAAGTCAACGAAACCATTGCTCTACCTACCCGTAATTCTACATCCCCATCCCCGTCTCCAACCGGCCACGAATCCTCCGAAGATGCGGAAGCAGAGCTCGACTTAAATGAGCCTGTCGAATCTAGTGGGGATGAAGCTCAGGCTTCTGACGATGCCGACTATGACATGGAGGAGAGCGCAGCTGCTTCGCAGAGTGACGAACACCGTGACGACCGCTCAACGTCTCGCGAATCGCGACGCGCACCGAAACGAAAGGCGGTTGCGGAAGAGGACGAATATATCCGGGAAAACCCAGAGCTATATGGGCTGAGGAGAAGTGTATGCTTGCTAACTCAGCTGAGTGAAAATTCTGCTAATACCATTTCATAGACTCGCCCAACAAAACAGCCAAGAGTTGTAAGTCACCGCCACTTCGCACCACTGAATTATGTCCATGTTGCCCTAACCTCTTCCAAAAGATTGAGTCTGAGGAAGACGAAGACTCTGATTCAGATATTGTTCCGACGAGCAGGCGGACCAAGAAACTACGCACAGAGAAGATTTCACAGCAGTGTACGTAGCAAAGCTCACCGCCTAAAAAAAGCCGGCCTTGAACTAACCAAATTCAATTCAGCATCCAAACGAGGTACACCAGCGCGTCAAACTCCGGCCGGAGATTCCGACTCAGACACGTATGGAGGTGCTAAAGCCCGATCCTTGATAAAAAAAGCCCGTCGCCAGCAAACCCATCCTCAATCTACACACCTATATGCGGAAAAGCGATGGTCGAACCGCCGAGCTGCGCAAACGGTCCAGACCTACGAAGAAAGCGACATTGACCAAGAGGATGAGTCGGAGCTTACGCCTAACTATTGGGCTAATGGTGACTTCCCTGAAGACACTGAGTATATTGAGAAAGTCGTTGGTCATCGACTCAAAGACGGAGGAGAATTGACACCTGACGCTGGCCGAGACGACTTCGAATATAACATCAAGTGGCAGGGCAAGTCGTACCTCCATAATACTTGGGATACTCTTGAAATACTTCGCGGATACCGTGGCGTTCGCAAGCTGGAAAACTACTATAAGAGGACTGTGGAGTATGAGATAGATCTCAAGTTTGCTGGTGATGAAATACCACCAGAGACTCGCGAGCAATATATGCTTGACAAAGAACGCGATCAAGATGCCTTGGAGGATTATACGAAAGTTGAACGTGTTGTTGCACAACGGAGTGGTGACGAGGGCCGGGAATATTTCATCAAGTGGAAAGGTTTAACCTATGAATGCTGCACATGGGAACTCTCTTCGACCATAAGCCCTCTTGCCCAAGACAGAATCGACCAATTCCTGAACAGGCAGTCACGGTCGTGGACCTCAGAGAAGAGCGAATCGAACCCCACAACTCGGTCCAAGTTTCTCAAGCTTGAGAAGCAGCCTCATTACATCGAGGGAGGCGAACTTCGGAATTTCCAGCTTACAGGGTTAAACTTCTTATCTCTGAATTGGTGCCGAGGCAACAATGTCATTTTGGCCGACGAGATGGGCCTGGGAAAGACAGTTCAGACCGTCTCCTTTTTGAGTTGGTTGCGCAACGAGCGTAAACAAGAAGGGCCATTCCTTGTGGTAGCACCCTTGAGTGTGATACCCGCCTGGTGTGATACGTTCAACTTCTGGTCTCCGGATCTGAATTATGTTGTCTATTTGGGCAATGCTGAGGCCCGTAGTACGATCCGGGAACACGAACTTATGTTCAATAAGAATCCTAAGAAACATAAATTCAACGTCCTAGTCACCTCATACGAATACATCTTGATGGATGCAGAGTTCTTGAGGACTATCAAATGGCAGGCGCTTGCTGTTGATGAGGCACACAGGCTTAAGAATAAAGAGGCTAAGCTCTATGCGGAGTTGATAAGCTTCGGTGCTCCGGCTCGAGTCCTGATCACTGGCACCCCGATACAAAACAACCTCGCTGAGCTGTCCTCGCTGCTTGATTTTCTCAATCCCGGGAAGGTGCGCATTGATGAGGATTTGGACACTTTGGCCTCTGCAGATGCCCAGGCAAAACTACGGGACCTTCATACGGCAATTGCTCCGTTCATCCTTCGGCGGACCAAAGAAACCGTGGAGTCTGACCTCCCACCAAAGACGGAGAAAATTATTCGAGTCGAACTTTCTGATGTTCAACTAGAGTACTACAAGAATATCCTCACAAGAAATTACGCAGCCCTAAACGAACACAACACAGGCCAGAAATCGTCTCTGCTGAATATTGTCATGGAGCTTAAGAAAGTTAGCAATCATCCATACATGTTTCCCGGCGCGGAGGAGAAGGTTTTAGCAGGAAGTACACGACGTGAAGATCAGATCAAAGGTCTTATTGCCAGCAGCGGCAAGATGATGCTTCTCGACCAGCTGTTGGCTAAACTGAAGAGAGATAATCATCGCGTTTTGATCTTCAGCCAAATGGTTAAGGTGCTAGATATTCTCGGTGACTATCTGCGCCTTCGAGGGTATCAATTTCAACGGCTTGACGGAACCATCGGGGCTGGCCCTAGACGCCTCGCCATCAACCACTTCAATGCCGAAGATAGCCAAGACTTTTGCTTCCTTCTGTCAACCCGGGCCGGAGGTTTGGGGATTAACTTGATGACTGCCGACACTGTCATCATATTTGATTCCGATTGGAATCCACAAGCAGATCTCCAGGCAATGGCACGAGCCCACAGGATCGGGCAAAAGAAGCCAGTCACTGTCTATCGCCTCGTTTCGAAAGAAACTATCGAAGAGGAAGTTTTGGAACGTGCTCGCAATAAGCTGCTCCTCGAGTACCTAGCAATCCAGGCTGGTGTGACGGACGATGGTAAGGCTTTCAAAGAAGAATTTAGACAGAAAGGTCTCAGATTAGACGAAGCAAAATCTGCAGACGACATCCAGTGGGTCTTGAAGATGCGGTCTCAGAAGATGTTCGAACAGTCAGGGAACCAACAGAGGTTGGAGCAGTTGGATATCGATTCCATTCTCGAGAATGCTGAAGTTACCAAAACCAAGGTTGATGACAAGATGAACCTAAGTACTGGCGGGATCGATTGGGATAACTTCATGCAGTATACCGATGTCAAGGTTGACGACTTAACCTTGGACTGGGATCAGATTATACCCGCAGATCAACTCGCCGCTATAAAAACTGAAGAGGAGCAGAAAAAAGCGGATGACTACCTCGCACGGGAGCTCGAGGCTAACGCACCGCGTCGCGCTGCACTAAAGAACTTGAGGGCTAATGGTGACTCTGAGAGGGCCGAGCGAATTGCGAAGAAGCGAGAACGTGAGCAATTAAAACAGGAACGCCTCGAAGAACAAAGAGCCTTGCTTTCCGATCCACGAAGACCCCTGAATGAGAAGGAAAAGCGCAATCTCATCAGAGCATTCATGCGTTATGGCTTCATGGAGGACCGGCCCGACGAGCTATTGCGTGACGCACGTTTGAGCGATCGAAACAGAGATTTTGTCAATACCGTACTCGATGAGCTTATTGATACAGCTCGTGACGCTATGGAAAAAAATAATGACGAAATTCGCGCACACGAGCGTCAAGCTAATAAGAAAATGACAAAGAAAGATATCAAAGCTGTTATGTTTGATTTTGGAGATGTCAAGAAGATTAATGCCGAGACTATTCTGGAGCGCCCTCCACAGTTACGACTGCTTCGGAAAATCATCAAAGAACAACCTGACTTTCGAGGTTTTCAGTTGCCCGAAGCTACGAAGACCGCACACTATAGCTGTGAATGGGCCGCGCGAGAAGATGGGATGCTTCTTGTTGGTATTGATAGGTATGGCTTCGGTGCTTGGACTCAAATTCGTGAAGACCGAGAGTTGGGCATGCAGGATAAGTTCTTTTTGGAAGAACATCGCATCGAGAAGAAACAAGAACGAGAACATAACGAGACCAAGGGTGCCAAAGCCCCTGGAGCTGTTCATCTAGTTCGCCGTGCCGAATATCTACTCTCTGTTCTCATGTCGGTTCACTCGGATGATGCGAACGCCCAGAAGACTGTCGAGAACCATCACCGCAATAACAAGAAAGCCGCGCTTGGAATGAATGGACATCGTCGCCCAGAAAAGGGTAGCTCTGTCTCGGCCTCCCCAGCCCCCCAGGGTTCTAAGAAGTTGTCTCAACGCGAGCGAGAGCGAGATCATGAATCCCCTTACTCCCGTGATCATCACCGCTCACGAAGCAGTATGGGCGAGAACGCTTTACGGCCAGATGCGAAGAGAAAACATAGTGGGGAAATGGATGAGCGCCGCCATTTCAAGCACCGCCGTGTAGAGGAACACCGACGTAGTGATACAAATGAATATCGACGGAGTGATGTCGGTCGATATGAGGATGGTGAAGAGGATGATGACGAAGAGAAGAGGAATGCCCCCGTTATCAAGACACTGATGCAGCCGGTTTGGAACCACATTGAAAAGGTCGAGTCTTGCACGAAAGCAAATATCCCCATTGCCAAAACAAGGGCCAAGGTACTAAAATCGGAGATCACGGCTATTGGCGATTTTATTGAAGGCCTCAAAAGAACTTCGGGCTTACCTGCAAAGCAGTGGGAGGAGCTCAAGCCAAAGCTATGGTAAGTAGACGTTATGCGGTTTTTATTCCCCAGGCTAACATCTTGCGCAGGAAGTTTATTTCCAAGAGGATACCTGCCTCTGAGAAACAATCCTCTACCAAACCGGAAAAAGGGAGGGAAAAATCACCCTCGCGCAAGTCCCCTTCAGAGAAGCCTGCATCATCCGGTGGTATGACCGGTCCACGGCTAGCCGCTCTGTATCAACAGTTGAAACAACAAGCCGAGGAGAGCAAAAATGGAGATAACACGAAGACGAAGAGCTCAGGCTCCACTGTTCCTAATGGTAGTGGCTCCCATGGGCAGTCATCAAAATCAGGTCTTTCATGACCTTTCTGTACACGCTCTATCCGGGAGTGAATGGCCACTGCTCCTGCTTTTCTCTCCATTTTTTTATATTGCATAGGACGGCGTTACGGTGTAGCATGATAGACTCCGAGATGTCTCGATAGTCTCGGATCATGAATCATACCCAGCAAAAGCATTCTGCGTTATAGGCTAACTGGAGTTATACGGTACATACGGTGGGATGCCTGAGCATTTCGGTCTTGTTTATAGCAATCACTGCGGCCCAGATATCAGGTAGACTGCGGGGATAAATACGGCCATGCAAAGCGAGCTTGATTCATCAGCGATTTGTTTTATACGTGTGGATGATGCCCTAAGCATCTGGCAGAAAGTCTTGTACTGAACCCGTGGGGAGAGGCACATCATCTGATTACTCATAGTACAGGACGCAAAGGCAGAAATGGACCTGAGGTGTAGGTATCCCGCAGCTGCTATCCCTATCATGCTTTGGGACCAGGTTTTGGACCCTTAAGGTGGTAGCTGTGCTACTCTCGGGATACTAGGGGCCAATGACTCGGCGGCTTAGGCGAGGGCGCAACACCTAACAGGGCTTGCATGATTGTGGCTGCTGTGTGCTGCCAACCAGACCCTTGCTTCGCTGATTTGCATCGGTAGCTATCAATGAAAACAAATCTATGAAACGTCTCCTTCAATATTCATCCGTGCCTCACGAGTGAAAATGCACACTAGCCTATGTACCCTTACTGAGGCACGTGAGTGTGGATGAACTAGTATTATCTACCTTTGAAGAATCGGTTTATGACCCATTAGATACTTACAGACTAATTATTCATACTCGTAGTACCAGTATGCCACCAATGAATGTATGGAGTAGGTAGGCAAGCACTGTGTACAACATTCTATGATAATCTAGTCAGCCTATCAAGTACATCTCCCTCGAGTAATTCTCGTACATAACCTACGGTAAACTCTCGTGTCATGCGGGTAGGCACTTATTTTTCTCGAAAACATTAAGAGGGCCTTCTCTTCCTCTATTTCTATCTTTATTAGCGGATGCGAGACAACGGTCTCGTCTAGGTATCATCATGACTATACCTCTCTAATGCATGAACTAGGGAGCAGAAATCATGACATTCCTGCTTCCTCTTCCTAACAAGGCTATATACATGCCCAGCCATTACGAAGCCTCTCTCGCGCCATTTCGTTCTGTCGAGGCTATGAGCCAATAGCATATCTAGACCAAAGGATTTTATGCCCATTGTCTCGAACGACTTAACGTGTCTTCCGCCCGGGTGCTGCTCAAGATGCCTCCCGCCCTCCCCTCCCCAAAGCAAGTTTTAGATGAAATCTAGAATCTCATCCTCCTGAAAGCCCACATAAGTGCTAGAACTGCCATGCAAAAAGACATCGCTGGTTCTAGCGCGCCCTGTACTCCGGTTTTTGTGGTACAGGATTGACGCTGCGTCCAAGGAATTGAGTATATAGGGATTGAGCATTACACTCATAGATCCTTCGAGGAGGCATTGAAACCTACTGATTGGAGCCGCGAAGTGATATTTCATAATATAAAAACGTAATAGAGGCTCGAGACTACCAGGTGTGTCGAATTAGTCGATTAGGGTTCCGAAACCTCGAGGCTTGGAAGGGGGAGAGACCGTATCCTGCGACGGGCGGTGCTGCGTCTGCTGTTCGGGGGTACTTGGGCGTAAGCTATTGAGGCCTGGCGGCTGTGTTTGAGGCCGAGTACTCTTTTGCGGTGCACAAGGCTCGGCCTCGACAGTATGCTTATTTCCCCTGGGACGAAGAGAGAAATCGGCCAAGAGGACACTCCTAACTTTGTCTAGAGGCGTAGGTTCAATTTCAAGTTCACGTTTTGCAGGAACCTTTGAAGGACCCACGACATTCGATTTGGTGGCCTTGAAGGTCGCGTTAATGGTTGCCTTTGGCTTCGGCTCAGGCTTCTTGGCCTGCTTCGCTTTTCGTTTTGTCGTCTTTGAAACTTTGGTTGTTGACGTAGCAGCCGCTTTGCCAATATGTGAAGAGAAAGCAAGTTTAGTCTGGTTTGGTTTTGGCGCTGGCTTGGTTGGGAGAGCAGTCCGTATCTTGGGACTGGCAGAAGGAGTTGGAATGCCCTGGATCTTTCCAAGAGATTGCGGCTTAGCTTCAACCAGAGAAGTATCATGGGTTTCCTCCTTGATAGTAGCTGAGTCTCGAGGGAGACCGCTCCGTATCTCTACCTCTAATTTAACACGGCGAACATCGTTCTCATACTTAGCATCGTCAACAATGGTCTCTGCTCCTTGCTCGATACTTTCGTCGAAATGAGGTAGGTGAATAAGCGAAGCGACGTCATCACATTTGCCACGAACAACCAAATCCCAGCAGTTCTTAAGGTCTGTGCCGCTAGGTTCGGAGTCGAGATTGATCCATGCGGTGATACCATCTCGGCGGTCTCTTGTCACTCTACACATGTCCTTCACCATATTCCGTACCCCAGGAATCTTCATGCTCGTACCGACAACGATCACGGCATCGGGTCGGGCCCGTAAGTCGGCACGGAAAACGTTGGCAATAGCCTCCTCATCAGGATTATACTCATTGTACAGTACCATTCTGGGCCGAAGCCTCCCAATCCCGTGGCTACGCTTGCCCGCATGAGAGGTGCGTACATTGTCCGTCTCTTCACATCCTTTACAAAGCGGAGCTTGGGGTCCTTCAAAAAGAGAAGCGTCGAACTGGCTGATCTCGTTACACTTCGAACACACCATCTTCTCCAGGCCACCATGAAGTTGTATGGTCCTGGGCCAGGGGCCCTTGGGTTGTAGAGGAACGACGGTGCTGAGAGGCTCCATGGATGTATCGAGCCCGTCGACATTCTGTGTGTAGAGTCGTAGAAGACGGCCTTCTTTCGCGAGAGACGCAAGCAAGTGGTGGAACGGTGTGGGTTTCGCATTCTTGACGAGTTGGGACAAGTCACGGACCATGGTGTGGAAGTACGAGGTGGTCGAGTCGTGCTTGTAGACGGAAGCATCGAAAAGATGCTTGCCTGAGCCTTTCAGGCCATGTTCCTTGGGTAAGGTGGCAAAGAGGCCGGAGGAGGATCGAAAGTCGGGGACTAGAGTGCGTTAGCTTGTACCTCGGGAGCAAGATTTGGACAAGTTGGCTAAGAATGTACATACTCCCTGCTGATACCGAGATTCCAGCGCCAGCAATGACGACGATCTTCTTTTTCTTCCGCAGGGCATGTGTCAACTGCTCTAGTAAATCGTCGTCCTTTTGGCTCTGCTCAGAAGCAGCAGCGCTAAGATCCAAATATTCGGTGATCCTCGGCTTGCGCTCAACCCGACGGCGCTTTGGCGGAGGGGCGCCATCGGGATTGACCAGGATCTCGAGCTCAGCGGGGTCGGAGGACTTCATGGGCGATGCGCTGCCGGAGCACGCGGTAGAAGGAGGTGGAGAGGGGAGACGGCTCGACCGGTAGGGCATGGAGGCGCGCGGCGAGATGGTTGGCGATCTTGTGAGGACGGATAGAGGAGAGGAAGGAGGATTGGTAAAGGGGAGGTCGGAGAGGTCAGGAGGCGATGATGATGTGGATGTGTCCATTGTATGTCGAGGGACACAGGTAGTATTATGTCGTTCGCGTAGGAGTGGAGAGAGGAAAGAAAGGCTTCTGGTGTACCATCGGCGGCAAGCACCTAGTAAGCGGCAAGGAAGACAGAGAGGCAAGAGGTAAGAGGTAGGCGGTAGAGGATAGGAGGTGGCACGATCCTTCGATGTCGCCCTTTTCAGTTGCAGCTGTTATGTTGCTCACTGCAAGTATGTCGGTCGTCTACACCATGGCCCATTTAAACGTAAACAGAGAGAAAGAACACCAAAGGAACAATGGCGCAAATGAATGACGCCGCGTCGGAAGGACGAGAAGGAGGGAAGCAGGTGTCGTTGTGTGCAGTTTGCATTACACGTGCCTGGCGATGTGGTTGGTGGGATGGTTCAAGCTGAGCCTAACATGGTAGCCGACAATGGATGTTGTTATGTTGTGCGAACAAAGATTTCGGGGGTTCAATGGAGTCTAGAACGGCCGTGTTTGGCCGGCTACTACGTGCTCTGACGGTCGGGACTAGGAGGGGATTGGAGGGATGAGAAAAATGTCAGGTCAGGCCGGGCTGACAGCTATAATATTGGCCTGAATAAACCGCACTAACACAGACTTTGTAGGCTATGTTTCGCTCATGTTGTGTTGAGGAGGCAAGGTAGGGCGGATCGCTCTCCCTCCTGTGCGTACGAGTATACTTACTTAGCACCTAGCGCTTCCTACCATCGGCAGCCTCCATCTTCGAGTTTCTCTACCAGGCACTCCGCATATTTAGTCTTCTTTGTGCATTTTTGCTTGTTTATTGTTTTGTTTTTTCTACTCTACCTAGAGTATTCTATATGCCATTATCCTTTTGTTTTATATGTTATAGGTAAGGGACCTGGTATGGGAGTGTTTGAGTTACCTTGTCAATCATAGAATATGCTACCTACCTATGATATCACCAACACCGGCTGCAAAATTTAGCATCCACCCCAGGCACATGTTGCTACTATGTAAGAACAGAGGTCTCAATATTTGGCTCAACAAATCCTGATTAATCTGGTTGTCTTCGTCATTCATAAAAGCAAAGAAGACCGCTGACCGATTTGAATGATGGCCAGGCGCAGATTTACAGCATACCACTCTTCTTACTTTGCCAATGAATACTGATGTATCCCGTTGCTTGGCCGTTGCATAGGGCTCGAGTAGGACAGGGTCAGGGGTCTTTGCCGTCTTCCCAATGGCAGTGATGTGTACATTACACTAGTGTAGACAGGTACCTAGGTAGGTTAAGCATGTGTGTTGAATGGGGAATGAAGGAATCGCCAAGTACTGATCAAGCTTACCTATATCCGGTTAGTGAAATGCCCCAATGGTAGACTAAACTACCTTGGGCTAGTTAAGTTATTGAGCCACAAACAAGAGTATATATGTACAAGCCACACTCGATAGCAACCCTTCTTCAACTCGCCCAAAAAGAGGGCTTGCAGTATGTGTTACCATAGCATACGCTTCGGCTGCCATGAAACCTAGAACATAAAAAACCCGACATTCTCTCATCAACCACGCCAACGTCTCACCAGCGGGGTTTCCGTTTCCATGGGTATCACTAATGCCCGGAGTACCCAATAATGTAAGGCCATTAACCCGCCGTACATTACCATCACATTCTCTAAGCTTCTCTTAGTTCTCCAGTAACATGGCCCTTCTCAGCCATCCCTTGCTTGATTAGTTCGGGGCAGAAAGACTATAACTGCCGTCAACTTTCCCCCATCCTCCTCCCCACATTCTTTGCAGTTTGCACAGATGACGGACACCAGCATGCCTCTCCTCCTGGATGGCGCTATGTCAGGGATGGATCAACCCCCCATGCAAGTCGACTTGAACGGCGTGGACGACCTTTTTGGAGATACCGATCCCCTTTCTCTTCCTTCACGCCCACCCAGTAGGCGCCTTCGACGAAGGTTGGATGAGTTACGGGGTCGGGGTTGCTGCCAGTAGGTTACACTCTTCCTCTCCTGGGGACCTTCGCAAATTTCAACGTCTTCGACCGCTGTCTAACTATGTATTAGAGGCCTAGCCTGGTCCAAAGGGGGTACAATTGCTTCCATTACACAGGGCGGTCAATCCCTGGAGCTTAGGTACTTACGAGCCAATCCAAAAGATGCGGCCTGGGAACTAAGCGAGGCTACGGTCGTTACACCCTGGCAGAACCTCAATGGCGGCCCTATTGTCCACCTATCGTGGGGCCCAGCAAGCTCCGAACTTGCCGTCATCGATGCTGTTGGTCGGGTTCTCCTCTTGAACTTCAATTCCGACTTGAACCGCCCTCTAGTCTCTCGGCGCTGGGATGGAGATGCCGTTGATGATTTGCAGACAATTGTTGGGACCTATTGGCTTAATCAGCTTCCAGCAAATTCGAGGGTTCGCTTCTCTCAACTTAATTCCTACCCATTCTGTTCTAATCAAATGTTTAGTTCTACCCCACGTATTCACCTGCTGTCAAAAACGCAAAGGGGACCGGTTATACATTTGAGAATTCCGGCGTTCCAACCATGGGGCCCAGCCATCCCAATCCGACCAAGTCCGCATTCATTTGCGTCACAACCAACGGTCTTCTCAAGATGTTTTGGAGTCAAAACAACAACAAGCCCGAAGAGACAACTCTTGAATTGGAAAGCGCTACATCTGCTGACGACCTTATAACACATGCAGCTGCGTGTTCTGATAAAAGTTAGAGATCCTTATCTTATCCCCCATATGTATCAACCAGTCTACTAAGACCTCGCCGAGTAGCTAAAACTATATACATCGCTATGGCCACAACTTCCAAGCAACTCAGGGTCGTTCAGGTGGCCATCTCTTTTAACCCGCCTAAACCTGAAAACCCACAGAACGTGCCGCCAGGAGGATATGTCCTAAGCCCCTCACTCGGAAAGAGACATGTTGCGGTGACAAGCTGGTTCCAAACAGGGATGTGCGAGTCTCCCTTAGACGCATCCATGTCAAAAATCTCTCATATTGAGATGCTTCCAGCCAATTTTGACTTCCAGACAAAGCAATGGTCACCCATCGTCGTTATCGCAGTGCGGTCATTCGTACCAGAACCAAATTCACCCTATAACCACGAAGTTCAAAGTATCATTGATAGGTGGGAGCTCCTTACAGATCAAAAGCAGACGGTCCACCCGGCTTTTGAGCGTCTTGGCGCTAGAAGAAACAGCGTCGGCTCTACACTTCCAGTAAGTACCGGTTAGCAACACTTGTCGGACTCTATGCTTACTTGTCTAATAGGCTACAGCAAGGTTGAAGAAGCTTGACTCAGTCATTGTGAATAAAATCGTTATGGGCGTCAATGTACTTTCATTTGGAAAGATTTTATCTTTCTACTACAACGACGGGTCCGTCGAATACCGAGACCGATTTACCATGCAAGAGCTGTACCGAGAGGCGAACCTCGATCGCATGTACTCGGTCTTAGAAGCAGGCTTTAGTCATAGTGGAGAACCTTCTTGTGAGTATGCTGGTCATGAACTAGCCTCTCAGCTAAGCTAACAGCGGTTTTCCAGGTTTGCAAATGGCCTTTTCCCCTGCCAACTTCTCCCTCGTGCAGATGTATGAGGATGGACAAATTAAATGGCATAACCTCGAATACACATTAGAAGATCCTACCACAATCTCTGATGGTTGGTGGCCTCCTGCCCTTGGGCCCTTCCTTATATACCTCAAACTAATAAATATGTATAGGCCATTTTAATGCTGTCGTCGCCGCTTGTGCCATGTCAACTGCCACTGCCACTAATAATAACAGCAATATTGACGACATCTTTGCTGTGGCTAGGAAATTTCACCCTAGAGATCGTGAGCTTACCATGACTAAATTTCCTCCCTCTCCAGTACTAATGGATTTGAATGGCAGAATTCGCCGTTAAGTGGGTAACAGATTTGGTACAGATTATGCGCATAACAGTCGACTACTCAGAAGATATTCCCCATGATCATCTCATAAGAAATCAGCATCTCCAGTTTTGCTTCAGCATATTCAACCATCTTGGCTGGGGTGGGGAATTTAACGCGCGTCACTTCCGGGGTAAGCTGTCTACACTAGCTCTAAGCCTTCGTAACACGGTCATTCTTGTCAGCCTGGCAAGCAGTGCTCCAAGCGCAGTTAGGGCAGCGTCAAGCCCTCTCGACGAGCCCGGTAAGTCCTTTGCAGTCGATCGATAGCTCTTTCGGGTCGGTGGCGACATCTAACATCGTTTTATAGAAGTGGTGAATTCCTTGGCTGGCTGCGCCAGATGGTCAATAGATTTCTTAAGTTGGCTTTGCGATGCGCTCTTCTGCCTGCTCGATGATACCAAATTCATGAGTTTTCTAACTCAGACCAACCAACCCCAGCAACTCGTCAATATGACTCAGCACCTCCATGCGAAGAATGAGATTGCATTGCATCTCATACTTTGTTCTTCTACACGTAACCTTATCTCCGCGGTGTGCCGCCGCGTAGGACTCCTTGACAACTGCGCGACTCGTGCTCTCGCATGGTACTCAGGTCGAGCGGAGGTGACAGATGCGAGTAGTTCACGTCATGTAGCGCTGCATGCTGCCTACCGAAAGGTTCACCGGTATACCTCATCAGCGCTCATTAAAGCTGATGAATTCGATAAGTTCCTTGCGACCTTAGCAGTAGAAATACGGTCGGCGTACGGGACATCCCTTGGCCCACTAGCAGAAAGAGAGGCCCAGAAGGCAGCAAAAAATCCACCGACGCCAAACCAAAACCCTAATGCTCCTAAACCAGATCGTGTTAAGGAAGCTCGTCAGCACTGCGAGCTGAACATGCTCCTAGTGGGACCACCACCGCCTTCTTTCCTAGCCGTAATCACAAAGCTGTTCCATCAAGATCTCATGGCTTTCCGCGCAAACGTCGATATTGCGAAGTTGTACTTTGCAGATTACCATCTTCTCGAGATCATTGACACACCTGACGCTTTGGCGGATCGAAAAAGGAGATATATGAATGTAGATATGTTCAGACGTGTCGAAATCAGTAAGCAAGCACGGGTCCCTTGGAGGCGATGTTCCAGGTGTGGAAATGTCATGGAAGATCTCACATCGGCGAACAACAAACCGGGCATGATATTTCTGCTCGCACAACAGCGAACATGCTGTTGTGGTGGACGCTTGGCTCTTCTCCCTTAGCGAGGTTTGGAATGGGCTTGCGACGCGGCTTACGTCAAATAACGAAATCAAGAAATGCAAAACCCTCGGGCTGGCTAGAATTGAATGAGTATTATTGAGGCTCGACCGGCCAAGTCAGTATCGAAACCTGACCTAGCGAGTACGAAGCGAAAGGGGAAGGGCCGCACAGGAGCGGAAGACGCCTTGTCCTAGCCTTTGTGAGCACCTGCCGTAGGGGGGAATGATTAGATACCAGGTTCAAGCCAAGTGTGAGATACACAATGTTAATTCTTTATGAACACATCAGAGTCCGTGCGTGAAAAGCGATTCTGAGTGCACAAACCACGTTGAACATATGGCACAGTGAGGTTAGGGCCGGACTACCCACGTGTATCCAATAGAGGATTTGATATTGTCCTTATCAATACCATTTTACTTTTTCCGAAGCCAGCAGGTAGAACGGAGATCCCGTAACTAGACAATGGCAAACCGAGCTGAAAATTATCAATGTGGCGGCGGATGCCATCCTTTCCGTCTTAGGTGGTTGCACAGCATCTTGCTCTGCTGGTTATCTGGGCGCCCGATAACTGCAGGTTTCACAGAACCCAATATACATAGTGGTTCTCATTCCTCCCCGGTATCCTGACAATTCCCAGAGCAGCCAATCCGGGACAAGGGGCGGTTACATTCTTTTGGGGAGAACCCCAAAAGGTCTCAGTTGAGAGTATAGTGCTTCCAAGGGTCGCCGGTTGAGCCTTGTGGCGTGCATGGTTCCAGCCCAAAACATCTCAACTTTCTATGCAAGAATTGGCCTATATTCTAGACTGGATGGACTGGAGGCACTGACGATAGCTAGGCCGCTGGCAAGACAACAACGCCACTTGCTGCTGCGGTCTAACTCGCTATTTTCTGTGGGCTGCATGTTGCGCTAAGTTAGTAAAGTTCGTAGCAATGAAGAGTATACATTACATGCTTCCGAAAAGCAAGCAAGACGTTCACCCTGTCGTGTGGCTGGATTTTATATAACATCATGATGATACTCGTGTAGCAGGAGTTTTCTTTCCCGTCAGTTTCTTTTCACTCACGGATACCTCAGTCTCAGCGTCGACACTTATATCTCAGTTATCTTTTAGTTACCCGAACCTAAAATGCCTACAGTCAACCAGAGAATGCTGTTAGCACAGAGACTGTCCGGCCAGAAACTTGTCATCCCAGATATGCGGCCGGTCTTGTCACATTGGCCCTGTGGACAGCACGAGAACTACGAAGCCGTTAAAAGTGTCGTTGACAGGCGGTTTGCCATGTACGTCATGGAGTATCAAGGACACCAGGTTTGGAAATGGACTAATTTCACACCAGGCTCACGAGTGAAAAGAACCGAAAAACTATTTCTGACGCTGATCCCGCTCTCTTGGCTGCCAGGTATGAACAGATAGAGAAATATATGAGTGGAATGTCTGGTGACTAACGCGCAATAGATGGTGGCCCATGGCATCAATAAGGTCGTATAGAGTCATGACAGACTTGGTGATATGGTTTGGCATGTGGGATGACGCTATTGAGAAATTGGCAGACGATCCGGCTGCCGCTGAGAGGCTACGGATGTCGACCAAAGACTTCATTCGTAGCACAATAAGTTCCGCTGAGGGTAGCAAGACTATCACGACGGCGAACCCCCTGATACAGAGTTTCCAGCCGATAGCGATTGAAGCTTGCGCGTTCTATAACCAAGGTACGTTACAGTTTTCCCGCGTTGTCCATACAGTGAAGACAAAGAACCATTGACAGCGGGGGGTGAATAGATCAGCGAAGGATTTTGCTCGACCATTTTGATCGGTATATCGACGCAACGAGGTTAGAGGCCGAGGCCGAGCGAGGCAGCGAAATGCCTGGCCTGAAGGAATATTGGGAAGTGAGGATGCTGACGAGTGGGATGGGGACGTTGCTTGGTCTCTCCGAGTACGCATACCAATCTTCTAGGTTGAATCATGGTAGTACTGCGCTAATGTCGTTGTTCGCAGGTATGCCCTTCAAGTACAGCTGCCACCCAGATTTGTGCAGTCCGAGGCATATAGCACGTTATGGGTCACAACAGTCGGGATAAACTCCATTGTGAACGATCTACTATCTTTGAAGAAAGAGATGGTAAGTAACACACACTCTTCACCCCAAGGGACGGGAATAATGGAAATGTTGGACTAACCACCTATTCTAGAAGGCACAGAGCGTCATCAATTCAGTTGCGATACTTTTCCATCAGTATAACGACCTCGACGTCGCTGTGAAGATGTCGCTAGACCGCACTGGGCAACTAGTAGCTCTTTTCGACCGCACAGCTAACGATGTTCTCTTGTCAAGCGACACGTTTGATGCTTGTGAGCTTGATGCGATATCTCAGGTCATAGACCTGATGCGGACGGTCAATACTGGTAATCTTGAGTGGAGGTAAGGCGAATCACCGCTAGCTTCAAGCCTGATGAGAATTATCGTTGCTGATTTTATGATTTACTAGTCTACAAGCCAAGCGATATGGGGTAGCACAATATATGAGGGAAGACGGTGCAATCGAGGTTATTTTATGATTCAATCGTATTTGTCGAAAGGGCGAAGACGCGGCCCTAGGTTGGAACGCTTGTGAAAGAGAAATGATGCTCTGTTGTCAGAGTGGGTTAGGTCCAGAGTGAATAGAGAGTCTCATCTGCAGCTGGGAAGCAGGTAGGTAGTTAGGGCTCAATAGAGTGGTCAATTGATTCCTGAACCTCCCAAATATCTAGGGGGGCAGCACCCATATATATATATATATATATACAGAATACTGATATATCCACTCCCATAGGGTAGTGTAATATATATCCCTGACATCTGTGCACATATCGACGATCCTGTTGGCGCCAGTTGTTTTGGGCTGGCTCGTAGCATAGCGTGGTTCAAGTGTTTTACTTTCACATTGATGGCATTGTAGATTTCTAGCATATAGATCCATACATATCTCGCATTGACATATACAACCCACTTTAGACTACTCACAAAAGTCTAGAATGCCTAGAGAATAAGAACGCAGGTATAGCTTATTCTCCCGGCATCTTTACAGAAGAGCGTTTATTAAATGACCGAGACTGATGTATACCAACTGCAAAACTCATAACAACTTGCGCAAATCATGTTGAAGCCCATTGGCGATTCAGATACCGAAAATGCCCTCTCAATTCGAAAAGGTGTGCCCATCCACCTTACCCTTCCCGTCTACCTTTTATGGATCATGCCATGAATTCTTATCACCGGCATGTGTCCCACACAGACCTTGACCAATACACAGCTCACGGTCGGCTTTAATACTTCGTAAGCGAGCTCAAAGGCGCATTACACAGGGTTTTTTATGACATGAAAGCTCTACTTGCTACGTGGAGTAGAGGTGCCGTTATCGGCGAATTATACTAGTATATGTCTAGCGCATGCGTAGTAATTACGAAAGGGCAGAGATACTGGATATAGTCTCCAACAACACTATTGTATAATCGTATGATAAGCATTGTGGATATAACGGCTGCCCTTACCTAAAGTGAGGATGAGAGCCATCCGACTACATTTCTAGCTTTCTACTACATACTATACAGCCCCTTCGCCACTCACCTTATATAACCTGGATATTTTTTCTTTCTTTCTTGGGATTAGCGAAAGAGCATAAATACACGAACTTTATCAGGCTGCGCGTATTTATAGTGGCTTGGGAGGGAGCTGGGGTGTCAAAACGGTGTGTATCGATGTGGTGTTGTGCACAGTCGTAAAGCTAACAAAATTGAGATCGAACCCCCCATTCTGACGAGGAAATAAGAACAAGAAACTCTGGGTTTCATATATAACGAGAGCTCGCGGCCAATGGATTTGACTCCAGAAGAAGCAGATGCCCGTCGGCAGGCTCGAAAGCCGATCCCTAGACCGAAGCCTGCCTACCTCCCTACCGCTGGGTCGCCGCTGAGCGTTGATGAGGAACTGTATGCGCGGGTTCGAGACGCTCCGCGCTTGAAGAGCGACGAGTTCGTGATCCCTATTAGATCCGGACGAGCATGGAAAGCGGATGCCGGATGCATCATTCGTATCAGTACGCCTGAGGGGCCTCAGGTTGGTACGTCTAGTTTACTATTCACTACTTGCTCACGTTTCCTTTACAATCCAATGAAATGATCGAGATTGTGGTCATTATGACGGCAACGATAGGCGCACTCTTCTAATAGTAGCTCGATTACTGCTGCTGCAGAACCTAATTCGAGGCAGAAAGCCTCCGGAAAACATGACCGAGTGCTGTGGTTGCTAACGTGACAAACCCCAAAAGGCGACCTCAACATTTGGAACGCGCACAATCCGCGGGAGCGCTTCTGGGCATCGCGAACAAAACAGCTCCACTCATCCCACGTATCGGTAGGCGACCGTCTGTGGTCGATTGCCCCGTACATGCGGCCGCTGGTAACAATTCTGGAGGACTCGCTATCTTGGTATGGGGTCGACGAGTACGGCGGGCGTGTGCACGATCTCCTCGGCACGGGGTGCGACCCTTATATCAACGCCGTGCTCACGAGCGGCGAGGGAAACGGAGAGCCGAGTGAGCACTACGATTTCCATTGCAGATCGAACCTCACGCGCGCCGTGCTGCCCTTCGGGTTGGTCGAGCACGATATCCACGACGTCATCAACATATTCCAAGTTACGGGGCTTGATGAGCATGGCCGTTATTTTATGAATCCTTGCCCTGCTGGCCCAGGAGATTACATCGAGTTTCTAGCTGAACAAGACGTGCTTATGGCCCTTAGTATGTTTATACTCCCCTCATTTCCTTCCCACGAAGTTTTTCTTCCCTTTTCAATACTACACGGCATACGTCTGCTTCGAAGCATCTTCTTCATCTATCTTCTGGGTATAGACCTGGCGGTACAAACCATACAACCAAATTATCGCTCCTGCCCTACTAGCCGTCTCAGTGTTACCATGCCCAGCCAGGGATAGATATGCTGACAGACTCGTTCTCAAACAGGTACATGCCCAGGCGGTGACCTGTCACTCTGGGGCTTTGGTGCTGCCAGCGAGAAGGAAATGATCAAGTGTTGTCGACCCCTGAAGGTTGAAGTGTTCCGCCTTCAAGATGGGGATCTGCTACAGAAGGGTGGGTGGAAGCCCGCCGAACCGTCGCCATATCGAGGCATGCACGGGATGATGGTGCCTCAGGGTGAACACCAATCCAAGCCTTGAGGTGACACCGACAAAGCTATCCAACAAACCAGTCAATAATTTGAAGTCCCGACCTCTTTCGCTTGCCTGGGACCCAGGCGATATTGAAATCCAAGAATTATAACGCCTTACATAATTCGTAACATGTTTATATCAAGTTCGGGCCTCAAAATCATGCTTCCCTCATTATCTAAAATAGTGATGCAACAGATTATCGACCTCTACTCCGGGCCTAACTTCTCAACCAGATGCTCCAGGTGTATCTTTAGAGACACGTCATCCGCACCGTTAAAGGCCACCATATTATTCGGCGACATAGAGTCCGTGACGACGTCCTTCGTAGCAAGCTCCTGCATCCGCTCGCACAGAGCGACGGGATCACGGTCGCCCTCGAGGCCCAGCAGGTACGCGCCGAGACCCGCGACGTGCGGTGCGGCCATCGACGTGCCCGACAGCACGGCGGTAGAACCGTTGTTGTAAGTCGATATGACGTCGACGCCCGGCGCGAACAGGTCGATGCCGTTGCCGTAATTGGAGAAGTCCGCCCGCGAGTCGTCCGGCGCGCTGGCCGCTATCGAGCACACGGTCGGGTACTGGGCCGGCGAGAAGAATTCCACCGGAAGCTGCGAATTCCCCGCCGCCGCGGCAATGAAGAGACCTTCCTCCACGGCGGCGCCCGCGGCGAGACTCAGGCTCGAGTTGCCGATGGATATGGCTCCGAGCGAGATGTTCGCGACGGATTTGTTGAGGCCTGCGATCGCGACGTTAGAAGGCAAGCACGACCGTTTTTCTCTCTCTCTCTAAAGGGACGAGGTCATCATCATGTATGAATAGCGCTCCGCTTACGGTTCTTCGACTTGGCGTCGTCCACTACCCATTGGATCCCCGCGATGACCTGGCTGATGGGCCCCGAGCCTGCGGCGTTCAAGACCTTGACGGCGATGAGGTTGGTTTTCTTGGCCACGCCGTACGTCTTGGATCCGGCGGTGCCGGCGACGTGCGTGCCGTGTCCGTTCTCGTCGGCTGTAGGCTTCGCGTCGCCCGCCACCACGCTGGTCCCCCAGGTGGCGCGCCCCTCGAACTCTGGATGGTCGACGTATATCCCCGAGTCGATGATGTATGTATACGTCCCTTCACCCGCACTGTCGTCGTATACATAGCTGCTCGTGTTCGGCTCTCTGCTCGAAATCCTGGCGAGGCCCCAAGGAGAGTTACTTTCAAACGCCGTCGTCGTAATTTCTGCCATGGTATCAGGCTCGATATAAGCAACCTATGAAAGTAAGTCTTTGTCATAAACTCTGAGATTACTAGGTCCCCTTGTACGGATTTTCAACTCACATCTTCTAGCTTGGCAATCTCGTTTATTACCTCATCTGAAGCATCCATGGCATAAGCTTTGAAGCTCCTCATGTTGTAGGTATGCCGAGGAGCAACGAGGGATTCAACCCCAATATCCCTTTTTTTACCCGAGACGACGTCAATCTCGTAGTTTTCCTTCATTACTACGATCCATTTCCCTGGAATCGCCTGCCCCTTGGTCTCAAGTAGAGGGGCTGCTAGGACTAGAGGAGTGCCTAGGAGGAGACCGAGTAACCTCATCTTGACTCAGGCGGCAGTTGAAGAATAGGACTCGACTTGGGATGGATGGGTGAGGGTTGAAGGCTACGGGTGAACACTAACCTAGCATCATCAAAGTCGAATGAGGGAAAATTCTTTCTCTTAAGCATCTCAAGCTATGCCCAAGCTGCTCTATCATCACCTCGCTAGACCGAAAAGCCCTTGTTATCCCCCAATAATTCCCAGTCCCCGCATGCAGCATTTTCTGTTGTTGAGTTACCTACTGTATGTCCAATTAGCTGATACGATGCTGTAGAAGCCATCTGTCCATTCACGAGCTAGGCGGTCTGCCAGGCATCTAGAGAGACCAGCAGCCTACTAGTCTACATAGATTTGTCACGGTGGCATTGCACGAAATTCGAGCCACTACCGACATTGCAGCTGCAAATCCAATGCTATGTACAGCATGGCGCCGTTCGAAGCCCTCCATCGACCAAGTTATTGGGAGAGTTACATGGTGCCATTGTAGGACCCTATTTAATGATGCCAAGATGCTGGGTTCCCCTCAAAGCCGTGTGCTACAGGGGGTCCCAGCCGCGATGATCTCAGTGTCAAGATGCCTGATTTGGGAATTCATAGGTGCAATATTGCCAATGGCTCGCCGCCATCGGGTTTATCTTCTCCTCGACGGCCGTTTGCGCTCCTCTGGCTTCATCATGGGAGCCCGGCACGTCTCGTCAAGAAAGAGGCGGGTAGATAGATAGATAGTGCAAGGTCAGGCGATCTCATTAGCGAGTAGGGTATCCTATCTATCTAGACGAGAAATGCGGTGATCGTTAGGACATCACTCAACATCGTTGCTCGTGCATATGATACGTCTGTCATAAGGTTTCTTTTGCCGTTTAGGGCGCCGAGCTATTAGTTGAATGCCGGCTATGCATCGACTTCTCCACTCAACAATTGTTGTTTCTGGGGCTTTCTCCAGTATTCAGACCCTTCGGAAGAAGCACCCTCTCGCATACTGAACAACTACGGCTCGGAGCCTGCTGAACCGAGCGAAACACCTTTTTATTTTATTTTACTAGTCAATAAAGCAACAAGAGCCCGTGTGCAGTGTGAAGATAATTCCAAGTAGATTTAAGAACCCAAGCCTTGGTAAAAATGTTGGGCCGTAAGTTCGATTCTATCCTCTCATATTTCATATCGGCCTTGGAACTTGACGTGAGATTGATACGATCTACCTACACCTCATTCCACGCGTAGTCAAGGTAGGTATGCCCGAAATTTGGTCCGGGTTTTCTCGCAAAGAGGTACTGTCGGTACATGCTGCTATCGTAGGTTACGTTACGCCTTGGATGTTTATCCCATGACCCCACGCGATGGGATGGGGGCGTGATCCGCAGACCCTGATCAAGGTGGACTCTGGCCTTCGCCCGAGGTGGCTAGGATAAAAGTCGTCTCGGAACCGTGGAAGAGAGTCGAGAAGAACCGCGCAATTCTCACGACAGCGCTAGCTTTCCCGTTCTGAGACTCTGCACTAAACTATAGGTTTGATGATTGATCAGGTTGATGCTATGTACTTTCTCCAGCGACAATGCCATTTCCGAGGGCTACACGTAGCTTATGGGGCCTTTCAATAACGCCACACCCAAAATCCGCAGGATCTTGCGCACCAATGAGACATACGATGCCCAACACTAGTGTAGAGGGGTTTCAGTCGGGTCGCATCGGTCGGCTGATTTAATTATTTAATTATTTCTTATCTTGATCGATTCTTGTGCGGCAGAGAGGAAGTGCGTGAGCTTCCCGGTGCACCATCTTCGTAGGGAAAGTTGTAAAGCGTGTTGGCTGGACAGTGAAGCAAAGTCCTGGAAATGAAGAGTGTTTTCTCCCTCCTTGTCCTGAACTTGACTTGGTTTATGCCTGGCTGAAGCTATACGCTCTTTCCGACGTCGAAACGGTCCAGAAATAAATTTCGGCGGTGGGAATCAACCCCCTTGCTCTCCTGGCCGTCTCTCGTTGCTGCAGATTTACTGGTAATGTTACCTTTCCAACCACACGTGAGCCGCTTCTTGGCTTTGGGGTCCTATTATCAGCAAGTATTATCTTGGCAGCCTTGATCATCCGCGTTATGGCGGGATCCTGAGAGACTCTGTTTGTGAACAGAGCAAGCCTAAACTCTCTGTTGAAGCGTTGGGACCCCACTGTGATCGAAATTCTGGATGAAGAATGTGATAGTCCGGTCGCTGTTTTATTCCCTAGCTACAAAAATGCCCTGATGAAGTCGAAGCTACCGAGGTATCTTGAATCCTACTTCATACAAGCATGGCATTCCTGCTCACACGCTCACCGTGTCTAGTCGCTGACAGCCTAATTAGTAAGGTTCACATGCGTTTGCTCATAACTGCTAAGTAACCAACATTGAATGTTAATACAGAATGTAAAATGATATCATAATACGAATACGACAAAGTCTATATATTTATCTCAGTAGAGTTCTAGTTGCTTTCGCTCATCTGGTCGCGGCTTTGGGAGAGAGTCGAGAGGTCAGTTCAACCACCCCTGCACCGATGGAGTAGACGACGGCGACAGACTAGGTACTATCTAGATAGGCGACGCTGCGTCTTCGATTTCATTCTCTAGGCTGGGGTTGCGCCGGTCGTCACGTTGCCCTCCAATTGAGACTCGATACTTAGGTTTCGATGCCTTACGAAGGAGACAGACAACTATGATTCTATATCAATGACAGGACAGTCGTGGTAGCATTATAACGGCCTGAATGATGTACGAGAATGCTAGAACTACAGCGTGGGCCGGCTTCAATCGTGCGCCCGAGATATCCGATACTAGTCGAACGTAAGGAGCATAGTTGAACTGACAAGACGAATTATTAGAATGAGTAGGTGTCGGGAACTCGACAAGCCTTAGTGGTATGTTTTCCTAGCCCTGCTTCAACAGCTGATCTTGCGTAATTAGTATGGTGCTGCTAATATCACGGTCATCAGATATGAATCTTAGCAATGTCTTCCTTTTGGATGAGTTGCCTCGATCCCTGAAAATTATCCGAGGAGTTCCTAGATCGATATTCTTTGGCGAGGTTTAGTGATCCAAGCCATGAACCCCGTGAATAGATGCGATCCTTCTACAGGTTTGGGCCAGATGGTACTATGCCGTAATCCCCCTGTTACTATGCTTTCATGGTTACCATCCTACGATATGCAACGATACTATCATATCTGCTGCTGACATCGAGATCATGTCCGCTGTATTCCTATATAGGACTCCGAAATCCGTAAAGTTTGTAGGTACCATTGGAGGGTTCCTATACGCTTTCATGTGTAAGTTAGTGGTTCTGATGACCTCGGGTGTTTCTGCAGAGTTCGTCTATATGTATTCATCCTAGCTCGGGCTGGGAAACGTTGAATGGTGTTCGCTTCAGTCGGCGCGAGACGCTAAACTACGTAGTATCGAAAATGCTAGAACTTATTACTAGGTTGTGTTAAGCAGTTTACCTGCAATAATACCTCGCGGAAAACAGCCCTTAGATATTAGATTAAACTTACTCTGGAATCCCTCTCATCGGGGAAAGACAGATATAACCTCTCCGCCAATCCTCAAAGACGACCAAACCAGTCCGGGGAGCGAACTGGGCAAAGCTTCCTCACAGCCGACATGCTCAACCATGGATGGAAACCCCTTCCTCAAGGAAAGACGACCTTGACAACCTCACATCAATCTATCTCTTCTCCAAGTCAAAATTCCACCACAGCCTAGAAGGAGTTAGTAGTAGTAAATTTGAGTTGTCTGCACCAACATATCTTGAAGGACGGCAAAGACTAGGACCATAACGACCTCCACTCGGCTGAATTTTCCGTTTCACGATCTATATTGCTACTACCACCCAGTGTATACACGCAGGCATACACACAACATATCGGTAGCGAAAACGAAAACTAGGACATAGGAGGACTCATACCCAGTCCTCGCACTTATAGACCACAATAACCCTTATGTGATATAACATTCGGCCATTACTGTTCCTTCAACGAGTCCTATATGACTGCCTAGACGACAGACGACACTAGAGCACTCTCCAACAGATACCTCAAGACTCGGACTCCTATCTCAAGACAGCAGCTGCCATGATTACGCACTCTTAGCGAGTCGAATAATTGAAACATTTCCAAAAGAAATATGAAACTTAATTGAGTCGATCCTATCGCTTCTTCGCCACCCTATTGAGTGGCTATAGAATACGCCTCTACGTATAGGTTAATGCTATGTTTCGCCTTCTAGAGTCCTCGTCGCTTAAGTTGTTGACGCACTTTGGTACGATAACTGGCCTGGCAAACCGAAGGAGAATTATTTTTTCATAATGTTGCACAACAGTGTTTAATAGCACTGGGACCAATTTACGATCGCTAGTTCGAACATTGCAGAAAAGGATGTCCCTATTTGGAACAAAGTCGAGATCAATGAGGAAGAAAACAAGGTTATATTTTGCACAAATGTGCGAATGTTTCTCATGTAGAGCCTACAGAGAGAAGGCTAGGGAGATCTAGATTTTCGGACACCCGTGACCGTTGGATCTTATGACGATACGGTGTTATCCTCTTCCGATCAAACTCCGACATTTCGGTTTTTTTTCCTTTTTAAAAAAGTGGCTCAATATATCGAGATTGACCTTGTCCAAGCAACTCATGTTCAGCGAGTAAGCAGACCGTAATACCCCCCCGCCGATTTTGTAAATCACGCGACTCCGAAAGACAATGGTATCTTGTGGTAACCGTAGGACCAAGAAACCAATACTGGACTTGCTAGGGATTGCACAGGCAACCCTAGGCGGGTATTATACGTCGAAAGGAAGCTTAGTACTCAGCATCGGTCTCATCAGGCTCGAAGCTATCGGCCGCTACCTCCTCATAATCCTTCTCAAGAGCAGCAAGATCCTCACGGGCCTCGGAGAACTCGCCTTCCTCCATACCTTCACCCACATACCAGTGAACGAAAGCTCGTTTGCTGTACATAAGATCGAACTTGTAGTCCAAGCGAGACCAAGCTTCAGCGATCGCTGTCGTATTGGACAACATGGAAACGGAGCGGTCGACTGAGGCAAGGCCACCGTCAGAGGGGGACGCTGTTGGAACAGCCATGGGCTTCTGGTAGTTGATACCCAGTTTGAAACCAGTCGGGCACCACTCGACCAAGTTGAAGGAGGCCTTAGCCTTCAGAGCGGCAATGGCGGCGTTGCAGTCACGAGGAACAACATCGCCACGGTACAGAAGAGCGACGGCCATGTACTTTCCATTTCGGGGATCGCAGACCACCATCTGGTTGTTGGGCTCGAAGCCTGCAAGATAGGTCAGTAAGATGAAAAGTGTTGGAAAGATGAAAAGTAAGGACTTACATTGGAAAGTAAGATCGTGGACCTTGAAGCTCTCGTGCGCACTCTTGGCGGCGGAGACAACGGGGGCGTAGCTGATGAGAGGGTAGTGGATTCGGGGATAGGGGACCAAATTGGTCTGGAACTCGTTGAGATCAACATTGAGGGCACCATCGAAACGTAGAGACGAGGTGATAGAGCTGACAACCTGGGCAATCAGACGGTTCAGGTGCTCATAGCTGGGACGGGGGATGTCCAAGTTGCGTCGACAGATATCGTAAACAGCCTCGTTATCGACCAGGAAAGTACAATCAGAGTTCTCGATGGTGCTGTGAGTCGACAGAACAGCATTGTAGGGCTCTACAACAGCAGTCGAGACCCGAGGAGCAGGGTACACGGCGAACTCAAGCTTGCACTTCTTGCCGTACTCGGTAGACAGACGCTCAAGCAGGAGAGCACCAAAACCGGAACCAGTACCACCACCGAAAGAGTGGAAGATCAAGAAACCTTGGAGACAGTTGCAGTTGTCTGGTTTAGAATGTCAGTGGGGAAACGGGGAAGCAATTGTCTTCCAGGGCATATATATCGTCCTTACCAACAACGCGACGGATTCGGTCCAAGGTGCTATCAACCATCTCCTTGCCAATGGTGTAGTGACCACGGGCATAGTTGTTGGCAGCATCCTCCTTGCCGCTGACAAGAAGCTCGGGGTGGAAGAGCTGACGGTAGCCACCAGTCCGGATCTCGTCAATGGGCGAAGGGTCCAAGTCGACGAAGAGGGAACGGGGGACGTATTTGCCGCCGCTGGTCTCGGTGAAGAACGTCTCGTACGAGCCGCCATCAAGGATATCCTTCGCGTTAGGATCAGGGCGACCATCAGGTCCGAGACCATGCTCGAGAAGGTACCTGGAGAGCGGCGGTGGTGGTGATTAGCCTTCCATTCTCTTTGACGCGGCATTGTCCATGAATGAGCAAGGCGGTGTACTACTTACAGCTCCCAAGCGCTGTTACCGAGCTGGGTACCAGCCTGGCCCAAGTGAAGATGGAGGATCTGGAGTGAAAGAGGTGTTAGATTTCAACTTCATCAGGGATAACAGCCGTGGTGCTGGGGGCAATGGCTCGGAATGTGGTGTTGATGACGTTGGCACTCGAGATGCTTGCCCTCAACGCTGGTGGCAAGACCCAAGACCAAGACCAAGACCACAGACCAAGGTCATTCGACGGAGCCGGGACTGGCTACTCACCTCGCCCTTCATTGTGAATGTCGTGTGCCGCAATGGCAAGAAGTCGAAGTCGGGTATAGGGGAACGGGGAAGCAGTAGAGAGAAAGTTGGGATCGGAGAAGAGGTGGATGGTATCGGAGGAATGCGCACAGCGCCTCTAGTGCGGTCTACCCAGGCAGAGTGTTAGGGAGTGAACAAAAGGAGGTGTGCGTGGTACAGTCTGGTTTTGTGTGGGGAGTTGGATATTCAAGTCGTGCTTTGCTCTTTGCTTGCTGCGTCCACTGCACCAGCAACCAGTACTTGGATACACTAGACAGCTGGCTGTGCACTAAGGTGCAGATGAGATGTGAGGGGAGATACAGAGGGGAGGGGGTAGCTGTGGTTCAGGGGTTGGCACGGTAGGTCGACCGTGATTGGCTGTATGCAGGGGCGTTCAGACTGATGGGGAGGGGGCTAGGAGGGGTGTGGGTACTGTTAGAGATGAAGTCGCTCTTGGACGGCCCCTGCGCTCACTTCTGGCTGCATGGTACTTCGACGTAAACAGATGAAGCTGCCGAAAAGGCCCCATATTTACACACCGCTTTACCAACCAACGTGTTGGCGCTACAGGGGTCGTGCGGCTTCTAGCCATTAGCGTCACAGTCTGCCAGCTAATGTACAGGACTATGCTACATTTGTGCCTTGTATTGCCATTTCAATGCCTGCAGGACCAGAGCTTCGTTCATGGACTCTCGGTGATAGACAAGCATCATGGCGGGAATTAGGTATTGGGGCAACAAGAGTTGTCGAATGAAAGAATATCGACACCACGAGTGGCGAAACATGATATAGGAGCTTTCATCATCTGTAATTTAGTATACAGCATACACTACCTACTAACCTTAGACAAAGTGCCCGGTGTTTACTAAGTACCTAGGTACCTAGCATAGTGCACGGGGCACTATACCTACTGTAGGTCTGAGAGTTTTGGGTAAGGGGATAATTCCGAAAAAGGCAATACCCATGTTTAACGGACTATATGCGTAAACTTTTTTTTACAGCATCTACCTACATTGTGTGTACCTCACCGCCGAAAGCGCCACGGAGCCGTTGATCGACACGACGACAGTCACCTCCCGCGGCCCTCACAACACGCACTCATCAAAGCCAAGTACCTTGATGAGCAAGCTATGGAATTGCTCGCGGCAACTCCTCTCCGGAGGTAGCCCGTTTGCGCGACGAGTTTCTTTCACCACCCGCCTCCCACGGCCGCTGTCCTCACCCTCAACATGCTTCCGGCCTTGTCTTCTCGCCCAACAGACCCAGCGAGGGCTCTTGACGTTAGCAATCGAGACCTCCTGCGACGATACCTGCGTAGCTGTCCTAGAGAAGGGCGAGGATGGCGTCGCCCACCTACATTTCAATGAGAAGATTACGTCGGACAGCTCCTCCTACGGCGGCGTTCACCCCGTTGTTGCCGTCACCTCGCACAGCCAGAATCTGGCACCGCTCGTTCAGAAGGCGCTGCGGGTGCTGCCTAGAGCAACCCACGTCGGCTCGCCCCAAGAAGGCAAAGACGATAGCAAGATCCTTTGGGTCGACGGAGACCCACGGTTGAAACCCGACTTCATATCGGTGACGCGAGGCCCAGGGATGACATCGAATCTTGCGACGGGGTTGAACCTCGCGAAAGGGCTAGCGGTCGCATGGGACGTGCCATTGCTTGGGGTCAATCACATGCAAGCGCATGCGCTGACGCCACGGTTGGTTGGAGCACTTGAGGAACAGCAAGCACGCCAGTATGGTGATTGGACAAGTCTAGGAATAGGGGATGACACATGGGATAAAATAGAGAGCGGAAAACCAAAGAGCCCTCAGTTCCCGTTCCTCTCGCTACTCGTCTCCGGCGGGCATACGATGCTAGTGCGCTCCGAGGCCGTCAACGAGCACCATATCATCGCCGACGCGTTGAATATCGCCGCGGGCGATATGATCGACAAGTGTGCGCGGCTGATAGTGCCGCCGGAGATTATTTCCGCCGAACTCGCCGCCGTGGGCATGCACGGCCCTATTCTCGAGGAATTCGCGTTCCCAGACTCCACACACTCGGCCAACTACGACTACGATTACACCCCCCCGGTCAGTCGGGGAGACGAGATCAAAATATTTGAAATGGAAACCGGCAGCTTAACGCCGCCTCTCTCGCTCGGGGGGCAGAGCAAAGAAGCGGCGTCCACGTACGAGTTTGCAGGTTTAAACGGACAAGTACAGAAGATGATGATGGACCACCCAGATATGGACGAGGATTTGCGCAGGATGATAGCGCGGGGAGTCATGACTCTTGTCTTCGAACACCTGACAAGTCGTGTCTTGTTCGCCTTACAAGCAGAGAAGGAGAAGTTGAAAATGAAAAAATCGATCAAGAAAAGATCTGGCAAGAAAAAATCTAACGCGGATGCCGAAGGACCAAGTGGGATGAAGACCATCGTTCTTTCCGGCGGTGTCGCGAGCAACAGATACCTACGGCACGTCATGCGCAAGATCCTTGATGCCCGCTCCTACGGCGATGTGGAAGTAGTGGCGCCGCCGGTGTCTCTGTGCACCGACAACGCGGCCATGATTGCGTGGACCGGGATGGAGATGTACGAGCTTGGTTGGCGTAGCGGTCTCGGCATCATGGTCCTACGCAAGTGGCCGCTGGACCCCAAGGACGAAGACGGGGGTATTCTAGAAGTCGAGGGTTGGCATCATCTATCCGCGAAACCAGAGACAGTACATATAGAGAATATAATTAATATGGGACGTGTATGAATCCCCGGGGCTAGCATAGTATTGCCAGGATTAGGCCAAGTCACAGGAAAGGAAACGGGAAGTGAAAATAGATGTCATAGAGTCCTCATGGCTGAATGAAAACTCTCAGCGACCCCTTCTTTAGTGGTTTTGTATGTGCATAGCGCAGATGTCACAGTCTATCACGTCTCTTTACCTTTCACCCCTCCCCACCAGCCTGTATGATCTGCCTGCCTCTCTGATACATATTGCTCAATGTTCACACAATGGGCGGATCTAAGCCTTAGATAAACTGGTGACCTGGTTGAATTTCGTAATGTAGCTACGAAGTTTAATGATGAACTAGACTCTAGTCTAGCGCACTGGTGACATTTGTGAACTCGCCCTTCTCGAGCTTCGTCTTCCAGAAGATAGGGTTCGTGTCGTTGAAACCGTGCTTGACCCAGCCCTCCTCTTTAACATGGTACAAGTTGATGTAGCCACCAGAATAAGCATCGCGGTGGGTAGCGGCGAGGATAGAGCGACGGCCGAGCTCGAGGGCGTCCTCGTCGGCGAGATCGTATCGATACTCGGCGTCGAGGACGCCGTAGGCGAATGTCTGGCCGGAACCGACGCAGAACAGGTTCCCGGAGAGGCGCGTGCCGTCCGAATCGATGTAGTAGAGCGCGGGCCCTTCCTCGGGCGTCACGCCGGCGCACATGGTGCCCATCGACAGCCCCATTCCCTTGTACTGATAGACGAGGTTGGCGAGGATCTTAGACGCGGCGGCGACGCTGATGCGCCGCTTGTGCCGTAGCTCGTGCAGCCGACACTGCATTCCTAGCCACGCCAGCCAGTACTGGCAGTCGGCGGCGCCGCCGGCCATGGTACCCAGTAGGCAGCTGTTGATCTCGATCACCTTCTTCACCGTCTGCGAGGCGATCCAGTTGCCCGCCGTTGCACGCGAGTCCGTTGCGACGATGATGCCGCCCTGGAACCGGAATGCTAGTGTCGTAGTACCGTGGGCGATCTTGATTGGGCAGTTGGGGTTTGACCGGTCGTCTGTGGCAGCCCGGAGCCAGGCAGAGGGCTGGTATAGGAAGAAAGACACAGTTAGTTAAGAAGATGCAACGCCTGCATGCCTGCAAAGTTGACCCAGTACTGCTCAGCTGAACTCACCTGTGCTACTGGGGGCATGGCGAACTTCAGGGACAAGGTCGGGGTGATGTCATTTTGGAAGTCGTCATATTGGTCCTCTCCCAGTGTTTCGTTCTGGAAGGCCGCAGGACGGCTGTATCGAGCGACGAGACTATCCATCGCGAACAGGATTGGACGGTGGGACAATGGTTGTTGTGGTGCTGGTCTCTCAAATTAGGTGTGAGGAAGTATCGAAAGCTCGTTCGGGGTTCTGCCGCTGTACGGGAATGATCAGGGCAGTTGTCGTGGGTGAGTCGGGAATAGATGAGGCGGAAGCTGATTGACGTTGGTATCAAGGGTATGGAGGGCAGGCAGCTGGTCTCACGCGTCAGTAGGTACCTACCTTGCGTACAACATACCTAGCCGTAGTGTAACAGCTTGGTGGAGAGACTTGTGTGTTCCAAGTACCTGCCTAGCTAGCTAGCTGCACGATTATGTAAGCCGATTAAGAATGCTCTCCGATTGCATGACCGAGGTTTTCCCGTCTATACTACTTAAGGTATGATGTCAGGTAGGTACTTACACTTAGGTACATCGATGGGAGATAGGGGGTCTACGACATTAATGTCCGCCTTGCTGTTCAACGGTACCTACCTTATGTAATTACTAAACAACATCGGAGAATACAGATTCATGTAGAGCCCCAATGTTTACATAGAAACAGCATTATTTCATTATTGTTTGTTTTTTTTTTTGGGGGGGGGGGGTTCCTAGGCTCTACATAGAATCTGGAATATTTGATAGTTTATGTAAATATAAATGCTTGTACTTATTCACAGACATCGTTTATTGGCATCAAAGCCTTCTCGCTAAGATACAGATAAGTAACTTATATACATACAAGAGTATCGTGGGCACATAATAATAACATAATAATAAATTAGAAAGTAGGTTTTATGCTGGAGCCGAACATCCAACCTCGCCGGTGTCTCTAATTAAGGCTTCTCTCATGGTTGTTATGATGCAACGATGCAAGATTAAAATCCGCCAGGACCTCGATACGATGAATAAGCCCCGGGGCCATAATTCCCTTGATATGGCCGGCTGCCTCCAAAATCCCCTAAATTCGGTATCGTTGGTTCTCTGTCTAGCGGGGCCGCATGAGTGATGAGATTTTCGCGACTTTGGTTGGCCCCGAACGGGATGGAAGGTGTGAGTGGTCTGCTCTGGCTCGGCGCTTTCAAGTAACCAGAGCCTATCGACATGCCGCCCAATGAGTCGCGGGGGGGAGTGTCACTAATCGGTTGATTGCTGGTCGTAGTTAGTTTAGCGAATGAGAAAGTAGGAGTCTCATTAGACTTCGTTCGATCCATCAGCAGCGAGTTATGAGGGCCAAGTGATGTCAACGTGTCGCGCTGCGTTTGCTCTGCAAATGACGGCTGGTTAGTAGTGTTTCGTTAGGAGCCCGAGGGGGCATAATAGCTGCTTTATCCATGTGTGTGCGCAACTTACCCATTTCTTTTCTCCTCTTTTGATGAGGGTTTTGTTTGCAGAGGGAGATGATAGTGTTCCAGAGAATTAGGATGGCGAGCATGGCAGCGAGGGCGGCTTGCACTGCGATGAGAACAACTCCGGCGACCGTCTGTGTTGTCTGTGTGATGCCGAATTCCTCGACGAAGACCAAAATTAACACCACAGAAAGCACACGAACTACCTGGATCGTGATGTTGATAATATTCCCAGACTTGCGTTCGTACGGACGACTCCATAATAACAAGATGAGGAAAAGTCCTTCAACAATCAGCGACGCGATAGTCTGAACCATCCCGTGCCCGTCCGTCGCCGCTATCACCGTCCCCTTTGCAAATAGGTAGAGGATAACCGGCATGAACACCCACCAGTACCCCTTCTTGTACGACTCGTAAAAGAGAGAGTACTTCCGCCAGTATAGCTTATCCTCGTACAAGCTAGTGGTGTCTCCTTCTGCGTCCTTCAGTTTTCGTGCTGTGCTCCATATCTTCCATGAGAAGAAGGCGAGGATACCAGTAAACAGGGCGAGTGTGACAGCAGCGAGGGCTTGGGCGGCCCACGAGTCTCCATGTGTGAACTGGAAAACGCAGTAAAGAACCCATACACCATAAAGCAGGAGGATTAGAGACGTGACAGCCCGCGCGATAGAACCCCAGTAATGCTTGCGAAAGTCAGCCAGAGACTTGGGAAATCGTCCGAAAAGAGCCCAAGCCTCCAAGATGACCTTGACCAAGAGGATGCTAACGATGATGACACCAATAACTATGGCGACAATCTCAAGAACCGTCATAAATGTATTCGATTCGGGGACTGCAAGTGTATTAACAAAACCCCTAATTCCGGAAACAGCAGTACGAATTGAAGATTCCGTTGGGCTGGCACCATCGCCACCTGTGGTTGTTGAGTTGACTTGAGTATCGATATCTCGAAGCGCTAGAACTGCAAAATTCTCAAACGCGCGTTTGAATAGCGTGCCATTAGCGCTTGACGTTGATCCATCTGGGAAAACGAGTGTCGTGTTTTGGAGAAGCTCTACGCTATCATTTGTGACGTTACCACCAGTCTTCGCGCGGAAGTTGTCGATGCCGATTTGCATCTCTCTCCAAGGGATGAGACCCGTGGAGAAAGCGAAATTCTTCGAGAAGCTCCGGTACACCTGTGGCAACTGTGCTGACATCATTCCATTGAGAGCAAATCCGTGGAAAACACCAAAAACTTCACCGAAAGTTGGACTTATTGTTCCGACTCCTCCTACACTTGACCCTGCGCCGGCCGCAGCCCCCGACACTGCAGCACTAATGGCCGAGGCGCCTCCTAGCACCAGGGCACCTGCGGCAACTCCAGCCGCAATATAAGAGACAGCCGGCACGTCAACCGTCTTGCCATTTGTCACTTGAGATTGAACACAACCGATTGTGGAGTTGGTGTCCCGAGACATAAGCTCAAGCTTGGCTTGAGCTGCAATGTCAGGAATCTGGAACGCAATCGCAGGGATCTTGTTAGCAAACTCGGGAGGAATGGCTTGTGTCCCATTGGCACCGAAGTGACCCGGAGGTACTATAAATCGTTAGCAAGAGCTCTGGTTATATATCGAGGGATATTTCAATAGGAACACATACCAGGGCACAATTGCTGGACAAACGTCGCTGGGTCACAGGGATCAAACTGGTTGGAATAAACATTCTGGCCGAATGCCGTTACGGTCAACTTCGCCGTGACATTTTGTTCTCTGGCGCTCGTGCCAGCAACATTAAATGTAACCGTCTTATCGGCGTTGTTATACTTGATATCGACGTTGTCCACCGTAATATCGCTATTGTTGTTGTTGCAGTTGTTGAATCCGTCTGTGACCAAAATATCATCGCCGAGCACTCCAGTAGCTACGAGTGCTGTCGCTAACACCGCAGCCTTCCGTATCGACCAAGAACCTGATCGACCCATTTTTCCTTTTCGGCCCTAACACTGTTTCTTCGTTCTCATGTGAGAAGAATTGTTGTTTTGCTTGACGTTTGAGAGTTGGTATACTGAGAATGGCTGTGAATGAATGTCTCGAAGCCACGGAATTCACCGTACAAATCAACCAGGATATGTAACTGTGGCCCAAGTTGTCGAAAAATAAAGTAAAATAATGGTGGTAATAAAATCCCGTATATGTGAATTTAGATTTCCGGTCGTCCAGCGGAATGTTGATGGGCTGTATGTATAAGGTGAATGAATCGGGAATCGCTCACAATAATGTAGACAACCACAACGAACAAAGACTCGCAGGCAAAAGGAATGCTCTCTTCAAGAAAGACGTATCTAGTAATGAATTCAAAAAGAGAAAACGGGCCGAGGATCAACCTGGAAAGAACGAAAGACAGCAGCCAGTAATTGCTGCTGAAAGAAACAATGAACAAGAAACAAAACGAAGGGTAGAGACAATAAACACAGGGTTCCAATATGGCTGTTATGACCAAACGTTTACACAGGGTTCGTTCGTCATCCACGAGCTAGCGTCAGAGTGGACGAGGAGGTCGACGGTGTAAGTAGATTTAGGCAGGCCGGATACCTAAGGCAGGGGGGCATCAGCGCGTAAGGTGAAACGAGCGGAGAGGGTAAGTGTACGGCGAACGAGGGCATCGCCCCCAAAATAAGAATAAAATCACAAAAGGGTAGGCCAGCCCAGAGGATAGAAAGACCACGCGCCAGGCGATCTAGTGAGGGTGGGAAACGGAATGCCAGCCAGCCCGCCAGAAGTAGAGAAATGGTTGGAGAAGAAGCAAAGTTGAGTCTCTGCATGTCAGGTAAGTAGGTAGTTCGTCGGATGGGGCCCCTGATTCTCACCCTCGCAAGCAAGCCTTGTTGTCGATCATTAGTCAATGCTGCTGACAGTATTGTCTGAACTACCTACCTCGTTATAGTCAACCCCTTCACTAGCCCCCATGCCTCGTCTGTCATGGCCCTGACTGGGAAAGACTGGCGTCAAATCTTCGGTTGAGGTTGGAGAGCCAGTCGGTGGTGTAGGCCGGAAGGTAGTCTAACACGAAACCCGCCAGCAACAGGCCCATTGGAAGATGATTGGCTTTCGGACGCTCTTCGAAGGACCCTAGTATTAGCGTGGCGGACCCAGCCGCCTGCACGGCGCAATTTCAGTGGAACCGAGACCTCTGAAACATGAGGGTAGCCCGCCACGGGACACATGTACCTATCAATGCCACTGATGAATAAACTGAGTACCTAAACGGCTGATAGAGGTTTTTCATCGCTGTTCATCTCTCTGTCCACTACTAGATACTATCAGTACTGCTAATACGAATTCCTATTAAATCGATAAAAAGACTTCAACTCTGTCCTTGTACTTCCTACTAGCCCTCTATCACGTTTCACTGGTCTTAGGTCTTATATACTCTATAGAGCACTCTGCCTCCAATATGTTACAGAAGTGACTGTCAGTGTCAGCTATATGGAAGGTTATGTAAGTATCTATCTAGACTAGGTACCTTAGGTAGTTAGCATGTGGTTAGTGTAAGCTACTTAACTAGGTAGGTACTTACTTAATCCGGTTCACCGTTGCTCGCCCAGAGCCCAGAGCCCAGAGCGTTGCGGCAGAGTCTTGCGTCAGAGGGTTGCATCGGCAAGGGTTATAAGCCCCGCTCGCCATCATCACTGCCCTCCGCCATCGATCTCACCTACGCCCTGCATCCTCCACCCGTATGTCGGAGACTCGGCTCTGACCTTTGCTTCTTGACGAGAATCCTTCCCAAGACCTTGGAATGTGGAGCCTAAATATTGCATTTCTTACTCGGTCAGATAAGGCTTTATCTTTTTTTCTTTCTTTCTTTCAAACCTCAATAGATAGGGTGTCAATCATCTAACCTACCTACCTACTCAGTCGAGTAGCCGGTGGTGGCTGTTCGTAGAATACATGATGAGGCTTATTCAACAACCCTGATCTCCAGAGGATTATTCTGCCTCATTTCTTAGTACGAACGTCTAGCAGGAGGTACCCATCGCCCTTCTGCTTATCAACGTTCTCACAGGTATTAGAGATGAAGAGGAATAGCGCATTGAGTCACTCCCTCAGTATCCCCAACAACGCTCGGAACATAGCGACTAGACCCCCTTCTCGGCTTCGATGCGTCGGTGCTTTCTATATTATACCTAGTATACTATATAACTAGCCGTCAAAGAGACCAAGGTCGACTGAAACGGCAAAATGTGCTGGCTGTGAGAAAGCGAGGTGTACTTGAAACACGGAGTCGGCTTGCTCGGATCCTAGATGGCGATAATCCAACTAGCATCACACGACATCAAACGATTCGTTCTGCACGTCTTCAAACTACTTGGTGCACAATGATAATAAAGTTGAATCGTGATACGGCTCGCTTGAAGTTCTGTCGGGGGCGAGCGAAGAAAATGACACCAAAGAGGTAATACAGCATGAAATCGTGCTATTTATCAGCCTGTTCTCGTAAGCGCAGCCTACAAATTGGTTGTGGCCCCCGTCCCGGTCGCTTGCTACTACGGTACCTCCATCGACAGGAATTTCTACTTATCATCGAGCGGGGTATTCTTGGCCTGTACAATTGGCTCGAAGAGGGGATGGGTGCCCCTACTGATGTGCTGGGGCGAAATCATTCGGTCCAAGCAACTAAGGTGGCGGAGTATGGCAAAATGCCGAATATTGGTCATCTACATGTGTTACGAAACAGGTGGGTTGCGTGCAACCCTCGTGGTCTGCCTTGAGCCATAGGCGGCGGAGTCTATCTAGTCGCTCGGAGACCAACCCGAGGAAAACCTTAAAGAAGATCGGGCCGGGGGGGAGGGGGGGAGGTCGATATCACACAATCCGGCGAGTTTGAGTATACACAATCAATAACGTAGCAAAAAAGCCTCTATTGAAGGACGTAGGTACTCGTAAGTAGCAAAAAAACAAACAAAATGAACTCCTGAAGCACCTTGCGAACAGTCCATCATTTCCACTTCTGTCGCGTCCCTGTCTTTCCAACTGTGTTGCCATCCAGATCCATCAGTTCGTTCACGCTCCTCGCGATCAAAACCACGGACGACTCGCCTGCTAAGTGAATCGCCTTCTAAAAGAACTTCGTGAGCCATTATCTCGGGTGAGAGGTATCCATATCCAAAATTCTCGCTTCCGAGCATGAAACTCTCTTAACATACGGCATTGGCTGCCGATCTTTGAAGCGAGATGTGACGAGGGAGAGAAGAGAAATTCTGTGAGACACTTTGCTCAATGCCTTCAGTATATCCGTCGATCATCTTGCCGTTTCATAAATTCCACGCCTCTATAAAAACCAGGGAAGAACGGGACATGCAAGTGGCGCACCTGGTGTCGCCAAAGAAATATATGCTTGGGTATAACGCCATCATAAATGCCAACCTAATGGCTGGCCTAGCTAGGTACGTGGGTGATGAGACCACCATCGTGGGTAATCAACACAGTGATGAGTCTTGGAATATCCATGTCTAGCCATCGGTGGTGCGGTAGATTACTACTTATATATATATGTTTATATCGAAATGGTAACGGCATCACCAACTTCGGTACCGTCACTCTTCAAGAGGTGTAGAATTGGCCATTGTGACCTGGATGGGGAGAGTGGGAGTAGGGTGATACCGACCCATGGTTGCTGCCGTACTGTTCAACGCTGTGAAGGGTAGGGTTCCCTAAATTTTGATAGCCAATCCCTCCAGTTGGGTCTTGGATACCAAGGGAATCAAATGCTGGAAACGGTTCAGTATCAGGAACCGCCATGCCCAAAGTGTAGGTAGTACCAGGTTGTCCAAACGTAGTCGTGGTTACTGGTAGCCCATGATACTGTTGCTGAGTGTTGTATTGTGGTTGCATCATCATATTGCTTGCTTGAGGAGGTATGTTATGGTACGGTTGTCCTGTCGGCTGTTGGGTATAGTATGTGTTCCCCATGGGTGCCCGGGGTATGGGTGAAAACCCTACCGTATTTGGAGTGCTATAGTTAATCATACTGGCACTTGTCTGAGGAACCTGTGGGCTAAGGTCTTGGGGATCTGGTTTAATCAAAGGCGTCGTTGAGGGCGGAGGAAGACCAAAATGGCGTGGCGGGGGGTCCTGGACAGGGCTGATGATGGTGTCGGGGTCGAGTTCCTTCTTCATAACAAGCTCTACTACAGGAAGGCTGATCTGCTCCATATGCTTGGCAAGGTGAACTGTGAGTTTCTTCCAAGTAGGGAAAGTTTTCCCACAGAATCGGCACGGTTCTTCAGTCGGTTTCTTCGTTGTCTCCTCATGGCACTGTTCGACTTTTTGCCATGTCTGGTCAGCTCCACCGGCCTTTTTTATGGCGGCTTTAGTCTTGACCTTGGGCTCCGGAAACTTGTGCTCGCGGACTAGATGCTGCAAAAAATTATCCCTTCTGTAGCAGATGTGGCGACAGTCATCCACGTCACACGTCCACCACTCTAGATGACGGTGGCCTTCGTTCTCGTGGCGGACCCAGTCGGCCTTTCGCTTGAACATCTTTGGATCACGGCATCTGTCCCAAGTACAGGTAAACGGCTGTACATCTTCGTGCACGTGCTTCGTCCAATCAGAAGGCTTCTGGAACCTTCTAATAGTAAAGCATAACGGACACTCAAATTCAGCTGGGAGGGAGGTCGCTGGAGGTGGAGTGATTCCCTGCGGGAAGCTCTCTGCGTTGATACCCCCTTCAAGTGGTGTTGCTTCTTCGTCCGATGAAATAGCCCTGCTCGATGATGGATCGGCTCCACGATCACCGCCACGGCCGTCCCAATACTTTATGGTGCCGCCAAGGGATCGGCAGAAAGACCCAGAAGAGCAATCCCGTTGATTGACTTGGTTCATGTGATTTTGCTTTGCTGTTAGAAGCTGTTTATAGCGATTATGCATTTGATACGCAATGCGGTCGACTAGATAAGCGTTGGGATTGTCGATACCATCAGTAATTGCAAGACTAGGGTTGATCTCCAGGATGTGGGCTCTAAAACCATTGAGCGTTGGCTCAATACTCTTTGTTGTTCTTGGCTCGACCTTAAAGTCGATTTCATCCATGCCGTCATCATCGTCATCATCTTCTTCCTCTGGGTCTAACTGAGGCTGTGATCGGGCTAGTTGTGCCACCGGTAGACCACCCTGTTTCCTCAGCATCCCTACTAAATTAGGGTGCGAGAGTTCAGCGCTAGAGGTCTTGGGAAGTTCCGTCTTGCTTCGCGGCCTTCTCAGACTATGCACGCCCAGTGATCCGAATGGACTCTTTGGCGAGGTGATAGGCGTCGCACTGATCGAGCCGCTACGCGCATGGTGGGTACCAATAGCTGCAATACCCGTAGTCATGTCTACCAAGGCAGTATTCAAACTGGGGGTAGGCTTCTTGTTGATACCTCCGAGTGTCCAGCTCGATGTCCGAGATGGTGGTGCAAGGCTGTCCTTGGATTCTCGTCGGTCCACTGGATCGCCCAACTCTTCCGCTTGAAGCTCACTGGCATTACTCCCCTTGCGCTTACGATACCCACTGATACTTGTTTTTTTACTAATGCTAGTAACCCTCTGGAGGATGCTCGGTCTGCGTGCGTGTCCGCTGATGGAAAGTTTCTTGAGAAAATTTCCACTAGTTATCCCTTCTATATCTACGACACTGGGCAAGCTGCGTCGACGAGTTCCCCAGGTTGCCGCCTTAGAAACAATAGAGGCATTGTCTTGGCATTGACGATAGAATTTCTCGATAGCGGCCTGTGAAGTCTCCGGTTGTAAGCGTTTACGCTCATCAGATTGAATAGCATGGATAGCTGGCGCATCTCCCCAGGTGCGAAGGTGTCGCATGAGATCAAAGTCTGTCTCCGTGATACGCCCACCTGGGCCGTCGACAATGAAATAAGTTTGTCCTTCGATATGTCGATTCTCCGTTTTGTCGCCAAGTGGGATCTCACCAGCTGGGATATTATCATCGCCCCCTTCGGGCGCAGTTGCAAATCTCGGGTCGGATCCTTGCCCTCGAGTGCCGGGGACTGCGTCCATGTTTCCAGTCGATTGGGATATCCAAGCATCGACCTCCCGGTTTTTCTCCTCCAGCTCGCGCCGTGCCGCTTGCTGGTTAGGGCTAGGCCCTTCTTCCGATGGTCGTTCTCCAGGGGCAAGGCCGCGATGCCCAGTACCTACGTTAGGCATCCAGTCGCCATGGGTATCACGAGCTACATGTGTTAGGCTTTCATAGGGTTGCTCATAAGCCAGATCGCCGGCAATACTATGAGAAGCCCGCACCGTGCGAGGACTCTCCGCGCCAGTCGCGAATGATCTTTCTACTCCTTGAATGGGGGGATCATCTTCTTTTCCCCACATGGAGACCGTTACTCTGGGGCTTTGAGTCGCCATCGCCAACGCGGCCTGTGCGGGGCTTTCGGTGCTTGACCAGCTACCGTGGTTTGTATCTGGCGTTAGTTGAGGGTCCGATTGACTGGAATCGACCGAGTTGATCGAGGGTTCCTGTTGCGCCGGGTAGTCCTTGTTCAGATCCGAGTTCTGTATGTTAAGGGTGGCCTCCTTGGTTGACGGGAAGGTTTGATGTGCCGGGATAGAAGGCGTTGGATGAGGGCTCAAGGGGTAGACAGTTTGGCGGTTACCATATTCTGGCACCGGGACAGCGACGAACCAGTCTTCAGGGACGTCGTCAAAGTTGGCGCCGAGGAATGGGTCGTCGGCGTACTCGCTGCTAGCAAAGATCTCGCTAGATTGGTAACACTCGGCAGTCGACAGGGTATCGGCCGGCGTATTTGAATTTAGCGTCGGCGAGGCTGAGTTACTACGAGCATGTGAGGAGTAGGGCGATAACAAATTGGACTCGGGGGTGCCAGGACCGTTGTGAGGGCGTTTGGGTTGGCTATTGAGACGGCGAGACGGTTGGATGTAGTTGCCAGAGTGGTCACTTAGGTCGTGAAGCGACGCGGGGGATATAGTATACATGGAAGACATGGCCGAGGCTCTTGGTGGGGTGAACAATTGCCAGATATATGAGTTGGATGGCACTATGATCGCCCAGGTCCTCTGGTTGCTGTCAAGGGAAGATCATAGTCCGTCCAAGGCTCGGAATGGCACAGGTGATGGTAAACCGCACGACGGAGCTGTCGCGCGTAGATGTAGGAGATGAATCTAGGAAATGGGGTTCGTGTCGCGAGAAGACGGAAATGTTGTCGTGATGTGCTTGCAAATTTTGAAACGCAGGTGTTAGTCTCCTCAATCGGTCGTCGTCGAAAGTCGGCTGCCGATTGATGAGTGTATGAAGCTGAGAGGGGCTGCGTTCGACTTGGATCGAGGCCGTGGCGCTTATGGCCTGAGTGGAGTGACTTGTTCGGTTCGCGGGCTGAATGTGGAAATACTAGCTGGAAAGACATGTGCCAATCTCTGCACTAAATGGCAAGGAACCAAATCGATCTCCGCATGGTATGGCAACGAGGCCGTGCAAGATGCTTCGGAATGGAATTTGCAAGTGTGACCAGGCTCTCGTCTCGCAGCAGAATACTGGGTGGGAGAGACGCACAGATTGTGGCAGAGATGGGGAGGCTTGACGAGGTGTTCCGAGAGGCAGACAGAAGACATGCCTAGGCGACACTAGGCGGACAGATCACTTGGCAATGGTCTTGGTCATGGACAATCTAGGGGCATTGGTTCGCGCACCACGATGGCCTTGGGATAACACGCCCTAGACCCGACATCGATTGGTCCGTTGCATCGCCAATCGCTGCGATCGCCCAGCCAGTCTGTCATGACACACAAGTACGCAGTACTCAGTAGGGCATTGCCCACACAGCGGCCGGGGTCCTTAGGGTAGGCGTTCTTCTTGCGCGCTCAGCCCCGGGAGAACCGAGTCCCCACCTAGGATCACATCACCATCGCTGGTACCTCTTGTGCATGCACTGCAACTGTAAGCTGTGGACCAGAGCTGCCCTTCCTCCTGCACAGGCCTTGGCCATGTCTCCGTCCATCCATGTGCTATCGCGCCATCTACCTAGCATATAGTACAGGAGGCTGATGGATGACCCACGGGGACAACAATGCCTGACTCTACCGCAGACGTTACACAGGGACAGGCTCTTCTCGCGGCAGTAGGCACTCGAAGTTGATTTCACCGACGTCTCAAACAAGCAGGTTGATCATCCGGGGCAACGGGGGACGTCCCCCGGCAGGCTCACGAGTAGTGTACGCATGTTTGAAGCACCTGGTGGACGAGAAGTTGAGATGGATTAGGAACTGTACGGGATGTCTCGCCTTGCCGTGTCGCGCATCTGGCATATACACTGGCGATGGCCCGGGTGTCTTGAGCGTGAGAACTGGTTCCTGTCCGATTGGACAAATCCGGCATCCTGTTATGGCACCGTAGCACGAGCTGAAAACCCGCGAGCGTCTCCAAAAGTCAGCTGTGTCCACCGCGGCAGTGTCTCAGGAGCACCCCCCCCCTTGTTACTGTATCGTAGCCAAGCACCGGCCATTTGTGGGCCTGAACAGGATTTGGCTTTCTCTCGAGTCTCGAGATAGAATAGGATTCAGTACCTAGTCCACACCTAGTCTCTCACCCATTGCCCATCCAGGAGTGTATACCAGATATTCGGCGCGACACCGAAGCGCGAGTGTCGATTCCCCCGCGGAGACACGTGGAGGTAAAGGAAACATATTTGGCTCATGTACCACTCACTGTACATGGCTTTGGACCAGAGTGAGAGGTCCTTCTAATCTAGTGCAGTGCACCTGTTGATCAGAAATCTGGAACGACCTATGAATAGTTCTCGTAACCGTGAACGGTGTCGTGCGCTACGTGTTCAGTCCCGCCGGCGGCTCGTAAATAGGCCATCAACCATGGTGTAGCAAGACATAAATGTTGCTATACCTGGAGGGGATGGTACTGGTGAGCTATCGAGTGAGTTGGGTTCGATCCCTGACAGCGCGATTGGTACTCGCTAGATCATTTGATGGTTCACGACAAGCAACATTGAAGGTAAGAATGTCAATTGGTACTTAGGTAGTGTACACCCATCATAGGGATCTTGTCAGTACCTTCTTAGATAGAGTATGCAGTCTTGCTACATAAGTAGGTAACTCATTTACAGGCTACTTACAGGTAAGTACCTAGTGTATAATTGTGGTTGATCTCAACCGCTACAGGAGTCTAATGATAAGTAGTAGTGTACAAGTAGTACCTATCTATCTGTAGGTATATCGACTCAATGCTATTACATAGCTAAATATGGCAATACCCACATACCTATGCCTAGTTAGTAGGTAGTACTGTATGTACCTAAATGTCGGACTTGCATCAGAGATGGATATTATTAGATCTTTAATTTAACCCTCTAAGATCCAGGTAGGTCCAGGAGCTATCTGTTCTTTTCTTAGATGCCAACTCTGGATGTTGACTCTGAGTGAGTCTCGTTTCTCTATTTATATGGACAGTCGGCAGCCGTACAATACTAGGTAGTGCATTGATATGATCACGTGGGCGGTGTTACCGACTAGTTAGGCAGGATGCCTTAGAGCAGCCTCCATTTACACCCGAATATACGCATAAAACATACCTCGGCTACATTATAGGCATTTGACTACCTAGGTGGGTAACAGTGGTTGGATTAAGTGCCAGGTGTCGTTAGAATGTCAAAAAGTTGTTGGAGTCGGAATTGTCGACGCGGCATCTATGTACTGGCTAAATTATCACATGCGCGCTACCTACTGGGCTGAGGTCCCCCGAAGTATACTTACGTAGTGCACAGTTGGTTAACAAGGTACCCGGGTAAGTAAGTACTTAAAATACATACCCATACCTCTAGGTACTACATGGCCTAGTGCAGCCCCAAAAAGCAAATCGAACCGCTTTTATTCTGGTTCATGTTCCGGACTCTGCATAGGTACCTGCCTACCTTATCTATTTACCTAGGTACTTGAGGTACCTCTAGGTATGTAGGTCAGATTTCAACCAAGAATTCCTTGGTTTGGGTTTTATGATTGGCCAGAGAGCCCAAATCCTTTTTTCCCCGGAGTTTTCAGCCTTCATACACACAATAACCCAAGTACCTATATAAAGGTAGGTTAGGTACAGTATGGTAAGCATTGGGGGCGACGGAATCTCCACCCATCACCATCCCTCGAGGGACTTGTTAGTATACCAATCGGTTCATGTCAAGACACCGCCCACACGCGCAGTCTGCGACGACCTCGCATCCACCAACATTCCTCTAATTACGCCAGACGTCATCCGAGTTTATTCAAGTCCAACCCAGCCAGCAGACCATATCGCCCAACTGAAGTTCTAGTATATTAGAGACAATGTTTCAGGTTTGTTGTTCTTTTTTTCACTGAAGAAAAATACCCCTCAAAACTGTGAAGTTGAGGGAAATCCGGGCGATAGAAAAAGAGAGGGGGGGAGAGAGCATATACACTCGGAGGCACTTTTCACTCTCTGTGCCTGTCTCGGCAGGACTCATGGGTGGTGGCAGAATCCTGGCCCCTGAGACACGCACATACGCTGTCCACACCGGCGTCCACTTACATTGGACAGCTGACTGATACGGTATCTCATAGCCACATCCGGAAGACCGCCTCCACCTACGATTACATCGTGCTCGGCCGGTGGTGTTAACGGCCCAAGAGTAAGCGTTCTAGCACTCGTCGTATTTTTATATTTGCGAGGATGGGACATCTAGGACCCAGCCAGGGCGGCGTCTTCTCGGTTCTAGAATGAAGTAAGGCTTACGCTTCTGCCATAGGCTAGTTGAGATCCGGGCGGCACAGAGAACTTTCGAGGGAGCTTATATGCGGACGGCCCTCTCGCAGTTTAGCTTTGCCCTCATTATTCTTAAGATTTTCACTTCTGAATTCTACGCCATCGGTGCGCTTTTCGCCGTCTATGGTGCGACTGTAATGATTTGCGCTATGTACCGCCGGTATGAAGGCAACAGGCAGTTCTTCAGCATTATAGACAGCGAAGGGAAGGTCATGAGCAAGTTTCGCACTTGTAATAATAGCGTCTTGCTCCTAACCGTACTGAGCCTCGGCGCCTATATCGGCATGTTCATCCTGACCTGGAATCTAACGATATAAAAACCTTGCTACTAGATTTCAGGTGATGGATATTTGACGTCGTATGGGGCTACTCTCTCAAAGACCAAGCAGCGAGACCTCTGGTCTTCCCTGCGTCTTTAAAGGTGCTTGGGTACCGGCAGGCTATAACTACCCAGCCTAGGGATTTCGAGAAAATCAAGAGCTACACCAACAGACGATAGCTACCATTTGCCAGGTGCGGCATTGAAACGAGTTATCAATTCGAGGACAACTTCGAAAAGGGCTGCCGAATGGGAGCTGCTCGGGAGTGCACCAGTCGTCGTACTATACAATAGGACAAAGCGTACGAAGACCCATCAGATCGCCATTTTGCCAGCGAATACCAGCGTCGCTCGGCACGCCACGCATACGCCAGGAATAAGTATAAATGAATTGGAGAAGAAATGTATATATACTTGTTCAATTTAATAAGGCACACGCACTGACAATACTAGTAGCTATATGAAAGGTAGACAAAACACTGCCAAGTCGCGTTCCTCCCGCATCGAAGAATACTTGAACAAACCATGAAACAGCAAAACTTTTGTATCCCCCCTACCCCTGCTTTTCTCCCCGAAAATCAACGCGCACAATAACTAGCCAGACCAGGAATGAAATAAAAATAGCGTGCGAGAAAATAGATTCGATAATGAGGGCTTAGCTCACACTAGCGATGATGCCGACCACCACTGCCACCACCCACACCCACGGCCAATGGATTTATATAGTAGAGATGGGCGGAGTTGGCGACCTATGTCCTGCGTTGTGCATCAGCCGCAGCACACGGCACGGCAACGGAATTGGGCAAGCGGAACGGGACGAAACGAGACGGGACGGCGCGCGGGGGGGAGAGACACTCCCGTGGGACTAATCAGGTCGATGTGTCTGTCTGTCTGTCTTCCAGACGTCGCAGTGCACCCTGTTAATGACGGCCGAGCGGTCGGGCCCCGTGCGTCGAATTTCTGATGTATATGTATAGGGAACACCTCCCTCTCTTTCAGTTACTCAATACTTCTTGCGAAGCATTCGTGACTAGCCATTATTTGTTTGTTTTTAGCTCATCACTGGTGTCCCAGGCGACTGTTTAAATTTAAATTTCCAAGCCCTGCTTGTTTTTTTTTGTCTTTTTTTTTTGTTTTTTTGTCTTCGCTTTTTTCGGGTCTTCGTAGTCGAATCAGCATCCGCGTTCCTCTCCTTGGTCTCGGTCTTCGCCAGGTTCGAACGCGCGCGCCGCGATATGAGGTTCGCACAGCGGTGCTGAATGCACTTTCTGTTTCAATAGACCGTAAGCCGTCCGTCCGAAGCCAGCAAGTCCCGATAGGAGAATTATCTCCCGTAATACGTCCCGTCGATCTGAGCCGTGTTCTCCCCCGCGGACGAGACGGCTTGTCCTCCTTCCGCGTACCACGGCTGATAGGGCTGTTGCCATGCCGGGTAGGAGGTCGAGGGGGCGGTCTCGATGCTCGTCGGGTGGTAGATTTCCGAGGCCACCGAGACTTTCCTCTCGTATGTTCGACTCGGGGTCGTCGCATACTGCACAGAGTGCTCCCCACTGAACGACATCGACCTTGTTGGTTGCTGGTACGGGGGCCATGCGCCTTCGGGTCGAGATGTCCCCTCTGGCCCTACCGTCGCTTCTAGAGGGGACGTTGCCCACGTCGCGGATACCTGTGATGCCGATACTGGGTAGGCAGCGTAGCCTCCGGCTACCGGGGATTCAGGCGGATAGCTTCTCCACGACGTGTTGATGTCCCCATGTTTCGCTGTAGGACTCGTGGTTGTCGATGCCCAATTGTCAATACTCTGACCGTAGTTGTACGGTCTAGTAGCCAGTGCTCCCGGCCCAACTGAGAAATATTTAGCTGTGCGTAACGGCTAACAGCAAGCGTGGGTAGAACCTACGCTTAGGGTCCTCGAGGTAGGGGTCTGGTCTCATTCCCGGCGGTCTCATGTCATGATTCGCCGGCATTTCCCTGCTATGGTAGGACTGGTGCGTTTGCATGGTTCCGGGATGGCTCGGCGCGATCGGGGGCGGCGAAGCTGCAGACCCTAGCATCGTCTTGGGAAGTGGTTTCGATCCAGCCCTTACCACTGGGGGTGGGGGTTGCTGGTCTACGGCATAGAACTGGCAGTCTTTCTTCAGTCTGATGCACTGGCTGCAGCGTCCATCATCTTTCACGGGTTGACACCTAATCTTCCGTTTTCGACAGTTCCCTAGCAAGTTATTTAGCATCGTCTGAACGCTTCTTCGTTTCCCATACGCCGACACTACATACCGCACGCCATATTCGTTCTTGCGTAGCCAAGCCTATTCCTCTTCTTCTCTCCAGAGAGACCAAGGGACTCCATGTCGGGTTCGTTCATCCCCTGCGGTCTCACGTTAGGGGTCGAGTGGGATCTTCTGAGTTTGAAGGCTTTTGACATAGACTCTCGTCGTTTGGCGAGGGGGCTGTGAGTGGCCGGGGGTGGGTATGCTGATAGTGGAGGAAGAGGAGCTGGAAGCTGGGCTGAAAACGATGGTGCTGAAGGGACTGGTGGTTGCTGGAGATGTCTTACCTCCATGATGGAGTTTGTCGATGACGGATAACTAGACATGTAGGTTGAGTGTGACATGTCCATCGTGGCAATACTATGCGGCGATGGTGAATAGTGGAAAGACATTGTAGGTTGCGTGCAACGGTTAGGTTCCAAGATAAGATGCGGAAGAATCCACCGGCAATGTTAGTTCGATCTGCAATACCCCAACGAAATTGCCACGCTGACAACCTGATGTCGACACTAGGTATATAAAGATTTTGCATAGACAAATGCCTCGGTCGATGAGCGCGCAACGGTGCTCGGTTGTTCGGCCGCTAACGTCTTCGGTTGATAACTAAGTCGTCCGTGAGGCTTCCGGTCCTCGTTGGGCAAGCGCCAGCTCTAATGACCAAGATCGTAAGACTTCTATAATGCTCTAAAACAGGGAGCAAAATGTGGTGGAGAGGCGTCAGAGTGGACCAATGGACTTTGTAGACGACGCTGAGGCCCCGGGGAGCAGAGCTTTGCTGTAACAGCAACGCCGTCCTAGGTCTCATAAAAGAGATGCAAGGGTCGTTGGGCAGACACCTTTAAACGTCCGATATTTATGCTCTCCACACATTAAAAGCCTCTTGTTCTAGAGCTATCGCCAAGGTGCTGAACCACGGGTGATACGGATCGAAGAATCCTATGCAAGCCTAGCAAGTGTAAGTCACTGGTTCGATTCTCATGCCAGTGGGGATGCTGGCTCTGAAACTATGGACGGAGAGTCAAAGTTGAGTGATCCAGCACTATATCAGACTCGAGGAGGGACTAACTTAGGTGGAACCTCGACTTAATGGTCTACTCGCCGTTGTCACCCGCAGGGGCGTTACCAGCCGAACCTCGCTTGACTAAATTGTTGACAGGCTTCGATAGTTGAGGTCTATAGCATCTCGAAACCACCACTAACGCTATGATAGATTCAGGGATCCGAATAATAGTGAAGATTATTAGGGGACACTTTATCCAAGTCCAACAATGAGAAGATCTCCTGCAGAAGTGGTCACTTGGTAAACGGGGATACTAGACCCAACAATATGAGGAAGTGAATAGCTAACCAAGGTATGGAGAGAAACCGCGGTAATCGGTTTCGTTTTATAACACTTAGGACGAGAGGAAAAGAAATATTTACATACCATTTGACAATGAAGGGAGACGGACCGAGTCCAAGCCCTAAAGCCTTGTTTCCAAGACCGTAGCGAATTAACTAGAACTCCTGCCCTTGATGCACTTTAATATCTCTATAATAAGCATAATATCCAAAGCGCCGTGATGCCAAAAATTAGAGCACTAACGGATAAGAATGGCCGGGGACTCGCGCTGCCAGCCTCAATAATACCCAGCAGAACATGAGTCTTTGGCTGTGGCATTCTGGCAAAAAAACGAAAGAAAAAAAAACTATCTAATATGAAACCTTGAGCCCGAGCTCATTTTGCCTCAATATCAAAAACTTGAGACAGATAGGGTCTACTATGAATGGGGCCCGTATCGGCTATCTGCTTCGATGACGAGCTCTTGTTCAGGTACAGCTTGACCACCTCCATTCAGGAGCTAAACAGTAACAAGTTACGCGGCTACACTCTTCGGAGATCTTAAGAGCTGTTCCATCATCTCCTTCTCCACAATGGTCGGTGCACACATGTGCCCGATCAGTAGCCTTTGCAGGTTCATCGCATGCTCCCCGATTAGATCACCAAGACCACAGGAAGCCATGAAGGGTTAGGATTATGTCCGAATTCATGCCCAGTGACCTAAAGCTCCCATGACGTTTTTGTATGTCTGCCCGGAAGCTAGTGCTTCCTGAGCCGCTTGATGCTCATCCGAACATCCTCGCGATGCGCCCGGGGCCTTGCATAAGAGTGAGTAGTTCAGACGACAAGCATACATGGGTGCAGTCACTGAACGGTTGCCCGGCCACTCGGAACTTGGGGAGAAATACAGTCAGGGTTTCAAGGTCATGACAGAAAGGGCCAGCCCTTCCAGCTTTTGCGAAGCATTTCGCTCATTTGGCTTTTCTCATTTTTCCAGAGTTTCTTTATGTCCGGCACTCTACACCTAGGCTACCTCGTTACATCTGCCTCTGCAGGTGTGGAGGATTTGATCGATGGCAGCTCGAACCCCTGCACCCGGCCTGTCGATCCCGGCTCCAGGTAGCGCCAGAGCATATACATGGCCAAAGAGCCAAAGACCCTTGCTGCAGCGAGGACCAATGTGATGGCTTCGTATGGCTGGGGTTTCTTTTGCCATCGCACTGCCGCCGAGCACATTGAAAATCCGGGACTGACAAGCTGATTGTCGAGGAAAGGCTAAAAAAGCCAGGAAAGCTATAAGCCAGAATAGGCTGAACCGGATAGTAGAAAGAGCGTTTGGCAAGCTTCATCCTCTCGTATTGCTCTGCTTTGGATACTAGATCGGGCCGTTCTCCTTCACATCAGACCCTGTTGGGCAACAAAACTAGCTTGTCAATAAGGGAATGCTTGGCGGCTCTAACTCTCGGTTTCCCCTGAATATCTGGACCGTACACGATGTAGAGCCTGGCGGAGTGGCCAAACCCAGCATGCTCGTACCTACTCATGCTCTGATTGCATCCTCACGACACAGCATTGTTAGACCTGAGAGGAAATATTGATAGCGCTTTCATTTCCATTCGGAAAATCATGACGACGAACTCCGCATGCAATGGGTAACCCGTAGGACACCATGGGATCCGCCATGTCGGTACCTGCGAAGGATCTCGACTTGCAGGCGGGTGTCAGGGTTCATTTACTTTGACCTGCATCGTGCGCCATACAACCGCGGCTGCCCACATTGGCGAGCCATCTACTCTCCAGAGCACAATAAGCGTATATGCTAAGCATGGCCATGGTTACTGAATGCTGGCATGATTTGCAGCGTCCGCTAGAGATGCGATGTTACATGATGCCGCTGCCTCGTCCATCCGGGATGGCATAGGACGAACGAGATCTGTTCAACGTCATGCAACGCCGGGCTAAGTCTGTGCGTTGCTGAATCTCTGCTTGGAACCCAATAACCCCGGCGCCGATCAGAATGACGTTACGCCTTACTGGGTGTCTCTCCATTCCGCTGACGAGTCACTCCACCAACACGCGACAGGCTCCAAAATGCAATAGGTAATTGGGAACTTCCTCCACCGAAGAAGTGTGAATGCATTTTCTACTAGACGATCAAACCCCAAATCTAACATCGCTGATGGTGCTAACGCTCGCGTCCGTATGTGGCGTTATTATCACACCGGTCTGCTCCTTTCATAGTGATGAAATTCGTCTGTCACAAGACTTCATGCGTATAGATGCTGCAGTTAGGAACATAAGATCGACTCAGCTGTATTTCGCCCCGGCTATGGGTGATCCGCGCTCACACATAACAACAGCCTTACTTCCCTCTGAAGGAAATCGAACGCCACGGATTGCTTTATTTCATGGGTGCTGTATGGGTCCTCGACTTTCAAGTTGAATCGCGGGGTAATCTTGCCTCGGCCCCGGAGACGCGTAACAGATCGTATTGATTTGATGGGTCGTTCTAGAAACGGACAGGGGTCAAAAGTCGACGAACTTGAGGGCCGTGGTCAAGATCTAAACTACCTAACCCAACGATAAGACAAATTGTCGGTTTAGTCTGCTATTAGCTCGTCTTTGGTACTATGTCCCCAAGCAGTAGATATGATTCCATAACATATCAGATTTTGTAGAGCCATCGACGAGACGCGACTACGTTTGGACTCTTTTGGGGCAAAAAAGGGTTAGCCGTCTGACTCTTAACAGCAAGACTATTAAGCCCCTATACAGGGCCGTATCCATCGGGGAGCCTCGCCCGTTGGACGCTTAGGCCCAACTACATAAAATAAACTAGACTTGGCTGGAGCCTCGTTCGGCGCATATTTGGACTTTTGCTGTGTGATCTCCCTTTAGCCAGCCACTAGGAGAGGTGGTATGTCCCCATGGACTTACCAGACTAGGATGGGGAACCAATATCCTGGAACGTCGGTCGGTTGCCCGGGCCTTGGCCACAACTCAATCAATGCGCGGCGTCGAAGTAGGTAATCAATTTTCGGCACGGATACCCTCCCCTGTTCGGTTACCCGAACCATCGTGTGCAACTCAAAGCCTGTCCAGAACCTCTACAAATACAAGAGCGACACTGACCATAACTTTATGTGAAATTTGCAAATTTCATCCACGAATTGCGATGAAAAGCTCAAGGGGACAAATAATTACCATAGATCTAATTCAACTCCTTATTTATTCATGAAGCGAAGCGGAATAAATCACACAGTATAGGATCAGCATGAAGGAAACACGTTCTATAGATTAACATAAAAATATTTGTCCTTTAGCAGCAATCCAAATTGTCCCCCTCCCCCAGCAGCCGAATAAAGCTCATGTGCGAAGTTTGATAATTCTCGCCGAACCTTCTACTCGGATCGCTCGGCGCGAATATTTGGGTCCAAATGCTCCTAGTGAATGTGTAGACAAGAGCTGAACTCCCCAAGTTAGGGTATAGTTCGTAGAGGGATACGAAAACAGCCTTTTGGCACCTCAACCAGACTATTGTGATTTTTTGCTACTACGACGTTAGGGCAACCTTGTTAGACATACACCACAAGCAGCATAACCTCAGGTATCGACTTCTGAGACATACTGAAAGAATTCTGTAGGAGTCTGAAACCGGGCACAATCACAGTTGCTTTTGCAAGCCAGTGTTCCGATTATGTGGCGTCAGGGTGGGTAGGAATTCTTGATTCCAAACTCGACCTAATACTTTGCATCACTAACTGAGGTAAGGCCAATAGAGTTATGTAAAGTGATGGATATAGTCTTAACTTATCCATGGCAAGAAGTAAATTCACGCGTTTGTCTCGGATGAACGCCGGAACCAGAGTGTTTTGGCAGCCACTGCATGCTTGTGTAAATAAAGGTATGTAATCATATCTCAGCACGTTTTGTTTGGAGGGTAGCCTCACGCCCCTGGCGGTAAGCATGTCTGGCTCTAATGCAAGACATCGAGCACGTGGTCAATTTTATTAGCCCTGGGGCAGCGTTATTGGACAATAGTCCCACGCTCTCTTCTTATTGTTGAATAGCCACCGTTGCTCCTAATTCGCCCATATCTGAAACCACATTCTTTGGTGCTGTGATGCCACACGCGACGATTCACATATCTTTGGAATGCACTCTCTTTCGAGTGCCCAGATATAGCCCAATACGGCTATTTGAGTCAGCCTGACAATACTGGACCGGGAAGGTTCGACGTTCGTATGCGCGTTCCTCGCTATGCATCATAAAGCGAGTAATCATGTCCTTCACGCCGCGGGACATGGCTCGCCTATGTACTAACTGTCACAGACTACGGCTTTGTTAAGCCTCTCTACACTCTATTTAATTTACAGATAGCGAAGTTTTTCGGGATGCGGATCGCGAGACCGTGAGTAGGTCCAGCGAATACAAGCTAGAACTACGCCATAATCCCTTTATGTCTACTCTATGAAGAGCCGACTACCCTTCTCGCCTACTGTGCTCTCCACATTTCTCTCCTTGTTTTGTTATTAGTATAGTTCCAGATTAATTGCCCTCTAGGATAGAACGATATCATCCCAAACATTATATATCTACACGTGGTGATATGACCATATCCCTGGTTCGCATGTCCCGGCTTTGTTGCGGTCGACACTGCGCTGCCTTTTCCAAGCTTCGCAGCCGTGTACCTGATACACGAACATATTCAGGGGTATGCCATCACCGTCTTTAACCGCCCGGTCTATCAAAACGTCTTAGCAAGGCAAATATGATCCAGACGGAAATAATATCTGACTTGGAATCAATATATGACGGCTTAGACCAATCATCTGATAGTTTTATGGCGGCATATGGAAAGGATGGCAGAAGCGCAAAGTCATTGTTCAGAGAGTCACCAATAAATTCAACAGAAAAACCAGTATATACATGGCGTCTTTAATAAATTACGCATATTTTGGGCTTATGGCAAGGCCTACGTTTCTTCCTTTATGTCTTACAACTTTCAATGAACTCGAAAGGGGGCCCTAGCAGAGTCCAGTAAAGAATACAAACTGCCAGCAAGGACGATGTGGTATGAGGTAGTAGTTGGGAGATTAGCATACATTATGTACTAGTATTCCTTCGGATATTATTACCTCCATAGATGCCATTAGTCCGGGTGTGTATTGAGAATACTTCCGGTCTTCAGCCTAGGAGGCTTCCATTATTTGTTCTAGTAATTAGGGAAAAACATGATGATTCGCTCAGGGTACGTAGCCCCAGCTTCGGATACCTGGGATACACAATTCAGTGCATACCCTGACTGATATGATATTCTCCTATCATGCCTCTTGCTTCGAGACCCATGGACTCGATAGTATTATGTTTTAACCGTGTCGTTAATTACCCGATAGTATGTTTCAGTCAAGTAACTATCCAGTCTAGACGAGTGTTTATCCCGACTCAATCAAGGGGATAGAGATAACTATGCGATACACATAAAACTCTTGGGACGTTTTGTTTTTCCTGCCTATCAGGTAATTATCGTAAGCAAAACATGCACTGGGGATACAACCATTTGATGATCCTTTTTTTTTCTCCCCTTCTCCTTCCCCCTAATAGACTTACAGAGGGGATGTGAATTACAATATATAGGAGGATAATTGAGCGACGAGGCTATGCGTTGCGGCCATAGAATTCGACGTCGACGTCCTATCCTCCTATATAACAAGGGCTTAGATAAAGGCTTGGAGATAGGTCTCAATATTGCAATAATCTACTAAGGTCGCCAAGGTCCGTATGGCCCATTCCGAAGCCCTCCGGTATCTCAGGCTGGCCTTAGGTCTCTATATACAACTCCATCGGGCTTGCTAACTCCCAATGGCCGTGAATATGTCTGAGATTAGCGAGGGCTGAATAGCCTCACCGAGACCTTCGCGTGGGTTGTGGTCGCGCAGACCTTCCGTACAACATCCTATGAATCATTCTTTTTTTCGTAGAGATCACTCAGGGTAGCCAATCCCCAAGACTCGTTTAAAGGATATCATTCATGTGATTCTCCTTTCCAAAGGTTTGGAGCTGCATCGATATCAAAACATAAAACATAAAACATAATGATCAGTAAGACGGCCCATGATCTACGGTGCGGTCCACGGACCAAAAAACCCGGGCAGATAGTCCCGACTCCGACAGCCCTATGTTAAGCACACGCCACTACGCGCCCAACAGTTTCTTGCCTGCTTACGCACACGAAAGATACACTATGCCCAGATCCGGGCCAAGTGGCGTTGCGTGGGTGCGTCTGTGCATCGATTCGGAGCATCTATCCGTCTAACAAAGATTCGAGAGGCCACATAAGCTCAAGACTCAATGAGATACGCGGACAAGCACATGCCCTGAAAAAAGTAGCCGGGCGCAATCTATGTGACGGAGACGCAAGTCATACAGCTCCTACCCCCTGGATGATGACATGGAGGGGAGGAAGGGGGTGGGAGGCTAGTCGAGCAGGAGGGAACACAGCATACAATATTGGGTTGATCTGACTGTGTTTTTTTGTTTTGTTTCTTACCATACTAATTATTGTGTGCCCGCATCCTTCGCGTCCGACTACACCCGGATTTGATGACCTGAACAGTATATGGCTCCGAGCCACACGTCATGTGTCATACATATACATCTCATTACTATTTTTTTCACGATGATACAAGCGTCTTTCTTTTCAGTAATCGAAATAATGGTATAGGTAAAACAAAGGAGATATATATAAAAAATAGAATCAACCGAATAATACCGCCTCCCGAACCCCTTGATAGAATGGCACGCAGCCAGCCGCCCATTACCGAGATACATACACATACATACACTACGTGAAAAAAGCATACTAATTAATGGCCTTTATGAATATCCAGGGGAAATCCTGATTGGACCGTGATATGAACAATCCTTGTGCTAAATTGGGTATAGTCGCGGAGTCACCTGATGATAGGCAACCCGGCCGTCAGATTCTTCGCGGGGAGAGACGACGACCTCACCCCGGGCTTGGGTGCACGTCTCAGGTGTGAGAAGATCGGTATGCGGCGGGTTCGAGGCTTTTCGCGCTCGAGCTTGTGCGATTCGGGGAGGATGTCGATGATAGGCTCGAGGGTGCTGGGTCGCCCGAGCGTGGCGTCAGACGGGAACGAGCGTAGGGTCGAAGCCGCTGATAACGGAATACTTTCCTTGTCGGCGGTGTCGAGGAATGTGGAGCGTAGGAAGTCGAGGAATGAATCGATGTCTTGCCTCGTGGACATCGCCCCGACGCTTGCGCGGACGATACTGCAATGACGCAACTGGGCTTTAGAAACTCCCCTGGATAGGGTGGGGGGGCTGAGCTAACTTACCCTGTGGGGAGCCCGTGAAGGACAGAAATCCCATTCGAGCCACAATGGTGGCCAGCTGAGAGCGCGCGTTCGGTCATCCACGGTTCGTAGCCTAGTAGGGAAAAGATCCCACCAGGATTGCAGACGCCTATGCTGATGTAAGCTATTGTGTGTACGCCACTACGCGCTAAAAGGGTCGGGTTGTACCTCCAGATCTGATATAGAAACCAGCCCTGTTCGCTATACGTTCCACATCCGTGTACGAGATGTAGGCTCCACTCGAAAGAATCATGTTGAAGGCGATAGCCGAGCCTTGTTTGCTCGGATTACTGAAGTCCCTGTTCTCAGAATAGATATGACATGCAGGCCTCCCGTTGGCATGGCGTAGTCCAACCATGCCGCGATATAATTGGTCGATCAGGTAAGATGTGTGTGCAGAGATTGTTCTCATAGATCTGTAAAGCCTCAGATGCACGTCGATCGCCTCGCCAAGGGCAAGTATGCTGTGAAACGGTAGCGTCCCGTCTTCGAGGCCTTCGTGGAGCTTGTACGTGGGCACTTGAAGGCCCTTCGATCGATGCCATGGGGTGTCACCAAAGGTGGCAACCATGGAGACTGTGCCCCCACCGAAGTATTTGCGGAGGGTGAGGATATGACCTGACTCCTTTCGGACGACTAATGCCCCTACATCGGGAAAGCCGAATATCTTATACAGGGAGAAGCACGTGAAGTCGGGGGCTCGATCAGGATCCTGGAAGATATTCTCCATTGGGTATGTCATGGCAAGTGCGGCGGCATCTAGTAGTGTGTATGTGTTCTGAAGGGACTCGGAGTGGCGTGTTCGGTATGACCACGATAGAGGTAACCTCCTCCCAGTCATATTGGATTGGCCGGGATACGCAAATAAGCCGAGCCCGTTTGGGTTGGGACGATTGGTGAATGCATTCTCTGGGTATTGAAGCCATTCTTCGACTTCTTGATCGTTTTCGAAGCAATGAAATTGTCCGTATGTGAGCTCCCTCACACCAACAATGCTGGTGTGAGCATCCTTATGATAGCCATACCAGAACTTGCGATCTTTAGTTTTCTCCCCAAGATCTCTAAAGCAGTCTGCTACAAGCTTCACTGCGGCCGTGGCATTTGCGACAAATATGAGATCAAAATCTTTTGAGCTTGCTCCGAGGAAGTTGAGCATCTTCTCACGAACTTGATCGACAATATCGCCGGATAGTCTTGCAGGAGAATTCTCCGAGTGTGGGTTGCCATATAGGCTTGTGACCATCTTCGATGCAAACCCCTCTACGAGGGATCTTGCATAGATTGTTGCACCGCCATGATCGAGATAGACGCCTAGCTCGGGTTAGAAGGTGGATTATAGAGGGTTTCATTAGACATTATATTTTACCCTCGCGCATATGAGGATACTCCTTCTATTTCGCGTTATGGTCAGCGTATGCCCCGAAGTGTTACGTCCGTGACAAGAGTAGCGATGAGTTATGAAATAACGAGATGTAATTCCTCCGTTGGAATATCAGAAATGGATAAGTAAGGAGGAACAAGAAATACTAACCTGTCGTAGAGCCTCAACGTCAGAATTGTACTCTTTCGATGCAGCGGTCGTCATTTTTAGGGGGTTGGGAAAATGAGGGGAAAGGAATGGGAGGTGACGACACAATGCTATTAATTGTCTGTTAAAATAAGGGCAGTGAACTTTATGTATGCTGATTGCAGTTCCGTGATTCAGACGAAAACAAAGGCAACATTAAAAGGCACGGGGGTAAATAGAAGTGTGCGACTTGAATCAATGTCTTGTTTCCTGCCGAGATTCAGGGCCACATGGAATGGTCTTTAGCGTAGGTAACACTTTTTTTAGTCTAGCCTTGTGATGGATAATAGGATCACAAAGACAATTGTGTAAAAGCGCGGTGGACCAACCAAGACTATTTAAAGGAATAAATAATAGCTAACAAGGAAACTAGGTGATAAGTCCCTCGACTACTGTACAGTAGAGACAGTAGATAGTCTTCGGAGCTAGCTATTACTCAGCTATGAGCCCCTTGACCACTTTGCACCGATCCGATGTGACGCACAAGGATATCACTAGATGTCACTTTGAGGTGGTGGATTATCATGCACGGTTGGTTGTCACAACCGGTCTACGATATATCGGTTGTGTAATGAATCCCATTCAGACCACTAAATAGATAACGTCAGCATCCTATTCGCTGAAGGGTGACGCGGGAAGTGGTTCGAGTCACAGAGGGACAAACAGAAGATGATCGCAACAAACATCCACACAGTCTAGACACTAACCCCATTAGCACCCGGTGTTCCTTCAGGTGTGAAGCTGACAGGACCGCGGACAAGGCGGAGCATCGTCATCCCACCCTACCTCGAGCCGAGTGTCTGAAGTTCCCAAGGTTATTGGACGGACGAGAGGCTTCACCTCCATTAGCCAACACCTTGTCTTCGGGGTCTCTTCCGAGTGGGTGTAGCTTTAACCGGTTGACATAAGTTGACCGAGACTAGGTGTCTATCCATATTCTGACGCCCTTGGAAATATTGAGTAGGGGTCGAGATGGGCTGGTCTCGTGGATATAGCTGAGCATATGGATGCTAGCTAACGACCATTATTTCCAAAAGCGAAACTTCCAAGGAAAAATATTTTCTTCTTCTCCTCTATCTAGGATGGCGATGGGAACATTTGGGAAAACTATGCTTGTTATCCCACTTAGTTCATGCGGAGCTAAGGACCGTTGAACCATGAAGGCGTACCACTGAGGCCACCGACAACCCCATCAAGCCTAGCAAGGCAGTTATTCGAATCGAGGTGTCATTGTATTGCGCCCACCACGCCAAGTGGCAGACGCCCTCTCGTTGGTGGGTTGAGGTGACTGTTGAATGGATGGCGTACCAATCTGGCGCATGGAATCCAGACGAGTTTCCTACAACAACAGTTCCAAAGTGATATGACTTTGCCCAAAGGCGCATTTGAGAGCCTCCGAGCAACTGATGTAACTCCGTATGACGATAGGGCCCGCTTACGTTCAGGACTAGCGATTGGCTCGCATGTGTCACGAGCCTGGACATCACCTTAAGTGGTTCGCCCCAGGGTTGGTTGCACAGTCTCGCTGCATCTCTTGAGTGCAAATACAACCTTGACGTCGGCAGTAGACAGAACCAAGCCTGATTGAGATGCCGTTTTCCGTTTTAAGGAATGATCGTAGGGGACTGCTTCTCTATCGGGCTGAATGACCAAGCTTTCATGCCTGGACTATAGCTCGAGGGACTCAACACCTGATGGACTCCTCGTGATTGGTGTGATGTGCTGAGGTGATTGGTTTCATTGATAGCCTTTCCGGGTTCCAGGCAGGCCATAGACGGGTGGCTCTTCATGGTTGAAGACAACAGGTGAAAACCACGTGTACCACAGAGGAGAAAGCTTGGAAAGAAGGGCTGGTGTATTCGTATCATCGTAAGGCGCAAGCACGATGACTGCCGCGTCGAGATGTAATGATGATGAGCAAGTGTTAGAGATGTGGCACGGACTGTGCAGCAGCATCCCAAGGCAATGGTAGCCGTATAGGAGGCGTCCTATTGCTGCTCTAACCCCAGATCCTCGCAAGGTTGGTGCAGAAATATTGCTAGCATCTCACTAAGGTCGCAGAACCCAAGTTGGGAGGGCCCCAACGCATAGCCTTTACGGCTCGTCATTGGACGGGGAGGACTCCTCACGAGGCCCATTAATCAGGCCAGTGCCGTTAGACAGCTGTATAATGCACGACCCCTGGCCATAACAGATCCTGTTGCCGTCGGTTTTGACTTTTGGTACCATTGAGGTCGGCCCTTTATTGGTAGAATTTGTACCCATACCCTGATAAGCTGATCCTAATCACTACCTCTGCCTTGTCTGTCAATCTCTGACTCGTGTGAATTGCGATAGGGACACGCCGTGAGTACCATTGAATGCAGGTCCCCGCATTGCACGAATGCATTGGACATTGGACTGACGTGGACTAATCTCGTTGAAGTTGGTAGGTCGAATATGAGCTCGTCCCTAGCCGATTCAGGTGAGCCGACACGCATGCGGCGACGTGAGAGGATCTCGGAAGTCAGTCCTCGCATTTGCTATGCATGGTGTGTTACATCAAGCTCAAGCTCAACCTTGGCTTCGATGAGGTCGTAACGTGCGCTAGACAGGGCTAGGCACGGCATATAGGTAGGTACCTATACCCATCTTCTATGTGAAGCTAATCTAAGGGTTAGATACCTCGAGCGTGCCATCTATGAATCCAATATCTTGACGATATGGTCGAAAGATGTCGATCTGCCGAATGGCGAAATAGTCCGTCGGCGGGCTCAGGATCAAAATTAATAATACAGCGCCAATCACACTAGAATCCGCTCCTATTGCCACTGGGCGCTGGCTGGGTTCCTGGCGGGGTGATGCTAATCGATAGAAGCTGTCTAGTTGAGTGATGAACCATGGCCATTACGAACATGTCGAGCCCTGGCCTTGTGGGGGAGCGACGCAAAAGGTCAAATGTTGCAAGAATCGTTCGATAGTACCAAACAAAAGAAACGATGCTGACGATAGAGCATAGCGAGATCGCAGCAACATGTCTTATCTGGGCCCTCGTTGACCTGCCTGGACTAAGCTCGTCATCTGGACCGTTCGGGAAAGTGGATGCTCGGTACTAGACCGTAAGCATTGCAGCTGTCCCAGGCTGGGGTTGGGGGGCAAGGTCTGCCTGGGTTTCTGCATGTAGTATAGCATATGTGCGTCGTGGAGGTACAGATGTACCGACATCGACACCAGATGGCGCCGTGGGCTTGCGGGTGGGGTTGCTGTGAGCCGGGCCTCGTCGATGGCGCGCGACGGTCGAGTGGCACGTGAAGGCGACGCTTCACGCGGTCTGGCGGTGGAGCACGTCGCCGACTGAGGGACATTGCTGGTCGGCCAGGCAGAGACTAGACTAGTCGGCATGCTGTCGTCGGTGCGACGTGGAGCAGGAACAGCAACTGGCAGGCCGTGATGATCGTGCCAGGCTGTCCAGCATGCTGAGCATGCTCGAACCCCTGCAGGTCGAAACGGTGTATCGTTCTGGCAATTGATCGGCGTCGTAAGATGGGGAGGGGCTTGGCTCTTGGAGAGGATGATATGATTATTGGCAATAACGCAAGTGAAATTACCATCAATTGGGGGTGACTGTGGTGAGTGCTGTGATGCTGCTGATGAGATCACCCGGCAGTTTGATGGGGTTTGCAGGTTGCAAGCATTGCCTGGTCTGATGCCCACTGAGCCCACAGAGCCCACAGTGGGACCTGGCCGCTTAGGCACCCGTGCGTGCACCTTATCGGGGTTGGACCCAGCTGCTGCATGTGATGATAGCATGGGGATCTCCCTCCCTCAGTGGCCGTGGAGCGTAGGGTGGAAAATCGCTTTCCGTGCTGCCGATGACGGGACGCAAGCCCTCGTCCCGTCCCGCCCGGGACCAGGCCTGGCAAGCTTTGTCTATCAGATTTCCGCCTCGAGGTTCATCCTATGTGGCAAGCCAGACTTCAAATACCACCCATATGGCACGTTTGTACGAACTCACGCATATGTATATTGTATATATATACAGCGTCTGTAAGTTGTGCTGAGATACATGGCATCATATTTTATTCTTCACGTGAGACCTTGCGAGTGCGGGTTCATGTCGTAATCTATAGTTCCGCCAATCTTTCCATATGTACAAGCAAACACCGGTGTTCCTTTCTATTAAATGTGGTCTCTTTTTACATCACTGTACTACATACAGTGTCATGCAGGCTCCGCCATCGTTACCGTATTTTCTGTCAACAGCATGGGAGTCGCCAGCCAACCACGGTGGCCCTGCAGGCGGGATTTTCTCCCGCCTTGACCCAACCGTCTAAGCGCCGGAAATTCATCAAGTGCGAAATGTGGACTCGCCATTTCCCGCTATGTACTCTGCTAAGATGAATGCGTAAAATCTTGACCTGGGTGTCTCTCAAAAGGCGAGGAAGATGGCTAGCAGGGGAAGGAGGGCTAAGCTCTTGACAAAGAATGCGCCGGCGGCCTCGTTGACCGGAGTCATGTTATGATTGGATGGCGTTGGCGTTATAGTATCCTGGCATGACCCATCCGTCGTGGCTGTAGCATCGTCGACAGAACAGCGCAACACCGTGAAGTTCGCACACGTGATGCGCGTTTTATTGGCGAAGTGGACAACAATGCTGCGGTTGAGAAAGTAGGAGCCCGGGCCCTCATTCATGGCGGTGAATTCGTCGTGGAACTTGGCGTTGAAGGGATCCGACGTGATTTTGCCATACTTACCACTGAGGTCTCCAACTTGACATGATGCCGGATTAGTGGAGTTGCAAGCGGGATCCTCGCCACGGATGAAGGGGTCAAGACTATAAGAATCCAGGGGTTAGCAACTACCGCTTCTGGTAAGGACATGGCTCGTCATTGGATAGGTAAGGAGTGTGCAAGTACGCCGGGGCTAAAGATATACAAAACCGGGAATGAACAATCAGAAATACGTACTGGGCAAGGGTATTGGTACAGTTGCCTGAAACATCAACTGGATCGACATGAACGTGGTACGCTGCGTATATGTTAGCGGATACATAATTTTACTCGGAACAATGAAAACCGCCCACTGAATGGCCCGCCCTCTTTGGGCAGATTGGAAAAGGTAACCTCGAAATTGACACCGACACCCTTGGCTCCTGTGGTGACCTTCACGGCGCCTTTAACGTTGCCGTGCACAGATCCCGAGGTGAAAAAGGGCTTGTTTGGGAGCACAGCGATGGCTTTTTTCCCAACGGGGTTATTAGTGACGGCGACTGCATCTCCTAATTGCTATAGACAAGAATAAGCAAAGGGAATCATTTCAATGCGCTCATGATTTGCAAAACTACCTACACCTGTTGTATAATTCTGTGCAAGGACGCAAGCGCCCATGGCAGAAAGAGAGAGGATGCTGGACAGACGCATCATGTACAGGTTTATTGACCCTGATTCTGTGCTGTGAGGATAGGTATAGATCCGCGTATCGAGGACTCTGCTGGTTTTTCGAATGACTACCTAGGTAGGTAGGTATTTAGACACCTTGGCAATGGGTTGGCAAGATAAATTTCAAGCTGTGTTACGGCAATAAAGCGACAAAAGTAGGTGAATGGCGGAATGGTGGTTGCTAGGGTGGCGAGAATGAGATGGTGTATATATGTCCGTTGGGAAGAACATGGGATGTCGGGCAGTTTATGTGCTACCTGACACAACTCCAAGGCAGGCGCAGCTATGGCTCAGCAAACACAAAAAACATACTACCGACATACCGTCTTTTGTGCAGGTTGGCAGAACACGATGTTGAAGAGGAAAGAGGCACAAAGAAACTACTGTAGAACCAGGCTGGCGCAAGGTCGTCGTCATTGATGTCGATTTCACCCACGCGGGTGTAACACAACTCATCTTGGTACATGATACATATGAAAGGGGGGTGACACAGCTGTCCCAGAGAAACAGAGTACTTAACCAAGTATTGGCATGAAGAATTCGATATTCATGCAGTGGCTGTGTTGCAATGGATGTCGTTCTCAACCGACGTCCAATGTTCGTAGCCTACGGGAGCCTGCATTATCGCGAGGATAAAGGGCAGCGCCAACGCAACTCGACAAGGAGATCAATCAATCAATTTAGATTGGCACGACAGCTGCCGAACAGTAAATCCAATACAGGCTGTACGGTGATGGGGATGGACAATGGCAGGCCTCCTTTACCCGCAAATGACGCAAGTAGTGCCCTTCAAACGCCGTGGAATTGAAACTGCACGGCAAACTTCTTTGAGATCTGTCAGAAAGGAAATACAACGATGGGATACCTAAGCCCATGCATCTGCATGTCACCGCCTTCGGGAGAGACAGTGTTCGGAGCTGTTGCCACCCTCAACGGCATCGATTAGTGGCTTGCTCAAGGGAGCACAGCATGAGCAATCAGAGTACGCCCGAACGCAGGTCCCTGTTCCGTTGTCTCACCGAGATGGAGAATGGAGGACGTTTGAATGTTGCTGTGCCCACTGACGAGTGCAACTTTTGCCACCGCCGGCTCAGACTTTCGGCAACTAGAGTCTATGACCGGACTATGCTCACATTTCTGCGACGGGCTGCAAATAACTTCTCCCTCGATGGGAAGGGAGCGCAGAACAGGAGAATTATGCCCGGCAAAGGGGTTAGTTAGAGTCCAACATCGCAATAAGAGGACCCGGAGGTTCGGTATCCCTTGCCTTATACGGGCGTAAGAAAACATCTGGGTTGGATTATATATCCCTTGCGAGAGAACCTTTTGTTTCTGGGTGATTAGTCCCTCTCTTAGGGGGGGCGTATAATACAGGGTTTTGAGGGATTCTGTTTGTTGAATATAAGGTTGGAATATTAAAGGGCTGGCAAATTTTGCAGATGCCTGATTGATGACAGCTCAGCGTGCGTATCAACAACGTCGATTGATTGCAACTTTTCATATGTTACCTACATCTCGAAACCGAACCGCTCTAAGATTCCTCGAGCTAAATATGGTGCTCTCGTTCAGCGTGATACGAATCGGAATTCGTTGCCTCCAAGTGCTCGCGAATCGTATAAAATCCGTCCACCTCGTAAGACTATACGATAGGGAGGAAGCAATACGAATTTCGACTCAATTTTCTAGATACGGTAGCGGCAGAATATTACAAAGGGCGGAACAGATAACCTTACCCTAAATATCGGAGTTTCGACTACAGGTTTTGTGATATACCCGATGCAATGACATGCACACTTCTTAGGATAGACCGCTCCCTGAAAAATATTGGATTTACGAAATGTGTATGACCATACGGGAGGCTGCCTCCATAGAACGTTGTACATTTAGATTCTAGCGGTTATCGTCGCCTGCGACCGAAAGGGCAATATTATAATCCCGGACGATGTCAAGCCGATAACCTGTTGACTACCCATTAAAACCCATACGGGCCCGAAGCTCCGGACCCAATCACTAATAATAGGCCCTTGTGACCGATGGGGAAGCCGTTCAGAGGAAACCTCTGTATCGGTCTGTTCCGTTCAAAATCGGCCGGCACGTTCGTTGATGAGGCCGTCAGACATGTTACTGATATACGCCGAGTTTCGATGACCCATAAACACAACCCCCATCTACCAATACATTGTTTCGAACCGAATCGCATGCTCGCTAATCATAGTGCGATAGCGCCACGTCGATTCTCGCGCATATGCAAGACGCCCTGCAGACCGCAGCACACTAGGAAAGCCTGTAATTGACGTGCAGACGTTAGCCGTGGGCCTCTCGCGGATATCACATTCACGGGAACGGAGGAGAACGGAAATCATCTTCCTCTGCAAGGTATCAACGCGAAGCGAAGCGATGGAGTAGAATCGGCAGCCCAGGAACATACCGCATATACAATAACAGCTGTAAATATCGTGCTCGAGACTTCGGAGGTGTTGTCGGGGTCGTCGACGCCGCCTACAAACTCGTGATGCTTGCTACGATACAGACTGCCGATGATGGAGAGAATGATGATGGCAAAGCAAGAGATGACGACGCTAGACAATAAGAAGATAGAGTTAGCGCAAGGCCCTATTGTGATGATTCCTCCATCTTCTTCTGTTGATTTGATGGGCTTGTCTGAGGGCGACGAGGGACGAGCGCGAGAGAGAAAGGTGGCAGGACATACCAAGACCATGCTTGCATCGCCCCAACGACAGGCTTCATGGCGGCGGTAGATTAGTAGCTAGCAGGTGCTAGCTACCCTTCAGTTCTGAGGTTGCTATTAAATGGTAATGGCGGTACGAATAGAGCACGACGCTGGTTTCGCCGGTTCACGTCGTCTTCGTGTGGTTTGGCTTGACTTTGTATGTATAATGAGGTTATGAGCGGGTCGCTGCTGGAGAAGCGCGCTAGACACGAGCTCTTAGCTCTCTCTACCTAGGTAGGTAGGTAATCAGCTACACCATAAGCCCCCGGAATTTGGTCGGGATTGACCAGCTTGATAGGCTAGGGGTCGGTGGCCCATCTCCACAAATTCTGCCTAAAAGAGAACACCAGAATCCCTTCCATCAATTAACAACGTTTACGAGCTGTCATTGCATGATGAACCATCGTCTGCGATTCTGGGCAACTACCTATGTGGTAAGGTCGTCTATCGTTTCCTCAGAAGAACGGGATAGCAGAATAATCGGAGGAGAATTATTGGGTCGTAACCTTTTCGCCAAATACACGATGGTGATGATGGCCTTAGGTGCTCGATACCGTAAATCTCGTACCAGTTCCGCCAGTTGACCTTACTCACTATCATTCCTAGGATTTGCGCCTCATGGGGGTGCCCTCATTATTATTACTGAATATATATATCTATATGTGTGTGTGAAATACTAATAGACAAACTATAAAAACAGATTAGGAGTAAGGCGTCGCGACCTCGGTATGGACCGATCCCTTACTGTCGGCCTCAGCGGTGGCGGAGGGAGAGGCTTGTCCACGAAGTCAATGGTGCTGACAGAAAGGCTGCCGTCGGACGGTTGCGACGACACTTTGATGGATGTGCGGACCTGGATTTCCTTCCTCGAAGGCGGCGGTGTCAGAGTGTCATCCTCCGCTCCAGCGACCTCAATGGCGATGTCCCAATTGGATGACGACAGCACTCTTTTTGCCGACGGACTCTTTGGTCGTGGGCGTTGAGCTTCGACATCCTTCTCCTGCTCATCTTGCGCCGTCTCTAATCGCCGTGGCGACATCATGATAGCATTCTCCGGCGATACCAGTGATTTCTGCCACGGAATCGTGTCCGTTACGCGCTTGGAACGTGAACCAAATTCTAATCCTATTCTCTTGAAAAGCGGCGGCATCGTAGCGATACATCCTGCTATGATACCCAAAGCAAGCTCAATGATTGCACTGGTTCCAACAGCTCTGTACAGCGGTGTATCAGTACTAGCCGGTAATAGTCTGTGATATAAGAGGCTTACATTGCAGGTCCTATGTGCTCAATTGCTGGTCCACTCTGTTTGACGTATATCAAACGGACAATAAGAGCAATGCCCGCGCTAGCTGTCTCAGCATTGCTGACTTTTGTGACCAATGGAAGACACTTACACGATTCCGAAACTCAATATAGCCGCGATGCCGAATTTTGATTGTCGATTTATCCGAACATTCCACAGCACTTGAACATCACGAGTTAGCAATTTTCCATTGCACATATCGTGGGAATATATTGATCCTAGATACGTCCGTCTCTAGGTGTAGCAGGGGATTCATGCTCCCGGCATGACCCCAAATAGGAAGAACTTGGGTTTTGGCATGACTTACTGATGATAGGAAGGAGACCAAGTATCCAATCCATGACCACAGCGAACGAACCCCAAACCAGAGTTGAAATCTGAACTTCCATGCCATTATTGCAGGACCCCGATGCCCCTTCTCTTATCTTCTCCCAAAAGTAGGAAGGGGGCGAGCATTGAAACACCACGATGAAAAAATACGCAGTAGTCACGACTGCCGTGGTGCCTATTATGGCGTGCAAGACGAGCCTGTGCCATTTCTTCACCGCGATTCGCAATATAAATAAAGCAATGGAAACCCGGGCTAAGCCTGACACCGGGCCCGAGATCACCATATTACCAAACAAGCCCCTCAGTATAATTTCGACGTTCTCTGGGTTATCTATGACCGGCTTGCCCAGACCGCCGTCTATGACAGAGCTGAAAACCAGATACCCACTGGCTGTGTAGCCGAGCTGTTCATTGGATAGGTTAGCCTATTGGCGTTCTGGACATAGCGTCTTCTTGCTTCATACCAATGACAATAGCATTAGATAATCATCTATGCTGACCTTCTTAAGCAGCACAAGTTTCACGAACGCGCGCATGAGCGATGCGAGCCAGGCCAGGGCGAGAAAGATCACCTGGAGAGTAAACAAAGTCGTCCCCGGCGCATTCACGTCGAACCCTAAATTTCTGTTGGTCGTCATAGTGGGCGCTGCGTATATACTGATAGGTATTTCTCCCAAATGATGATGCAGACAATGTTTTTTTTTTCTTTTCCTCTGTTGGGATTTTCTTCTGCGCCTCTTTCTTAATAGGTATTATGCAATAGTCTGTTGGGGTCCGCTAAACGTAATCATCCCCACGTGGACAGCAGGTTGGTCGGATTCCGGGCGTGGCTCAGTGTCATAGCGGAAATCCCCGAGGCCTCGCCGAAGTTGAGCGTCGGGTTATTGTCGATTCTGATTGGATTCAATAATGAAGAGTGAGACTGCCAGCAGTAGTGGAACTTGAAGCGTAACTTTTTGAATTTACGTCTTGCCTACAACGTCCATCTATGTATGATTCGCACTACCAGGGGGGGGGAACTGGGTGTCTGAGAAAATGTCTTGGGTTTGCTCGCGGCTGCGGTAAGCTTGATGCAACATGAATCCAGGGGAGTGGTTATGTGGCTGCTCTAGATCGGCTTCAACACCTCCTAGGCTTTCTGCAAGGCAGGAGGATGCGCGATAAGTCTCAGTGAAGGTGATTTGTCCCTCAGAGCCGTTTCAAGCCGATCTATGTTGCGACTCAAAAATCATGATGGACCCCTTATCGCCCCAGGTCATTATCGGAAAGCTGACCGACGCCACGATATTCGTAGTGAAGCCTGTGGCACCATTCGCAGAACGACGTCTTTAGATCGCTGCGTAATGCCTGCCTAGCTAGGTGAAGATATGACGACCAATGCTTTGTAAGATTGAGGTCGAATCGGCTGTGCAACCGAGAACAATTTTTAGATCCAAATAGCCCCCCCCTGAAATCTGTGCCGTAGCATACGAACCACACCGTTCTGGATGTTGCGCCATATATGCAAGCTATGTGGACACGAGGATGAAAGGGAAGACACATTTTCGTGGGAAGGCTGAGTAGTATCACAAGACGATAGAATCCTATTGGTACGTCTCAGGATGTTACCTTTTTGAACTGTTAGATGCATCATGCAGGAGGGGCGATCTCTTAAAATACCATCAGTGTTGCATCGGTCTTATCGACAGCTGAGGAAGAGACCCAGCCACGATAGGCAATGGATGTAATTCAGATGCCTACCTATTATGCAGGTCTCAAAAGAGCTCGGGTCTAGCAAATCGCACATTTTAGCCCCCAGGCCGTATTCAAGCATTTAGTGCAAACGATGCAACTCGTAATCAATGAATCGGCCAGCTTGACTAGTGTGCCTGGATCGGGGAGTAAATCTGAAGAGAGGCGGCAGGACAGGAACGCCAGAGGCAGGATTGTCAGCCATGTCGGCTATTGGCTTACTGTATCCCAAATAGGTACTCAACAAGTTGTTGGCGATGTTTCAATGAACCAACTCCCCCTCGCTTGAAACATTGGAGCACTTCGGTAGAAACACTTGCCACATGGCCCCCCCCCCCAGACGAGCTGACGCCACGATCGAACTTGGATTCTCCCGCATAATCGACAGCTGAATCCGGACCCGACTCCCCCCATTACCTTCCAGGAGAAACACAGTCATCCCCTTAGAAATCCTCCAACTTGTAGACACTGTAGGACGGCTCTTCGTATGGGTGGGCGCTTTTCACCGGGTGTCAGTGCCAATATTGCAAATTATCTTGCTTGCCCTACATCGGAGAGAGAATACGAGACATACGTTTTTAGGGCCGCCACGACCTTCCTAGTTGTTTCTTCCCCCACGCACAGCGTCTCGATGGAAACCTCCTCTACCTCCTCCAGAGCTCCGACCTTGCCGATGGCAGGATTCGCGCCGGCGGTGGGCCGAAACTGGCCGGTGCCCACCGCTGCCGTGAAGCAGCACTCGCTGTAGTTGCCCTGCCGGCCAGCGCCTGCGGCAAAGATCGCGGACTTACAGGCAGCAACGGCGGCTGGTGGCACGTGGAAAACGAGTCGGAACCGTGATGTGGCCATTATGATCGGGCGGTAAGCTAGGTTGACTAGCTTGGGAAGTACTGAAAGAAGTTGGTTAACGATGAGTGTCTGCCAATCTGGTGTCCGGTCAATCGAAACCCCTCCTCCCTTCAGCCAGTGTGCGGGGTTCTGGATTGAGAGTAGGAACGATAAGATGGTGGTATGAATGACCTCCTATGAAACCCAATGAAGACGTCACGGTGGTAAGGTGTCCCGGACGTGCCTAATGCGCGCGAAGACCCCGACTCGCTACCTACAAAGTTGGTGGTAGTAGTAGTTCAGTTGCTTCTATGTAGCACGCGATTGCTTTCTTATAATCTCGACGATGATTTCTATGCGTTCGAAAATATGTCGCGATGTCCTCACTTGGAGAGCAAGTTATCAATCTTAGGTTCTCCTGGTAGGTCAATCCTTGAGCTCGAATGTACCTACGTGTATCTCCCTTAACCTCGCGGAAACCCCACTAACCTGCCTAGGTAGGTTAGATTGCCACATAAAGCAGTCTTCGCAGGGCATATCCATAGCTAAGGCAGTAGGCATGCTTTACCTAAGTTAGATCTCTTGATGCCAGAAAAGAATACCTAGGTATAGGCTCTAATTTGGTGGCACCTCGAGTTTTATACACAATTCAGTACTGCACAATGCAATCACTGGGCACTTAGTTCAATGTCAGCCATGTTCGGGAGAGTTTACTCCAATATACCGTCATATTTGCCGTCTCCCAGAAAAGAGGTCTGTCTGTCTACTTACATTTGACGTTTGGTAACGGTGACGATGATGTCATGCTCGCTCATGTTTATTTTATTTATCTCGCCACAACGTAACATCACATCCACATCCTAGGAAGCATTTCTAACTTAGCAATTTAATGAAAGCCTCTTCATTATCTATACCGTCAATACTATCTTAGATTCAACTATATCTTATATCCATGTAACCAACCCCTGAGTGAAAGTGAGCCGGAGGGATATCAATAATACCTGCACTCTGCACATCACAAATCGTCATGTCTGATCAGTTTAAGGGAGGTAAGCAGTTGAATTCAGGGAGACTATGAATGCTGTTACTTACAAAACTATAATCAAGGTCACTCAATCCCAGTGACTCACCAGGAGTTCCCTGGCAAGGAACACGAGATGCCGCTACAGCCTCAATATGACACCCTGCCTACCGATGAGGGCGGTTATCAGAAGTACCACCCAGCCGGTAAGCTAGAGGGAAAGAAGGCTCTTATAACAGGCGGTGATTCGGGAATTGGCCGAGCAACAGCGATTCTATTCGCCATGGAGGGCGCCGATTCCTTCATAGCTTACCTACCCGAGAAAGAGAAGGATGCCAAGGAGACGAAGAAGATGGTCGAGTCCAACGGCGGGAAATGCTACTTATGCGCCACTGATCTGGTTAGCAAGGACAACTGCAAGCGGGTCGTCGATGAAGCTATCAAGGCGATGGGAAGAGTCAACATCCTCTTCAACAACGCGGCATACCAAATGATGACCAACGACATCCACGACCTCAGCGAGTAGGTATCGCCTTCCAAACTACGCATAATCAGCAGTTAGCTTGATTTGAGACAAACGTGAAGACGTTTTATCTAACAGTATTTTCCCAGAGACCAATGGACACACACTTTCAACACCAACATCCACCCTTACTTCTTCCTCGCCAAGTACGTTCTCCCACAGATGAAGCCCGGCGACACGATTATCAACAACGCAAGCATTAACGCGTATATCGGCCGGCCAGACCTTCTGGACTACACGTCGACGAAAGGCGCCGTAGTTTCCTTCACGCGTGGTCTGAGCAACCAGTTCGTCTCAAAGGGTATCCGCGTCAACGCCGTCGCGCCGGGGCCGGTCTGGACGCCTCTTATCCCTTCGACGATGAGCGAGGAGGCGCAGAAGTCGTTTACGAGTCCTATGGGACGGCCTTCGCAGCCGAGTGAGATCGCCGCGTGTGTTGTCTTCCTCGCGGCCAAGGATAGCTCGTCGATTAGTGGGCAGACCATTCATTGCAACGGCGGTGTCGTCGTCAACGGTTAGATGGGACGAGTCTGGATGATAATCCCGGGAACGGGAAAGGAAGGTGAATATTACGAGCGGGGTAGGTTTTCTAGCCCAGCTACCTTCTAGTCGCTGCTCAATTTCGAGAACATAATCCCACTATTGCGATACTAATACATTCGATATAGTGATCCAAGTCCGAGAGATAAGCTTCTTTAGACAGGCTTCGAGCCCAATGCTATCGTGTACATTCCCACTTTTATATCTTAGTACTTTGATATATATATGGCAACTACTGATACATGTATTGTACCGCCCTGTGTCTTTCTCATATAGGATATGCATTTCCTGCCATATAAAATGAATGTAAAATTCTATTATCTTTACTCTATGTAGATGTTAGGTGCAGAATTTTTCTCCTGTCTTCTTCGCACAAGTAATGCTAAACGCCGCGAGTATAAATGCTATACCCTAGACACTAAGGTCCATAAGTTGTTCGTACTTCCAGACTAGAATCACTATCTTGTCCACGTTTGAACGCCGCGGAGCGCATGTTTTCCTTTCGGATCAGAGCCCCTTCTCTTTGACTTCGTCTCTTCCATTCTTTTCGTCATAACGCGTTGTAGACTCCATGAAATATCAATCTCTTCGGTGTGAGGGCTGTAATCAAAAGCAGTACCACCAATATCCGCCGGGCTAGTGCGAGCGCCAGCCGTTAGGCGTCTGCGTAGGCCGGTGTCGCAAGGTGGGCGCTGGACGATCGAAGATCGCCCCCCAAACGATGCAAGACGGGGCCGCTTACCTCCCCCTTGGGGGCTCTTTGTCTTCTCACTGCTTATAATGCTTAAGGTTGCGGCCTCAGCCTCGGGCTCTTCCGTATTTATCTCGGCCTTATACTCATGAAATTTAGGATGCTCGAGCAAACCGCTCCGGAAGGCGTTGACGCCAACGAGTAGTTTGGCAAGATCAACAAGTTCTTCTAGATATTCGATGATCTCCATCATACCAGCAGATGAGGCTTTCCATGCTAGAAAGGCTTGTTGCGACATTGACTTCGGAAGTGTATCATCGATACTTGCAGAATGGCCATGTTGCGATATCATCGCGATTTGGGCCGTGATGCGATTTTCTGTTAGTGTTCCTTGTTCGCACGCGAGTAAAAGCTCCCGAACACGCGCGACAGACCGAAGTTGAGCTACCCGACTGGATGGTAGATATTGCGGTATGGGCAGTTTGGTAGTCAGTGCCTCTTGAACTATAAATAGAGTGAGACTAACGCAACCAGCAACATTCCTCTGGTATGATAGGGTTTCCTCGTGTAGTTCTTCGAGAAGGCTTCTCCCGAAAAGCTTTCGGATATGCAGCATGTTGTCCATGCGCTCGATGATCTGGAAAAGAACGTAGATCATTTCACCGTAGATCAATGTTTGGCCTTCGAAGTTACCCTTGATGCGTGGCTCAGTCAGGCAAAAAGGTAAAAAGGCTTGGGCGGCACCAAGTGCTTGTTCCGCGTTCTTCTTGGCCCTCTTGAAATTTTCATTGAGGGCACGTGGCATGATATCAATGGCGTTCGGCGAGTAGACCCCTACAGCCACGGAAGATTCCATGATGGAAATTTGGGATATGCTTGATACCAAAGACTCGACTAGCCTGTCCCTCGCACGTACTGGGAACACGATCATCTCAACCAGGAGCGCTACTGTACCACCAACAAGAAAACAAGCAAGTCGTTTGACGTAGGTCTGCCAGGGGGCATCATTGTTCACCGGATTTACAGTTGCTATTTTCCGGTCAGCTAACAACTTTACTACCAGCATGAATATAGACAACGCACCAAGACCAACGACTGACATGCTTATCATGGATATAGTTCCGGCTTTGACGTACTGAAATATCCGGGTTAGCAATCGCCATTTGAGGTTCCAGGCGCGTTGAAGGCTCTCGAGACATGAACTAGCCTATCTACATGGGAGCCGTTTGAAATGGCACCGAGAATGACTTACCGGTGTAGCTAGTTGAACATAACTGGCAGGTATGAGCCCAATGGCGAGGACAATCACTGAGACTACTCGGTTTCCCTGCCCGAGCTCCCAGGCAATGATGCCGATTGAGCAACCGAATGTGGTACCAAAGGCTCTGAGGAAAAATCCTAGGAACGTTGTACCTATAGAAACTTCAAACACAAGAATCAACTGAAGAGTAGCCCATGTTCCTCGAACCGATACATACCAAGCATTCAGCGATGGTACGAACGCAGGCCATGTGACCAGTAAGGCTGCGATGGCCATTTTCAGCGCGAAGGCGAGATCATCGGAGTCCTGGAGAAATTCAACTGCATCAGCGGCCAGACCGCGTATCCGGAGGACATTGCAATTGCATGACCCCTGTGGGCACTTTTGGCATGATTCTTTCCCGTTCTGAGGCAGGACTTCTTCTGAACCAGCCGCACCCGATTCTTCATCAGTCGCTGGTGTACGATCCGCATTGGTGCTACCACCCGCGATTTCGTCTTCCGTATTTACACTGTCCTCGACCGATCCGTACCCGCTGCGTGCTTCTTTTCTAGCATTCTCAGGTAGTACGTTGCCATCTTGCTCCCCTCCAGAAACAAGCCACTTCTTCCAACTGATATGAGGCCAGTATAGCTTCTGACGCCCATTCCTGGCCTGTCTTCTCTCGACCAAGGTCCTAGCATATTTCAATATTTCAAGAACTTGCCTCGCTGCTTGGCTAAGACTGATGACAAAGGAAGACACCAAATGAGTTTCCATGCGAGGCGCAATATCATCCTAGAAATAAAACTCGTAAGTGACTGCTAGAGACGAAAACGCACTTCTTTCTCGACGATAGCAATCATGAGTATGTGTGGCACGTAACCGCTATACCCCAAAATATACAATGTACTTACCATCGAATCATCGCCATCTGCCGCAACAGCAGCACTTTCAAGTGCTGCAACTGAGTCAATGTCAAATCTAGCTAAAGCTCTGGCGAAAATATCGATTCGAATATCCATTTCTTGTAGTAAGATTCCATCCGGTCTCGGACATCCTGAAGGTAGCTGGGAAACATCATAACAGTAAGCTAATGTGGACGTGATCAGACGCACGGCATCTTGGATTTGATCCTGCATAGCTTTAGCTGGGTGCCGGATTTGCGACATAATTTGCTCCAAAATGGTAATATCGCCTGACTCAATTTCGCGGATGGGTTTGACAAGATCTATGTTGCGCTGATGTTCTGTCCTCTCTTCGTCGGAGCTTGAATCCGAGTCATGGTGACCACTATTCGCTTTCTCATCTCTTGATCCGTCTGACACGCATTCATTCTCATCATATGCTGCTAGGGCAAACTTGCTTTCGCAAGCGTTAATGAGACTAATCGTAATTTGGACGAGGCGAGTCATCATGGTGACGCTTATCGGCTTCAGCGATCGAGGCGGCAGAACTGCAAGTACTAACTCGAAATTGCATTCTGCCTGAGCTGCCTTGCAGCTGCCCAGACGAGCTCGCAACTTCTGTTTTTTATTACTCAAAGCAGCGAGCTTTGCGCGCATGGCCTGTGGTGACGTTTCTTCTTCGCCTCCATCTTCACTGTTAGACAGAAACCAATCACCGGCCTCTTGGAATAAGTCGATGGTTTCTGATAGGGTTTCTATAGTGCTGGTTCCGAGAAAGCCGCCCGAAAACTGCGGGAAAACGGCGATGTTTACCAGGATCACAACACCAATGGCCGTGAATATAGGGTAAATTATTGCCTTGAATGCTGAGAGAGTTACAACCCATCCAGAGCTGGTTAATGGGCCAATATTAACCAGCATGAAGAAGAAGACAAACTGGAACAATCTCGGTGCTAATGATCGAAGCATACCATGGAAAATGACTGCTAAGACGAAGAAAATAGCCCGGATCGTCCAAGCGGCATGAATATTGTTGTGATAGACAAGGCCCGACAGATAACGCCCAAGATTGCCCCATCCAAGACCAAGGCATGTGCCGAGAGCTATCAAGGAAATAATTTCTGTCACTGCAGCAATTCTAATTAGCCCCTTTGTCATCAGAAAGGACCATGTAGGGTTGGGCGAATACAATATTTGCCATTCATCCCAATAACAGCCAGAAGATAAACAGCATGAAGACATTAGCATCGGAAAATTTTCAGAATACGGCTTACTCTTTCCAAAGCGTTGTCCTGGCTGGCCGAAGACTGAGGCAATAGCTCCGACGAAGGTTGATTTCCCATAGACTTTTACGACGGGGGGAAGCACGCCGATTATAATCACAATGGTTGTGCAAATAACATTCTTTAGCATTGGCTGCCAAACACTTTTTTTGCGCAGGTTTGCTGCCACATCGCTGAACAATCGTTGGCAGGCTTGTGGAAGGCCAGATTTCCGCTGGTGCCCAGGCATTTTCACAGCACGGTTGAGACGGAAGTCTAGTTAGTCTGGACGGCTGGGCTCAGGGATATTCAGACCGAGTCATGTCTCCGGGCACTGGCTGGCGCGCCAGGGAGATGAGACGCCCGGCGGTTAGCCAACCGCAGAGTGGAGGGTAAGTGGTGAGAGGGCTTACAGAAGGTCAACAAAAAGAATAAGTATGCTCTCAACAGGCCAGCGCAAGAAAGTTGAGTGTGAACTCTATGAAACCACTAGAGAAATATTCATCTGATGGCTAGACGCCGAGAGGCCTTCTTTTGGTCGCGTTTTGTAAGGCAGCCCTTATACATCGTCAGGGCGGGCTGTCTTGCTGATCGTTCTGCAGTATGAGGTGTTGGCTGTCCCATGTGACATGCATTCGAGGATCCTTAGATGCGCTTGCTGCAGAGGACAAATGAGATCATCGGGAGGTTGTTCGAATTTCCTAACTCGGTAGGAACCCCCCCCCATTGGCACCCCTCACCCCCTCCACAACTCCTCCACTAGCGCGGGCTTAGTTCGGTTAAGATGGTGCCTTGAGAGGGCTAGTTAGGTACCTCAGTACCTACCTACCTCAGGCTTTGCTGACATCATACTGTCCTACTTACCTAATCCTGTGCCTATTTAGGTAACATGTCCTGCCTAGAAGGTACCTGATACTTTGACCTGTGACGACAGTTGCCTGTAGCTGCTGTGGGCGGGGCTCGCTGCCTGTCGCATTCATTTCGAATTTCGCAACGACCAAGTTACCATCTTCCATTCTTCCTTCAAAGGACACACCCAGCCGTCAGTCTCATATTCAAAATGCCACCCGCTGTAACGATCGTTGTGAGTATCTGCCTCGCCGCAAAGCTGTACTATATAGGCCGTCACTAAGCAAACTTCCTCATTACTTAGGCGAAGCTTAAAGTCCAGCTCAAGTTATCCATTGCCCGGCTTCGCATGGTCCAACAGCGCGATGAGGCGATGGGAAAGACACAGAGGAGGGCTAGTAAGTAATCCTTGGGGTCCTTTTCTTTGTGCCCTAGTTTTTGGCGGGGTACGAAGGTTTTTATTTAGCTTTGAATCGTGTCTTAGAAGCTTTTGCACATTCAAAACACATATTCCAGTGAAAACAGCGATTGCTAACCTCGAGTGTCGCAGTGGCTCAGCTCTTAGAAGTTGGCAAGATTGAGTCCGCGAGAATAAGGACAGAGAATATTATCCGATCAGATATTAATACCGAACTCCATGAGATTCTCGAGTTATACTGCGAACTTCTGCTCGCTCGAGCGGCCCTCCTCGAAAGCCCAACATGCGATCCAGGTCTCGAAGAAGCCGTCAAAAGTATAATCTACGCTGCGCCCCGGACAGAAATAAAGGAAATGCAACAGGTTCGTGCACTACTCGGGGAGAGGTTTGGTAAAGAGTTCGTATTGGCTGCCATAGAAAATTCAGACGGTGCTGTATCTGAGAAGGTAGTCAAGAAGTTGAGCGTAACTCCTCCAAAACCAGAGCTAGTTCAGGGATATCTCGAAGAAATTGCAAAGGCCTACGGGGTCGACTGGCCCAAAGGAACGAGAGAGCTTGGGCAACCACCCGAACTCATTGATGGAGAACTCAACAACGATGGTCATGCTGAAGGTCCTGGTGGTGGTGAAACACACAATGACTCTGGTGCAGATTTACCCGCCGATAGTAAAGCGGCACAGGAGAGGGAAGACTTAAGTCGGGCCACGCCACCACGAACATTTGGGTCGAGTAATCCCTTGCATGTAAACCCCTCAAGCCCTTCGACCGAAAATCCTCGCCCCAAAGTGACACTGAACTCGATGGAGCTTAAGCTGAGCAAAAAACCAGCTAATCCCGGTATTGCAAAGCCGCGCGAAGATGGAAAGGGCACTGGCATACCTGACGTCAACGAATTAGCTGCGCGATTTGCTGCCTTGAAGCGATAATTCATCAAGCCTGATCTGTTCTCAATTCTTCTTGTACAAGATCTTCTGGTTGACATCAAGTCGAATAGAATGAAATTTGCCAAAGGCAATGGCTAATGTTTAATTTTCGCGATACGATTGGATTAGGTGCACACAGTAGTAGCCAGCTTGGGCATGATAGCAAGATACCTAGTAGTAATTCATTCAATGGGTGTTCAGACCCTTCTTTTTGCATCATCGCCTAATCTCTTGTTTATAGCGCTGATGCACCCGGCGTCCTGTCCACCTCGCTCCCGGGTTGCTGCATATAAGGGGGGAGAGAGTTGCTGAGCCCGGCCTTGAGACTTAGGCCATACTGATAGCCAATACCGAACGATTCCTACTTGGGTTATGATAGTTTGCCTTCCCCAGTTGCCATAAAGAGAGAAGACATAGGATCTGGAAAGAGCATTTCGAAGAAATAGTGGCAGCACGAAAGCCACGAGAAAAGGGGCAAATCATATACCAACTTCCCACGAGTCTTCCAAGAAGCCCTAACAAGCAGAGGTCCTATAGTACAGGTACCAAGGGGACGTCACGGCATATGTAGCTTATCTACATGTACCTATACATAGGTAATGACAACCGTTCTTTCCTTCGTTTTCTATCCTGACCACAATTGCTAAGATGCACACATAAGTTCTTGCCCCGATGTACCTACAAAAATTTTTGCATGTACCTCGTATATGTATGCTAGGAGGTTCAGGTAGTAGCATGTACCTAAGATCCATAAGGTATCTACATCAATAGTGTATCGACATGCCTGCCACTTCCTTTTAAAACAGGTTGTCCTGAACAACCCCCCCTCAAGTCAGGTCGAGTTTCGCGGTGTTCCAATATTCAACCGCCAGTGCTACTGCATGGCAGGTAAGTTGTGTTTGCGCAAGTATGTGCCTACCTATCTATCCACCTCGTCTTGCTCCCCTCAGCATGCCTCTTCTCTCCAACGAATCCATTGTGTCAACGCACGCCCCCGTCTCCTTAAATATATATCTGCACACATTGAACGTCGACACAGATCTTTGGCTATCTAGACAGAGTATTGCTGCTCTCTTCCATTAACCTATATCTCGTTCCAAACCACCAACCTGAGTTTGTTACTGCACATCAATGCTCCGTGCTAGCTGACTGGCGACCTTCTAGGAGTTTTCCCTTTCTTTCCGTTGATGCATTTCCTTCAACATCCAAGAAGGGCCTAGACAACTTCATATCCATATCCTGCCAGTAACTAGTGCAGCTTTACGAACAACCATTCGGATAGCAGTGGCTCAAGTAGTAGGTTGCAGCAAGAGCAAACGGAGCGAGCAACCGATCATCACCAGCCATCAAACGAAATTTCTGGATTTGTTTCCAGTCTTGCCACTTCATATTCGTCTAACCCTCTGAAAGCAAGTGCAACCTTCACAGCAATCCCTTGGCATTCCAAGAGCTTAACCGATCCACTCGCACAATTCCCCTTCGATATCAAGATGGAATTAGACAACAGTGTGGAAGCTCTGAGTACCGGGATCCTCCAGAGTATGTCCCTGGAGGATCTTGAGATCAAAGTCACTGAGAGTGTCGAGGCCAACATCTCTCGATCTGAAATTTTCAATATTCTGATGACGTGGTTCAACGAGCAAATTAAACAAGACATCACCATCCAACGCCATTTAGGGCGCTTTGTCAAATTACTGCACATGCACAATCACACAGAGGCTGAGCCTTTTACTCTGGCACAAGTGGATGAAGTGTTCAATGGGTGGCTTGAAAAGGACGCGATTCAGAACCCAGCTTATAGGCGCAGATATCTTATCACACAACAGGATTTACGCCGCGTATTTGCTGAACCCCCTGATCAATCTGACAGTTTTAAGCACACGGAAAAGTTTCTTCCTCAACAGCGAAATGATACTTACTCGCAAGGCGCCGACGTAGATGATGTGATCACCACGCGAGAGGCGTTTGTAATAGACTCCTCCCCAGATGCGAAAATGCTGCGAACATCTACGACGATTACCCGCCGAGGCTGGAAGCGCGATGCCCCGGAACCCTCCGTTCCGCCGAAGAATTACATCTGCAAGCGTTGTGATGAGCCAGGTGGGATGAGTCGATTGGAGACCGCCAGTTTCTTGACTGATCCCTTTTATAGGACACATGCTTCAGGACTGTCCAACAAACCTTGATCCTCGCTACGATCAAGCGCCCGCTCGTGATTATCGATGCATTTTTTGTGGTCAACACGGTGATCATTATGCTACCTTATGCCCGAAAAACCCTCACGAAAATTCCTTGACAAAACAGCGTGAGAAAGCTACAACGCAAAATCGAGAACCTCGAACACCAAGCAGAAGTGGTAGGCGCCACTACCAGGACCGAGACGCTTTAACGATACGCTCTCGGGACCGATATAGATCTCACAGCCCAAAACAGCGCTCTCGAGACCGCTATCGATCTCGCAGTCCAGAAGCCCGTCGTCACCGCCAAAGTGGAGGTGACAGCTACAGTGCTCGAACTGGCAATGAAGGTGACAGGTATTGTCCGCAGTACAATAATGAATTAGATGTTTCTCCATATACAACACGCGCCCGTCTAACTCGAGCGCTCTATATGAGCTTGGATGTTACTGACAGAAGAGAATCCCCGTCTCGATCAGGGGGTGACCCTTTTCGCTCCGAGTGCCAACATGGTACACCTTCACTTCACTCCCCAGTTTTTATGAGAGCACAGCAACAGGACAGAGACCTAGATAAGGTAACGAGAAGCGGCGATGAAGGAAGGCTCGCCTATGACGATGAGATTGATACTCTCGCCGAACCTAAAGCATCCCCATGTTCAACTGTGACCGATCCCTCACGGCATACCATCTCGATTGGCGAAGAAGATGTGGCTGGATCTGCGTTGCCTCCTGTGGTGGTAGCTCCAGAAGATCTCAAGGAGATCAAAGATAAAACTGAGGAGTTCTTATGTGCACTAGCCGCCGAAATTATGTTGGAAGGGGAAGATAGCCGTCGATCAATGGTAGTGAATACCTGTGACGCTGAGATGGGGGTCGATTGTGACCCATCTAGGGAAATTCGTATTGACGACAACAATCATTCGGACGTTGCCACCGAGCCTGAGACGTCTGTTGTGCAGACAACTCCTAGTCCAAAATACCGACCAGTTCAATGTCCCCCATTCAGCCCGGAGGTCGTCGCTCTATTTCGCACCCGAGAAAACCCTATTATCAACGCTAGAACCAACCGAACGACTGCTAGCCAAATGATGAAGAGATCTGAAGGTTTTTGGACACATCGCAGTAAGCAGGCCAACGAGGATAGCCCATCGGTTGAACCCCTCCCTCAGCGCCCGGGGTGAAGATGGAGTGGGAGCCATCTGGAGATTGGTTCAAACCAAACAGCAACAGGTTGGATCCGAACATCCATAATTGCTCCTTGTATACAAGACCTCGTTCTACTCCGATGGCTACGCCTCTTTGCCGACATTGGTCGTGTTGCGCCGGGTCCCTAAAGATCCATCAGCCGTGCCTGTTGCTTCTCTTCGACTTTTTGTTCTCCGAAGCCGGAGACTTAGGGTACACTCGATGGAGTTGGCGGTTGGCCCGACTAAGCATGACCCTATTATTTGCGCAGTTATACCAGCTTGCACGCCATCTTCCCATCGAAAACCATTGAATGTAGTAGAAGATGCGACTAATTAGGTAATTAGATAGACGGGTGTGTTAAATCAGTAGACACAAGCATGATAATCAGAGAGAATCGTCAGGCTTGGAGAGAAGACACTAGGTTTATAGCCGCGGCTCTGCTTGTGTTCGTATGTCTGATGTAAAAGATCGGGGAATATCCTGATTTTTTCTCCCATTAAGGCTACAATTCACATCCGAGGCCATTTGCTTGTATACCGTGCTCCGCGAGTTTGCAATTCATCTTTTCATGCCATTAGAAAATGTGATGTCTGGTCAGGGAGGGACTCACATAGTCTCTAGAATTCCTATCCATGAGTGTATCTCATCCTATGAACATCACGTTCCGTCCGATTGCTAATGGAAACAGATAATGTCTAGCGGTGATGAATGCCTACTATGAAAACCCGTGTTCCTCATTCCGCGAATGCCTGCTTGCTCGCTCGCTTGTATAATAACTCCCAACGCCAATGCCTCGAACGCCAGCCAAAGCACGAAATCCGCTCTCACGCACCAGTCTGATAGAAGTAGAAGCATAGCGGCTATTGCCCTGCAGTCTCGCGTTCGCCAGTCGTGCTATAGCCACCCGACCACCCGACCTCTTTACATGTTTCATTCAAGCTTGTCCAGGTGCTCGAGCCGCGTGAGCACGACCTGCTTGCTCGTCTCCTCGATCTCGCCGGCGAGAAAGACCTCGTCGAGGATGGCGTAGACCTTGTAGAAGTTGAAGACGAGGTCGAGCTCGCACACGTTGCCGAAGAAGGCGTCCAAGACCTCGACGAAGAAGTGGATGGCCTCCAGATAGGCCAGCTCGTTGTCGTTGGTGTCGACGCACGCGCAGAAGAACAGGCCCGCGTATCGCCGGTACACGACCTTGTGGTTCCGGAACTCGACGAAATTCGACTGGTACTTCTGGTCGCGGGGCGCCACGAGGCGGTGGACCTGCGACGAAGAGGGCGCGTGTTAGTCGGGGTGCCGAGGGTCCGGACACGAGGGATGGGTTCGGGAAAGGGACGAGGGATTGGATTTCCGGGTTTCTTGCATGCATGCATGCAACGCAAGAGAGGAAGAGGGAAGCTTCATTCGTACCTCGCCTTTCAGCTTGATCTTCTCGTCATCGGTGTATGGCACATACCACTTCGCGAGCCGGGTCTTGCCTCTGCACGTCGGACTTCTGTTAGTGGGGGTCTCTGGTTTGGCCGACTGCCTGCGGCCAATTCGACGATGCTGCGTGTTACTCACTGCCGGTTCTGTATTAATATGAAAGACAACATTGTGTCTGGCGGGTGCTGTGGGTGGGTGAACTTGCATTCCCTCGATTGATCAATCAATCCCCTGAAGTCGCGCGACGGATTTAAGAGATGGTACTTAGGTACATGTATAGTTATGGGGCAACTCTAGTGGTGTGGCTTAGCTACGTGCCCCTAATCGCGTTTACACAGTACCTAGGGGGCTCATCCTAGGTATGTCCTCGCCATCAGACTAGCACAGGGAACAACAACATTCATAGATCATATACAATTATTGTCTAAGCCATCAAGTTTTGTATTCCGTATGATACCTATAGAGATAGGGATGTCTAACTCCGCCGAGCTAAAAGTCCCGACTGCCTAGGTACAAGTCAAGAATAAAATAATGGAACAAACGTAGTGTCCTCATTCCCCTATCCCCTATCGCCCCAACACTCGCTACATGATAAAAAGCATCACAGGGTCTGAGATTCGATGGTATTTAAATATCGAACTTCTCGCCAACCAGTTCTTCGCTAAGGCTCCAGCACTTCTCGGCTAATTCGGGATCCGTTGCCCACGATTTGATATCCTTGGGATCCGTTGTCAAATTGGTATCATCGATGAAGACTCCCTCCTCGTTGACAAGATCGGGATCAATCGCTGCGCGGATGAGCGATGCGCTTCCCTGCTGCAATGTTTTCGGCGGGTACCGGGCACGCGTCTCGGCTATTGAGATGCCATTCACTATCCAGGCCGCCTCCTCAAATAACTCGACTGCTTTAGCCCCAAGAGCTTTGACGTAGGTCTGCAGGTTGGTTGTGACGCTCCCAGGCGTTGGCGCATAGGCATGGACGCCACGGGATGCGAGTCGCTTGTTGAGTTCCACCGCGTACAAGATGTTCGCCGTCTTGGCCTGCCCGTAGCTCGCAAACTCCTTATATGAACCAGGCTCGGTGAAGTTGGGGTCATGGAACCGAACCCCGGTGAACCTGTGGCCCGAGCTGGATACATTGACAATCCGAGTCCCCGGACCAGCTGCGAGAATCTTTGGCATGAGCTTGTTGGTGAGGACGAATTGACTAAGGTGGTTGATACCGAATTGGTAGTCCAACCCATCCTCTGTCTGCATCTGCGGGGATGCCATCACCGCGGCGTTGTTGATGACCACGTCGATCTTGGTGACCTCCGGGTCACTGAGGATAGCCTGGGCAGCTGCCCGCACGCTCTTGAGAGATGAGAGTTCGGCCTCGACGAACTTGACCTTGATGTTCGAGTTGGCATCCTTAATCGCGTCGATTGTCGGCTGCGCCTTGGCTTGTGATCGTCCGACGAGGATGATTATAGCTGGATATTCAGCTGCAAGGGAGATGGCTGTCTCGGCACCGAGACCGCCAGGTGTTGGGCCGGTGATGAGAACTTGTCCAGGTTAGCAACCTGTCGTCTATCTACCTAAGGCATCTTCACTCACAATTCCTGCCTTTGACCTGGTCGGCGAACTTATGGACGAGCTCTAGGCCGTCGGTGTTTCTGTTGTAGGCTCCCATTGTGTTGGTTTGGCTGGTTTCTGGACAGAAGTTTCTACCCGAGATTCTCGTGCTGGTATGTGTGAAGCTGGCTTTGGCAAGTGACCTGAGGCGTTGTTTGAATCATGTCTTCATGGGATTTTGGCCAGATCTTGCCTTTTATAATAAGCCGGCTGAGCCAGCTTTCAGACATGATCATCGTCATCAAGACAAACTATCACGAAGCTTCGATGCTGCAAATAACGGAGGTACGCTCTTTAACCCCGCGACGGCCTATCGATGCCGCAAGAGAATGGTCAAGATAGCCATCTACACACTACTGGTATATACTTACTTGTCGACATGGCCTCGTTGTGGAAGAGTGAGCTACTAAATCCATGCGGTTTGTAAGCTAGCAAGGGGCGGGCCAAGCCCGGCGCTCAACTCCGTTAAGTCCAGATTTCCCTGTTTCCTGGGGCCAAGAACTTACCGGTACCCTAATTGCACATGTCCAAGATTGGAAATAGCAATGGGAATACTCAGCCAATCAGCCAATGAGTGCTTCTGAAAATCCACGACCAAACTTGACGGGACTTATTTGCTCTGCAATAGGTATTGTTGTACTTGGCAAACAAAGCAAGCAGACCTACTACCTAGTATATGCCACCTGGCGCTTAGGTAGGTGTCTGGGACGTATCACTGTAGTTCTCAGCCCCAGGAATTCAATCCACGCACAGTGCCACTGAGATTGTGGCGCAGCTTGGTTCCCAGCAACCTAGACTAGATAGGCGATACCAGACCCAAGACAGAAGACACATGGATGGAGCCAATCACACCGCTAGAATACGCAAACGCGCTCAACACCATTCTTATGGTTCTCATGATCCTGTGTTGATCACCTTAATAAATGATAGCATATCACGCAGAAACCCTTGACCGAAACTTTCAAAGCCAAGGTGGTAATGCCCTCTACTTAGAATTTAACAGGTGAGTACCGAGACCTGTGGCTCCTTCGAGACAGCATCTGAACTAATGATGAGGCCCTCAGATAGCCGAGAGATACCTACATTACTCGCCTAGCTTAAAGATATTTAGTGTTTAACTTGGTTGTCTTTCCTTCATTTAATCTGGTTGCTATTAAATCTGTCTTTGGGGGGTTAACACTGCCGTCCTCACTTCCATGAGCTGCATACTATCACAGTCTGGCGGTACCCGTTGCTTTGTGTGGCCTTTGAAGCTTGTGGTTGGGAGTTATAAGAATCCCGGGGCAATTCACAGCCGCAATACACAGCCGCGGCTCACTGCCACGAGGGGTAATAACACTCCATCACCGCAAGGCAACAACAACAACAACAACAACAACAACAACAACAACAACGACAACAACCTAGTCACAAGCCCCAAACTTCTTGTTGCTGCCTTCTCTCTGGCTGCGACTACACAAAGGCCCAGAGAGATCTCCCTCTCCCCTAAAATCCCCTGTTTCTCATATATTCCGATCAACTTGTCCCCTCTGGGTCAAGAAGCCTGAGGACGCCTCCCCTCGATGCTACTTCCTCTTCACTAAGACTAGCCGTGGTATATCTACGTCTACCGAGTCATAAGATCAGCTCCCGGCAACAGCCATGGCGTCTCGAAAGGCTAAGGACTCGAAGGCTGCGGACAGCGAGTTCCAGTATACAAATGCAACCCTCATTCAGGTCTGGCGGAGCGATGGCACCGAAATGCCTTCAGAATACAGTCAATATGAAAAGGTCGAAGAAGGCGCCAAACCAATAATCGAATGGCAGAACAAGCTTGGCCAGGCTTTAGCTGCGGAGCTCTTGCCAGAAGCGAGTATGTGGTTGATTGCGTCCAAGAAGTTTGTGGCCGCTCTAACTAGTCTTAGCTGGGCTGTATTTCCTCCAAGAGTTTCCCGCCCATTACCATCTTAGATGGTATCAAGGTATGAGAACGGACTTCGTCATATACATGGGCTAATGTTTCTTTGCAGCCAAGGAGGATAAGAAAAAGCATCAAGCAAAGCACTACTATCTCTTCGGGTATCCTGAAGAGCCCAGCGCTAATAAAGCTCGCAAATATTACCGTTCCCCAAATCACTTCCTCCCTCATCTCCTCTGGTTAATAGGCGAGTCTCAAGACAGGGGCGACTGCGCTTGTGAGTTTTGCTCCGGATCGAAGCCGATTACCAGTAAATCGGCAAAGGCGAAGCCGGTATTGCCCACCGGGCAAGCAGCACCGCCTGCTGCTAGCGCACCGCCCCCTGCGGTAGCAAACAACGTCACGACGAATTTTAATGCTAATACTACTGCTTCGGCGAACAAAAACACGGCCACAAATCCGAGTGCTAAACCGAGGCCGGCGAATCGTCCTCCAACGGCACCCCAGCAACCTCCGTCACACGAGACTCAAATCGCCGCCCCATCTCAAGCGTCCGAGGTGACTCCCAGCGTTTCTGAGCGCCCATATCCCATTGCTCACGACCACGATACCTTGTTCAGAGCCGGCGAAGTTGTGTGGTTTAAAAACAGCAACTCGTGGCGTGTGGGCATGATACTCACCTCCAGCCCCGCACTCTCAATTATTCCGTTCACTCACCCCCTCTACCGGACCCAAGAAGTTATCAAAGAGGAAGCCGACATCCGGCCATTTTTGGCATTTAGTATTCCCCAAATAAACCACGGCCTACAGGAGTTCAAAGGCCAGGCTCTCGCGCAAATCAACTGGCAGGCCCTTCAGGAACGATTCGGTGCTAACACTGACGCTTCTCGACGGGAGGGATTAGCGATTGAGGCAACGAAGCTAGCAGCTACTCGTGTAGATCAATGCTATTCCACCTTCAATCTGATTCAGGAGTCAGGGCAAAACTATGAAATTTTTGGTGGCATCTTTCTTGGTGCTGAGAAGATCTGTGTTGGAGAAGCTGTCCGGATTATTCTATCGCGAGAGCAACAAGAACAGTCTTCAGAGAAGGGAATGCCCATCGTCATGGTTGTTAAGCGAATATTCGTCAGTAAAGAAGGAGGAACCTTGATGTTTGAGGGAAGTCTCTGGAAACTGCAACATGCCGCCTTAGCCCAACAGCCGCAGACACCCGACCCGGCACAACTACCTGCAGCCCTGCGTGGAGAGAAAGAGTTTCGAGATGGTATCCTTCAGAATCGCGGCTGGTGCGTTACATGGGTGCTAATGAATCAAAATATGACCGTCAACGAGTCGGCTATCCGTGGCCGTTTCTACGAGACGCGACGGCTCACACCCATCTTGAACCCCGCTAAATTCCAGGAAATGCTTCGTTCACAACACGTTGGCGATATCCAGACGCTTCTGAACAACCGTGGGGATTCCAATGGCCCTCGCGTTGGAAGAGTGCACAACAGAGCTCAGGCCGTTGCCGGTGCTATTCCTTCCGGCGTCTCTGCTCAGCTGGGTCCAGATGTGATCGAGATGTAGATAGATAACCTTAGCCCAGAAGGAGTGGCCTGGAACCTGCAACAAACAAAACATATTTGCTTCTTGCGATCCATTCCGAAATACAAGTACTCGATTAAAAACACACTGCTTCTCAACCAATGAACACCTCCTAAATCGCGACGCCTTTCGGCACATGCTAAAGTACCTTCCTAATTCTCACCCTTGATACGGAGTTTCCAGGGTAAAAACTAGCGTAGCATTAGGTTACTCGATCCTCTATGAATGCTTCAGGTAGGAGACCGTCTAGGTAAATGAGACTCTTCCACCCAAACGAGTAATGCCTAACTAGACTTGCTATGTGCGTGAATTCCGTTTAGAGCTGCAGGCTTTACATATATATATCACTTGGCGCATTAACTTTGCCATCCATTCGTCTTGAGACCCTGTGGCATGATTACGACTATCGGGAGGCTCTCTCTTGATTTTTTAGCTATTTTTACTACAACTTTTATGTAGTGGCATAGCGCTGGTGTGGCTCTCTGTGATGGCATATTCATTTGTTATCTCCAGTCCACCTATCCTAACTCGTGGGCTGACTTCTGCAAGGTATGCCTACAAACACCTACTTGATCACGGCATCGTTACGCCGGGAGTCCCCGCTCCTCGCCTCCCAGCCTTGATAGATACTTAGGTACCCTTCGGCCCAGGCAACCCAGTCACTCGGTTCCGCAACTCGCAATTAATGATGTTCCGCGTTAATCGAGGGGTAAATTGGGCATCGAACTCGCGAGCCGTGGACATAATGCAATGTCTACACCTCGTACCGAAAACTACATGGAGGTAGGTATGTAGGTGATGACAATGCCGACCGGCTAATGAGCGACGGTGGTTTGGAACGCACGCACACCCTGAAAGACGAGAGCCGTGGAAGCGGGACGGCCGCGAATCTCCCCGTACCTCTCGGGACACGCAGGTCGAGGGATCCGGAGCCGGGGGCTACTGATCTCCTGCATCAACCGATGTCTTGCGTATATGACTACTTACTATTGTAGGTACTGTGTGTAAAAGCATGTGCAGGCGTAGGTTTTCGGGAATCATGCGCCGTCTAAACGAACGCTGCAGGACTCTCTGTTAGGACTGCTATTTGCCCAAGTCGGCATTAACTGTTGGGATTACTGATATTATGTGTTGTTTTGAAAGATTAGCCGACTCTGTCTCATAGACCCCTCCATTCGCTTAGAAGTCGGTGTTGCGGGGTTATTTTACCTGCCTGCATGTAAGAGGTAAGGTATGTATTCCTCATCCATGTAATAACTTAAGTAATTAAACATGTACGGCATTCTTATCCATAAGCGACAGAAATCCCGGATTACGTCACGTTATAACGCATAGGTAAGGTAGTCAGGCTACCGCGACGGTCGAGTTTGCAATATCGCTCGCACCCCCTGGCTGTTATTGTCTTCCCGTCTACTTACTTACGTGTACAATCTTCACGTGCGTCTCGGGGCTGCATCCTGGAGGGGCCGGTTAGCTGCACAATATTACATACTGTCCCCGAGCCTGGCCGAATCAGCACCGGCGGCCGGGGGATATGTCGTTGACGGTATGCTGATGGTATAGCAGAATCCGTACCTGGCACCTGGGCGATGCCCAACCGACTTCATGCACTTACCCTGGCCTCGGCTCTGACACATAGCCACCACTGCTGTACCTGTATACGGTACGTCTACTCTAAATTATGGACTGACTCGGCAATCTCCAAGTAATGTACCTTGGGTAAGAACAAATTAGTTGATGAAGAATGGGGACGGGCTAAGGATCAATTGGAACACACCGTACAAGGCCGAGAACAACGTGGAGAGGGAAGGAAAAAAAAAGCTTTTCACGAAGTAAAATTTAATATAGCATAAATAGGATTTATACTGTGTAGAGATGTAGTGTAATACTACAACTAATTAGTCCAGGGGAGGGGGAAAGGGGGGAAAAGGAAAAATGTTGATAATTACGGAGCGGATTTCTTCATCGTTCTCAGGATTTGAACCCAAGTTACATCCAGGGGCTTTTCAACGAATGAGCGACTAGGGCCCAAACTGTCGGGTCGTTCATTGTGAACGCCTCTACACTTCAGTACCTACACTAACCTAAATGTGTAGATAGTATAAGCTTGGTAAGGAATGAATTTTCTTGCGGTCAGGGAGTTCATCTGCTTTCGGGTTTTTTTTCTTCCTTTATGAGTTTTTATTTTTATTTTTATTTTTTAAAATCTGTTCTTGTTTGATTACTCTTCTCCACCAGGGCGCATCTAGTGGTTGAACTCTAAATTACACATACGACTTTTTTAAGTTGAGCACATGATAGACGCCTTTATGCACGTATATCTTAGTATTCTTTGCAGACAAAGAAAGGAAGCTGACCACTGCTTGCTTACGTGGTAGACGGTTTGCATACCGAGCATAATACCTACTACCAGTAGTAAGTACTGTATCGTTACAGTAAGTAGTGGTACAAATGCCGAGCCGGGGAAGAAGGCAGATCGGCATTGCAGTAGCGTGTTGATTATTCCAGTTCTCTTCAAATTCTGGTAAGCTAAAGGGTGGGCAATGAAAATAAAAATAAAAATAAAAAGGGACAGCCCGATCTGGGGATCCTATTCACGCCCCCCCGGTCCTCCCCCCCCTTCTCTCTCAAAGCTCTCTTATCAGCACCCATCGTCCTTATTTTTATGTACATAGTGCGTGCAATCCTCGGCCACTCGGGGTCTTGCGAGGCCCGTCTTCGATCCTTTGCACGTAGACTAATTAGCCTATGCTTCAACTGAAACAAGGATTTCAGCAAGTTCCAAGTTATTTCGACGCCTCCGGGGACCATGTCCTCGGATCGTGAGCCGGTCTCACCTACCCAGTACCACTATACAAATCTGCGTGGTATACACGTTCTACACGTGTACACGACTATAGGTGGTACTAGGTAGTGTGTATTTACCCTCCCTTCTGCTCGGTGTCCTGTTTCGGTGTCGCGTTTCAATTTCCTATCTTGGTCGGCGTCTTTGCCCACATTGCTTATTACGATCTGTTTTAGCTAATTTGCCGTCTCATGTGACAATATAAAACAGAGGGCTATATCATACCATACTAGTGGTCACGACGAGGGTATGCTATCGGACAATTCGTCTTACAGCTACCTAGATAGTTGTACATGCAAAAACGTCATAACAAGCAGGGTTCTTGATTCGTGGCCGCTCAGCGTTACTACAGTACCTACACATTCCATGAAGCGAACAGGCCAAAAAAAAAGGTGTGTTTTGCCAACACATCCAGTGGTATGTACTACTAAGTAGTATACTACTAGTAGGTATGTCATCAAGAAACCCATCTTGCATGTGTGTTGGAGGATTGGAAACACAGGCGAAAGCCGAGTAGGAATCGATTTGCGTGACGTTACGTCTGCGCTTCTTGCTGTTGGTTACGTTTGCGCGATTCTTTCCCGCGTTTGGAGAGCTCCAATCAACATCCACCGACCTACTCCTGCTTGGCTTTTGTTTTTGGATTATTTTATTTTCCCCCGCCTTCCCGCACCCATCTAACGTAGGTAGTATGTACATTACCTACTGTAGATAGTATATCTGGTTTACCTGTACAGCCGCGGCGGCGATGCGCTCGCTTACGAAGCGAATCTGATGATTCGAATCCTGGTTTCTGGTCAGGATTTACGGCGGTGGCGGCCTTGCCGAAACCAATCTGCATGCTGGATACACTAGGTCTATTTCCAGTTGCCAAATAAGTTCTCTTTTTCTTTCCCCTCTCTTGCAAGAGTAGGACTTCTGCGTCTAAGTTTGACTTGGGGGTTTCGGTCTATTTTTCATAACGACGTCACCCAACTTTCGGATGTTCTCTCTGCCGCTACCGCTGCGTCTGCCGATTTTGGGGTCCTTCCCTCTTTTTTTTTCTTTGGGTACCTGACCTAGGTAAATAAACTACAGTACTACTTACTCCATATCTGAGGAGGAAGACGCAAGCCCCTGAGGGCCGCATGTCTGGCTGCGTTTGGTCAAGGAAGAAAAAAAGAGCGCAACGTACGTGTCAAGATCGCAATTCGTGAAAGTCCTACAGTATATACTACTGCAAGGTGAATGACTGGGCTGCAGAAACAAGCATATGGGAAATACAGTCTGTCTGCCTGTCTGTCTTACCCGCGATGCGGATGTTCAGAGTAAAGCGACCTTATTGCAGGCGGCTTTTCCCGTGCGGAGGAGACGAGTCAGTGACGATGGCCGGTATCAGACGACAGTTGTCTTTCGCCATCATGTGGGTAAGGTAGCATTGGGGGCGACCACCAGTGTGGCCTTGGGTACAGTGGTTCCGCTGCATGGTGACTTTTCACTGGTGTAATTTAGTTGCAATGCAAGTTTGTGGAGGGTGTCGAGGTGCGAAGTCCTGCCCTTTTTTACTCCTGCTTGCAGCAAGTACCATGCTTCTCCGGCCTGGGATCAAGTCACTTAGAGAGGGGATTGTTCATTACCGACAGAAATTGCCCCAATGCCAAGGCTAATACCGTCCCGTTGGGGTGATGTTTGCCAACCCTTTTTTTTTTCTTCTTTCCGTGAGAAAACGCGCGGGAGCGTTGGTGAGAGGCGAGGCCAGGTTGCCCAGAGCTACGGAACGGCGGGCGATGACAGTGTTAACAAGATGCACTCCAGTATGTTTGCTGGATTGCGCATCCTGATTGAGGACGTGTTATGACGGGGGAGCTACCATGAGACGTCGTTGGTGCATTGTACACGTACAACGCATATCAGAACAGTATACCCTGCGCACCCAGGGCCGTATGGTTGACATACGGATCTGAGTTATACCGACATGTTGCTGCTCGCCTACCTGGTTGCCGTAGTTTGTGCTGTGCCTCGGGAGGTTAGCAGGAGCGATATTCCTAAAACACATGTCCTGTTTGCCGTTGTTGAGCGTAACCGTACATATGACACCCATGCTCACTGTCTATGTCTTTACTGAATTTGAAAGTTGTACGGCAGCAGAACAAACAACAAACGATGATGATTAATCATTATGAGCGGGCGTAACTCCAGACCGGGAGACAGGATAGACAATAGGAGCAATGCCGACATAGCTCTGCTTGTACTTGTATACAGACAGCAGCAGCACAACCGATTGGCAAGGGGGGGGAATCCCAGCCATGCGGATGCGTGCGTCAAGGTGATGGCGTTTTGGAGGGGTTCGTGTCTGCTACAGTACTAGCTAGTGTCATTTGATTGTACGCATGTGGTGTGACGCTGGAGATCAGGAATACATCCAACTATCACGGCAAGTTCTGTCCATCGCTGGTCTTCCATGGTGCTGTTTGAACGGCTGTTTATGTACGGTGCAGAATACCAAGCAGTATATACAGTGGAGAGAGCCAACTAATAAACTGCGAGTGGATACTAACGTCTGCTCATTGCAACTGAGCGGCGCTGCCAACCCCAGCCGTGGAACTGGCGAGGCCGGGCTAGGTACTATATAGATGGTGGATACTTCAACAAATAATGGTGCTCGCAATCCTCACCTGCACCGTGGTTACATTACTTTGGCAAGGGGGGATGGAGATGCAGGAGAGATCACACCATTGGCAAAATCTTGAGTAGTGATGAATTTGTATGTCTTTCTCTCTTTTTCTTATTTTATTTTTAGTGGGTTGAAAGGTATTTGGAGGCGTAGATACATGTAGGTTGAAGCAACTGAAGGCGAGGTTGCGGCATGGGCTAGAGCAAAGGAAGGGTGTATGTATATGTAACCTGGGCTAAGAAACCAGTGCCATGCATCTAGCTGCCACAAGAGCTGACGGCTGTTTTGTTCTTCCAATCGTTGGCCAAAACTCACTCAACAACATTTGTGTACGAGGAATATACATTGAGTGTGAAAAAACATGTCATGAACGCTGTTCCCCAAAATTGCTAAATGCGATGTATGCTGACTTGAATATGATGCGGTTCGTGTCGTCGTGTATCGCAAGATTGAAAGATATCGTCGCCCTGGCTATGCCAAACAAATGCCAATGCGCCGAGATGAATTCCATGTTGTGAAGACTGATCTATTTGGGACTCCTCTTTCGATGTCGTCGTTACTAGTCGTAACGTTCTCTGTGTTAAATGCGAAGAAAGAAATAAAAATTAAAATAACAAAGGAAGCAGTAGGCGGCTCCAGATATGTGATTGGATTCCTCCTGCCAGGGTTGGTTTGGATTCCGGTTCGCTTATTAAAACTGTCAGCTGTCCGATGTTTGTAACGCGGCCATGCGAAGCCGCAAACTCTCCAACACTTCCGGGTCGGGTTCCGGTTCAACCCTTCTCGGTTTGACGCGCGGGCATTCCGAACACCTCTCGTGAGCACACTTTGAGCATTGGGCTCCATCTTCCGCCTGTGAGTCAAAGTTGGTTTTACACTCGTGACAGGCGAATATCCCTTTGAAAGTTGAACCAGGTTCGTCATTCGGATACCCGTAGGGGTAGTTCTTCTTATTATCCCTAGTACGTATTAGCAATAGGACCAATAGTCGACTCGGTCGTGACACTTACGGGTACCGGGGACAGTCGGCACAGCGTTTGTGGCCGCATTTCTCACAGGTCCTGGCTTGTGTTGTGTGCGAACTGATAAGACTTTCACAGATGTGACAATATCTCCTCACACGCATTCGAGGACGGCCCTTGTATACCAAGTCTTGGGCACCAGTTTTTCTTGGTCGTTTAAGAACAATCTGCTGAGAATGGGAAGAATAATCATAGCTGGGGATTATAGGAGCCATGTCTTTGTGCTTTTGGATAAGGATTCCTCTCCTCTCCCGGTTGGCCTCTCGTTCGGCATCGGTCTGCTTATCTGGATACCGAGTGCACTGTTTACATCGGGTGTGCTGGCATGAAGGACATACATTGCCGGCGCTAAAGCGTGCCTTGCAACGGTGACATTCTCGGTGGATTCGCATGCGAACAGGCTTGTCGACTCGAAGAACCTCTCCCTCGGAGCTGTGCCATTCACTAGGTTTGATTTCCAGTCCAAACCGGGCACCAAGCTTCTTCGCACGTTCCTCGTGAATCTGAATCCTGGGTATCCTCGTGGCACCCTCATACTCAGGCAATTTCTTCACTGGGGGCGTAGGGGGTTGGCTTCGTAAACTGTTAGCTATGCCCAAGTTGCCGTAGCTAAAGTGGCCTTACATTATAGGCGCGGGTGCTGCCGCTGGTACTGCGCTCAGCGCGCCTTTGCGAGAACTGCTCCCTTTCCTGTGAAAAACAGTTTTCACCTTATACAGAACCTTATCCATACCCTTCTTCCCCTTGCCCTCTCTGGGTGCCGCTGTCGACGAACTCATCATTGCGGTAGATCAGTGAGCCCTTTCTCAAACGCTGTATGGACAATGTATATTTCGTTCCCAGCAGCTGACATAGAATAAGGCGGTAGGTTAAGAGTGAGGTAGGGAGGCTTGTTATAACTGGCCAACCATCTCTTCTGTCTTTCACCGAAGTATCCTGGAAAAAGACAATGTCCTCGAAGAAAGCGCCCACGTTTCTCCCAGTACCGGGGATTGTGGCGCTTGAATGGAGATTAGGCAACGAAGAGCGCGCTTGCCTGTTGCTAAGGTCGACGACTCTAATACGTCTTGCTGATCAGTGGCTCAGGCCAAACACTCCACTCCTTCTGGTGATATTAACGATAGCAATGGTACCAAGCAGACGGACAAGAGACTTCGGCCGAGTTAAGAGCAGAAGCTGAATGCGCCTGGTGTAGTTGTGAGAACCGTATAATGGCTTCAGAGAGTCGTGATGATTTAATATCTGGGCTCAGGCACAAGACTGTCGACGAGAAAGAAGGGGGAGAAAACCAGTATTTCATCAGATGTACAAAACATACGAGGGATTCCAAGAGGGAGGGTGGAAAATGGCAAGGTGCAGTAGTCTGTACCGGCACGAGGTCACCTAGACAGCGCGAGATATGCAGGCGCAAGTCAATTGACGACGGGGTGTATAGTTGTAGTAACCTACCTTGGTAGTGTACAATGTACACTCGGCATGGTGATACCTCGATGATGGATGGGTGAGTGGGCACCGGAGGAATGGGGTCGGTACAAGCGCTCGGGTCTTGGGAAAAATGCATGTGTTTAGTTCATCGTGTGCCTGCCACACTGGGACATGCTACCGACGTTCTGGTCGTGGGGTCTATATTACGTTGCTTGCCAGCGTCTGTAACACCCGATGGGACCTTGCTGTACCTACATACAGTGCCTATGCAGTGTACTCAAGCATACACTACTCAGTGCACCGTGACCAATCGGTGCGCTAACATGCAAGTATACAGGTACCGGGTAGTATACTGTACACTACCTCCCCAGTGACTTGTTCATTATAGTGGGGAGTGCTACCCGTGTAGAGGTAGTCTGGAACGCTAAGCATCCGTCCAATTGCACCAATAATTGGTGGCGGGTACGGTACGAGTGACCCAGCGCCAGCGTCTTGGTGCACTGGGCTGCCAGAGTCTAGGATGCTGCCCAGGACTCATGCGGCAGGGGAGGGCATGGTAATGCCCCAGCAAGGTCAGACCAACCGGTTGGAGGATAAATCGGGGCAGGAACAATCGGTGGGGCTATACGCTACTACATATTAAGTGAGTCCAACTAACTCGGTCAAGTAAGACGGGTTGCTGAATGGACAAGCTGCTCCGCTATTGTGGAGATAATTGATAGGTGGGAGAGCGAAGGAACTGATTAAGTAAAAAGTTTTGTTTCTTTTATTGAACTTTTTAAATACTGTACACACTAAAGATGGAACACTGACGATGCATGATAGCAACAAGTTGTTTCACTAGCATAATTATCCACGTAGTCTAGTAAACCCTTAATTAGCAAACGTCTTCTGCTGTTCATTAACATATCATGCCATAATTGAACTATGCAACGTCTCGGTATTTAGCCCGACAAACTGTGGGCTCTATCTATAGGGTTACATAGAGGTGGGAGGTATAATACATACTACTAGTAGTATGCGTAGTAGTATGTTGAACGAACAGCAACATCCCCACCACACGCCACCAATCATCACACATGCGGACGCACGTAGGAAAGCTGCATCTCCTACTGCAACACTACCTGACGATATCCTGCAAGCCCAAACCTCTGGGAAGCTGGGAAGCCAATCGATCTCCTACTCGTACTCCCGCCCACAGGTTACCAAGCGGGAATAAGCTATCGATGCCTTGTTATATCCGTTGATGGGCATTGAACAAGTCACTCTTAGCTTTGCCCATTCATCCCTTTGAATTCTTGACCCTTCCCGTATTCAAACTACCGGTACTTGGATATTGGACTACGGTATTGTAGTATTGTACTGCAGTATGCCCACATATCCCACAGCCGAGATAAGTGACAGTCCTTGAAGCCTATTTGCACTTCTTGACGGCCGGTTCCTCCCTACGTCCACACCCACCAAGTAGGTAGAAGAATTACAATTGTTGCTAGTGTAGCCAGCTAACCAACTGCTTATAGTATAGTATAGGATCTTCTATTATCTAGGTAGACTTATACCATACGTGATTTAGTATGCTATGACGTCGAATGTCTACATATCCTGCTGCGGACCAGCACCTACGGAGAAAACTACCTACACTACACCTTAACTGCAGATATACCGCAGGGCACGGTCATAGCCTACCGTGCTATGTTGTAGAAGACGAGAAAGTGTCGAAATATCTGCGGAAAAAAAAAGATTTCTTTTAGTGTTGAGCCCAGGGTACTGACACTAGGTCCCAACATAGCCTCACTATTCCAAACGCGACGATACCATGAACGATACTTCAGAGTACGGGCGCTTTTCTGACTAATTTAATTATATGGGAGACGACCTACATGACTAAAAGCTTATGAGTACACCATATACACTACACGTGTACTATTAGTATACTGCACTACTTATCTATCCCTTACACGTACAGTATTTTGGAGTCAACACCATACTTGTAGTGCTTCGTATCTAGCTTCCGTTTTTGAATTAGGACACTTTCTGGAACGCCTGTGATACACATGGCAACAATAAACGACATACATACACTACACCGAACATCGCGGGCTTACGCATAGTAACAAAATGAATACGGACTAGTGAGAAATTTTGGAATCTCCCAATTCGTCTTTCCCTCTGTCGGCATTAGTCGCGGGTTAAATTCTTGATCTGGTATCGCAAACGCTTAGATCCCAGTGATCCAGGTCCCTTGTCCAGTCGATGCAAACCAGGATAGGAAAGATGCCCGCTAGAATGAACCTCTAGAACTTACTTAACTCGAGGACGATTGAATCCTCGATGAAAGATCTACCGAGGCAGAAATCTTGGCATCTGAAGGCTGTGCACGAATTCACCTCGCTGGCCTTCCAGTTGTCGACGGCCTTATTGGAACGCCTCGGTAGATTTGAGACATCCCTGAAACATGCCGGCATCTATATCATGGGAAAGGGTTGGGGAAGGACAACAGTTTTTAATCGATAAATTGGTTATTTTAGTGCCCGCAAGTATGCCCATTTCCGTGCTGTACTTGGGCCATCTGGGCTCCGTGCAAAACGACGCAGATGCTCTATGCCCGAAATCCGAGAAATAAAAAAACGGTCAAGAGTAGAAAAGACTTGTGTTATACTGAGACAAAAGATGTCCTTTCTGTCTCAGACAGTCGGCATGATTGAGGAAACCCTCCTTGTGACTCTTCTTGCCACAAGTGGCGTCGAAGGTCAGGTATTGCGGAGGCTTGAGGTCTAGTGTAGGCAATACCGGTCTCAGCTGCCCGTGATAATAGATATGCTGCAATGAACTGGGAAGACCCGGGTTCTGAACTGGGGCTGGGGCTAGACTACCTAGAGCAACCCTAGCGAAGCTAGGTATCAAGAATCTGTCAAACAACATGTGGACTCCAATGTGTTATTAGTTGCATGAAACCCGGCTCAATAAGGCAGCCCGTTTTTGACAGCCAAACCCCATCCGCTCTATCGAATCCCAACGAATTGGACACTCGGGCCGTTCGTATACTGCACTAAGACGAGAGAAAGGGAGAAAAACGTGGGGCATTTCATTCTGCTCGTCTCCCAGTAGTCTGGAACGCATTATCCCTGGCGTATTTTTTTCGGCCGCTCCCTCGTGGTGTTACTTGTGGTAGCCAAGAACACATCGCGCTGCGAGTCAAGCCATGCGATTGCAGCCACGAATCTAGATCGAATGTCATCTTCCAATAGAACGACTCCATTCCGGCGCCAACTGTTCATCACCACGCAGCAGCCTGTGCCGCAGGCGCGCAATCTCCAAACGAACCCGACCTGCCGGTCCCAGCAGCGCGGTACCGGCTCGAGGGGTTTTCCTGGTAACGGCCGCATACACTCCGCAGCAGGTTCCCATTGGGATGACGAGAGTGGTGCTGATCTGTCTCACCGCTTTTGCGCCTCTGCGTCCTCCCGCACGTGCGTTGGCCACTCGTAGCGCGCAGCGCAGACCCGAAGCAAACTCGCCGAAACATCGTTTTCGTGTTTTATTTTTAAAATTTCCAACAGACAAAATGTGACGTGTCAAGATGTCTTGGTCGCATCGGATGAACACGTTCAGGGTGGGAACAGAAACACGTGTTTGACCCCGGAACACTTTGACACAAGCGCTGAAAATTTAGATTGCGTCTGTTTGACCACAGCAACTTCGTGTCATGGACACTGACTCCTATAGTACACTAAGGCGAGGATCCTGACTTCGTCTTCTTTTTCGTGGTGGCAAAATCTCTCTACAGTTCCTCTGGCCCGGTATCCCTGGTCGTTATTCAGGCTGCAGAGTCAGTCCGTAAAGACTTAATTAACAATCGTCGCAGTGTTTGGGATCGTCGATAACTCTACCATACACTTTGAAAAGTGCATCAATTGGCAAGGACTCGGAGTATGATGCAATCCATATTCCAGGTACGCGGGTAGATAAAGATACAGTCAGAAATACACTACAATATACCAACTGCATGCATGGCCTCTGTTACTCAACTCATGTACCAACGATCCCCACTACCGGGCCCTCGGGTCGCCAGTTCATGCACATTGTGGGACACAGCGCAAGCTTATTCAAATGGTGGTTTCGAACAACGTCAACAATCTCACCTTTTGAACCCATGACAGAAACCGTGCAATAACAACTCGGCTTATTATAATCTCATCTCATGCATGAAAGATAAAGTAGCCTGGGCTGGCCTGGGCCAGCTAGGCTTGGTACCTAAGCACCCTTAGCTCGAGACATCAAGCCATAATTATGAAGCTGGTCAGCCCAGTGTACCAAATTGGACATACATTTACACCGGAGCATCGCCGTGAAAATGGGCAAAGTACCTACTATAGTACATATTTCATATCGAATTCCTACATTAGCTAGGTCAGCTCACACTTTCACAATTGCCCTCTTTACCCCAGCTCAATTCCGCGCTAACCTCACCTTCTCTCCTAGTGTATACTATCTAGGTATTAGCCTGGTCGGTTGGCGCCTTTTTTCTTTTAAGGAGGATTCAATACTATACTAATTAACCCTTACAGTATCAGTACATGTCAGCCAGGTCTAATAGTATACCTCCCACCCCATTCCAGGGTCTCGGGAATCGGCATTGTTGAACTGGCACCATGAAAACGATACACGTTCTCTGCAGCTATACAACCTATATTATATACACCATCTCTAAGTATTAGGTCCAATTATACTGGGTATAGATAAGGCGGTTGCTGTTTGGTATTGTTACATGACGACACTTCATCATTTATGTATGAAGTACCAATCTGAGTGGTTCGCATATACGGTGTTGGAAGTGCAATTTCTCGAGCTGATTAGGTGGCCTAGACAGCGTCTGCAGATAAGGCAGACTAAGGGAGCTGAAGAGATGACTTACGCTGGTTCTGGTTCCGACAATCAGCTCATCGTCGCGTAACTGTACTACCTAGGTACTTGGGTACCACGCCATTTTATTATTATTATTTTCTTCCCTCTATTTTGTGTACCTCTCATGACTTTCAATTTTCGACCACATCCCGGTATTACCTTGGCCCGTGCATTTTCTTCCCTATCTCAGGATCCATTTCGCGATTTTTTCTCCGCCGGGTCAGACTCGAATCTTGCTGGGAATCGGGAGACGGAGACAAATCGAGAAGAGATAGCCGACAGCCTGGGGGGTTAACAATGGTAATTATCCCATTTAGGACCATAAATCAGAGTACATTCCTGGTCAGTTCATTACCTGTCACGGAAGTCTCCTAGCTCTAGCCCATACGGGTTTCCTATTTAACTTACGCGACCGGGGAGCCATATAGACTCAATGGCCATTGGATTTACGCATCTGGTGTAGTGTAGATTTGCTCCTCTATGTAGTTAGTTAGAGCGCCAAAAAAGCTGACTCGGTCTAAGCCCGTTGACCTGAAGCCTAAGACACCCACCAAATCACAACCTGCGATGCCTAGACCGGCGTTTTGCCAGCTAGTGTGTCAAGGGGGAGACATCGTAAGATCTACGTAGGCATAATCAGCACATATTGTAGGGCCAGACGTCGCTTTGCCAGCTACTTACACTAATCCTAGATCCATTGCCTACTTAGCAAATAGGATCTGAGGCTCCGGGATACAAAGCTTATCATCGCGGTTTGTTCCTCGGTGTAAGGTACACATGTCGGTGAAATAAAAAGAAGAGAATCAAACAAGGGGCCTGGCTAGCCCGGCTACACTAGGACCAGCTGTGGCTTATGAGACAACTCTCACATCATATAAGGATACCATTACAACGCAGTAGGTATATAGCACATTCTATGTAATTTCGATTTTGAACAGCCTTCGTCTCACGCAGGGCGCAGCCACGGCTCACTGGGCAGACTCCACCGGCTAGGAAAATCCCAGCGAGGACGCAAACAAATGAGAGAACGAAATAAGAAATCGGTGTGCCTACCCTACCGCCTTGTTTCCCCAGGATAATGGCGCAGTGTAGCCTCCCACTAGTACGTCCCTAACGATGAAGAAAAAACCCTTAAGCAATCCTTCTTCATTTCGGTCCGGCAGTTCCTAAACTACGGTACTTGGCTGTTTCGAGTATACTGGTACGACCATCATTCTGCCTTTCCCAGTTGTTATTCTGCATCCTTCGGAGAGCATCCGCGCGCGTTCTGGCGTTCAAGATATAATAGTGTAAGTAAGCTTCACTGAGGCCTTTTTCACCCCAGCTTCTACTGCGCCGCAAACGGGACGGCACGTCTGACAACCCATGGGTAATAAATCCTCTGCTATCCTTTCCCTGCTGTGGCGGGCTGTCAGCAGTTTGTTTTTCTTTGGTTTTTTTTTTTTCTTTGTTGGGCTGGTCTGGGTTCGACTCTAAACCGCACATGACATGTAACTGTCACTTGACGGTATCAGAAAAGTAAGACGGGGCATACGAAAACCTACGGGCAAGTTTTCACGGTGAAGATATGAGTAGCATTCTATCTTCGTGGAATATGAACCACCCACGGTATACTAGATGCCAGATTATGCCACTGAAGGGGTGCTAATTCTCATTTCAAAGTCCCGCTAACTCCGGAATAAGAAACATTGTGTACGCAAAACGCCTCATATGCAGCCCAGTGGAGAGTAGGCCTCCTCCGTAGGATTTATAAGAACCAGACATTAGATCGGTCGATTCCATACTCTCCGTTCGGGGCGGCGGTGAGCGATTGATGGAGTATGTGCTTTAGCGCGATGATGAGATGAGGTGAGATCAGATGGCTCGGACCCTTCAAGATGATGATTCATCCTACTTTCTACGTCGCAGTAGTTGGTCAGCCCAGCAGGCAGGATGAGGTCATGTCAGATGCTTAATGTCTCTCTAAGACTGCTATGTCTCAGCTGGTGGTTTGCACCATTACTCATCTGCCTCCATTTTCCGACCTCGGTAGTTCGGAGAAGACCTATCCACATACTTGCTCTCTAGTGGCTATTACGATAGAGACTTCAGACCCCGTGAGTGGGAAATAGTTTGCTATCAACTAAGAGCAACGTTACATATCCATCCCAGACCTAAGAAAAGGCATCCTACCTATACCTGTGTGTTATATCGAGGCATTGGGAAGGGTGCTTGGACTCACGAGAACGGAGGCCACGGGGTAAAGAGGTCTTAGGTTGGGCTACGTGGCGTCAGCCGAGGATCAGCTGGCAGAAAACTCGGGCGTATTACAACTGCTAGATCTTGGTGGCTTCGCCCTTCACGGTAGTTGATTGGAACCTCACGATATGAGCTGGCAACTACGGAAGGTGTCAAGGATGTTGTTGTAAGGATCGTTAGTTGGTACACGCGCTTCGAATATAATGTACCTACCGAGTAGCCCATTTAGAGGAAGGGTGTTGTCCGTAAACCGCATAATCTTTCCTGGAGTCTCTGTGACCTTCTAAAATACTATATATGTTAACATTCAGTGCCATCGAAGCTGACATGGAGCAATCCAACGGGGTAGGGAGCAGGTGCTGACATACATATTGAAATAGCAAAGACTGTACGTCTTACGTGTCTAGCTACATTTAACGTAGCACGAACTGTTCTTTCAACGGGACTTTTACATCTTATACGCAGGTTCCTAATGTAATTTATGGTCACTTCTTATGACACCAGTTCTTGATTGAAGGTATTGGCCCCCCGCTTACTGCGGCTATACCAACGTGTCAGCCCGTGTCCCTAAGCGCCATATTCAAGAAAACAGGAGCAGAGTACTACATTTTATCTCGGCCGCCATCTCTAGGCCATCATGCAAGAGCGACACTGGTGATGGTGACGACCAGGTAGAAGGCGAGGGAAGGTCTCTGCTAGAGTTCTACTCCCGCGTTCCAGAACACAAGACGTAGGGCCCCTAATCAACTTTTTTTTTTCGTATATATAAGAGAACCCGAGATTTCAAGTAATATTCCTACTGGACCCGATACCATTTCCCCCCCAAATAAGCATCGAGATCAACAGCTTCACAGGGGAATAGTGTCTCGTTTTGAAGAAAAGCCGGCAAACGACCGAATGGGGTGCAACTCTCAATCCAGAAACAACCCTTTGTATAGTAGAAAGGAAAAAAGGGGGCTAGAATGCCTTGCGTGTTAATTGGGGGCTGCTGCATCAATGGTATCAAGGCGTCAGAAAAACGATGCACGTGTCAATACAGAGTATGAGTTAATACATAGACCGCCCAACTGCCATGTCATTATGATCCGTGGGCAACTAAATTACGATGAGGCAATTACGTGGAGGCCTGAAGTGCCGTTACATTGGCGCTGCGGCTATCATGAAAATAGGCGTTGACCCTAGACCGCACTATATACGTCTAATATTCCAATTCGATATTGCCCTCGATTGTCGATAGGTAGGTATATTGACGAGTATGCATCCATGGTAAGTTGTCGTATCAAGATAAATATCAAAATCGGTGAAAACTTGAAGAACTGAGGTAGTTGAACCGTTGGCAAGCTGTCAACCAACCAGACTCGGCGGGCCGAAGCCGGCAGCGGAGTAGTTAGGCCCGCAGTTCCCTATCGGCCAGTATCAGCCGGACGATGACTAGTACATCCAAACGTGAAGAGTCGAGAACTACATGCCTCATTTCTCTAACGACAAATTGTTCTCGTCTGTTATGCGACTTGGAGCGGATATTTCGCTGGAGTCTTAACTTCATTGTTCTCTTGTCCACTCCTCGATTAGAGTGGTAACTAGCATTGAGGAACATGCCCATCATCGTTGTCGTCGGGTTCGTAGAGCATTTCATCGTTTGTATGTCTGAGTGTGAGAGCTTATGTAGTCGCAGCGCCGGTGTATCTGGCTTAACTTGTGCCTACCTGCTGTCGAAACAGAAAGAGAATACCGTCACCATCATAGCAAAGCATATGCCTGGTGACTACGATATAGAATATGCTTCACCGATAGCGGGCGCTAATGTTCTCCCGTAAGAGAAGTATCTGCGCTTATATCTAGGACTGCGAGTAACAATAAGTAGTATGGCAAGCGAGAAGAACAGCAGCTGGGAACGTCGCACATGGCGAGAGTTGAGGAGGCTGGCTGTGGAGGTCCCTGAGGCTGGCATTCACCTACAGAGTAAGTATTAGCTTTCTATACGGGAAACATACTAGGACTGATACACGCAGAATCACGAGTTTATCGGCGCGAGAAAGACCTGGACAAGTTGAGAAAAGGTGGCTATAGTTTTGATGACTTGTTCCTTGAGAATCCTTGGTACCAGTCTCTGTTTGACGACTATAGAGAGCTGTCCAAAGAGGAGCTGCCTGAGGGCATGGCATCAGGCTGTGAATTTGGCTCGGTGTGTATCAATGTGATGCTCTATCTGCCCTGGCTGGTTGGCCAGTGTCGCAAGAACGGAGTCGTCCTGCGACGTGGGCAATTGGGGCACATCACCGAAGCATCTCGCAAGAGCCACACTGGCGGCACTGCTGACGTAGTTATCAATGCTACTGGCCTGATGGCGTCGAGACTCGGCGGCGTATTGGACCAGAAGGTCACGCCGCTGCGAGGTCAAGTGGTGGTGGTCCGAAACGAGGCACCGTACATGTTGACCAAGTCTGGCACGGACGACGCCGACGACGAGCTCTGCTATGTGATGACCAGAGCCGCAGGCGGAGGCACAGTGCTCGGCGGCACATACTCGAAAGGCCAATGGGAGAGCCAGCCCGATCCCAACCAGGCAATGCGCATCATGCGTCGCGTGGTTGAGATGATGCCGGAAATCACCAACGGCCAGGGCGTGGAAGGCTTCGACATCATTCGCCATGCGGTCGGCCTTCGTCCGTATAGGAACGGCGGCGTGAGGATCGAGAAGGAGAAGATTGGAGAGACCTGGGTGGTTCACAACTACGGGCATGCTGGATGGGGATACCAGGGATCTTATGGGTGCGCAGAGGATGTAGTCGCGCTTGTGGGAGACGTCTTGAATCGACCGAAGCTATGATTATGCTTAGGTACTTAGGTACGCTTCTAACCCTTCAAATTATACATGTCATATGTATCGAGACGACGGGAGGGTCTGACAACCTGAAATTGATACATTTCGACGGGACCTCACCAACTAGGTATATGCTCCATGCTGCAATACGATATGTATATAAAGTGTAACATGCATATAGGTACTAATTAGACCATGCAGGAGCACTCTGTCAGGTACCTACCTGCCGGAGGTGTAGGCGGGGTTACTGAGAGGTACTGGTAGGTAGTATTTCTGCATTTAGATGCTAACATCTTATCGATAAACTCGTTTCGCCCTCTTCCCAGAGCTCTAAAGCTCCACGTATTATCGTGGTACAAGTCCTCAGTTTGTCGCAGGTCGATTCAACAACAACGGCAGCAATTAAAATGGCTGATAAAGAGCCTGGAATGATCGCGAGAGCGGTCCAGCTGGCCTTTGATGTTGCCAATGGTCGGAACCGGACACTATCGTGGCTCATACCGCCCGCCCTCTTTCTCCTAGATGCGCTGCTCTGCGTGGTTGTCATCTGGAAAGTCCCATGTCAGATCCTCGCCGGGTAACCTGATCTTTTGGACGACACTGCTGACCATGCCTGTAATGACAGACACCGAAATCGACTGGAAGGCGTACATGGAGCAGATCGAGCAATTCGTCGCAGGCGAACGCGACTACGCCGTCATAAAGGGTGGAACAGGCCCCCTCGTTTACCCGGCAGCTCACGTCTACTTGTATACCGGCCTATACTACGTGACCGACAAGGGGAGAGATATATTTCTGGCCCAGCAGCTTTTTGCCGTCTTGTATATGGCGACGTTGGCCGTGGTGATGGCCTGCTACTGGAGAGCAAAGGTACGTGGCGCTTGCCTATCGATCCCGGAGCTCGCTGGACTGACTGTGAGCGTTTAGGTGCCACCATACGTATTCCCGTTGCTGATCCTGTCGAAACGCCTCCACAGCATATTCGTCCTCCGCTGTTTCAACGACTGTTTCGCCGTATTTTTCCTCTGGCTCACCATCTACTTGTTCCAAAAGCGAGCGTGGACACTTGGCACTGTCGTGTATACTTGGGGTTTGGGCGTCAAGATGTCATTGCTACTAGTTTTGCCAGCGGTCGGCGTAATTCTCCTCCTGGGTAGAGGGTTCACCGGTAGTCTTCAACTGGCTGCCATCATTGCCCAGGTTCAATTCCTGTTAGCTGTCCCCTTCCTCCGCGAAAACGCACAAGGCTATCTGTCTCGGGCATTTGAACTATCTCGTCAATTCTTCTTCAAATGGACCGTCAATTGGCGCTTCGTTGGCGAAGATACTTTTCTGAGTCGGCCCTTTGCACTGGGCCTGCTGGCAATGCATGCCTCAGTCCTCGTATGGTTCGGTGTGAAGAAGTGGTTAACACCAGCCAGAAAGCCCTGGCTATCCGTTGTCGCACCAATTCTGAGATTCAGCTCCCCGTTTGACTCTCAGGAGGAGCCCCGAGTATCAGCGCAAGTCACACCAGAATATGTCATGGCTACCATGCTCTCGGCTAATGTCATTGGGCTGCTCTTCGCACGCTCATTGCATTACCAATTCTACTCGTATCTCGCCTGGTCCACCCCATATCTTCTGTGGCGCAGCGGCGCTCACCCGCTCGTCCAATACGGCATTTGGGCGCTTCAGGAATGGGCATGGAACGTCTTTCCTAGTACAAATGTCAGTTCGGGAGTTGTAGTAGCCGTTTTAGCCGCTACGGTGGTTCTGGCGGCCGCTAGTAGGGAGCAAACACCCACCTCATCTAGTTACCCCTCTCGCGAGAGAAAGGCGGCGTGAGTCATTTGCGATAGCTTGACCCTCAGTCTTCACCTTCAGAGTCTGACGGCGGCATCCTGCCGACGATGGACCCCTCGTTCTCCTCGTCATCATAAGTTGCTTTAGCGAATTCTTTAGGCCTAGGATTTCGTGTCAGCCCTGCGTGAAGCGTGATATTGAACGAACTTACCAGTAGCTCTGTTTGCGCCATTCCTTCTCCTCGCGGACAACGTTTGCGATCTCACCCTCCACTTTGCCCTTTTTCTCATCGAGAGGCGTCAAATCTACTAACACATAACCACCACGCTTGATCCATATGGTGTTACGGAAACGGGCTGCAAGCTCGACTAGCACAGTTTGCTGATTGGGCAATGAGCAGCTGTAGAGGCTGTTCCCTTCCGCCTTGATGACCCGAGCAAGACTCTGAGACGGGGTCAACCCGTCAGGCGGAGTTGTAGACTCTTCGGCGGCCGCACGAACATCGCGTTTGGGACGAGCCATGCTGAGATGTTATGATGTATCTGCTTTCCGGCCTATAAGGTTTGTAGATGTGATGTGATGTGATGTGTTGAATTTACCAAACGAAGCACCCTATCGACTCAGTGCACAATATAGTGGGGCAGCTCTGCCGTAGTTTTCCCGACGTGTATAGTTAGTAGGTAGTGAGTTAATATCCGCCGTAGTTAGATAGGGATCGGCTATATGCCGGCCGTGTTTGATATGTTGAGTGATTGAATAGAATGTATACGGTGGAGGGTTCGATACACGATTCTGGAAATTAGGCTGTTATATGTTGACAGGTTTGTTTTGTAAGGTTGAGTAACTTGATGATTAGCTCAGACCTCACGAACTCACGAACTACCTAGGTAGTACCTTGATAAAGTTCTTGCATGGTGCTATGCAAGTTATTGGGGACCGGCCCGAAAGCCTGGGTCTTTATAATGCCGTAAATGGTAGTATTATAGTACGTAGGTATGCCTATGCCTATGCCTACCTACCTAGGTATTATGTTTTCAAATTTATTTAATAGTTGCTTGGTAGGTAATAGACATAAAGAGGTACCTGCTGTATAAGTAGGTAGTACCTACCGATTCATACCTTATATGTATGTTGCCGAATGGTGTCGAGAATTAAATATCTCAGCCAATACCTAGGTATCTCCTCGTGCGACGATGTTCCTGCGTACCGTTGTTGCCAGGAGAGGTACATACATACTTAACATACTAGTAGCGTAGCGTCACCCACCCGCTCCTGCTTGGCCCGAGCTCCATTCAAGATTCCATTCATCCTATCCTATGTCCCTCGATTATGTTGGACTGTCGAGCCCTTGATCCTGCAGCCAGCGATTCAATCGGCGACCGGAGCTTGATACCTCGCCATCAGGCTGGCAATGTCGACATCCCGAGCAATCAGGCCCCTTTTTGGGGTCGGCTCGAGATGGGTTGCCGACCAATTCATCCCGACCTCGGCTGCGGCAACCGGGATGCCATGGAAGCAGCTCTTCCACAGCGCCGCCTCACCCCGAGGCTCGACGCGCGCGCCCGGATCAATATGTTGGAGCTGCCGACATGACCATGTGTCGCGGCGGCAATATCTGCGCTTCTCGTCCTCGTCTCCAAAGCCTCCGACTCATGCCGGAACGAGCGAATACGAGCGACAAACCTCCGCCTCCTCCGCCTCCTCCTCTTCTTCTTCCTCGCCGTCTTCCCATTCGACAACCACTGACGCCTATACGCAAGGAGCCTCGATAGGCCCATCTACACTAGAACAAGAGCAAGATAGGCCATCGCGGCAACCGTCACCATCCACGCCGAATCCCGACCTCCCCTCGGCTCAGAACTCGCGACGTTCGGCCTTAAACCAATCCCTCTCCTCGTTCATGGACCGCGCGCAAACCACATTATTCACCGCCTCGCAACGCATCAATAATCTGACGGGGTACTCCTCGATCGAAACCCTCAAATCCCAGATCTCAGCCCTCGAATCCCAACTCCACGCCGCACAATCCCACCTAACGGCCACGCGCAGCGCCTACAAGAGTGCCGTGTCCGACCGCGCCGCCACCCAGCGAGAGGTCACGACGCTTCTGGCACGCCAGAAGACCTGGACGCCCGTCGACTTCGAGCGCTTCACAAAGCTGTACCGGCAGGACTACGAGCTCGAGGCGTCCGTAGGGGCGCGGGCCGTCGAACTCGAAGAGGCCGAGCGCGAGGCCGAGCGGTTGGGCCGCGAGCTCGGCGCTAGCATCCTCGCCCGCTACCACGAGGAGCAGATCTGGAGTGACAAGATCCGTCGCATGAGCACCTGGGGCACCTGGGGTCTCATGGGCGTGAACATCCTCTTGTTCTTGCTCCTGCAGTTCGGCGCCGAGCCCTGGAGGCGGCAACGGCTTGTCCGGGGATTCGAGGAGAAGGTGCGCGAGGCGCTCGCTGATGAACGGGTTTTGAGAGAAGAGACCGAGCGTATCGCTGCCACTACCGCCCCCGCTATTACTCCCTCAAGAGCAGATAGCGAGGTGAAGACGGCTGGTGGTGAAGATGACGGAGAGCCGGTCGTCGTGACAGTGCCTGACGTCGCTGTACCCGAATCCGATGTGATCCCGCCCCCATCCCCGAGTCTGGAATCTCATCCAAATAATAGCTTGCCTAAGGTATCGTGGCGTGAAGCACTCACGCACCTAGACTATTGGCGCGTAATCCTCGTGGATCTAGTAAGCGACCGGAAGATCGCACTTCGCATGAGGGACGTGTCGCTCATCGCCATCGAGGGCGTGGCAGCGGGTGCCGCTCTCGCAGGGGTTGTCGCCATCTTCTTGTTCCGCCGTACATGATGACCACAGCATATATTCATTAGAGAAGCAACAAACCAAATAAACCGTCGTGCGCGCAGCCTCGAGCTAAGGTGAAGCACGAACACCCGCGTAAGACATGTGGGAAAGTGCGTTCTTGGCTATCAGTTGGATCAAACTACCTACCTACCTAGTTACAGAAGAGCCACTCACACACTGGTCACCGAAATCTCTATTCTGCTTTCCTCACCCTGCCTGTAGGGCCGACCAAGAGATAAATGACCCAACATTGTACTATACGAGCCGCAGCTTGAATTGTACAAATACCAAGAAAGATCGCCTGATATTAGAGTCATGCTGCTATCTATCTACCTATATATATTGTTAGACCACCTATCAGACCGATATTCTGATAAGCTTGGCTGGGGTTGTGACGTTCTCCTTCAAGTCGATAGCCTCATCGTTCATGTAGATAACAATATCCCAAATACCTAGGCACCTGTTGAGTTACCTAGGTGTTCTATGCGAGAGGTCCCCAAGACATGTAGTTTTGCATTTATGCCTTTGACCCTGCGTGGGGGTTTCCTTCTTGGAGTTAGGTCCTTTCAAGCTAACAGTGGTTTGGTCAGTTGACGGGCATCAGATTCAAGCCACAACGCCGCATTTACGGAAGCGTAGACGAGATATGGTGACAACCAACCTGGCGGAGCCTCGTAGTGGTTCACGTGTACATATGGTAACACAGGATGATTAATCAGGGTACAAATAACAGGGACATCCAGCATATTAAGTGCTCGCGGATCCAATTACATGTTCTTTGGTATAAATAGAAATGAAACGGAAGCCAAGACCTTTGCTTTATCTACCTCAACGTCTTCACAATATCTATAACTGGGAATGTACCAAGCGCAGTACCAAACCCCTACTTCAGAACCCAAATATGATTCTGCTTGTCAGGGGCGAGCAGAATCCTGTCTGGACAACTCCACATGAGGGAAAAGTTACTCGCTCCCATGACTCATTCCCTGACGCCTCTTAGGTCAGTGTGGGCCGGAGACGCATGTTGAAGCGAAAACTTTTCCGGCATGTCTCAATCACCGATGTGCCGTCGAGCTTCGGGAGAATGCCATGCGCCTGTGGCTATAGTAGGCGATAGGCCTGCACGTGTGGTGACCCAATCTGCAGTCTCTGATCGGATTCAACTGCAGATGGATGCTATCCCAGCTCACACCTAGCTCTAATTCTATCGCAAGATGTGCCACAATTGATCTGAAAGCTTTTCGGCCCATTCTTTATTCCCGAGTCAAGTTTGATCTTAGTCAAAATCGGCTGTATAAGAGAATCCACGGAACTCCTCTTGCATAGCCTGGGAAAGAACTGTATCATACATTAGTCGGACCTTGACAAGAACGCTAGTGAGATCCTTACCTGAATTCACTGGCGTGAGCACGGGAGTGACACTGGTAAACTCGGAATCGAAGTTGCTAGTGTCGGTTGCATTCTTAATGGTCGGCAGGAAAGGTGGCGCGACCCTCTTATGATAGATATCGTCCCATACGATATTCCGGAAAAAGGGTTGGCTCATGACTTCCTGCGCATCAGTGGGTCCACTGCCGAGCCGCTGGTCAACCTCTCTGGTCAGTAGCTTTTGAAGAATTGACACGGAATCTCGAGGCATATGAATGGGATAGAGTGGCTCGTCTGCTAAAATTGCATCGTAGATTTCATCCTCATCTTCTCCTCGAAATGGTGATTGTTGGAGAAGCATCTGATATATTAGCACACCAAATGCCCACCAGTCCACAGCCCTGCCGTATTTCTTGTCGAGCAAAATCTTATCTCGCGTTAGTATAGAGCCCAAGAGCAGTCAATATATGTAGAAAATGCCACTTACTTCAGGGGCCATGAATTCTGGTGTGCCACAGAATGTGCTTGTTGTTGACCCATACCACATATCTTCTTTACACAAACCATAGTCTGCGATCTTGATATGTCCATCTAATGTAAGGAGAATGTTATCAAGCTTGAGATCACGGTAGATGACTCCGTTTTCATGAAAATATTTCAGCGCCAAGCATACTTCTGCAGCATAGAACCTGGCATATGTTAGCGGAAATATAGTGAAAGTGTGACTGGTTGGTTCGCCTTACTGTGCACGCTTTGTGCCAAATTGGCCCCGCTGGATGTGAAGCATCAAGTCGCCTCCACTTATGTACTCCATGACGAAGTAGACCCGTGTTTCCGTTTGGAAGCAGGCATGGAGGTTGGTTAAGAACGGGTGCCGCTCTCGATTGGCAATCAAGAAAACCCTTTTTTCAGACTTTATGCTCTCAACTTCATCATGCTCGATGATGAACTCCTTCTTGAGAACTTTAATCGCGTACAAACGTCGAGACTTTTTCGTTTCTGCTAACATGACTTTACCGAAATTACCTTTACCAAGCACAGCAAGGAAGTTGAAGTGATCTAATCCGATGCGCTGGCCAGTACCTGGATCGTTCGCATGGGGTAATGGTCTCCTTGCTGGTGGGGGCAGGCCAGAGCCCGTTGTGAGCGAGGGAGTCTCTTGTGTAGGCTGCGGTTTTGAAATTGGGATACTCTGAGGGTACATGGAGGGCTGAGCCTGCTGTGGTGAAGGTATGCTTTGTTGCGCAATTGGCCGGGACTGCTGGGTCTGCAGTGGTGGCTGAGGTGGGTAGTTGCCAACATTGGCATATGCTGCAGGGTTATATTTTGGTTGCGATGGGATATACTGCTGTGGACTACTGGTATATCCATCATCGTGGGAATCCATCGGACCTCCATATCCACCTGTTCTGCTAGAGTAATCTGACGTAGGAACTGGCCGAGAACCATGCGAAGTCATAGTCCCACCCATGGCACCCATGGCAGCCGAAGCAGCAGCAGCCGCAGCAGTCGAACTCGACGAGGTTCGATCAGGTTGGCTTGACCGTATCGGTGATGTCTGGGTTGTATACATGGCTTTAGCGGCATCAGTTGCTTCTTGGGAAGCAATGCTCGGCTGGTAAGAGGGTGTCACCTGACTACCATAGGGCGATGTCGGTCCAGACGTGCTCGAAGGACTCATCTTGCCGGACCTCAATGTCTTCTCGCTCAGTGAAGTCCCTTTACTTTGCCTTTGTTTATTCGCCCGAATACCTTCTAGAATTTGGTTGGCTACAGCCATACTCATGCCGCAAAAGTCCGGGACCAAGTGGACACAATGTGCGTGTGCTGTAAGTCCACATTCTGCGAAGTGTCAGCAAGCCATTTGAGATTCAACCTTCGGATGGACGTACCGTTGCACTTGCGGCAATTCTTCTTTCCAAAGGGCAAGATAGAACCGCAGTGACAGCACCAATTAGCCGTAACGTTTGAGAATGGAGTGAACCGGTGAGGAATGCGGTGGTTGATCTTCTCTTCGTCGGGGTCTGTCTCGGCATTGGTCTTACTTATGCACTTGGTGACAACGCTTGGGTAGCATTTCGTATGGCAAGTATATTTGCAGTCCTCACACTGCATCCCAGCAGAATACTTGAGGAAATCGCCACACAATGCGCAACGCATGATATTGTAAAATTGGTGTTGCACAAACTTGTGTCCATATTTTTCGTGCACTTCTTCCTTTTTTTGTCGGATTGCGCCCTTTCGGCCCAAGCCGAGATCGACCGGCCGGCGATCCTTGTTTTGCTTCATAAAGTTGATTGAGAGATGTATGGCGCCGGTAGGCTCCAGGTTAAACCATCCATCAATGGGCTGAGTTATATTCATAGCGGGAGCCGCGTTGCCACTAAATTGAGATTGCGCGCCACCAAGGCCGGTCATACTCGCTGAAGCACCAAATTGCTGTTGTTGGGGGCTCATGGGAAATTGAGCCGGCGGCGCATTGGAGCCTCCCATCCTGTCAGCAGATACCCAGCCGGAACTGTTAACTTCAGCCTCGATCCTCTTCCGCCGAAGGTCCTCTACAATATCGGATATCCGCACCCAAAGCATTCCAATCGGTAGGGCATGCTCGCCTGGTTTATCGTAAACTGTCAGTTCGATCTCGTTGGCCTTGTCAACTGCAACGCTGTGAAACTCGTTTTCCCAACGGTCAGTTCTGGAGGCTCGAGTCCTTGCCACTACATTATCCTCAACTTTAATGGCTATGAATGTCTCGGGGCCGCGAGAAAACCGGCCAGTAGAGGCATGGTCAACATCTCGAATCTGCTGCACCCTGATAGAAAGCTGTCCAGATAAAGGCTTCCGTAGATTGGGCATGTTAATGCTGTCGTCTATAAAATAATCCGTTAGTATGGCACGTCAAGGTGATGACAGGATGGTAGAAACAGACCATCGGGAGAATCGGGTAAATCTAGATCATCGATATGGAGCTGCTCATATCTCTTGAGTGCCTGCCTCAAGAGATGGATTTTTTGTTTGCTCTCAACGCGCCTAGCAGCAGCATCTGCCTTGCTTTTTCGATCGCCTTCCATTCCATATAGCTGGACCATCTTTTCTACACCCTTGAGATATTGCTCCTCGACATTCAGTTTGAACTGAACTTGAGTAAGCATTAACTGGATGCGAGGACCAAGGTGTGGAGTATTGGATTTAATCAAATCTATAAGCAGGTATCAGTGACTAGATTTTAGCAACGCGAAAACCCTAGAGAACCAGACCTAGTTTGGTGAAGTTGGGCCGCGGATGAGGGGCAGATGCGCCAGGCCCTGAGGATCCGTAAGGATATCGAGGAGGCACCATATCGCTATGACTGCCGTATTGCGTGGAGCCATAGGAGCCCCTATCTCCAGACCATCCGCCAGCATCTTTCGGGGGCGGCGGCGGCGGTCCCTCGCCATCGCCTCGAAAATCCGCATTTGGCATTGCGGCGACGGCGGTTGAGCCCGAGCTAATGCTCATACTATCGAGACCATGTCCAAGACGCCTCATCTGATAATCATCGCGTTTCCTCAACATCTCTTGCAGCTTCCCTTCGAAAAAGTCGATCAACTTCTGGGATTCTTCTATTTTGACATCGAGCCGAGAGCGCACGCTGTCATTGTTGGTCTGGCGTCGCATATCGCTGGCGCCAAGCAGAAAGACCTTTTCGCGATCGATCTTGCTCTGGATCTCCTGAATCACCTTCGTAGCATCGTCTTCGTTGTTCATGATGGGCGGAGGGTTACGCGTTGTCACGCGCGGGACCGTGGAGAGAGATCGGTGTTTGTTTCGTTATTTCGCTATTTCGCTATTTCGGAGGGACACCTAGGTAGGTATCAAGAGGTCCGCCCGGCTGAAGCGGCAGCGGGAGCAGGAGCAGGTTCGACAAGACCACAGAGTGAGGCTTGGGGAATTCCTGACGGCGATGGTGAATGGTTCCTTATTTCTCGTCTTATCTCTCTGTCGCCTTCGGCACATCTCCCTCAACGAACTCTCTCCAAAACCCCACACGTAGCAGCAACAACAGCACGCACACAAACACAAACACAACACGGTCTGATCACTAGGGCGTCCAGAGAAGCGATAGGACAGCGGACGACGGTAATCCCTCCAAAGCGGAGGAGCAGGGTAGCTAGCGAAGGGGCCAACAAAAAACCAGGCAGTTGAGGCAGAATGAGTGGTTGGGCTGCTCAAGCTGGTGCGCGGGTGCAACAGCTGAAGGTGGTGGTGTAGATAGGTAGATAGGTGGAGGTAGGTTAAGTAAGGCAAGGCAGGTAAGACGACAAGACGTGGGATGTGTGGGTTGAATGGAGACGAGAATGGAGATGGATCGGGATGTCATCAGTGCATCGCTGTACTACTACCGTAGGTTACCTAGGCACCTACAGTAAGTAGCAGCGAAGAAAGGAGTGATTGTCATGTCTTTTGCCTAGTCTCGCAATGCTGTATTTTGTGGCGGGGTTTTTTGTGTTGTGCAGCGGGCAGCCCAGCGGGCAGCCCATCTACCTACCTAACCAGGGTAGGTAAGTAGCCCGCCCACTTCTGCCCGCTACCTCGAACAGACTTCCCCTCTGACCGAGATATGATAGGCCGCTTGAAGGAGGGGTAGATGGCTCGTGCATCAAACAACAAAACTTGAAGGAGGCAGCCTACAGTGCCACCATTACAGTAGTAGGTAGGTCGATAGGCGGATAATGTACACTGTAGTTTAGACCTAAGTAGAGGGATTAATATGGCGATGCTCAGTTAGGTTACTACTACCTAAGTAGTTGGCTTGTATGTAGTAGACTCTGCACTGCCTCCTAAACATGCTATTTATATGAATTGAGTTTTGCTAGCTTTAGGTACTTACCTTAGTACCAGAGCATTCCTAGGTGAGTTTGAGCCTCGGTCTCAGAATCCCGCGGCTTGAAGAATCCATGTACAGGTGATCCGATATAAACAGTGTTAAAACCATGGACCCTACTCGGCCGTCTACGTGAGTTTCATCCAGATGCAAGAATGAGAGGTGTATACAGAACCTGGTTCATGAGCGGATCTAGATAGGCTTCTACTCCGTCAAAGTAATCCTACAAGCATGCATGGACGTGGAACCGTCTGGAATAACGCCCATGCCGAATTCTTTGTTGGTCCTGCCAGGCACCGATATCGAACACGTCAACGGGAAGTATCAATGCGATAGGTCATCGTAGGCTAGGGTTGGAAATCCATATTGCGTTCCGAGCAAGTCACACCTCGCGAGAATTCTTGCTCAAGTTACACATTTAAATGTCGAGCCGGACGGCGAGAACCGGCACCAGTCTAAAATTGAAATCACCACCCACGCCAGGGGTCTCTGCTCTCATGGTTGGATCTTGGATTCCGTCTACCAAGACAGAATCAGAACCAGTCAGCGTCGGTGATCCCATCACGGGAGTCCTTATCTCAGATAATGGAGGCGGCGATGGCGAGGCCCAAGGAAAAGCACGGCTGGTAATAAAGGCACCTAGTGAGTCCGGCCTACCGAGCCTGACGCCCTACCTGCATCTCATCGAACGGCCCAAGCTTCCACTGTGATGGCAAATTTGGCAGTGTGTTTGGGCTCCTGCCTCAAGAGATGACTGACAATATGTGACAAGATGCTGCGAAGGGTATCTGGACGCCTCTAAAAACTAATTCGGCGTGAAACTTCATTCTTGAGTCAAGATGGCCGTTGACAAAATAGACCATAAGACGAATAAGTAGATGAAGGCATTGCGTGAAGCTCAAGATCATTCCCTTCGACGAAGACGGTACCCTCTTCTTGTCACTCCATACCGCCCCCTATTTCTGCCTCTTCGCGAGCCCTTACTTTTCTCTCTTTTGCGATTCCACTTGTAATTGATAATATACTGGTACACCAAAACACCACTAACCAGCAGGTATCGAGATTCTGCCTTAGTACTATGTGCTTTTATTCCCAGAAAGTTGGGTACTAGTGGAAGGTACCACCTAAGCAGACATTTTCGACCGGAAAACAGGTTAAAAGCCAAGTTGTGCTGTCAGGTTGACAGCCAGCCCAGCACTGACGTGTAAGGAGCTGGTTTTATGTGATGTCAGACCTGTTCCGAATGTGTTCCCAACGAAGTCGCTGGCTACGAACTGCCCAGGGACTCCTGGTTAAGTTTGACAACTTCGTTACCATGTAACATATAGCGTCACATCCGCTTCGATATCCTGACCCTCGGTTAGTCTTGCCTTTGGGCACCTAGGACACGACTACACGACTAGGCAAATGTAGTGTCACTTGACTTTTATCTCGACATTCTAGACTCGAGTGGTGGACGAATGATGACCAAGCTTAAACGTCCACAGCATTCATAGCCGGGATCAAATTCTGGAAAATATAGGCGATGATAAAACTAAAAGGGCGTGTCGGATGAGGAGCAAGCCGTTACTCGCTCAATGGGGAACTCCTAAGCTACCTAGAAAACCCAATTATCACAAGCTCACACTCAAAACATCCACATTGCCCTACTACACCTACTTCTAAATAAGCTTCATCTCAACAATGAATTTAGTCCAGCACCTTGGGTGGCAAGTAGACTATAGGAACCAGTACGAGCTTATTACAAATCCTCCAGAGCGCCGTATCAGCATGAGAGAAAACTGAGATTTAACAACAGTAGGCGGTAGCGAGTGCAGAGGGTATCATCCGATTATTATTAGTGACTCATGCCAAACGTCGCAGACATATATCTCATCACAGAATTTCAATGCCCCTTACACACTCAATAATACCAGTACCATAATTCCTTCGCTGGTGGTTTGTTGTGTTGGAAAGTAGATGGCCACTCGTCTCCATTACGCCTGTTCCATGTTTCGTGGCGGCGAGGTCGCGCTGGCGTTATTCGATGACGCTCCCACTGATGGCCCTAGGGTAGGCGCGTAAAACCCAGCAATGTTTTGAGAAACTGGTGCGGGTTGCTCCTCATTTGCGATTTGTGATCGCGACTCGACCCCTGATACATGCGTTGGCTGCGGTTGCATCATGATGGGATATGGATAATATTGCATTGGCTGCATCAGTTGCGTGCCGGCTTGCGGAGGATAATACACGCCCTGAGCAGGAATTGTGTTTAGTGCCTGTGCCGGCATGATAAAGGCAGCTGGCCTCAGGGCGTTGCGTTTGTGAGTTTCGATGCAAGCCAACACGAAAAGGACGAAGTGGTTAATGGCCCATAGCACAAAGATAGCGACGAGTGCGCGGAAGACCGGGAGGACATGCCCCTTATAGTATTCAAAAGACTGATACTCGCTGCAGTAGGAGTCTCCATAGTAGAAATAATAGTCGTCATCATCATCACCCTTGTTCTCGCAGAGCCGAACACTGGCTGATACGCCTACGTAGAGGGAGACGGTCAGGAGAACCGCGAAGATACCGGCTAGCCAGAAGAGCAGATGCAATCCAACGTGCGCGCCCGGATGTATGCCCCTCTGGGTTTGTGTGCGTAAACGAACGCAGTACGTGATGAGCTCTGACGTGTTCCAAATGATGGAGATTACAACGATGATATACGCATACAATGATACGTTCGCAGCAGTCCCGCCCTGGCTCAAGAGTATGCTTGTCAGCGCAACGATGATGATGCCCCAGACCGAAGCCAGTGCAGTCAGACCAAGTCTGGTGGCAAGGTAGGCGGATGATTGGTGCGGCAGGGGTCGGACAGGAGTCGCGTAGGGAGGCTGTTGATTTGGCTGTCCAGTATATGGGATATAGACCGGTTGGCTTTGATTATGGAATGGCTGCGGGAGAGGCTGGAGATGTGTAGATATTGGACGTGGCGGTAGTGCTGGCGCCTCATCGGTTCTGTCCGCTGGACTTGTCGCCGAGGCGGGAACTGTGTCCGACACTTCATCCCTGTGTCCTGTCGCCATTGGCAAGGTTTGTGCCGGAGTCGTCATCGTGATATCAGAGAGTCCGCTCGTCAACCGCAAACTCAATTGCCCTGATGATTATTCCGCTCAGTGACAATCTGGGTAAATGCAAATCCAAATATCAGCCTCCAACCAGGAGTTAGCAGAAAAGAATGAGAAAACAGAAAGCGACGAAAAACGAGTGTGGTGTGCAACGGCGAATCATGCAAGAACGAATGACAACGTGACGGTTTAAATCACTATTAGACTATATGAAAGTTCAGCTGAGAAAACTCGGCCCAACGGTCAACGAGAGAAAAATGGATTAAAAAGGAGAGTCGTTACTGACTGGTCTGGAGTGTTGTTGGTGAGGTGCCTTTGCTCGCCTAAAATAAGATGATGCCAAGCTTCACGCCGTCGCCACCTAAGAAACATCAGCCGGTGTAGTGTCCTAATTGAGCCCTAGCGAGCCGTTGGCGACATGAAAAATTCCTACATATGGCAGGGATGGCACCCGCCCTGCCCCGATAATCTAGGTATACATTTTTCTTGTACATATACTGCATAAAGGTAATAGGAAGGGGAAAAAACCTTTATATACTCCAATTAAAGTTCTGATCAATTGCTATTTTTTTAATCTTATTTAAAACATTGTTGTTATTAGCCTTTATTATTAAATAGGTAGTGGTCTTCGGGTATGTAGTGTTGGGAAGGTACGGGGGGAGTGCATACCTACCCCTCACCGTGGATGCCTGTCAATTAGTCTCTATCCTAGCCTAGAACAGTACTAGTGTAGCTCTACGGGTAGCTAGCTAATGGGGTGGATGCCGAGCCGCAACGTTGCTGCCAAACGTCGCTGCCAAGGATTTGGACGCTCGAAAATTCCCAGAATACGAGTACCTATCTAGTCGACTCACTAAGCTGGGGCAATGTTGCCTGCACTACACTACAATCCAGAGACGATTAGCCAACTCGATTTCATCCCGAGTGCTAGCGTGACCACTCACAAGAGAAATTCTCTGCCGACATTAGGAACTGTGTCTCGCCTTATCAAATAGGTACCCCATGTTAAATCGGCCATAATATTGGGATCCTATGCAACGCCCCTATCCTTGGCCCCTCCCCGGCTCTGTATCAAGGAACCAACAATGGAATTAGTCGAATTGGCCAGTTTATGCTTTCCACATCTCAGCACTGTGCACTTTTCCTTAAACCAACATAGCCCGGTTTCCCTAAGTCACTCGAGGTCAATCTAGTGGCAAAGTTTGAGCCCAACGAAACTTGGCCGCCTCGGACGTGAAGGACTTCAAGGACTACAGGGCAAGCGGTCGCAGGTCGAAACTTAGTCTGGCATCTCTCGGTGATCACAAACTCCTAGGTAGGTATTTGTTGTGTAGATACCTAACCACGTGATACCGTGCTCACACCAGGTAAGTATTGTAATCATCCTCCTCTTTCAAGAAGTCGCTGTGGACAACTAGTTCTAATTGGTTGCGAGGCCTCAAGGTTTGTTTATTGCAAACTAATTGTTAAGAAAATGCGATGGCCCGACTGCTTCGCAGGAGATCCGACTTCAGGCTGCTGATGCCTTCGACATCCGTTTTCAAGCTAACAACGCAGAGTCACAACTAAAGTCTTACGCACCCGGCAACTTGCAATTGCAATATTGAACATCCAGTACATAAATTTTGGCTTACTTATTGAGCGGTACCCACGGGTTCTACCTCTCTCCGGTAGCCTTCAACTTGGAGCCGCCCGCGCTCTGTTTAGTGATCGGCGCCTCGGCTGCAGGAGGTATAAGTATAGTATCGAGGAAAACGGAATTGCTATCTAGAAGGTTAGAATATAGGTTCAAGCGAACCCGGGTAATAGCTATATTGCTATCATTATTGGTCATCTCAGAAGAATTACACTACAATACCGCCTGGCTGATTCTCTAACCCTTGATTTGTTCAACATGGCGCATCAGCACGGACTGGTCGATATTCTCAAGTGTTATATATAAGCGCTCGCTCATACCATTAGAGTCCCAGCTATTGAGAAGTCTAGCACTTGCTAACAAGATTCCTGGAAACTTCTTTATTGCTTTATCGCTACAGCATTGTCTCGATTGTGGCGCGACCCAGTACTTAGGCGGTGAGGCCTTGTAAAGCGTCGGGTCGCTCTCTTCAAGGACATATCCGTTTAACGTTGGTCGGGTGATCAAACGCTATCCGAAACCCTGGCAACGCCAAGAGTGCTTCAGCAAACCCTAGGAAGGGGATTATGAGAGTAGTGAAACATATAGTAATCACTCGAGAGCTGCTGTACGAAATGTACTGCGGCTTGCCCTTGTGTTCTAGTATACGATCTCGTTCCAACAGTGTCAGAAATAGTTCTCGTTACTATGCTACCGATACAAATTATGTATAGGATTAAGGGAGTTCCATTATCACGGCATTGATTGAGAACAAGTAGAGACCATATACGACTACCTATTACCTCTGTTCTACATCTTTTCTTTCTCGTGTACAAGCTGTTGAAACTTAGAGGTCTATGTCCTACTCCAGTACGAGGAGACAACATATTTAGCTGCACCGACGCCTTTGCATCAGATATGCTCACCTTTTACGGTCACTGCTTGCATAGACAACCAAGCGCTCCCTACGGTGGGCAAGACTACCGTAACTAGATGGCACTGCTCGGGATATTATCACCCGATTTCATCAAAGGAAAACTCCGTACCAGGTCTTTCCTGCTTCAGTTTACCAACTTTCAAATAAGCAGCCTTCTAGATAGCTGGCCCGAAAAAAATTGGAATGTTATTAGTTTGATAGACATGAAGTAGATATGCACCTTTTCATCAGAACTGCTCAGAGCGCTGTACTGGTTGACCGGATGCGCTATTGGCCACATTAAATGCCAGAACCCCGATCCGTTCGACCAGGGATAACGAGAATCCATGCATATCTTTGAGTAGAAATAGAAGGCAACCTAGGCCTAGGCAAGCGGTGAGATTTCACGGTTGAAGGTCACGTAGGATATGTGGGATTCAAAAGGAGTGTGGTTCTGGTAGCGCTTATAGTCGGTGAATGCTATGTACTTCTTGAGACTCGCCCGTTATATCCAAGCTCCCTTTCACTTCCCGTTCGGCGTCCCTTGCCTGGATGCACGTCGTAGGAGTATGAGCATTAGATAGAAGGAAGACTGAGGGATCTTCACCCTTTCGAGTGCCTTGTACGTGCCCTGAACCGAGCTAGGCAAGGCTTGAAGAAAGTGTGAGGTACCTAATTGTTTAGTGCCCCCGAAACAGTTGAACTCGGGTAATTATCTGCTGTATACTCGTATATGGCTAGTCTAAAGTCCTCGTGGAAAGAACATAGATAGAAAGCCCTGCCTTTCGAACACGTCGGATATGTCGAAAACATATATTGCGATTCCGTTTCTGAAGTGGGAGGTGCACTGTACTCCATAATTCTACTAGGTACTTAAGCACCTATGTTTCCAAACTCTCGGGATCTTGGCAACGAATGTTCTTAGCCATTAATAGCGAGCTTTTCCTCAAGAGCTTGGGGTCTTGGTCTGGGCCACCCCTGTAAATCAAACGAAATGGTGCCTACCAACGCGCTACCAACGCGCTTCCAAGAACATTACCTATTAATTGGCTAACAGGTAGGAAATCTGACCTCTTCCCCGTCATGCTACGAGCAACGGCTCATTTATTGTGACAAAAATGGCCAAGAGTCGCAAGAATTTCTATGGTGTCCGTGCAGGCCGGATTCCCGGGGTCTACGACAACTGGGACGACTGCAAGGCACAGGTAGATAAGTACAGGGGGTGCGTATACCGCGGCTTTGAAAGCAAAGATGAAGCCACATTCTATGTTGCGACCGGCCAGGTGTGCGACGGAGAGAACGGCGAAGCACTCTTCGCTGAATGGAAGCGCACCAAACGAGCGAAAATAGCCGCGAACAATGTCAAGAAAGAAAAGACGCCGCAGATCAAAGCCGAGGCCTTTGACTCATCGCAATCCTACTTCTCTCAACTTCCAAACTTCGAGCCAGATGCCGACGCAGACTTTGACGACGAATTCGGACGCTTCGCCTCGTCGCAGAATATAGCACCCGGTTCTAAAGCATGGAGACAAAAACGTACGGATGTAATTCGCCGTAAGTAGTCTTGGTAGCTGAGCGAAACGTGAAGCCCTAAAGCTCAAAGGCACTTACTCCCGTTTAATGCAGATGAGATGGTATTTCACTATTCTCAGAAAGTTGACTCCGACGATGAAGATGACATCAAAGATGACATCAAGGAAGAAGACAAAGACCATCTAGGCCTCTCTGGAGAGGAGGAAGAGCGCAGGCGGAAGCTTCAAATCCTCCAGAACATGTGTCGGGAGGCCAAGATTGAGCCTCTTGACACGATCGACGGCTGCGTCGCCAATCTCAAAGGCGAGCTCATCAATATTGTCGACTACGTCAACGCGAGGAGAAACGGTATGCCAATCAAGGTCTGGCCGCCCGATAAATTTGAGGAATTCAGGGAATACACACTGAGTGACAAACACCGAATGGACCTCGAAACAGCGATGAGTGGTGATGGACTTTTGGCAGCTCTATTGCAGGTCCTCAGATCTAGAAACGCTGCTGGGGTGTACCAGCACCGAAGGCATCGTGCAGTAATAGCCCGAGAGGGTTGCGCCAGTCGTGTTTCGGACAATATAACTGACGAGAAGATCCAACGACGTCTCTCGATTGTTAAGGAGGAGCCAAGCACGCCCTGCGAAGTCATATCCATCCACGGAACGGATTCCGACTGCTCACCGTCACCTGGGCCCATCAAGGAGGAGGCCGACGACATCCCACCATGGAGCCCCAGCAGTATAGGATCATCAGTCGTTGAGATTCTAATTAATAGTCAAGCGGGAACTAAGAGGGATTTGCACGATTTTATGGAAGAAGATATCTCTGAGGACGGAGTCGTTTCGACAAGTCTACATAAACGACCCCGAATGTAAAAGGACTACCAGAAGTGACCATGCTCAATCTGTAATTGAACGAACGGTCTGGATGTGTTCCTCATATTAAGCGGAGTATCAGAGCCTCCGAAAGCATCAGATAAGATACGTAAATAATGTTTAATTTAAAAATAATCGACAATGCACAACTCTCCCCGAAGCTCAAGACTCATGTCATGTGGCAAACTTATTCACAATCAACATTCCATATTCTCAAGATCTGAGATCATATGCAATTGGACAAGCGACGCTCCAAACTCAAGCAATCATCCATATAGACCTTATTTTGCCAAAACTTGGTTATCAAAGTTCATCATGCATAAGCATAGCGACACATCTTGCAATGCCACGCCATCTATACAAAACTGACCACTGATTGATTACGATTAAGGTTATAAACAATAATTCGCCATGATGATGATGTACATTTAACCCCCTAGAATGATGGACTAAGTGAGGAGAGGGGAACTCCTTGGTTAGAGCTATGCCCAACTGTGCCTACCAAACATATCCTTCATGTTGACGCTCCTGGCGAGCAATCAGCCGGCACGTCTTCCAACCTAAGTACCCTGACGCCATCGACCTCGCCATCACCCAAGGGATCAATCTCCGCCAAGCCAGGCGGCATTTTCCTCTGCTTCGCATCGACGGGTTTTTGGAGAGCCTTCCAGCGCTCAATAGTGTCATTAAGCTTCTTTTCTTTCTGCCACTCCACGATAGCCTCGAAGTCCCTGCATTGCTTCTTAATCTCGAAGTCTGGGAAAGGCTCGTCTTGACTCTCCCTCCAATTGAATGTGACGATGTCGACATCAGCGTGGCACATGAGATTCTCTAAAATCGTACCTAGGCAATGGTTTAGGTGCATGCCAAACTGGATCGGGGGCGTCAGGCCATATTTCTTTCCCCAATAGTAGTTGTAATTGGTAATGAGTCCCTGTCTGAGCATGTTGAGGCAGTGGATCTGGTGGAATACGTCGATCTGGCCCATATATCCCTTACCCCACGCCTCAGACCACCACGACTCAGGCGAGGGGATGGTCAGAGAAGGGTCTTTTCCAAGCTTGCGAATCTCATCTTCGGTAATGCTGATCAAATTGACACGAGTGATTCGATCCCAGGCTTCATCCACTGCTGGAGAAGGAGGTAGGCGATAAATATCCCGGGGTTCCGTGGCATTGGGGATGAGTGGGATATGGAGATCCCGTAGGGTTGTAGGTATATATAACTGATCAAGTATAGGAGCTAGAACGTCAGTATACCTAGAATTTCCACGTCGGAGTCGAATTGTGCAACACTTACAATATGAACTGGTCCATCTCAATAAATGATTGCCGTACGTGAAATATGCGATACAGAGTGCAGCGGTCAGCAAATTTGAGGTGACGAGGACTATTGCCGCTAATAGCCATGGATACAATCGTCGAGTACGTTTCTTTTGTCCGTCGGAACGGACATCTTGAGAGGGTTCAGAAAGGAGCCTCTCACTCTGGCTAGGAATATCATCACTAGAAAGCGAGTCGCGATTCTTCTCAGTCATTTTCTCCAATATGTGCTTTCCGAGTGATGAGTTTGTCCCATACACGACGAGATGGTGGCGGTCCGTTGACTGAAGCGTTTTTCCGAAGCAGAAGTTCGTGTCTGCATGGCATCATCGTTTAAACCCGCAACCTCTCACTCGTACTTCATTCACCCCGCTTCCGTGTAATCCTTCGTTGGCAAAAGCACGACTCGCACGGCCAAGAGGCAAACCATCTGCCTATCAGCAACTCACTACACCTCATTAAAGCACCTGCTTGCTTGGGTCTCGGAACGATAAGATGACGAAATCTGTGGTGATTTGCAATTAGACTCAAATAGGATGCTAGTCGTACCATCGACATCAGGCAACTCACACTCATCACCCACATTTTGCGGAGAAAGATTGTGGTACTTGGCCAACAGTTGACCAAGGTATCGGTGATTTTTCACATCGAGATTAGATCGCAGGTCGACACTCGGACCTCGTGTCATTGGCAATTTATAATTGGTCGAGAGTACGTCGTAAAAGCTGCCAATGCTGACGTCAATGTACGTGTGTGGCGGTTGGACTGCGGGGCGCCATTAGATATTGATAAATCTTACTGTGAAGATACGAAATAATGCGGAGAAGAGTGCTCATAGAGTAGTATAAAGAACGAGCCTCGGCCGTGCCAAAGTTTGATTTGACTCGCAGGTCAACTGGTTCGGACAACTTCCAGTGCTAGCACTAGAGTCACCTCTTGAGATCACCCAACTTACACTCAACCACCATGCATTTCTCCATCGTCACGGCTCTTCTCGGCGCGTCTTTAGTTTACGCAGCCCCAGCAAGTACAGGTACCACTATCATCCATTACGCATAGCAAGGGTATTGGTGCTGATGTTGAAATATAGTCAAGAAGAGTGAGAGTGTTGCCAAAACCGAGACGGGCCATATCAGTGAAGCCCCGGCGCCATGGCCGCTTTATGTGGCCAAGGATGCAAAGAGAGACAACGAAGCTGCCGCACCGTGGCCGCTTTATGTAGCTAAGGACGCGAGGAGAGACGCTGAAGCCCCAGCACCTTGGCCGCTATACGTAGCTAAGGACGCAAAGAGAAACGAGGAGGCTGCTGCGCCATGGCCGCTCTATGTAGCCAAGGACGGGCCTACTGTCGAGTAGTGAGCGAAGCGATTTGAACATATAATTACAGCTCACTGGGCTATGGCTCCGCCATGTTTGAGAAAACGACTGTACTAAGCTACAAGAAAGAAGAAAATATAAAGTAAACTAAAACTCAGATTATATTTTTCTTCTGGAAGGTATAGATATCGTATTTTACGTGATAAATTAATACCACAGAACTAATGGGATATGACTGCATTCATTTCATTGATGTACCAAAAGGGAATATCGGCGTGGGCTCTTTTCATGTGAATGCAGGTATATGTCAATGCCCAATGCCTTGGCGCAACATTATGATATTAATATAGCGTGAGTTGTTTGACCTTTTGATTTTGCTCTGTAAATATATATAACGGAGTACTTACTATAATAGGTACTTGGGTCAATTTATAGCTTGGACTCTTGCTTTTTTACACAGCGTGCCCATATTTCTTCACCAGACCACTTTCATACACTAAGTCGTACTTAGAGTGATTCATGACCTGGACTTGCACTCTACTATGCGTACAAAGCTCTTGAATATTCCTGCGCCGTAGTTTAAGGTTCGCAGTTATGTGTTTAAGCTGTAGTTTGTTTGAAAAGGACGTTTGAAAGGCTCGTGAATCGGCCTACAAGCGTGACACCAACTCCACTCGGTTATGTCACATATTAGTAACACCCTTCTGCTCTATTTATCTGCGTTAGGAGCAATAAACAATGCTGCAGTGAGGGAGCGAGTTACCTATAAAGATAGACGTTGGAAACACTCCATATTTAAGATTACATAATTGTGTAAACAACAGTGAAGTTGCTCTACCTCAGGAAGTCATGTACTCTACATAAGCAAAGAGTCAGATGCATAATTTCTTAGAACTTTCTTTAAGAGCTTAAATACTTGTTTCGTGGATTAATATATTTAATTAATATATACGCATGGTATAGAAGTCATGAAAATAGGGGGTTTATTATAATGTGCTATTAAGACTAGTACGGTTGCGATAATTCGATGCGCAATATAATTTAAGCAAGAAATGTATACAATAGTTGTTTCGGTATATGTCGTATCTCTCATTCCCCTGTTCTATAGCTTCTATTATAATTATACATTCTAAACCAAGAAGACCCCTCTTACACTGATTGCCACGACACATGTAGCGACGAGAAAAAGGAGCGCTTCAAAAGCAGAAGATTTGGTCGCTCATCTTTGACATCGCACCTGGCTTCTCGAAGCCTAACTCAACAAGGGCCTTCTTTGCCGCATTTACCATCCCCGGTGGACCGCAGATCAAGGCCTTCGAGTCTATATCTGCGGGCGGGAAACGCTCTGCAAAAATTTCTTTCGTCACGTACCCTTTTCCTCCTCGCCAATCCGGCGAGGGGGTATCCAAGATGTAGTATAACTGGAAATTATTGGGATACTTCCTTGCGAAAGCTTCGAGTTCGCCCCGGAGTAATATGTCGGCCTCTGTTCGGTTGGCATAGATTAAGCTAATCTTGGTAGTGTCTCGCTGGTCCTCACATATGGCACGGATCAACTGGTACATGGGCGTTATTCCTGATCCGCCCGCCAGCATACCAATCCGCTTGCAGTAGCCGCGCTTGTAACGCATGGCTCCCTTCGGCCCACGGAACTTCACCTCGTCTCCAACTGAGAGGTTCGCTAGATAACCGCCTGTGAGCTTGCCATCAGGATAGCATTTGATTATTAGGTCAAGTGTGCCACGATCAGCGTTGTTGGAAATTGGAGTGTAGGATCGAGTCACTGCTTGACCATCAATATTGGCTGTAATAGCGACGTGCTGCCCAATGGGCAAGCCAAGGACTGATTCAGGTGTCGGTAGTTCAAGTACTAGGCGATATGTGTTTGGCGCGACTAGATCCTTCTTGACCACTATAACACTCAGGGGTTAGTTGACGCCGTTTCGAGAATGATGGCCATATGTTTCTTGAAGCACAGATAACTTCTCTGGCATGATTACAACTCAAAAACCTGTTATAATCTCCGAGTGGCCATGCTAGAAAATGACATAGAGAATTACTTACGGGGTAGACTTTGGAATGTGGTTGGGTGAAGCCACCCGCCTTGGTTAAGGAGTTCTGGCTTGGCGCGTTTTGGCAAAGTCATATGTGGGGGGTAGTTCATGAAGCTGGGATGAGAATGCAGAAGTTTGAGAAGATTCCGAGACAGGACAGTGCCGGAAATACCAAAGACCGCCGATGCGATGAGAAAGCCCTCTAAGAAGCCGAGGCCTTGGGTCTTTCTAAACATAGAGCGGTCTAGTAGAGCGGTGAATAATCCCCGTTGGCTGGCTACGTGATATAGACCCGCGGTGCTCAAAACAACAGCTGTCACTGCGCCGAAACTCATGACCGTCTTCACAGAACTCTTAGTTGTATCGGGCTTGTGTGCTGTGACTCCGGTGGACAGCCGAACGGCAGATGTTGCTTTCTTCTTGCTGCCGCCTTGCAGTTTGCCAATGCGGTACGCGGCCATTATCTCAGAAGCATCCTCTGAGTGACCAGCATTGTCGAACTCTTCCGACGCATCCTTACCGGCGACATCAACAAGGACTTCGGCACCGCCAGGGTGGTCTCCAAGGTAGCCCGTCACATCGTACACTAAGCGAAGAGAAGTTAACGCTACATGCGGGGATAACACGAGAGGGCGGCTTACCTTGGCCGTGAATAATCATCCACACATCCCCCGGCGTGTTGTGAACGGCGACTTCTTTCGCCGTGTACTCGATATCTTCGACAGCCATCTCGTTTCGAGACTTTCTCTGTGCAGTGACTAATATATGCTATCTTGGAAGGGCACCGAACTCGCTCAGTCGCTCAGTCGCTCAGTCGAAGGAATCGGCTCTGCCTTTTAAACCGCCCAAGCTCGTGCTCGCGTCTTGATCATCGCCGGCCATTGTGTCTTACAAATAGCGGTATGTCGGAGTGCGCTATTATAGCAAGTTAGGATATGTCCAGTGCGTGCCGAGGTTCACGAATGCTTTAGCGGAGCTAGAGTATGGCAGCCTAGGCATCGTTTTGAAGCGGATCATCGACCGGGACGGAGCCAGCAGAGCGGGTCGGCAATCTCCGAGGCGTGGCGCTGTCGCCGAAGACTAATGGCACGCTGCCACGCGCTCTGTTGAAAACCGGTAGTGGACACTAGCTTGTGGATAGTGGACTGCCAATGCACGAATTAAAAGCGATCTTTTAATAAACCTGTAAGCACTAGATACTTACTTACTTAATGTAGGTAAGGTACCCTACGTCCACTAGTGTACCTACGTTGTTAAAGGTATTACCTGCGTCCTATAGGGCTGAAGTAAGGCGGTGACAGCATAATGGTCAAATTTGCCGATAGTCGTATACTACCTATTTGGCTGTCTCCTTTAACTTCCTGTCACTATGGCTGGATCTTCGAGTGTCATTACATGTCGTTTTCTGCATTGCGTTCATTAATGTTGAAGTGTTTCCACGGTGATCCTACAATTTACCTATCTACCTCTTCGGTACCTACTTCTAGTATCTAGCTCTAGGGAACGCGGCGTGTTTTAGTGGGTATCTTAATAAGCGTACACCTATAACCTCGTTGAGCGAATGGGAAATGATACCTGGCAAGGGGAGAGAAAAAAAGAGGAGAAAAAAAAAAAGAGAGAGATAAGTAAAAAGCGCCAAGCCGGCTTAAATAAGAGGGTCTTCAAGACCGGCTCTCCTCCAACACATTACCCTAACTCCTTACAGAACTTGCCTCGGCAGTCTTGGTGTGTATCGTCATGCCATATCATGTAAGCGTCGGCGAAGGATTGCAAGAGCGATAGAGCGAAAGAGAAAGTCGGCTTCTTCAAGTCCCAAACCCCATCATGGATGGAATAAATATAACAGTGCTGGCCTCTCATGCCATGAGCGACCAGCCAGCAACACAGTGCAGCCAGGCCCTACCCAGAACTCCTTGATATTCCACAACTTTACCATGTCGACAAAGCAGTTCTATCTTCTGGGTGAGAGCCCGGCGAGTGCCCGGGAAATCGAAATCCCCCCGCAGATCGACCAAGAAGGTCTTCAACACCTAGTCGCCTCACATTTTGCCATCGTCGAGGCTCGGGGTATGTCACACTGCACAGTCTTTCCCACTTAGTAGCCTGTAGACTGATCCGTTTTCAAGGGATTGGGTTTGCGTCTCAAGACACCTTCTTGACCACCGTAGCCGACATCTTATCCTCCGAAGACCCAGTGGCTATCAGTATTGATGGCAAGGCTGTTCGCGAGGTTCCTGGACCGAAGGGGCTGCCTTACGTAGGAAATTACTTCGAAGTTTACCCAGACCACCTTGGAAACCACCAGCGTCTCTTTGACAACTATGGCCCGCTAATAAAGACGACGAATTTTGGGAGTACCATATATTCCACAAATGAGCCCAAACTCTCAAATATCGTGTTCTCCGAGAGCGACTTCTTTACGAAGAGTATGATCAAAGGCCATCCCCTATATCCCATCAAGAACAAGGAGGCAGGTGTCTTTTTAGGCGACACGGACACAGAGGAATGGAGGACCGCGCACAAGTTTTTGCCCCCTGCCTTGGGACCCAAAGCTGTGCGTCACTACGCCCCAACCATGCAGAAGACGGTAGAAGACAGCTTCAGAGTCTTCGATGAGCTAGACGAGCGAGAAGAAGCATGGAATGTCTATCCTTACATGCTGAAGCTCGGTGCCCAAGCCGTGGGAAAACTCATGCTTGGAATGGACTTTGAGCATTTCACCTCTGTGGATGCCCCACCACACGAGATGGTTAGGATGATTGCAGAGTCCCTGGAACTCAACAAGAGGATCTCATCGATGGGCAGCTGGTATGCCAAGCTCCCATTCGGCGACCCTAAGAGGCTGAGAGATATCCAAGGACGCGTTGAGGAATTGCTTACAGAGTCGGTTAAAAAGGCGGCCAGAGGCGAGGAGGATCTCGACCTCCAAGAGGCAGCTCTGAAGGCTGAAAACATGGTTGACTACATCTGCCGGGCAGTCGACAATAAAGGCAATAAGCTACCCAAGGAGAGAATGCTTGAGCCACTCGTCGTTGCAACCGGCGCTGGCTTTACTACGACTTCCAGCTTGCTGTCTTGGCTCATCTATGGGTTAGTGGTGTACCCAGGGATGCAGGAGCGGCTTTTGCAGGAGCTTGTCGACAATGACATCGATGAGGATACACAGATGGACGCCGACCTGATCGGCAAACTCACATTCCTCGACAAATACATCAAGGAGACGCAACGTCGACACAACCCATCATATCAGCCAGCTCGGACTGCCAAGGTCGACATGATATTGCCAGGAGGCTACAAGCTTCCGAAAGACTCCATCGTGATCCCTGCAATTCACCACATCCATAACAACACGGCGCTATGGGACAATCCAGCGCGATTCGACCCTGATAGATGGGACACGGACAAGGTGAAGAGCCGACCCAACGGCTCTTATATCCCTTTTGCAGCGGGACCTCGGATGTGCATCGGCTTCAACTTCGCATTAATGGAGATTAAGACGTTCTTGCCAAAGCTGGTCTACCGATACAACTTCACTCTAGCCGAGGATGGTCCCGTTGACTATGACCCGATGTTTCAATTGATAAGACCAAACAACCTCTATGTACGAGCGGAACGTCGCGTAAAGTGGCCACCGCGGACGAATGCATAACTGGCGAGAATTTATTCCCATGATGTAACTTGGCTGGAAATCGGGTATCGTGTGCAATATTAGATGAGATAATTATAGACAACTTCAAATCTGTTCGGAATTTTCGTATCTTTAATGTCTTGGCAACGCGAGCTCCACCAGTGAGTGCAGAGGACACTCTCCGGAAAAGCCGGTGGAACTTGGTCTCGTTTGGGTCCCGGCTCTTTGACCTTCACATTCGCACCTGGAAGACGATAGCGGTCGAGGTCCAAACCAACAAGTTGCCAGACACCAAGACTTATCAAAGATGCTTGGTAGGTGAGACGACTGCCAGATGCTATCATAACGAATGTGATTGGCCTTGGTGTTCGCTCGGCATCTTCCCCGACAGGCTCCGAAGTAAAATTTTGCTATGCCTATTCAATGATGTAGCTTGGTTCGCTTGTTTACTCACGGCGGTGACATCGGATCAGGGAATGCATGCGATGGTTCAACACTGGAATATCATCCAAGCATCTCATCTTTCAACAACCGTATTTCGGCATGTAGAAAAAGTTAATGCACGAAACGCCGACGGGCGAATCCTCCGCCTAGTCCGAGCTTGCAATAACCGGCCCGCCAGACACAATCAGATTGCACCTGGCGAGGCTCTCTCTCTCTATATATACACGTATGTGTGTTGCTGAGAGGCCATGATGACCCACCCACGACAGAGAGTGTATGGCCCGCGTGTGTCAGCTTCTACCCTTCGCATCCTTACGGCGTACTCGCAACGCTTCACCAAGTGAATTAGCATGTCTTCTTCGGAAGCGGGTGATACCCCGCCAACATATACTTTTATCACCGAGGACAATAGCCGTGAGGGACGCAGTCATGTAATACGCGCCCATTGGAGACAACGTCGACAGAGAATGGAAAGGCAGCGAAGGGAACGAGAAGAGCAAGAACAGAGACCACCGAGGGCAATTCTGCCCGGCCCTGGCAGTTCTTCAGATGATGCCGGGACCTCACAGATACCACTAACGTCAGAACCACACCTTGATTCCCGCGAGGCACCTGAAGAAGACGTAGCAAACTCACCCGACCAGAGTCCAAGAGACCCTTCCGTCCCGCCGAGTGGAATTGCTTCAGGCAGGCTGGAGGGAATACCGGCACAGGCTTTATCGAGAATGAATATCGCTCTCGGGTCCAGCCGTCTAGATCCCTTTGACCGCTTCCCTGTCAAGCTCACTTCACAACACCACAGGCTTCTGCACCACTGTACGTCCTCAAACATTGTCGCTGTGAGCAGTCTACAAATGAAAGTCCTAGCAGCCATGCCTAACTCCGTCGATCACAGGGCTCAGCACCTTTGCCGGCATGATGTTCAATATCCATACGTCGACGTTCAACCCCATGCGCGATGTTTGGTTTCCCTTGGACCTGTCGAATGCCGCGTCTTTCAATGCAATCATGGCTCACTCCGCGGCACACCTTGCTCGTATGCAGGGCTTTCCGGTCTCCAATGAAGCAGTGCGATTCAAGGTCGAGGCCGTAGGAATCGTGCAATTCTGGGCCAGGGACCCAGCTCTTGCGCTGAGTGATGATACGATTGCAGCAATTTTGAGGCTCTTATCGTTTGAGGTAAGGCTACAAGGGCCCCTTATAATCTAATCCGTAGAGAGAGACGAGACACTGATATTGATCCCAACACACTTAGAGATATTGGGGATCGGAGGTCGAGTGGCGTATTCACCATAATGGATTATTGCAGATCATTGAGGCGCGAGGCGGCATCACAACACTACAGAGCAACTGGAGGCTTGAAATAACTACCTTCCTGTGAGTCTCATGACTCTCCTCCTCCCCTCTGTAGTCGTGCCACTAATAGCGCCAATGAGCAGCGTAACGTTGATGACTAGGCCGTCATGGTTTGACAGTTCCAATCAACTAAGAGAAATCTCGCAGCAATCTGTGGCCGCCCATCCCGTCCTGGGACATTTGGGAAATCTGTACAAGACCCGTTGCCTTTGGCTGCTCTCGTTCATGCAGGACATGCGCACGTTCCTGGGCAACTCGCCCGAGATATACAACCACGGGCTGGCTCACTACGCATTTATACGAGATGCCTTACTCGTAGTCAAGTCCGATTTATATCTACACGACGAAGACCTCCAGACCGAGGGTGACATCAACGAACGGGAGCGAACCCGACTAGCCTGTCTCTTCTACATCTGCGTCATACTTCAAGGTTCAGTTTCGCAATCTGACTTCGGCAGCCCGGTGCCCATGGATTTTCACCACAACTATTCGATTACGTCTTTCGACCAATGCCTCGCCCGGAGCTATGCCCAGTGGCAAGGGTCTATTCAAAACCTATCCCAATGCCTCTTCCACGGCGCCATCGCGGCACAGACCCCTCCCAACAAACTGCGTTACGCATTAGACCTGACCAACATCCTCGGTTCGATGAGCGGAGAGGCCCGGAGAGGCGTAGAGAGATGTATGCTGCAGATCCTCTGCCAAGCCCTGATGGATGCTCGGACCACCCTTGACTACGACTGGACCCCAGACAGTCTCCTAGCATGTATAGAAGGCCACTGAAGAAGATACACGGGTAGATAGCTGCATGCCGCCGTAGAACGATAGAAAGGAAAAACATAATAATACATAGACCCATCCCCCGTCACTCCTCGTCCCCAAGGGCTTTCAGACTGCCGAGTGACGGCGCAAAAAAGGTAGTCCCGGTAACGGGCGTCGAGAAGTCCAAGATGCGATCGTGCAATCCCGGCGGATGCCCCAGAAACATGCGCTCCATCATCGTCTCCACGACCCACAGGTGTCGCGAGTAGGCGATGAAGTAGGTGCCGTACTGGCCGGCGCTCGGGGCGCCGAACGGCATATTGTCTCGGAGGACGGCGTGCTCCGCGCCGGCCGCGTCCTCGACGGTCGCGAGCGTCTTGTGCGCCTGCTGGCGCCCGTCCTCGGCGTCCTCGAGCTCGACGTTGTCCGACTTGGTCCGGCCGATGATGGCCTCCTGCTGCTCGGTCGAGAGGGCCCGCCACGCCGCGAGGTCGTGCAGGTATTTCTGGACGACGACGTAGCTGCCGCCGACGGCCTCGCCGTCGGAAACCACCACGGCGTCCGCGACGGCCGCGCCCACGGGGTTCGCGGTGCCGTCCACGAAGCCCAGGAGATCCCGCGCGTCGAAGTAGCGGAACCCCGCCGTCTGGTCCTCCAGGCGGACCGCGTCGCCCAGTCTCTCCACCAGCTGCCGCTCCAGCTCGAAGCACATGTCGCGCCGCTCGGAGCGGATGTGGAAGAGCAGGTCTCCCGGCGTCGACACCGCCGTCTGCTTGGCGCCGCGGACCTCGGGGAAGGGATGGAGCTCGGCCGGCCGGGGCAGCCGCGTTAGGGAATCCCACGCTCGGCTGCCTATGCCCGCGACGCATGTCAGGTTGGCGTTGACGTCGCGGATGGAGATGTTCTTGGTGATGTCGGGAAGGCTCGAGAGCACGCCCCGGACGGCCTGCGTCGAGCCGTCGGTCGGCATGACCGAGAAGACCAGGAAAGTCGCCGACCTGGTAAGGCCGGCGTCGACGGGCTGGCTTCGGCTCATGGTGGCCGCAGCTTGGTGGCGAATGGGGTTGAGAAGACTGTGCACGGGTTGGTTCCCTGTTTTGACTGCTGCCCACTGACTTGGGAGTTGTACGAGGGGTCGGCCCAGTGCCGTCTTAAGAAGCATGCTGCTGGATTTTTGGTTCGGGGTGTTCGTATCCCCCGTTGTCTTCAACCGGCGACACGGGGAGATGGGAACGTCCACACAGGCGAAGGTTCGGGATGCGCGGTCAGCATTAGAATGCTACTGTAGGTAGCCATTCCAGATATGCATGTCGGGCTGGAGCCGCTTGTGAATGGTAGCATCCCAACTCGAGGCCAGGATACGGTGTAGCAGACCCATTACCTCGAACAGGCCAACCCTGGTGAATGACGTACATTGCCGAATTTACAGTTGCGGGGATGGTTCGGCCTTAATGATCTCGGCTGGTGGATTCCGTATTGCGCTTCGAGATCTCTTGGCTTGGCTCGCTCATTGGTTCTATGGTTTTCCTCCTGTGGTTAGACTATATTCCAGCATCATTGATGCATCATGCACCTGGGCAGTAGTCTAGTGGATCCAGGTTTACCCCTTGTCAATCAACTCAAAGTAATGCCAACCCTAAGTCAACATCAGCAACATATGGTAGGTATGCGATGTTGTGCTACCACTATTTAGTACATCCGCGTCGATAGCATATCACTTCATTGCCATGGTGTACAATGAGCTGCTAACTAGGCTGGATACAGGAAATTGGTGTATTACAGCGCCAATGGATTACAGGGTCTGTCGACGGCTTCTGAAGCTCTTCCGTCTATGTCCAGGGTGGTCCTTACTAATAGCCACACAACCCATCTCCTGCATTTTTCATCGTCGCTTTTCCTTCAAAGCGGGGGCTCTCCGTGGTATTTAAGAATTATCACAGGAAGCAAAATCAACTCGAGAGATGGTGCAACTCTCATAAGCCAATGTCTGTATGAGTGATAGAAGAGATGGTGGATAATGTTCTGTGAGAGGCAATCTGGTGTAGGGCTACATATACTCGAGACAGCAGAACCTGGTAGATCGGTTTTCTACCATGTATCCAAACGGGATCACAACCTCGGCCACGCCGCTTCTAGTAGGGGCGCACCGAGGATGACGAGTACGCAAGGACGACTATATCCACGTTCATCACTCAGAAACACTCATCAAGTCAAAGATCTGACCCGGCACTTAACCAAAGCCACCGACGTCATACAGCGCCTCGATCGAGGGACTTAGGGTGTCTGATGACTGAAGCCATCGTGCCGTGCAGCGAGGGTTCGACTGTCTGCTCAAGATCGCGGGGTCTCGCTTACACAGATACCCCCCGCATGTCTAAGCTTCTGCGACTTCTTGGATCGACCAATGACGGTCGCCAGATCAGCATTGCCTAGGAGTAAATGTCGCACGTCGAGACCTATGAGATCTCAAACCTAGGCCGTATCGGCAAGGCCAGCGCGGTTGAGCTCGATCAGTGGAAGAGGTGGTCCTTGCGGATAGGGGAGACGTCGCTCGGCTGCACGACATGGGCGTGGTATGGCGACATGAGCAATCGAATAATGTGCTCATCGATGTACATTATCGGCTTTGGCGGCGGATATGCTAGCAGCTGGAACAGAGGAACTGATGAACATAGAGGAGGGAGATATCGAGTCGTTGAAATTGATCGAGAAGTTAGCTACACGTTTGATTTTGATTTAGGGACGGGAAGAGGAGACGACCGAGTGATGGTCCGGCCACCCAGCTCCCAGGATTGCGATAGTAATACGGCCCTTCACGCTCTGTGTGAGGTTGGAATAGCTTCTATTCTTGCGAATTGCAAGTGCTGCTGCTAGCAGATCTATACATAGGTACTGACTGGTATGGGATCTGCAGCCGTTCGTGATCCGGACATTGTACCAGTCCTCCAGCTTCAATAAGTTACTCTATGGATAAGTCGGCAAAAGGGCACTATAACAAGGAAGATAGACAGGAATGCACGTGTGTTAGAGTCCCATATTCGTAAATGAAAAAAAGGTATCATGTTACTATACTCGATGGAGAATATGGATTCGATTGGTTGAACCGGTTACCTACCAGGTAGGTGAACTAGCCATTTTTGTCTGTGTACTTACATAGAGGAGTTTGTACAACTCGGGATACTGTTGTTGCTTATTCCCGAGTTCCCTGAACAATGGATGCAGAAATATGCAGTAAGCGACATGAAGTCCCGTTTCGGGAAGTACTATTCAGCCACTCAGAGTCCGAGAATGGCCGGCCACACCGTGCTCTCCGAATACCGAAACAGAAAAGCCAACACCAACGAACGGCCACTGAGCTCTCGTGTCGCACCGTCTCGCATCGTCAGAGCCAGTCCAGACGCCGTGAGGCCCAACTTTCAGGGTCGAAATGCTATGGTTGCCATGCGTGGCTGGTTGGCTGCATGCATGCTGCAGCCCGACGCTGTTCGCTATCTCGGTGCCAGAGGCCTCGGAGCTGGAGAGGAGAGCTCATCGAAGCGCTCGAAGAAGCCTGGCGAGCGCCAAAGCCACACCACGATGGGAAACGCAACAACGGAGGCGGATGGCTCGCACAATCTTATAAATCATCGTCGAGTTCCTGCTCTACCCAGTCGAACCAGACACCAGAGACATCTTCAGACATTCCCCAACACACCAATATCAACACCGACTCTTTCTAAGTCCCATCTCTGCCTTGCATATCTCACACCATCATACCTTTATCCACCATGACACCCCTTGGCGGTTCACGTTACGACTTCATCATTGTTGGTGGAGGCACCGCCGGCAATGTCGTGGCAGGGAGACTTGCCGAGAACCCAAACGTTCGCATTCTCGTGCTCGAAGCGGGAGTCGCGCATCCTGAGCTGATCGATCAAATCACCACGCCATCGTCGGCCATGTCATTGAGAGGTAGCCAGTATGACTGGGCATACAAGACCACCATTGTGAAGCGGGACGATTACGAGCGCATCGAGAAGCCCAACACCCGCGGCAAGGTTCTAGGAGGCAGCTCGTCCCTGAACTATTTCACCTGGATACCCGGCTGCAAGCCCACGTTCGACAACTGGGCTGAGTTCGGCGGTGAGGAATGGACATGGGATCCTCTACTCCCGTACCTCCGCAAGTCTGCTACTTACCATGACGACAACGGGCTATATTCCAAGGACCTACAGAAATTGGGTGTCTCGGGGCCACTGCCTATTTCACATGCCGAGCTGTTAGATGAGCTTGCCCCTTTCCGCGAGCGCCTCACGCAAGCCTGGCTATCTCGGGGCCACAAGCTTACCGAGAACATCTATGACGGCGAGATGATTGGGTTAACCCACTGTGTGGACTCCATCTATCGTGGAAAGAGATCGGGTTCATTCCTTTTTGTCAAGAACAAGCCCAACATCACGATCCTAGCCGAGGTACATTCGAAGAAGCTGATTATCGATGAGACGGAACAGACTGCCAAGGGCGTCACCGTCATCGACAAGACGGGCAACGAACTCCACTTCTATGCGACTCGCGAGGTCATCGTATCCCAAGGCGTCTTCGAGTCTCCGAAGCTTCTCATGCTCTCTGGCATTGGGCCTAAGAACCACCTCTCCCAACATGGAATCCGCACCATCATTGACTCTGCTCACGTTGGCCAGAACCTAATCGACCACCCTGGCGTCCCATTTGTCCTACGGGTCAAGGACGGCTTTTGTATGGATGACTACGTGCTTCGCAAAGGACCCGAGAACACGGCGGCCATCGAGACGTACAAGAAGAGCAGCCGGGGACCTGTAAGCTCCGGTCTCCTCGAGCTTGTAGGTTTCCCTCGCATCGACGACTACTTCGAACGCGATGCTCTCTACCGTGAGCGCAAGGCTGCCAACGGTGGCAAAGACCCCTTCTGCCCCGAGGGCCAGCCTCACTTCGAGCTCGACTTCGTCTCCATGTTCGGCAGCGCTTTCCAGTGGCATTACCCGACTCCCAAGGAGGGTTCCTACGTCAGTGTTGTCGTCGACCTTGTGCGGCCTATCTCCCCCGCTGGTGAGGTCAAGCTGAACAGCGCAGACCCTCTCGTGCAGCCCAATATCAACCTCAACTTTTTTGCCGACGAGCTGGACATCATTGGAATGCGCGAGGGGATCCGCTTCAGCTACGACGTGCTGACCAAAGGAGACAGCTTCAAGGACATTGTGGTCTCGGAGTACCCCTGGGACATGCCTCTCGACGACGATGCCGCCATGCGCCACGCCGTTCTCGACCGATGTCAGACGGCGTTCCATCCTTGCGGCACTGCGCGCCTTTCCAAGGATATCCGCCAAGGCGTGGTTGACCCTGAGCTCAAGGTGCACGGAGTGAAAAATTTGCGGGTCATAGATGCCTCGGTCATCCCCATCATTCCCGACTGTCGCATTCAAAACTCGGTGTACATGATTGCCGAGAAGGGTGCGGACCTGCTGAAGGCCGCTCATAAGGACCTCTATGGAGCCTAGGTCAGGCTCCGAGAATTCTAGTTGGATTCCCTTCGATTTACTTGTTGGAATGCTAGTTTGATCGTTGCTATCCTAGCTTTTAATTAATTAAATATTGTTCGACCCCTTTTCAAGAACTTGATATTCGTGCATTTTCAATACAACACTGTACTCGATGAGCTAGATAGATACTTAGTGAGCAGGGCAACATCTACATGCAGCCCAGGAAACCCTACCCAAACCAAAAAAAAAAAAAAAGGAGAAGACTATGTCTGGGGCACAACCATGGCCCTTTATAGTATTTCATATGTAAATGGTGGGAAAACCTACGTGATACTTCAATATGCAACGCATTACCCACGACAAGGAATCCAGGAAACGAACCTAGGTAATTTTGCACACCTCTCGGGTACCATCATGTCAAAAAAATGCGGAGTTCGATTCCCTATTCCAGCCAACCTCGGCTGCAAGTTATATATTTCTATTTGCATGCATACTTATACACATCTACCAACCTACCTACCTATGACCTTCCCCTCCACCACCGAGCGCCCCATCTAGATACCTATCTCCTCAGCCACAATCCCCCATATCCAACGCAACACAACCCCCTCCCCCCCCCCCTCCGAGAGAACAGAACAAAAGAGATAAAAAATGGTCCTCTGCAGCATCCACCTCATCGCCCTCAAAGCCGGCACCCCGCCGTCCTCCTTCCTCTCCTCGCTGCGCGCCGCCGGGCTCGCGCCGCTCGTGCAGGCCCGCGTGTTCCGGTGGATGATTCTGCCGACGCAGCTGTCGGCGGGTCATCTGCTGGCGCGGAACGTGCGCTGGGACCTGTTGCTGGTGTTGGCGGGGGGGTCGCGGATCGGCGCGTCGCTGCGCGCGGCGGCGGTGGCGGCCGAGTGGACGGCCGAGGTCGGGACGTCGGCCAAGCTGCTGTCGGACTACGCGTCGCTGAACGCGTCGCTGCTGCTGCTGGGTCCGGCCGCGCAGATCCCCGACCTCGCGGCGGCGGCGGCGGCGGGGGGCGCCCCGTCGTCGCGGGATCTGGAGCTGACGCCCGAGCTGGCCTCCTTCATCGCCGCGCTGCCGCCGCATCTGCGGTCGCATCCCGTCAGCATGCTCAACCTCATCGCCTTCCGTCCGGGGAAGCAGGCGCAGTACGTGCGGTACGGGCAGGAGTTCAGCGCGCGGGTCGGCGCGCGGTATGGCGGGCGGGTGAAGATCGTGGGCAAGGTGACGAGTTCTGGGGTCGTGGAAGGAGAAGAAGAAGAAGAAGAAGAAGAAAAAGACGCTGCGAAGCAGCAGGAGGGTTGGGACGAGATCGCGTTCGTGCATTATCCCAGCATTGCGCATTTCGCTTCCATGGCGAGCGATAAAGACTACCAAGACGTGAATCATAAATATCGGTTGGGGGCCTTGAAAGACACATTTATTCTCTGTGTGTTAGAGATAACAGACGATGGGGAGGTTGTAGGTCGGGCAGAGAAAGAGAACCAGATGAAGTTATAAATTGGGGATCAGGAAAGAGACATCTTCCGGATCAAGCAGCTACTGGCGCTATATTGCCTGATGCTTACTAAATATCGACGTATACATACTTGGTCTCTGCTTCGAGATACCAAATCTTTAGGCAATAGAGAAGTGAATAGAAGAGCGAGCTAGAAAGGGCTAGCTAGAATTTAGTCCTGTAGACCAATCGGCACAGCACAATGTTCTCATATTTAGTTCCTAGGTAAAGTGCTGAATTGGAAATGGGTTGTAATCTACAATTCTACTATAAAACTGCATGCCCAGCCAAGTGAAAATAGCTGTGCTTTTCAGTACCCCTATTTCCTGATAATGGGTAATGCCCAGCCGGATCTGAGGAGCAAACCATTTCCTAAGGAAAACAATAGTACACTTGATTCACCGTCCGGAGTAGCAGTAAGAACTTTTGCCCTTCCCATGCATAAACCCGCCAACCAAGGAGCATCATACACGCGTTGCTCTAAAAAAAATTTCATGAGACCGGAGCACCGCCTGTCTTGGGGATATCTCTCAAGTATCGCCTGTGTTTCCATGAACGCAAGTTGCCTCTACGTTTCAGCGACAGATTCGACACCTAGTGGTAATTGCCGCCCCATCCACCTTGATGACCTTGTCGCCCGCCGTAGTAAGTTCCGAACCCCTGATTACCACCATAACCACCGTAAGGAGTGCTTCCGTGACCCTGGCTACCGGAGCCGGCGAGCCCGTAACCGCTGGCTCCCGTCTGGGCACCATGAAGGGTTTGAGTTAGATGACTCGGATAACCACCGTAACCGCCCATACCCTGTTGGGTAGACTGAGGAGGCGGTAGACCAGATGCGGCGGGGGTGGCGTTAGTGGAACCCGGACGCGCTGCGGAGGCAAGGGAAGGACTAGGACCACCAGCAGCCTTGGATTCTCCGTACGGCTTCAGGTCGTCGTTTCCACTACCAGGAGTCGCAGCAGGTGCATTGGCAGTGTTGAAAGCTTGTCCACCTTGGGAGGGAAAGCCCGCACCTCGCCCATAAGAATCGTGGACGCCGCCAAATCCGCCGCTACCGAGCGCACCCGGAGCCCCCGACTGCTGGCTCGTGCCACTACGACCAAAATCGTTGATGCCAGAAGTTAAACCAGTTTCGCGACTACCAACAGAGGACTGTCCAAAGCCCGCTGTAGCTGCCGTAGATCCATGATCGAAGGGGCCTTGGGGAGACATGCCGTACTGATGATGGGCCTGGCCATAGATACCACCCTTGCCATAAGGGGCTCCGCCATACCCGCCTTGGCCGTAACCGGCGTATGGTTGGTTCATATATTGAGCGTAATAGGGACTCGAGTAATAAGGATGCTGATAAGGGTAAGAGGGCTGTTGCTGATGTATGTTAGATTGAGGTTGAGTGCCTTGACCAGAAGTTTGCTGCTGGTTCTGACCAACAGGATTTGGAGTGTTATGCCCGCTGTTGTGGGCATCGGCAGTTGCAGCGCCAGGGTAACGGGACTGCTGAGCCCCGCTCTGGGGGTATTGGCTTAGGTTATCACTTTGGGAGGCATTGTAGGCGGTGAATGGGCGACTAGTAGCGTTGGGTTCGCCATGGTTCTGTCCACCTTGCTGCTGGCCGTAGCCATAGTATCCGCCGTATGCGTTCCGGGTTTGTTGATCTGCAGTGTAGTAAGAAGAATACTCAGTGGGCCCAGAGCTGAAGGCAGCACTGGTTTGAGGCCCTGGAGCTTGGGTCGTAGTAGCTGGGAAGCTGTCAAAGCTTGATGAGGTAGTTGTTGGCTGTTGACCAAAAGTATCGTAGGGTTTCTGGGGAAACCCGGCAGGCTCATGACTGCTTGTCGGAGGGAATCGGGCATAAGGCTGATTACTTGACGGCGCTTGTGGCGCTGTAGGATGATTAGCTGTGGGCGCCACCTTGGGGGAGGAGGGGGGAACATACGCTGGACAACTGATGAGGCAGGACCAGTGGGCGGCGCTACGGGTGTCACTAATACACAATGAGTTCTATGATTCTTCTCTGACGGGGGACGGGGAGATATACCGGCTGCGCTGGGAGCCTGAGGCTGAGATGTTGTAGGTTTTTGAGCAGAGGGGAATGAATCAGGAACTGATGTGGGCTGCGCAATAGGAGGGAGAGAGGCTCGAGGCGCTGCTGGCGACTCGGCAGGGGGCTGGGTTCGAGTTTCGGGATCTTCACGATCGCCGTCGATGTCGTCCTCAGCTCCGTTGAGGCTGAAAGCACCGAACTGTACCGCAGCGCGGTCAACTTCGCGATTTCCAGGCATACGAACTGCCTCTTCTTGTTCTAAAAGGCGTCGCTGGTAGCTAGGCATGCGGGCTGGAGGGCGTTCGGTTGCCTTTAGTGCGGTGGCTGCGTAACCGCTAGCGGCAGGCCGGGCGGCTTGATGCTGGGCCTGTGATGCGGACAGAGGTGTTACAGCGGCGCTAGGTTGTGCGAGTTGGCGGGCGTCCCAGGAGTCAGCTGCGGTGCTGGCTGCGGTCGCAGTTGTTGGAGGGTGCGATTCGTCAGGAAGCAAATCGAGATTTCCCTTCGTGAGATCATCCTCAGGCGGGGGTAGTGCAACTTCGGGTTCGATGATCTTGACTATTTCTGTGGGTTCTGGTTGTTCGACAGGCGCCTCGGTGGGCGCAGGCGGCTCTTCAACTTGTGGCTCGGGTTCAGGCTCTGGGACAACAGGTTCAGTGGGAGGTAGAGGTTCGATGACTTCGACAGGTTTAGGTACTGGTGCCTCTTTTGGCTTGGGTGCAGGCTTGGGGGCGGTCGACTGTCTAAGCATGCTTGCCCAGGTCTTTGGAGCAGCTAGAGTAGTGGCGGGCTTGGGGGCAGGTTCAGAGGTAGCGACGGGAGCGACAGGAGCAACGGGGGCGTTATCATTTGTGGAATCGGTAGCAGCGGAAGTCGGGTTGGTCCATTCGGTCGAGTGTGATTCATCGGTAGTAACAGCACTGCCCCATACAGAAGCTTCCTCAGTCGGGACCGACAACTGGTTATCCTTGGCACGGTGACCATTGGTAGTCGCGTGAGCAGTGCCGCGACCGCGGCCACCGCGAGCTCTCTCGTTGCCACGAGCACGTCCACCTCGGCCACCATCCGAGCGACCACCACGGGCAGGTCTGCCGTTACTAGATGATTCAGCAGCACCAGTCGAGGGAGCGTCAGATTTGGTCTTGGGTCGTGTGGCGGGCTTCTTTGTCTTTGAAACCTCGCCCCATTGAGAGATTGTTCCTGCGATTAGGCTTCATGTCAGTACAACCAGGAAACCAACAAAGGATGTATGGCTTGAACGATTGCGGGAGAAACATAGAAAAGCTGACATAGGAGCGATACAAGGGGAGAAAAACGAAAAGAGAGAGAGAGAGAGAGAGAGAGAGAGAGAAGGCGGGAGACACACCATCAGCAATTCGGGTGGCTGTAAGCTCAACATCGCCATCAGTTTCCTTCAGAGCGTAAAGAATGTCGGCATCAGACCAGTCTTGAAATAGTTCCTTGATCATTCCAAGCTTATCGCCGTATAGCTTTCTTAGCTGAGCAATATCTCCATCGTCGTCAACGGCAGCGGGTTCCGTGGTAACGGTTTTGTCACCGTTAGCCCGTCGTGCAGTCGTGTTGCGACCGCCAAAGCCTCCCCGGCCGCCTCGACCGCCGCCCCTGCCCCGAGTAGTTGGGTTTTGCGACCTGGTTTGTACTTCAGCCATTTCTATGGTGAAGTTGTGGAATATGGATAAGTGAGGTCCTTCGTAAAGAAGGGAGACGATGGTTGGTGGTGATCAAATCGGAAGTACCAACACACACGCGTGGATCAGGGTGGGATTCACACGATAGGGCACGACTCGGCAGAGAGACGGTAGAAATGGTGTCGCTGACACAAGGTCAATGGGCTATAGCTGGAGATGGCGAAGTAATCGTCAGTACGGGACCAGAGACGAGATTAGGGGGAGGCAGCATGACGGTGTAGAGACAAACAAGGGAAGCAGAGCAAGGCTGGGCGAGGTCAGCAGGTTGGATTTGCAGTGTACTGACTTTTCCGAGGACGTGGCGTGACGAGGTTATGACTGGAGGACCAGCCAATTGTCTGCTGACAACGGCAATCACACGCTTTTAGATGGGATGCAGAGTCCTCGGCGACGCGACGCAGCGATCAACGGCGATAATAATTGTTGTTTTTGTTTCGGGTTATTGTGGTGAAGGTAGAGGTGGAGGAACGATGGTGGCAAGGTCAATCATGGGAAAGGTACACACCAGTAAGAACCTGGAGAGAGAGCTGGGGGGCCTTTTTCGTCTGTCAAGGCTTTGCTGCAAGCGGTACCGAAGAGGAATGGGGCTATTTGCTATTGAGGCTGTGGACTCAGGCAGGGAGGGCTTGTTTGGGGGGGGCGCGCTTGGGGGCAGGCAAATGGAAAATCTGGGGCTGGCAGTGGCTGGCAGAGACTGGCCGTCAGCTCGCGACAGGTGATGGACCCAATATAGAGTAGGTACTTAGACGTAAATATCGTTGTTGGTCTAGTACATTGAACCTTGCGTAACCTCAGGGCAGGGATGGGGATACCTTGCACTGATGGGACAATTACATGTAGGCACTCCACTCACCTTTTTTAAAAGGTTTCGGGATGGATTAGGTATCTTGGATTCCTCCTGTTCAATACGCAAGGAGGTAGGGAGGGATCTGACCCAATTTAGGTACGTGCTTCTTCCCCTAGTCCAGTGCACAAGTACTCAACCAAAGCAGACTTAATGTAGGTACAAACAATGCTCAGCTTACTAGTATATGGGCATCTTTTTTGAGAAGGGTGCACAGGTCTCACAATCTAGGAATATCTTAAAGCTACCTCGGTGCAAAAACGAGTGTTTAGAAAGGCTGATACAGTGTTATACTACTGGCATACTTTCGTACAAGGTATCTCGGTTAGTACTAGGTACCTAGGTATCTACCTACCTCAATTACACTACCTGGTATGTAGGTAGCCGATCGACGTGATGTCACTATGTAATTACGATACTAGGTAGGTTAGGTAGGTACTGTTTCTTTTTACAGACTTGGCCTTTTTATATTTTTATTGTAAATAGGTACTTAGTTCGATACAGAGACTGCCTTACCTCTTATCTCAGAAATTAGCCCACCGTGCTAACTGGGTAGGTATTCAAAAGCAATTCTTGCATACAGCCAGGTAGCTAGATTACCTATTAAAGCTGGCAATGAAGCACTGGCCAGCCCGTCCCTTGCTCATAGCAATGGAGCCTTCATAATGGCAGGATAGTACCTAGTACGTACTTAAGTAGTGCAGTAGAGAATGTACCAGGTATCATAATAACATTGTTGTCAAGTTATTGTACTAACTACTTACCGAGAATACTCGTATCTCTAACAAGGAGGGAGAGGTATTTGAAGAGGGGTTTTGCCAGTATGACATATTTTACTTCTTTCCAAGGTTGTCTTTTTATTTGACTGGTCTTACAGTCAATTTAAAATTTCAAGCTGTGGTACCAAAGATCCATGGTCATGTGTAGGTATAAATTACCTAATGCTACATATGTCTTGTCATGTATCTCCACTTCGTGGGGGGGTCAGGGATTCGAGTCACGTGCGTGTACCTCGTCCTGCTGCCCCAGTTCCAATTCTAGGTTAGGTTGGCAAGGATGGGGTGATGGTGGGCTGAGTCGGCAACTCCATCATTTGTCCCCATAGACCCTGATCTCGAACTCGAACTCAGTTTCGTCACCACCGGCACAAGGTCGACAATGGTTGTCCGAACACCACCCCTCAGCTCACTGAGGTTCCTGCCACAGATCCATCACCCTCTGCCGCTGAGCCAGCGCGAGTCCCAGCAACTCCTCAAAACAATCACGAGCTCGTTTCGCAAGAACCTCGACAGAGCGCATCCATGGGAGACGGCCGAGACATCCACGAACACGCCGACAGACTCACGACCGGGCTCGGCTGAATCCCCGTCTACAACTGGCCATCGCCCAACCGACCGTCATCTGCGCGCCATTCTTTCCAATCCTCTTTTCGCCCAACCGCACAATGCCAACCTCAACACATTTCCAACATCTCTACACCCTCCTCGCAACAACGCCTTCGACGTTTTTGATTCGGCTGTGTCGAAAGGTCTGATGACTCCGCGCCGCGCTGCCGGCTTTTTAGCTACGATACGAGCACAACTCGTAGCTGAATCTCCCGATAATATCCGCCAAAGAATGGGCGCGTCGGGGGGTGGGCTCTGTGTATTGCGGTGGCTCCGCGCTTCCGGGCAAGAAAGTGATCTTCATTTCCTCAGTGACCATGCTCTGCTCAAAGTCATAGTACCGTTTTTGTATGCCGAAGGCCTCCAGGAGGTTGCTTGGAGCTGGTTAGCGCAGCTGGCTGCCCGGGCAGCCGAACTAGAGTTCGAGAAAACTCCCGGCAAGGTCAATGCTCGAACCTTGTCCAGACTAATGTCCGCCATTATCGACGAAAATACCGAGTCGGGCTCGCCGTCCTCAATTAGTCTAGATAGTTCTTTTGCGGCGCTAGCAAAAGCTAACGGCATGCTTCCACGTGAGAATCCCGCTGCCACCGCTGCTGTTAAAAAGTCATGGGTTAAGCTCTCGTGGGCATCGACTGTCGATGCCGTGGGACGCCGCAAGCCGTCTGTGCCCCTATTTGAAAACTTCGTCGACATTGGAAGACCGTTGAATCTTCCCCTCCACCTAGCGCATTTAGATCTCCATCATCCGACTACCCCCACTCACTCCGCCGCAGTTGAGTACCTTCGCCTCCGGCGGCAGATAGTGGAAGACATGTCCAACATGAAACCATCGATGCAGCAACGAGTCTTATGTCTAATATTAGACGTTGCTGAGAGGCTCAAACAAACTGGTCAAGTTGCTGAAGCGCCTTGGGTAGAGCGTCTAAGGAGCGCTATTTACGAAAGACTCAACCTTGGGGTTTTGAATATTCAAATAGGAGATTCTCTAAACTCCACCATCCCAATTCAAAAGGGATTCTCAATAACGAAATCACGTCTCGGCGTTTCGGTATAGCATAATTATGGAGATATCATGGGGTTGGCGTTCCGGTCGAGAGGGTTTACCTGTTTCCAGAATCTACAAGTATATATACCTATACTGCTCCGAAAAACTGCAAATAACACAGTGGGTTGGCCGTAAATAGTTTCGCCATATGAGGAGCATATCCAAACTACTTTATTATCTAGCAATACAAGTGATACGCACTTTCCAAATATTCCTTCTATTCAACATCCCCTAGAGCAAATTCTCTTTGAGTGTCGGTAGTCATGACCTGTTATATTTGGTGGATATTATCACAGATGAAGATTGGCACAGTACCCGGGCGAAGTGAGTGTAGTTACACATCTTCATTCCTCCATCTCCGAACCCAGGTCCAGATCCAGGGCTTGGCTCATCACTACTGGTCATAAATTTGAGATGCAGTTGTCCAACGCAGGAGAAGTGGTCCTTGTCGTTATCGATGGTGCCACGACTACCCGGACCGCGAGTAGGATTACAGTCTTTCTTGCGCAGCTTTCCGCCACCGGCCGCTGCTGTTGCCATGCCGCCGTGCTCGAAGTCATCTTCGCTGTACCTGTTGACTACTGCTATGTGCCTCTTGTAGGCGCGAACTAGAATCCCAGGTCGACGGCTAACAGACCGGCCATCCCCGCAATGACACCCGCAGCTATAGTGCTGCCCCGACGGGTATTGGCGCTATATGACGAGCCTGTGTCTGCACCTCGGGAGTTCGTCACGGTTGCTGTGGACGCCGTCCCCGTGCCCGTCACCGTGAAACCCGGAGGCACACCCGTCTTGAACGGACCGTCTGTTGCGGGGCCCGAAGCGGGCTGTGTGGCCGTTGCGCCACCATCTGATGACCCGCCAATAACCACAATCTGCTCGTCCCGGGCTGCGCACGAGTGTCCTGCGCGAGCGGGTGGCTCGTTGCTCGTTGTATCGATTTTGATCCACGTGAATGATCGGATCGTCAGGATCCATACGTCAGTATACTGCTTCTACGGGAATTCAGAGTTAGTAGCTGTCGTTTGTAGTAAGCAATACCTGATTAGGCACATTATGCTACCGAGACGCGTCACATGCGGGCGGGAGAGAGACCCCAGGGTGCTGACCTGTTCTCCTACCGGTAGCAGGTTCTGTCCACCGTACATATAAATGTTGAAGGAGTTTACGTCCAACGCCGAAAACACAACGGCGCAGGGATTGACGTGCACTTGGGGCTTCTCGTTGCCGGATCTCTCCTGGTGGTACCACTGACTGCTCGCGATATCGTACACGTCGATGGTAGTCATGGATGAGAAGGCGTCCGTTGTGTCGTTGTCGCCGACCACGCCACCCCCAAGACCCAGCAAAATCCCACCCAGGTCCCAGCCGGGCACGTACACAAGGACGCCGTCGGCACGTTCTGCGAACCTGATTTGATTGTGCTCTCCAGCCCGCGTAGTATTGTAGTATGTGCCGCTGTCTGGCGCGCCCGAGTTTTGGAGCCCGTTGACTTGTATGTTTGAGTAGCCAGGATGTGTGAATTCGAAGAGACTCTTTAGGTACACTCGAGGGATCTGGTTGGACCATCTCGGCAGTATCGCCCAGTCAACGTGGCCGCCAAAGTACCAACTCCGACCCAATTCTGGAACTGACACACCAGCTCCTTCCGCGGCACGATGTACGGATGCATGCCCTGGATCGGAATATTTGCCAGCAGACGTTTTACGGCCTCAAAATTCGGTCCAGGTCGACGACTCTATATCATACATCCACGTTGAGACAGGCAGTGGCTCGGGTGATGGAAAATCGAACCCCCCCCCTTACAGATACAGATGGTCAAATAATAAAACGTACCATTCAGTACAGCACCTGTTATTATTAACACCTACTTGACCCATAACCCGCCTATCCGACAATACTAACTTTGCCCAGCCCATCTCTTACACACACATGCCGAGCCATTTGCACGATCTTCTAGTGCAGATGTGACCATCGGTTCCCGAATTACACCCGCATCTGCACCGTTTATTTCAACCTTGTCACAGCCAGTATTATCGCCTCTGGCAGGTAGAATAACCGCGATTAGTAAGGCGATCGAGGTAAATCTGTGGATTCCCGCTATTGGAGCGGGAGGCGCAGTTGCAGCTGATTTGATCTTTTCGGTCGTTTTTCCGGTATCAACTTCGAGAGCCATCCAGGCTGTTCCCGCGTCGACTCCCCTCCACCAGCGTCTTTGCGCTCGGGTGCAGATTCCGACACTCGCCTTGTCGTCTCGCTAACCTGTTTCTCCTCAAAGCTCTGCCTCCTGACCGAATGCTCAGCGTTCTCCACATCATCGCCATCCAACCCCATTTCGCGGAACACCGACTTCCTCCCTTTGCAGATTTTACCGCTTCTCACAAAGCTCACGAATCTGGATCCCTCTGCTAGCCTGTCGGAAGTGATTTGGGAGTTGAAACGGGGGCGTTCGAATCTGGGACGCTGTTCGCCCGGATCTGAAGTGCTATGTCGAGCTTGAGTGGACGTCATGACGAGAAGGTGCGTTCACGTGTAATTGAGTTGTTGTCATTTAGTTTAGTGATGCAAAAGGTGGGAAAGGGTGGCATGAGACACATGAGGTCACAACTGGCTTTTAATAACCCTATACTTTGCAAGGCATGTAGATCATTGGCAGAGTCATCGACGATCACCGCCTAACCGTATTCTCCCAGCCAATTTATTGCGGTACTAATTGGGGACTTTATTCGAGAACTGGGCTATACACAAGCTATGGATCTCGATAATACCCCTAATTCTGCCCTTAACAGCTTTTTGCAACAGGGGCGTAAAGTAGACCCTACTCGACCACCCAGGTACATTATCGTACCATACCTACCTACCTAATCGGCGAGTCCTCATATTCACCGCTTTGCAGAGCACGTTGGACAATTAAATCTACCCCGGACTGTGGCAAGAGTAGCTCCTTTCCTTCGTCACCTAGTTCTGAACCGAAGTCGTTCATTGCCGTTTTAGGATCGCCTCTCCTAAATGTCATGGTTTGATTGGTTCCTATCCGTGCAGGGGCATCTTGGAAATGACGACACGATCCCTCGATCTAGTTTCACACCCGCAAACAGGAACAAACTAAGACCTTTCATTCGTAGGCGCTCGGGGCATAACATCCAGCCGATTATGCAACGCATCGGGAAGTAGAGAGCTGGCAGGCAAAGAAACAAACAAACCTTGGGCTAGCAGCCACGTCGTGCACTGCCTCCAATCCCTCATTACATGTAATACTAATTATGGTTTAGCACAAGATATCTGGATAGTTTTAGTACCTAGCTTGTGTATTAGGACTTGTTATTGCAATTGGTTGGACAGCAGACGTTGTGGATGGAATGGAGTAGGTAATTGACATGGAATCCACCCGCATTCACTCAGAAATCCGGAGAAATACCTAACTAAGGATAGTGCTAGAGCCTGGGATTTGCGTCAATGTATACAGGCAGGTAACAACACTCGGGATCAGAGCACCACTATATCACATTACTTCGTTCCGACCTTGCCTAAATAAATTGATATTGGTCTAATCTAAAGGGCTCGTTGAAGTCTAGATAAGTCATAACACGTCTCATCATCGGACGCTTAGCAAGTGACCAGGTTACATTGTATGTGGCGTCCACTCCTTTCTCCGCGCCCTAGTCTGTCCAATGCTAGCAAACCCGGTACTCAGGCTCCCCGGCCGTCACAAACCCGGCCACGTTGGCTGTACACGTGCGGCTATAATTATCAAAGCTTTCCTCCGAGTACCAGGCCACATGCGGCGTCGTCACTAAATTGAGGTCCGCCGTGTCCGCAGCAAGCAAGACGTTGCTAGCCGGTTCCGCCGGCTCCTGAGAGTACACATCGGTGCCGGCGCCCGCGATCTTGCCTTCCCTCAGCGCAGCGACGAGGGCCTTCTCGTCCACGATCCCACCCCGCGACACGTTGATCAGCAAGGCGTACGGCTTCATCAGGCTGAGTTCCGCCGAGGAGATGAGGTTAAGCGTCTCGGGCGAACGCGGGAGACACACGATCAAGACCGAGGACTCGCGGATGGCCGTTTCGAACGGGACGCGGCCCTCTGGCGCCGACGCGCCCTTGCGCCCGGCCACGAGGGTCTTCATACCCAGCACTTTGGCCGTCACCTCGACGTTCCTCCCGATTGCACCGTACCCGATGATCCCGAGGACCTCGTCGCGGCACGTGCACGGCGGCTTGTCGTCGGGGCCGTCCATAGTGCTCTGCTGCGAGCCCTTGGCCGCCCAGTCGCCTGCGCGCGTGAGCGAATGCGTCAGCATGATGGAGCGGCGCGTTGCGAAGTACAGCGCCAGCACGTGCTCCGTCACCGTGGTGACGTTGCAATGCGGCGTGTTGCCCACGACGATGCCTCGCGCTCGACACGCTGCGAGGTCCACGGTGTCTGTGCCTGAGGCGATCACAGATACCACTGCATGAGGTTCGCGGTCAGCAGGAGTTGTGGTCTACGTTAAACATCTCTTTCGAATGCTGTGTGGGTGGTGCGGAAGCCATTCAGCAGGTAGATAGGGCAGGTCTTCGTACTCTTCAGATGCGGAGTTGCCTCCGCACTCAGGACCTCGGCCGTCAACGGCAGGATCGTCAGAATCACGACATCGGCATCCCGGATCCTCTCCGCTATCTGGTCCGGTCTCGTTCGCTCGTAGTTCCGGAATTCGCAGGTGTGAGGTGCGGGAAGAGTGAAATTGGGTAGGGGACAGAAGAACGTCTCCAATGCGACGATGACCCAATGGGTTTGCGACGGGGTCATCGCGCTTGGTTGTCAGAGGTGCGACGGAAGACTTGGAGTATCAACGACTGTTGGCCTCTTCAGGTATGCTTGACAAGTTCTAGCTAGTGAGCTAGATTCGCTGAAATATATTCTCGTTCTGGGACCGAGCTTCGGCCATGTCGTGGAAGGGCGCATTCATGTTAGGGCCGAACGGAAGTCCCCGCATCGTCGATTTTCGATTCAATCTGATTATCCTTCGAGTTCATGAGCGGCACAATGACTGGCCTCACTTTAAGTAAGCGATGCGCTTTATAGCATCTTTTCTATACCGCATCTGTTACATTACGATCTTGCTCAATGCTGGGTGTATTAATTACCTACTGAGTATTCGCCGCTTCCTCGATGCGTACAGCAGCGGCGCGCTTCGCGCAGGTCTTGCCGCTTCTGAGATATCTCTCCTTGGGCTTGCTCTCTCGAGGTCACTATACATCTCGTGTTATGATTATATTCCTTCATGCGATTTAAAAAAGAATAATGACTTGGGTGTCTTTCTAGGTTGTTGTCCGGTGATTTTATAAAACATTAGGCTCAGTAGATATTACAAAAGTCCCGTATAACCGATGGAGAACCTTAGCCCTAACATGACCTGTCATATTGCAGAGAGTTGGGGAAACAAATGAGCTTGGTAATAGCTAAGAATAAGAAAAAAAAAAGGGCCTAACATTGTGCAGGACCAAAAAGATAAAGTCAGGACTTGCTGTTATTGTTTGTCCGACAGTTGGCCGACAACGACAGGACTCGAACCTGTGACCCCGAAGGGATATGATCTCTAGATGCATATAATGCTTAGATGCATTTCTAGTCATACGCTTTAACCACTCAGCCACGTTGCCTTTCTCTGATGAGTTGATTGATGATTGCTGTCGTGCAGAGTGGATTTATGTATGGTTTGCTTTGCAGTAGTGTGGCAAAATGATGAATGTGCAGATGTGATTGGTGCGAATGCTGAGATACCGCTAAGATACCGCTACCTAGCCTATGCGCGGCTCCACTCCGGGGCATGGGTGTGTGGCTATGCCACGTCCCTGGGGCTGGTGGCCTAAGCCACAACCAGACCCCCTATTCCGTTCCTACTACCTTACCTATAGAAGTCGGGAGGTAGTCTGCTCATCACAGGTATGCTGTTATTGAATTAGGTGGAGAATTGCCCCTTGTTAGGTAGGTCAGATTCTTATACACTGTCCCCGTACCTTTCCTACAATAGCTAGAGCGACTTCATATATAAACATTTTTTTGCAATATGGAACACTCGGTACGAAGGTCTCTGCCGACCGCCCTCCGTCCCAGCCGCCGCTGTTCGGTTTTGCCCAGAGCACCGTCGAACTCTCGGAACACCCTACTCGCCCGTCCTGCTCCGGACGATACCGTCTCTGCTTCGTCCATACCCCATCCCCCTTCTTCAACGCCCTGGGCCTACCGATCTGTTCTGGAGTTGTGCTGCTAAAAGCCTATGCCAACAACTAACAATAGGTTCCGAAACTATACAGCAATCCTTCTTTGCCTTACGTTTGTTTGATAGGCGTAAGAGGTTTGTTTTTTCCTGCAGTCATCTTCCCACCTGCAAGTCGGTCGGCGTCTTGCAATGGCAACACGATGTCGCTGTAAACAGCTTGGCGGAAGTCATCGTTGTCCAAAGACAAGCTGCTGGCATTGAGATCACATTTGATGCAGTGCTCCACGACCTTCTTGAATTCAGGGGAGCCAATCCACTCGATTCGTTTTAGTATCCCTTCGATCCTAGCAAAGCCTTTGGCAGTCGTATAGTCGAATATGTCTTCGAGCGGGACATCGCTCAAGTCAACCCCTTCGTCATTCCAAAACTCGTATACTGGCTTCCACAGCATAACCTCCACCAGAAAGACACCCAGGTAGTATAGTATTGGCACGCCTGTTTCTTCGCTTGAGGGGTCATGGTTGGGTGCTGTTGTCGAGCCCTCCTTGTCGTGAAGCGACTTCTTTGCCAAGTAAATCTCATCGAAATCCACGTTCCCATGGCGCGAGATGAGGAACACGTCCTTTATCGTAAGCGTACCGGGCATCCATAGCGTGTTGTGCATGAATAATACACTAGAAGCTGCCGTGGCGGCAATGTGGTACTTTCGAGCGAGCGAGGGCCGATGCGTCAGGGAGAAAACGTCCCTTAGGTGGACCGTGATACACTCGTCGTTATCATAAGAAGATCTGAAGGGAAGCACTTCAAATCTCCGTCGATTTTGAGTCGTCTCATCAAGCAGGTACCCGTAAGGGTCCTGATATTTGACATCTGGCCGCTTGCCGCTTAATGTGCGACAAATGTCCTTGACTTGCACAAGTTGCCGAGTCTCTGGTGGAAGCGACGAAACGTGCCCAACGGGGTCGGTAATGGTTTGATGGGAAGCATCAAATCCTCGACCAGCCGTCAATCCACCCCTATCTAGTCGCGAAGGGTATCCCACTACGGGTGTAGTCGTATCAGCATCGAAAAATTTCACGTGCGCAAACCTAGGCTTCTTTATCACCACATCGGTAGCCGCAGGAAGCACGGGTGCTGTATGCACTATAGGAACTTCTGCTAATCGGAGGACAAGTTCATCCCACACCCAGCTGCTATGTGTTTTCCCTTTAGCATCCTGTGGATTATTGGCCAATACAAGATGGAAATTCAGTCGCTTAACTAGCGCCTCTTCATCCTGCACCCGTCCTGTAATTCTTGGCGTAGGGAGGCCGAAACCTACGCCGTGCGATTGAGCACAGGTACAAGACAGGCTAGATCTCAAGGCGTTATAGATACTTCTCGATACTGCTTGTAACAAGCTGAACAGCTTCTCTTGTGAACGAACCTTCCGATAGGGCTCATTTCGCAGGTTACCAGTCATCATCAGATCAAGTTTCTGATTGATATCAGCCAGTCTTTTCAAGGAGTCCTCGTGAGTGGAAAATTGTAAAGCGATCTTGATCATGTCCCGCTTACCAATCGCCCCGTCGTCGATTTTAATCTGTTTCAACTTCTTAGCACTAAAATCAGGAAAGTCATCCCACCTGTTTTGTCAGATGAGGCTTGAGATACTAGTACCGTCTACCCCATGCTCTCTACTATCTGAAGCTTTCGGATTCTAGAATGGGACTGACCTCAAAATCTGGTCCAAGACCTAGCTTGGACCTTATCTCTTCGACTGCCTCCTTCATAGATTGTACTAGCACCTTGAAATCCTTCAGCGTGTGGTCAAGCCTTCGCTCGACAAGGGCCTTAGTGTCGGGGTCCTGCCATAATGGCCCGAAAGGTTCCGCAAGCAGAGGCTTCATGTCTTTGGCGTCTATGATTCCCCCCAGCAAGGTCTCGCAGGTGTTCCTTAGTATGGTCTGCTCGGTGCTGAGGGCTGTGGCCAGCGAGTGCATCACCTTTGCGCGACGCCGCACTATCTGTATCGTTTTTATTCCACGCTCATAGTGCTCGAGAGCGGAGATGAGAAGGGGGATAGCACCGAGGACAATACCGACAACTTCAAAGCCTGACATTCTGACGGCTTCAACGTGCGACTCTTGCACAGCCGGTGCGAAACCCCTACCACAAAAGAGCTCTATACTCCGACGCTATGTATCAATAACGAGGTAGGAACAGATAAAAAGAAGGGTTCCTTGGAAAGCGGAGGGGTTCTGCGGCTGAAAACTCATTACGGCAAAGTAGACCGTAAGCGAGCTGAGCGGAGTCATGCACTGTAACCCTACCTACTACGCCGACGTAATCATGTAAGCCCATGAGGGGTGAGCCTGATTCCTTGTAGGCGACTTAACCGCGCTGCAAAGTCAGTTCGCATCGAAGCCTGCCAAACATCTCATTCAAACCCGCCAACATAGGCTATAGAAGAGTCCTTTCTTGATTCTCGAATAAGTTGATTCGCGCTTCGGATGTAGAAATGGCCTCCGAGCCGGCCACGGAGTCTATCGCAAACCGCGTTGCGAAGAGTTTGGCCGCATTTGAAGCAATTGATACAGTTGAGACCCAAGCAGAGCCTGGCGACTCTCAATTTGTCTGGGTGCGAACGATAGGCGACCAACTGTCCAAGTTCAAGCTATGGGCCGGCAATATAGGGGCGCATCGAACCGGACGGAGTTCTTTAGATTATCGTCTCCGAGACTCGTCTCACCTCCACACTCAGGTAATGAGGCTGCTTGGCGATTTAATTGCCTCGTTGAATGAAGGTCTGATACGAATCACTTCCGAGATGTAAACCAATCTCTGACGGGGTCCAGTGCATGCAATCCTATCCGGAGAAACACTCCCGTGGGATCAGGACTTGGGGGAAGCGGATGAACTTGACGAGGAGCTCAAGGATCTGCTCATGAACGAAGATTTCGAATTCAACTCGGAATTAGGCCAGTTGACGAAAGAAATTACCGACGTCGTTGGCAATTTGCTACGACTTTCGATATCGCTCCGCAATCCTGCGCCACACGACCGCTTCATGTCGACTGAATACGCAAAGGTCCACTACCTCGAAGCAAACGATAAAGCCCATGTGGAAGCCAAGTTCCCAAGTGCGAGTCAAACCTTGATCATAAGGTTGGGTCAAGCATTATCCCAGAGGCGACAGTATTTCAGATACCGGGAATCACATCATGAGAAATTGGCTCGCGGGTTGTTTGATTCCGGACGGTCTGAAGCCGGTGCGCAGAGCACAGTCGCATCATCTATTCCTATAGCAATGAGAGGCCCTGGAGCTACACCAGTATTTGGAGAACTCGACGAAGATGAACGTTCCGACACAGGTTTCTCTCAAACCTCTTTCGCTACCACTGCTCCAGAGTCTGACCGTCTAAGGATACCGCCTTTACCGAAAAGAGCCTACGATGGTCCGTTTGAGTGCCCATTCTGTTTCATGCTGATCTCAGTGAGTAGTACATATCAATGGAAGTAAGTGCGCTATGATAAATTCACTTGCTAGGTTGGACAGGTGCTTATAAAGACAGGAAACACGTTCTGCGCGACCTACGGCCATATATTTGTTTGGCCGAAGACTGTACAGCAGCTAGTAGAGAATACGGTCGCCGCCACGAGTGGATGGACCACATGTTCCAGAAGCATTGGAAAAGTTGGGCATGTCCATATCAGTGCGGATTGGATGGCACAACTGAAACAAACTTACGCCAGCATATTACCAGGATCCACGGATCCAAAACGGACATGGAGCTCGATGCGATGATTGCAAGATGCGGTCGAACTCGATCAATATCTCCATCCTCGCCTGTCGAGTGTCCCCTTTGCCAAGATGCCTTGGAGTCAGTTCAGCAATACCAGCGGCACGTGGGTCGCCATCAGGTCGATTTGGCCCTTTTTGCCCTTCCGAAAATTGAAGACGACGACGACGACGACGACGACGACGAGCCTGATGAAACAAATGAAGACCATGAAACCATATCTACACACAGCGGAAGCTATTCTGAAGCAATGAGTGGCGGCATCTCCCCCTGGGCATTAGGCTCACCGGCTGTATCTATTACCGGAATTCACGAAGTACCCGAAGCAATGAGTGGCGACAGCTCCCACTCGCCAATAGCCTCACCGCGCACACCTATTATCGGAATTCACGAAGTACCCGAAGCAATGAGTGGCGACAGCCCCTACTCGCCAATAGCCTCACCTCCTTCATCTATTATCGGAATTCACGAAGTACATGAAACAGAGATTGTCGACAATGAGGCAGAGGGGCAGGATAGTGAGCGGTCCGCCGATGAAAGCGATGATGTTGAGATTAGAGTTCGCGAAGCTGAAATTCGCCATAGTCGATATTTCGATAGTGAGTGATGATCTCTCGTTCGATGGTGACCGGTTTGGCTGTGGGCAGCAGAGGGGGCGGCTCCCCCGCGAATCTAGGTGTCTGATCGTCTAAGTCCTCCTTTGCTAATACCTAGTGTAGGCCGCGTGCGGGCGGAAGGATCTAACATGCGGGACCGTGGATTTGTCGATAAACTTGATGATGCCGAGCAGGAACTTGGGGTTGTACACCCCCCAGATTCGCCGGAGGAGCCAGCCCCTGCGGCGCCCATAGCCGAACGCTTCCCCCCCTCCACCCACATCATCATCACCGATGGCGTCCCGCACGACTCTGAATCTGATGAAGAGGATAGCCGTACATCCCACGATCAGCACAATTCTCTCGCCTTACCTAGCATCTCACGCGAACGAGAAGCCGCTCGGAAGGAATCCGAGCTTGAGCGTGAGAAAAAGGAACTTGAAGAACTTAAACTCGCCGCCAAGATTGAACAAGATGAGAAGCGTCGCGATCGGACCGCGCGCGAGGAGCACGAGCTGCGCGAGGCCAGGAAGGAGCTCGACGCTATTCGTGAGAAGTCGGAGCGCGAAGAGCTAGAGTACCGTATTAAGCAGAGGATAGAGCTTGATCGTTTGTGGGAGGAGGAAGCCGCCCTCGCCGAAATGGAGAACCGCGAGAGGGAGGCTAAAGAGGCTATTGAGAAATATAAAGAAGAAGCTGAGCGCGACCTAAAGGAAAAAGAAGAGGCCGAAAAGCGTAGCCGCGAGTATGAGCAGCGCCTCCAGGAAGAGTTGCTCAAAGCCGGTCTCGACGAGAACGAAGTCTCAGCAATAATACAAGGTAAAAAGGCCAAGGGTTTATAAAGAAAGGCCACGATCCATACACACGAGCATGGCGCGCATCTAGATAGGGACCTGGCATACGGCGAGTGGGAGATATAGGCCGGCACTCTTGTAACAAGGGCTTGGAGAATTCTCGATATAGTAAAATGTGGAAGGTTGTACTTGTCGAGCTCTCCTTCTCCCCTTCATTCCAGCAACGCGGACGGCCCAAGGTCTTTAAAGTCGAATAAATCTCCCGATCAAGTCACCAAACCACTTGATTGAAGCCATGTAAATTGTCCATGTTCTAACAAGTTCTATTACCTCTGCTAGGGCGATTGTCTGCCTGCCTGTCTTCCCGTTGAGCGGCCATTTCATCCGTTAGTGTCGCAGTACGTATATAATAGCTGCAGACAGGTCAAGCGGCCGGCTTAACTACGTTCTACTTTTGCTAGTAGTGTTGCGGTATGGTGCTGCAGTTCTGTTTTGTGGCAACTAGCTTGGTTCTGCTTAGATCTGGACCGTGTCACGTCATAAATCTGACACCCTTGCTTCCTTACGAAATCAGAGCGGCGCGATATCACTTTGATTCTCATGCTTCGTCCTCATCACCCCGCCGACGACTCGTCCAGTTGCCGCTTTAAGATGATGATGTCGAGATGTGCGTTAGTTCTAACTTGCTGCGCTAACCCTTGTTTGGTACGTTGAGACGATGGTAGGGCCACAATACGCCTGGAATACATATGGGTTCTGACGAATGTTTCTAGCTTTGATCATTTTCAACATTCAAGCCATGGGTCACGATACCACACCCTTCTCGGGGATATGAGTGATCAGAGCCAAAGCTAACAGGAAGCTACTTTTCATCTCCAACTCGAGAATATCTAGAAATTGGCGGAGACAAATAGCGCGGCCTTCCATGAGACCGTGCATCAGTTGGTGCAGTACCCAAGTGACTGTCGGGAATAATCTTTTAGCCCGTCATAAGGCTCCAAGCCAAGACGAATACGACGACTTTGGTATCTAGCGAAGTTACCAATAATCAGAGGTCTACATCTATAACAAGAGAAAACATATATGACGAAAAGACCATGCTATAGGTGACTAAAATAAGGCGTTATCAAAAAAGAAACTTCTTTTTTTGTGTTATCTGCAAATTCGAATCGGCATAAGCTGTACAATAGATCTAGTTTTGACCGCTCTAGATCGCGAAGGGGGCAAGAATCAATCAGTCAATAGATTTACCCTTATCCTCAAAACCTCTATTCTGTAGGACGCCTCACAGTGATCCTGCCATTGTTATAGTCAACTTTACCACGCTATAACCTAGAGTAAAACATTCTAAGCCATCTGGCGGACTTCGGCTGGAAAGAATTGAAACGATGGGATCATTCGTGCTGGGACCATAATTATAAAGGAGTGCTGAGAATACGAGCGGGAAATCAAAGACCTAAGAACGGAGAATGGAGAGAAAAATATTACTAGCAATTTATATAAAGTCACGATGACGGTGAGCTAACGGCGGCATGGTTATAGCGATATCCATATTCACATATATGTATTGTTGGATATATGTTATCCCTTGTTGGACCGATTAGTTGGTCTCCTTCAAGCACACAAATATACCAACAATAGACAACTCAGATTTATCGCAACTTTAGAGAAAATGCTATGTGACCACTTAAAGCGATATAATTGAAGATTTAGCTGTTTTATGAACATATACAGTGCTAATTTGCAATAATGTCGAACTCTCCGAGGAACTATTAGCCTTGAAGGTCTTTCCAATTAATTCATGAATTTCCCAGATATCTAGAGGGGTGGGTCACCCATATCTATGGTGAAGTGGGCAATTGTAAGTAGGTCGTGCCAGCAAAAAAAGGGCACTTCTCTTGCCGTTATACTAGGAGATAGGCCGAACCTACACTTCCTAGCATAATTCTAGCAATTAATATTGGGGAACTAAGCGGTTGAGAGTAAAAGTAAAAATTTAGTTCAACGCGAATGCTAGCTAAGGAGTGGTTGATTATTCCTCATACATAAAGGCAACGCAGTGTTTTTTGTGTTTTTTATGTTTTTTTTGTACGCGAGAGGCCACAAAGTGGCTTTCGCCCCTTATTTCAAGTCACTCTTCTCTCACCCATACCACTTCAATAAACAGAATCCTACTATATCCACTGCCATCGGATAGATGTGATATATATCCCTGATAGCTTGTGGCATTTGAATCGGCTCATCCGATGGTTTCCAATATGGGTCTAACCGCCGTTCGTATTGCTGGTCCTGCTGACTATCTCAAGCACGGCAGAATCATTTGGTGCGAGGCCCAGAGACTCTAGTTCCAAAATTCATTCAACCCGCTTCTTTTCCTATTCAGGAGATAGTTGTTGTGTTGGGTAATTATACGATTGTTCTAGGCAAATACGCGATATCGAACTGAGACATATTGACAGCCTCCCTAACCTCCGAGGCCCGATAATTAGTTTTCTAGATTGACCTATTATTCCATTCTCATTACAGGAAGCTTATGAGAGGTTAAAGAACCTTTGCCACCTTTGAAGTTTATTCGTAATTCGAGTATTTCCCCCAAGCTCTAGTTTTAGCCCTTGATAACGGTCTCCTGAGTTCTAGCGAGATAGTTTCCCATTTATGCAGAGAGCAGAATCTTCAGTACACCCTATTTAAACCCCGCTTTAGTCAGATATCTATATTCTTCGGTGTAATCAAGGGCTACGTTTGACGAATCATCCTCTATATAGTCATTAGTGCCATGGTGGTGTGGTTATCGCAGTTGTTGTGGATGCAGGGCTAAACCCACTGAATTGCTGACTTTTAGCCCATTGCATTAGGTAACTACTGACTTGTATCACAGGACAAGTAGCGGGTGTTCCGCTACAGATCTGAATTGCAGACAAGCTCGGAAGGACTCAGATTATACCCACTGAGCACTCTAACTAATTCATGTTCACAGAGCATTGGGTTCTGCCATCCTTATCGTAGGTACCTTTCGGAAATCGGCGCTCTCAAGACCCTCTGGCTAATAGGCGGTCTTTCTGGCGTTGGACTTTCTGCTAGAACATTGATAGCCAACCGGGACGGATTGCTAGCTACGTACCGTATAGCGCATCAGAAGTAGTTGTCTTAGAGTGAATAGAGAGGCTAGTCTGGAACCCAGTAGGTAATTAGTAGGTAGCTAGGACTCAATAGGGTAGTTAATTGATTCCTGAACCCTCCCATCTATCCAAAAGGGACACCGTTGTCCAGATATATAGGACCCTACAAAAACTACCCCTTAGGATAGATGTTTAATAATTACCAAATTGAGTGCTTCTTCTGCTGGTGCTCTGTTCTTGAAACACTGTAGATAGGAAAGACCATCGCTTACCAAGTTATCTGGCAAACTGTTAGGCACTATTGTGTAGCCATCGCTGTAGCTAAACCCCAGCTTAGCTCGTGCTTTGTAGTAGCTTACCTTTAACAGAGAGCATTGAGGGAAGGGTTTGTTTACAAAGTTGAGCGGACTTGGGACCTTTTATCTACTTAAAGCCACCAATATTTGGAAGGCAGCCAAACTTTTAACATTACCGGTGCTTAGCTCTCGAACCTATCCCTAAAGCCCATACATACATACGTACCAGAAGCAATCGATACTCGGACAGTAACCAAGCTCTCGGGTAACGTGTTAGTGCCTCACACATGCCTCCACAGCTTTGTCAACCAGGCCGAAATAGATCTAAAGAAGCCTGGTAGTACCTTTGCAAGTATCTTACAACCACCACACGAAAAGTTTTTTGGTGAGCATTTGTTTTGTTGCGTGATTTTTGCGGTTGTTTTTTTTTCGCTTTGACCTCTTCGTCGCTTTGAGAGTTAGTTGATACTTCCTACCTACGAAATAACTGCTCTGCAGGGATAAGATCGCGGGCCACGGCTTTGTTCGCCAGTAGACCTTGAGTTAGGCACAGATACTTGGGTAGAACACGGGCTGCTAGTCCTTGGAGTAAGGACCTAGCGTTGAGAAATTAGTCTTACTAGTTTCGATAGGTCGTAGTTAGGCCAGTGTAGTGCAGAAGAGCGAGTGGGATATTGATGTTTGGAGAGTAACGACATGCAGTCCACCGCGCGGGGTCCACAACCGTTTCCAGGTACCTTCTATTAGGTATGTGTATGCGCAGCTTACGTATTGCATACTAAACTTTACTAAAAATAGCTTAGAGTACTTTCAAGCTAGGTACTACGCAGCACATCGAGCCTAGTGTAGGTACATGCCCTTCTCGCCCCTCGCCCCAGTCGCCTCAGGTGTTCGGAAATGATCTGGATAGAGAGGAACATAAACCTATCGGAGAAAATGCTCACTAGATGTCTACTCAGTACGACCCTTCAACTCCTACGCAGGTTAGTTTTGGACACACTGTGGACATTATAAAAAAGAACGGTTTGGCTTTAGTAGGTGTCGCTCCAGATGTAACTACTAGTGGCTTCCTGTACGCTCCAAGGTAGGTACCAAAAGTCAGCTGAGGACTCTACTAAGGCAGAGGCGTTAATGGTCGGCACAGCAAGTTTCGTAATTGGTTGAGGCATTGGGAGCTGTGCTAGTGGGCTTTGTGGCGTGCCCGTTGTTTTTTTGGCATCTCTCCAGCTCATCTGAACACGGCTAGTTTGAGTGCCATCTAAATGATGTGTGGAGTAGCTAGCGGTATTTGTGCGGAGCAGTTGCTATGACACAACGTTGTTTCCGAAAATCCGAGGCGCTAGGCCCGTCCTAGCGTGCTGAAGGAGTTGTACACTCTAGGTAGTTGGCCACCTGCTCACTGAGCAATTCGACTTAGCAATCTTTTGCTTACTACTTGGCAAGTTCTTAGTGTGGATAGTCGAGGCGAGGGCCTGGCTTCGCTTAATCCTTGACTGACTTAAGAAAGTGGCTTGCAAGGCCAAAAAGATGTTGTATTGTCAATGGAGGGGTTGCAGCGTAAGCCTGCCAGCTAAATACAGTGGGAGTCTGACTGTGCCTTCCCCATCCTTTACGCTACCAGCACCTGCCCACTACTTACTGTTCTAAAATAGTAGGTAGCAGGGAAGATCCTCCGTAAGATCTCCCTCCGCTAATTACTACGGCATCACCGCGGCATCACGGGAGTTCGCAGGCTTGGAAAAGGCTTATCTAAAGCTTGGCGAAAGCTTGTGTCGGCTTAATTCTCAGCGTCCAATCACAGGCCGCCGACTAGCCCAGCTCAGGTTCCGCTTTCATTGATTTCAGGCCTAGGTCCGGGTATCTGGGTCTCGACGGGGCACCTCAGCTCGTGGTCGACGTACACGTGTAGTATGCACGACCGAGTTGCCATACTTAAGTAAGTATACTATAGCACCAAGGTGTGATCAAACACATGGGCCTAAATATAGGTGGAGTTCTTGCAGCTCCCTTTCAGGCTACCTGCTTTAGCGCGGTCTACACGCGGTTTAAGCAATGACAACTACTCCGACGGACACATTGACCTGGTTACCTGGCTATATGCTTCCAAGATCCTGTCTTTCCTCATCCCAGGCAAATAGTCGGCATATCAAGTGTAGCTCACTACGCATACACAATCAACGTAGCATCGCTAATAACGATGACGCAGCACTCGATGAACAGCTTTCGCCAATAATAAAACATATCTTCTCGCATAGAACATATCACCATTACCATATACGCCCTGTAGAATGGGAACCTTGAGATAACCCTGACCCCACAGAATCTAGACAAAATTATCGATTATGTAGTGTATGAACGCAAGATTATAGGGCATTAACATGCTAGGGTGAGGTGAGACAACTAAGAAGCATTTTGATCGAGCTAATCTTATGTTGATTATGTGGTTGATTAACTAATCAGGGGAATCTAAACTTATTGGCTTAGCCTCAACTAGCGTTACATGCGGAGATAATGTTTTCTGGTTTTCCCCGGATGACCCGAACCTATCCCCTGCTGAATCCTTAATGCTTGTTTGGCGTGGCAGGTACAGTAATAATTGGAAAAACCTCGTAGGTCTCCCACATTATATTCACAAAAACTAAGCAAGCTGGCACGAGCCTACAGTTCGTGGAACAAACACCTTAATCAAGGAAAATGTATTGTAACATGCTTGAGTGTCAGAACCTTATGTAAGGGGTACGATTAACCCCCTCTGTTGTGCAACGCGCCTTGACAGACATGCTGACATCGAATATTAATCTACTGGTAGTAAGAAATCCTACTGTTTGTGGCTTGTGCTAGGCTTGCTAAATTTATTGCGATAGTGTCGTAGTGTTAATGGCCACTACTTTAGTAAGGCCGTTAGTAAGTCTCCGTCGAGTCAACTAATAAGCCCCCTTTGGAAAAAGTAAGCATCCTTCTTCCGGTAGCAGGACCCGAAACTTGGAGACAGCAAGGCCGATTGATACTGGCAAAATATTCACTCCCTTCACGCCTTTCTGGTTGGCATTATCCACATTGTCGATATGATACAGACTAAGAATAGAAAGGCTCGTAATTCGGAGTTTACGGCGCAGATCATGTTTCAAAATGCTGTTCTCATTCCAGCTACCAAGGCATATAAGAATCACTGGCCATCCCTCTTCCGTATCGAGTTATTTCTATTAGTGGGCACGTTCTCTTCTGCTTCTCTCTTCTTTCGGGGTCCACGTTCTCTTTGGCTTCTCTTTTTGTGGTGGTCGCGTTTTGTTCTGCTTCTCTTCGGTGGTCGAGAGCTGCCTTTGACACACTTGTTCACTGCTCTCCCTTCTCTCATTCTCCCAACGTCAAGACTTGTATAGAACAATGAAGTCCTTTTCATACCTGGCGCTACTCAGCGCCATCGCGCCATTCACTCAGGCTACGTAAGTGGTGCAGTTCTCAATTCGTCGCCTAGAAAAGCTAACGAGTTCATAAAGCGATCTCGCTCCAGATGGCCCAGATGTTCTCATCTCTCGGGTAGAAGACCAGCCCCAATTCGCCCAAACTGGACCAGTACTTCCCGTACAGGAACCCCCAGCCAAGGAATATGAGTACATCGTTGTTGGCTCAGGTGCCGGCGGATCGCCTCTTGCTGCTAACCTAGCACGCGCTGGCCACAGCGTGCTGCTGATCGACGCAGGTGGCGATTATGGTTACCTACCACAGGTGGACGCCCCTGCTTTGGCGAACCCGGCTTCTGAAAGGAACGAAGTCACCTGGGGTTTCTTCACTCACCATTATGAAAACGAGACCTTGGCCTTGAAGGACCGAAAGCTCAGCTGGTTGACACCTGACGGCGAGTACTACAGTAAGTCACTTCTACAGCCTCTCCGGGGCAATTGCTGAATCGTCTGTATTACAGGTGGTCAACACCCTCCTGAGGGCTCCAAAATGCTTGGAAACTTTTATCCTCGGTACGGTGGTCTGGGTGGCTGCACGGAGCACAATGCTCTGGTCGGCTTGCTTCCTACTAAGAATGACTATGAGTATATTGTCAATATCACTGGTGATCACTCTTGGGAGCTTTCCAACATGCGCACATATTACGAGAAGCTCGCAGCCGCTCAGTATCTTCCAGTGTAAGCAGATCTCCCACCCACTGTCCTCACATTCTCTGCAGAATCCAGAAGAAGCCCCCCCTATTCATCCTCGAAGTATTCGACAAGAGTTTGCCGTAGACCGCAGACCCTCAAATGCTACTTGAGATAACGGTTCCTGACCAATTTTATAGTAACCAGCAGTCTCCGCTGTCGGTTAATGCCTACGTCGACCTTAACATCAACCCTGATGCCATCGCTGCACAAGATATCAAGCTCTTCGGTGCTCTGATAGGTGCGGCCTACGGATACGGAATTTCGCCTACTGTTGTCGATCCTGTCGCTAAAGCCCTCAACCAAACCATCGCAAAAGCAATCAAACTTGGAATCGACCCGTACACGGAGTTGTTGCCTTTGAATATGACCACGGTAGGCAATGATTTGTCCTTTTCTGCGATTCTATAGGCTATTTCTGGAGTTGGGAACTACTCACCTCCCCCGTTGATCGTCGGCCCAAGAAGGCAAAAGCTGACCTCGAAAATCGCAGGCGATTACTGATGCTTGGTCCAAAGTGGTTCTTCACGATGCCAACAATGATTCTCCCGATCGTGACACCGCCAAGTTGTTCGCACGACTACCTGAGACGATAGATAACATCAACCTACGACGCTCATCACCGCGGGATTACGTGTATAATACAGCGACAGCAAAGAACGCCGATGGATCGAAGAAATACCCTCTTGACGTAGCGCTGCACACGCTGGTTACTAAGGTTACCTTCGCCAACAAGACTTCGTCCTGTGCCAAGCCCAAAGCCAACGGCGTCGAATACCTTTTCGGAGAGTCTCTTTACCGAGCGGACCCCCGTGCCAGCACTGAGGATACCGGTAAGCCGGGATCTGTTAAGGCTACTAAGGAGGTCATTGTTGCTGGCGGCGCCTTCAACTCGCCCCAAATTTTGAAGCTTTCTGGTATTGGTGACAAGGAAGAGTAAGTCTCGATTCTCCCTTCAACCCCGTTTTTTTCCATCACTCCGTTCTCGCTCGTGCGGATGTTGAAGCTGCTGTGATCCATATATGAAGCTTCACTGCTAACTCACATGGCAGGCTTGAGAAGTTCGGCATCCCCGTTGTGAAGCATCTCCCAGGTGTCGGTACGAACCTCCAAGATCGTCTAGAAGTTAGCGTGAACGCCCAGTACCCTACCAACTTCACTCGCATTCTCGACTGCGCTTTCCTTGCCATTCCGGAGGACGAGGATCCGTGCTGGGTCCAATACGTCAACCCCAACAACCACGGAGCGGAGAAGGGACCATACGCGTCAAGTGGTAACTACTTTGGTGCCTTCTGGGCCTCGTCTTATTCCGAGGATGGAGAGCAGGATCTGTGGATCGGTGGATTCCCCGGAACCTTCAACGGCTTTTACCCCGGATACTCTTCCAACGCTGCGACTGCTACGTTCAAGAACTACTTTTCATGGCTTGTCCTGAAGGCGCACACCAGGAACCGAGCGGGAACCGTAAGCAAAACCTAACATTTGACGTGAGACAGAAACTAATTCCGATAATTTCAGGTTAAATTGGCGTCCGCCAACCCTCGCGATGTGCCCATCATCACCTTCCACTCCTTGTACGAAGGCTTGTCCAAGGAGGAAGCTGATAAGGATTCGTACGCCCTCGTTGAAGGCATACGCATGGCTCAGAGCTTCTATGCCAACACCCCTGACGTTGATGGCGTGCCTGTCCAATGGTGGCCCCCTGCGAACGTCACCAGTGATGAGGATATTCACCAGTGGATTACCGAGGAGGCTTGGGGACACCACGCTTCGTAAGTCCACACCGTTGCTTTTTGCTTCCTTTTATTACGTCATGAAATCAAAGCTGACTCCAAGTGTCGCAGGTGCTCTAACCCCATTGGAGCTGATAACGACCCAATGGCTGTCCTCGACAGTAAATTCCGAGTCCGTGGTGTCGACAACCTTCGTGTAGTTGATGCCTCAGTTTTCCCCAAGATCCCGGGTACCTTCATTGCGCTCCCCATTATAATGATTTCTGAAAAGGCCTCTGCCGTTATACTCGGTCATTAGAGACCATTTAGGAAATTGGAGGGAAACAGCTCATGAATGAATTTGCACAGCCAGATTCATTATACTGAGTACGCTACTTTGCTTCATTTCGTTGTATCATGTTAAGGAGTATATAAACTATAGAATAAATCATATACCATATTTTACATCCATATTTCATGAAGCCCCTCTTCTATGAGTAGTTTTCAAGTCACTTTGAGCTTTGGCTACTGACGATGCGACTACCAGAAGTTGCAGTAACATTGGGTTCAATCGCGCTCTACATTTCCATCTTTACATATTATTTAACAAATGAAGAGTGATTGATTGAGCTAGCCGCTGCTAATCTCGAGACGTGAGCCTCCAGTTACCTTGGCATCTCGGTCTTGAGTGGAAAGAGCATGAAAAAACCGTATAACCGCAAAACACTCGGGGCTACCCATCCTAGTCCTTGAAACCCGGTCTCCTGCAAAGGCAATAAGACATGCACACATGCAGAAAACATCTCTATCACCCCTTTCTTAGGCTTGAACATACGTCAGACAACGTCTTCGTCTTCGAATGAACAAAGACTAAACCGAGAATGGTACCGGCTAATGTAATACCGACTCAGCGCATCCTTGTCCCTGACTCTTCCAGCACCCCCCGGACAGCGTGGCCAAGAGGCAGGACAAAGACTGAGCTCATCCCGCTTCGAGCTCTCCCGCCCACGGTGATGGTCTATCCCACGGCACCACGACCCAGGCCATAGGACAGACCCCCTAAGATCACATTGCCTAATTGACGCGACGTACCTAGTAGTCTCAAGTAAGCGAACAACCTCGGGTTTTATCTCTGTCATCTCGAGGAGTGACAGTAATGCTGGTTTATTCACATCGACTCCGTGGCAGAGGAGCAGCGTAACAAGATCGGCGATGTACAACTGTTCTTATCCACTAAGTTTGGATCACCTGTATGCTTGATAGGTCCCTACATCTTGGGTGCCTACCGTGAGTACCCTGTACCTAGGTTTACCTCAAGTACGCAGCAACTTATGGAACGCAGATACTTAAGTAAGTACCTACAAATGAGCTAACTAAGTACCTACCTACATGTAGTGAAGACCAATAGCGCTGTTAGGGATCGAACCCAATTCACTACAGAAAGTGGGTGGCAGGGCCAAAAAGATGTTGTATTGTCAATGGAGGGGGTTCCAGTCGTACAGTTGCTAGCTAAACATAGTGGGAATATGACTGTGCTATCCCCTACCTACCTTTACACTCCCAGCACCTGCCCACTACCGTACTACATGTACATACCTAGGTACCGGGAGGTATAGCGTACCTACTGTCGTTAGTGTAGCGGTCCGAAGTGGAGCCCATCAGTGTTACATACCTAAGGTAGGGAAGTACCTACCTACCTAGGTAGTAGATTCTGAGATCATAAAGCTTAATAACCCCGCTACGTTACCTTATTTGGACTAGCTATGTACATACTAGTAGGCACGCTGGTCAAGACCCCCCCAACGCGTTTCCAGTTGATAATTGTACCCAATAAAAACAACATCAACCGCGAAGCTATCTCGCGACTGGGTCTTCACATGTTTTTTTTAGCACATCTAAGGTACTGGCAACTGCCCTCACTTTATCTGCCTGCACGACTTCTCTAATTTTCTATCACCCTAATCGCACATATTTCTGCTTGTTTAACTACTGAAGATCATCGTTGGTTCATAAACAGCTCCAACCCGCTTGCAACTACTCTTCAACCGGGGACAAGTCGATAACGGTTGCCAACGGTTTTTGGCCTGCGCCTGTTTCTCGCGCGCCAGCATGCATTCCTCGTCTCGTGGCATCATGTCTTTGGAAACACGCGCTTGATCCGCCACAGTCTCCTCCCACCACGAGGCAGTGCCTGCCATAGTCGAGCATACCTTCAAGGGCCCCCCAAGATGATGGATCGCCATCCAACTGAGACTGGGGGTGCTCTTGCTACGAAACCGAACGGTCGGAAAAACAACACGCAGCCTGTTGGCAATCGCCGCCTTTCCAGGAAGAGCTGGGGCAACCCCGAGTCTAAGGAGAACAGCGTCACGTCCGACACAGACGGAGGCGTGCGGGCCATTCCTCGGCCGACACAGACGAGCATTCGCGGCCACCGCCAATCCGATTCCCTGATCGAACATCGTTTCGCGAGCCCGAGTCCACGTATTAGGGTAGATCGGAGCACCGCCATTTTCGGCACCCCGAGACAGTCACGAAATACTCGCATCCCGCGCCCGGCCACTGCTGGTCCCATCACTGATAACCATCGCCGAGACGTACTAGAATATCCAGACAGGTCTCTCGATAGCTCTTCTAACCACCCTTCCCCTATGCGCCAGCCCATGGACCTAAAGGCCGCCTTCAAGCGCGCCCAGGAGCAGGCCGCCGCAGAAGCAAGCAGCGATCCCGACAATACGATCGACCTGCAACAAGCCTTCAACATGGCGAATGCCGAGTTCGACGCCATCCGAGGCATCGATGGTTCCCCTAGTCCGGCCCCACGATCCTTCCGTCGCGAGTCTAGAAGTACCATCCCGACGAAGAACAATGTGGATACAAGAAACCGTGATCTCAACAAGCACCTGGAATGGTTTGACCGTAACCATCAACTAGCCGGTGGTGATAGCCCCCTCGATGGTTTGTTCACCAAGAACGGGACTGGACCTGCAGCCTCGGGGACGGGGCACACCTTGCCCCAGAAAACTAATGATGGCAGCCTGGGTGGCAACCGTGAACGCCAAAGACCAGATGCCCAGTCCATCAGCTCAAGGAATCAAGGGAACATTGAAGAGCATGGGACTTTGGTGGGGAAACTGCCTGCTGCTAGTGCTTATTCGGGCAGGGCTGGTGTCGATATACCTGTGCCGTCCATTGAGTACGAATCTGCTAGTGATGACCGACCTTCGCCGGATTTCCAACCAACTAATATATCACCGGAAAAAAGTATGGGCTGGCATCTCGATGCTGACTTTACAGCGGGGGACTTGCAGTTCTCGGAAAGCCCCCGTATTACGATTGGGAAACAGAGTTCTGAGCCGATCCCTCAGCCGGATGTGCCGGTGTCCCGTCGGAATAATGATAAACTAAACCAAATCCATCAACGAGAGGTCGAAGCAGCAAGAACGGCCTTTCCTGAAGAGCCGGTTAAACAGATGAATAATAAACTAGAAGAGGTTAGGGCTCGAGAGATAGAAGCATCATCCAGGCGGGCCTTAGCTTCGAGCCGTCTTGACGAAATCAGAATCAGGAACTCGGAGCCTCGCTCTGAATCGCCGGAGGCACACAAGGATTCGTATAAGAAGCCCTTGGAGGAAGGACTAGCAAATTTCGATAACGAACCACAAGGTGCGCTTAAGCCGAGCTCGAACCCTGAATCAAGAGGCGAGCCGATTCGTGACACCCCAGTTGTGGTTTTTAAGAAGTCAAGTGGCAGGATCCTTGGTGCTAGCGACGAGGACAGAATCCAGGAGAGAATCCAGGAGAACAATGATAAATGTGGGGCTATATCTAGGAGTGATTCCCATGACTTGCTTCGTCGCCTTGCTCGAGCGACTAGCTCGAGTCCCAGAGAGGACCAGAAGGGGACAGAGAAAGACACGGATGCCCCTATCATCGAGAAGACCGATATCAAGCAAGTTTCTGAAGCACGTAGCCTCAATCACTCTCCGTTACGCCAAGAAGAAGGAAGGGCCCGGAACTTAGAGGTTAAGAACTCTAGGGACAGGCCCACGGTTGGGTTCGCTGATTTAATGAGAATACCCTCTAGCGACTCTGTTGCAGAAAAGCGGACAAGTATGCCCACTTCAGAAGCTGATCCAACGGACCGTATTGCGGCCGAGCTCAATCTATTTGCGCCTTTGGACAACTACTCCGAGAAGGGTTCTATTAGAGCCCCATCGCCTGTCCCATCCGAGCCTATCGACGAGAAAACTCCTCGACCACCAAAGATAGATCCGTTGACACAGGCGACGCCTCGGGTTATTGGTGCATATGTTGATACACCCGCCACGGTGCGTGTAAAGGAAGAGGAAGGACATGTGAAATCCGGCGAAAAACCTCTCGTCGCGCCAGAACTGACCTCCACGGCTCAAAGTCAAACCTCAAGGTTGTCACCCTCCAAACGCACCATGAACGCGAGTGCCACGAGCCGAGAGAGGTCTTTAAAGCGTTCAGGGACAAGATCATCCTCAGCACCAACGACCTCCCGCCGCTCTAGGTCTTCGTCAAGACGCCGACGGCCTTTAATTAATACTGCTAGACCGCCAACCGTTAGGGATGATATCATTGCGATTCTACGAGCCAATAGTATCGATGATTCGACGTTAGAAAATCTTGATTCGATTCTTGCCGACCACGAGGTCGATGATCTAGAACTCAAGCAAATGGTCAACGACAGTGTCCTCAAGGTCGAAGACGATCTTGATGTGAAATTTTCAGAGATGTCAGATCGCGAACGAGAGCTTGAGGCATATGACAGAATGAGTAAATCGCTCCAGACAGGACTACTCGGTATTCGTTCTGCTAAAAAGGGTATTGAACGTCTGGAAGACAAGGTTACTCATCACAGTGCTACAGACGACCAGCCCGACTCCAAAGCTGTATCTGGTTCAAGGCCTTCCTCACAACCGCCTCTATTACAGGACGCAGCCGCCCCAGTCCTCCTTTCGGTGCCAAGACTATATCGTAAAGACCCCAAATTCAAGCTCACCAGTCTCGGCATCGTCACGATTTGTGCTATTGTGTGGTACGCTCTTGAGTGTGCATTCTGTTTCCTGTACGCTGGTCCAGAGTACCTATGTACCCCAACTATCCCCTGTGATTGGTCACCCAATGAGCCATACTTTCCCTACACAATGCCATTCATGTTGGATGAATGGGCTACTGGCGGTAAGGGGAGAGCGCTCGCACTTAGGGCGGGCGAGGAGGTCGGTGATATGCTGGCCGATATCTCTGACTGGGTAACGAATACCGACTTTACTCAATTTGACGAACGGTATATGAATGCATGGCAACGTAAGCGACACAGACGCCGATTGCGTAAGCATGCATTAATCCCCAAGTGGACGGAACCGCCAGGCTACAAAGCACACTATGCAGAGTGGCAGGTTGCGAAGGCCGCGAGAGAGTGGGCTCAAGAGCTCGGACTTGAAGAGGATGAGACTATGAGCGCTGATGAAATCGTTCGGTGAGCAGGCTTCATATTTGCATAGGTCGTGCCGCGAAGCGAGCATTCGGATGTCGATGAGTTTCACGGCTTATGAACATTGCTCGTATTATATAAAATTGCTCCATAAGTGGTCCGAGGAAAATATACTCTGTTGGTGTTGAGGACACTTTGTTAGAATTCGCAAGCAATGGTGGCAAGCATAGACGTTGGTGGCTCAGCCGATAGCTTTCGACAGCTAGAACACATTGAATTGGATGCCAAGACTATTATTTCTTGACTGCTGATACTACTAAGTACCTAGGTACTTATTAGGGAATTGTGTAAGCAGGGGTCCAATAACAGCTAATCATTGCTATCCGGTCTCATGAGGACGATCGAAGGGAATCAAATTAACATCTACCGAACTTCAATACAGCACTGTCCGAGGTGAAGGCTGAAGTTTAGACGTGCTCGGAGCAACCTCGTCTCGTGAGACCAGCACGCGACTGTGACGTCAACGACTTTTCGAGATGCGTCACCCGGATGTCCCACTGTCTCCCTAGATAGTCTCTGGGAGATGCCGCGATGACGAAATAGCGGTAGCGGTAGCGCGAATCCAGCCATTTCCCGATTAAGTAAGCAGACGCCTCTTGTTTTAGACTCGTAAGATCTGGTATACGACACAAAGACCAAGCTGGACCTCTTTCACCACGTCGATCACGACGAGCTTCTGATGTCATGATTGGCCATCAACGGGTTCCTATTACGTTGTGGTCTTGGTCGCCCAGCCGAACGGGTGAGACATGTGCAATGCAGTAGTGCAATACATGCTGTTTGCGATGTCTATTTATGATGTTACCTGATCTTCCAACTAATCAGGTTCGGTGCTGATGTTCGGCGATGACATAGCACGCTGTTCGTGACAAAGGTTTAAAGGTATATATAACATACGCAAGAGCCTACACTGTACAATGCCATGTCACTTCTGCGAATTCTGCGAATATTTTAGCTATATCTAATCCAACTAAGCACCGTCCACCATGGCGCCCCTAACCATTGATGTTCCTGGCGCTTATCCCGCTACACCTTCAAACGAAGAGCCAATGCACCAAACACAGCCGAGCCGTCATGACTTCGCCAAAGAAATACCACGCAGTGGTCCTTACTTCCACGACTCTCGCACACATGTCGACCATTCATCTTCCAGCAGCGAGAGCGCCAAGCCAGGTGTCATGACTGCTGCTTGCAGTCGGATAGGGACCAGAGACAGCGCTCTCACGCAAAATGCCAACTACACCTACGACGACACGTCCACTGCACAGTTGCTACGCGGCAACAATCCACACCAATTTGATGACCGTAAACCAGTCGATACACCGACGAAGGTCATCACGCCAGCAAATACCCCTGCCGAGGCCACAAATCCAGACTCTAATGTCAACAACACCGCCAATGCCAAAGGGTATGCGCACCAGGATCGCAATAAGGTCCAGGCCAGTCTGCGCGGGAAATCCAGCACCCAAAACAATGAGCCCTACTGGGGTAGCATTCCCTTCGGTGTCGGTGTCTACAACGGAGTTACTGGGCACGGGAGTAATGCATCGACTACGCAGCAGAAGTCTCTGAATCATCCAGACAGTAACACAACGATAAGCAGCGGCGTCTACAACGGCGTAGCTGGACATGGTAGTAAGGAATCGACAAGCCCGCGTATATCTCGATACGACCAATACGTCAATACGGATGATTCTTCTCATCAGCAAAGGGCATTCCCCCTTGTTAATAATGCCGACACTAAGGCGGACGCCAAGCCGAACGATGCCGATGCACACAAGCGAGACTCTCACTTCAAAGAAGCACTCGCTGGCACTGGCGGCGCTGCGGCCGCCGGTTATGCAGCGCACGAGTATTCCAAAAAGGACCGTACAAACGAGGTGACGGCCGCGGACGAAAAGGTCAAGGACGAAAAGCCCAGCGAAATGGTTCAGACAAAGTCGCATACCGTTGTGAGCCCTCGAAGCCATAAAGGCAAGGAAGCCGTTCCAGCGACGAACCGGACCGAGAAGAATCAGACGCTGGAGAGGCAGCAGCCCCTCGACACAGAGGCGACGGGCACGGCAAGAGGGGATTCGAATCTTGGGTATTACGGCGCCGCTGCCGCTGCCGCTGGAGCCGGTGCTTACGGCATGCACAAGTACGCCAGCCGCGACGGCGCCAGGGAGCAATCGTCGGCACCGGCGGACAAGGACAAGGTCGCGTCGTTCGCTGCGTCTCGCGGCGGTATTCGTGAAGCAGCTCCGAATGAACCGTTGGCCGTCGCATCAAATACGACAGCTACTCGCGAGCAACCGCGGTATGATGTCTTGTCGGACGACACTTCCTCCGGCATCGTGGGCCAGCCCTTCGACAGCAATCCCTCGAGTACTTCACAGAATAGACGACACAAAATGCTATCCGGCAATGCGACCTCCGGCAATGGAATCGGCAACACCCGAGACACAAACCGTTCCTCCTCGGACTCTTCGCACGGCGGGCTGTACAATGTCCTGGCTTCCGGCACGCCCTCCGGCATCAACCTGGAGCACGCCCATATCTCGAGAAAACATCATCATTAAAAACGACTATTCGTATCCCTTGACAGTTGTCACAAAGGGCTCTGCTGTACGGCGTAATTATGGGATAGCGGGGCGGGTTCTGATATTAGCCACCATTGGAATTGAGATTTCGCGAGTTGCACACGGGAAGAAAATGATATTTCGGGCTAATTATATGGTAGCTTGATGAGAGTGGTGTCAGGATACGTGAGTGGTTGCACTGGTAGATTCATTTGAATGAGATTACGAGGAATCCAGTTGTGTAGCGTTATTGTTTGGTAATAATGAAATATGGTATGATCGAGTCTCGCTATTGATATCAACTGTTGGAATTATGGTGTAATTGCCTCGTAGAAAATAAGGTATTGCATTGGCGAATGGTGACGAAGTGATTGGTTCAGTTTCCCTTTCGAAGTTTCGAAAACTTACATTTCGGGCAGTATGAATGAGCAGTATTGTACTGACATTGATGCATTCTATAAAGTCAACATCAATGAGGGAACGGGCATTTGTTCTTGAATTTGGTCTACGGGGAGGAGGGAAACCCTTCCATCTCGCAATATCCCTACCTAAGTACGTATAGCGCCTAACGCCGGGAACCTCGGCGACCATGGACATACTCTGAATGCGCTTTTCCACTGCGTGTAGATTTTTATTATGACCACGATATTGTATTTGCTCTTGACCAGTGCTGTCGGCAGCTATTATATACGTACCGTGAAACTTCATCGGCGAATACCTCCTCCCTCTTTTACCTACATCTTCCAATACCCGTAGGAGAGACATCGAGATTACCATCATTGGGAAGGGGGTTGAAGTACCTCCAACGGCTGTCGCAGAAACACATTAGCCGAAGACGAGAAGATCACCCGTGCCTACTAATGCCCGCAGCAGAAGACCTTAAAAAAAGGAGGCGATATAAATAGCCGCGAATTTCATTGGTGCCCGTGCTTTTGTCAAGATCTGCCGGCGACTCGACGAAGCAGATCGAATATCTAGATTAACCAGTTTACTAATTGCTCGGTGGCACACCTGCCTCCGAGGCGTGGCGACGCCCTTGATCCCTGGGTGCCGGGCGAGTCTAAATAGATTGTCACGTCGTGAAGATTGGCTGCAGAATCAGGCTCGAATGACATTGCCGTAAATTGAGCTTGCGGGGAGATGCTCAGGCATCTACCTCCTTCGGCCTTGTTCGCCGCACATATGAATAATCCGTGCCCTCCTCTCCTGGTGGCGACCTAGGTACCTGTAGAAGCTGATTCACTCCCCAGTGTTGGAAAACCCCAGTTGATATCGCCGTCTCTCGAATTCTCACCAAGAGAAGAAGAAAAAAAAGCAGAAACGCAAACATGTTGTTCAACTCTATTCTTCTGTGTGCTTTCGCCGCAACTGGCCTTGCCCAGGAGGCCCCAGAGGGCTACCGTGCCGTGTATATCACGTCGATGGTGAACACCAAGTTCGTCGTTGTGCCCAAGGCCCGCAGCAGCGGCAGCACTCTTGTCATGTTCGTCTTACCCTAGCATAGCTGCGACTGTTTATCAGAAGAGGCTAGCTCTAACACTTTCACCCTTGAACAGCCAGACAGCCGCAAGCAAGGCAGAGCAGCAGTGGTATATCAAGGGTGGAGACAATACAACAATCCAACTGGCAGGCACCACTCTTTGCATAGACGCCGGTGCCAAAAGTGAGTGGTCACGTCGTCATTCAGACCTCGACGGTGACGAGGAAATCGACACTAACGCAATGTGGGGTCTAAATAGCGAACTGGAAGGATATGGCGAGCCTCTCTGTCACAGAATGCTCTGACACCGTGGATGGGCAGAAGTGGAACGTCATGGCGGACGGAAGGATTGCCCTCCAACTATCAAGCCCACGTAAGTACCTAGTCTCAAAAAAACAGATCGGGAGGCCGTTCGGCGTGGCCAAGCAGAACAGGGAGGAGAGCTGACCCGCCTCGGACAGAGGAGTGCATCGACCTCCAGTACATGCGAGCTACGGAAAACAACCCGGTCGGTCTGTACAGCTGCGCGGGACTGGGAAACATCGGCGCGGCGGACAAGGGCATCAACTGGCCGCTGGCCAACGCCACGACGACTCCTTGAGAGGAGTAGCCGAATTGGCCCATGAAAGACCAAGGGTGGAGTTTTATCGGTTGGACAAAATGTGTCGAATCGAGGTATCTTCGGGTTTGAAGGGAAAGGTTATGCTTAATATGTCTATGTCTGAAATTATCTAAATTAGTCGGTATTCTTGACGTTTGTGCTGGCTGCTCCAGTAACTGCTGTGCGAAAATGCTTCTATTTCGACGAATCTGCTTGCTACGCCCGTCGGCACTCTCTGATCTAGCCCGACCACGCGTGCGAGATTTTGCGGTGCGATGATATATGTAGCATAATCTTTACTTATTGGGTTGTTCTTGCTCTGGCTTGTTGGGAAAGGTATATGCGGGTGATGGAATTGGACCTAGTTAGTAGAAGCACGGTAGTAATTGTTTATAGATATATAGACATGAGACCCAGAATAGGTCTCTTGGTAAAAGATCGAGGGGTTAGTAGGTAGTCTGGCGGCCTCGCCCAGTGTGAAAGGAGATGAGGAATTGAATGTAGGTGATCTAGATGCGCCACAGCACTGCCTCGGGTTTCTCCTACACTGCTTGGGGTATCGTGCGCTGGCGAGTACTGGAATGATGCCCCTATGAGGAACTACCTGCCTATCGCAGCCGTTTCTCATCTTAGGACAGATGCCTGTAATTCTGAGGGAGACAGGGTAAATAGGAATGATACTTTATAGAACGACCTTGAAAAAACCCTGATGATAAGATACTACCTGTTGTTAATTCGCAAACTGGGCAATTGCTAATAATAGGTAGTTGTGATACCGGGGAGTTGGAGGGCTCTGATGACATGAGACGAACCGCGAAGCAAACAGCGCCACAGCTCTAAGACATTGAAACACATGTGCACAATTTGGGTATAGTAGACTAGGTACCTAGTGAACTATGATTGCAATATGGAGCTATACTCAATTTGGCAATGTCAACATGCGATGACGACACGTTGCAATAACATCACGAATCAAGTTCAATTAAGACAATTACACAATGGCCGAATGTGTCCTCAGATAGAACCTAAGAAAACTCCAGAAATTACAAAGTCTTCCGATGCATTTCCTGGCCAAGCTGTCAACAAGTCCACCTAACCTACCTAGGTACCTAGGTAATGTAGGCTTGAACTCCTGGACCCCATATATAGGGCTGAGCCGTTGAGCCTAGCCTAGGTACTGTAGGTAGCTCCTGAGTGGGGTTGTCACTGTGGAAAGACCTAGGTATGTGTACATGTATTAGGTACAGTGGCTCAAAAAAAGTACCTACCGTCTGCGTTTTTCCAAGACCGAAAGATATAGGTACTCTCAACCATTTCTTAATATAAGATAATTTTTGCAATTTGTTTTGTTCTAAAACCTGTTATATATAACACTTTATATAGCGAAGGTTTTTGAACCTACACAAAAAACAGACGGGCCTTTTTTTTTTGTAGTATGTTACCTGCTGTTTTTGCTTTGTGTAGGTATGCTAGGATATGGTTAGGAAAATGAATGAGTTGTTTCACTGGGAGAGTGCGATTGCCCAATGAACTACAAGAACAATACCTCACAATTAGTCATAGGTAGTATCTCATTTCCACATCCAGCCGACTTAGCATATGTTGTGCTGCTTGGGACTTTAATTCACCGCTGATACGGCCGTAGATAAGACAGTGGTAGGCAGTGCAAGGTCATCGCCACGGTCCCTAGGTATCGCAAGGAAAATCATGTAAGCAGCTGATTGATGGCGGCCTACCATTGTGTAGGCCAAGAAAGATCGGGAACCAAAATAGATTTACGGCGAAAACTGAGTTCCTGTCGACGGACAGCGAAACCAGCCAGTATGAAAAGGAAGGTACCCCCCTACTGTGCTACATTTTGTTCTCCCGTCTTTCACTCTGCAAGTCTCTCTTGATAAGTCTACTACTAGGTACTCAACGCTAGTATTTATCAGCCCGTTGGATAATTCCTTTCCCTTGCATTCCTCAGCTCACTTCTTGGCTGCCGACGGCTCTACCATAACTACTCGAGTGCCACGCCAGCCTCCATCACTCACGCACGACCGACCCAGACAAACCAGTCTCTTTTGCCCCTTTTGATAAGATGACGGCACCGGAGAAGTCCGACCAAGAGCAAGGCGTATACGGCCAGGCCCCGATGCCCAATGACCAACAACAGGCTTACGCACAACCACCGCCTATGGCAGTGAACCACCAGTCTCAGGGACACCTGGAGAAGGGCGAGGGCGAGTGGCAGACTGGAATTTGTAGTTGCGGGCCGTGCTCCTCATGCCTGCTGGCCTGGTGCCTGCCATGTATCCTCCTAGGCCAGACCTCGGAGCGCATTCGCGACCCATCGATGCAGAGCGCCGATATGCTGAATTCGGACTGTCTTCTTCATGCAGGGATTAGTTGTCTTACCGGCTGCGGCTGGATGTAAGTTCCTCCCGTCCCTCTTCTACCTCATCGCTTTGTTCGGCCATGCGGTCCCTAGGTGTAGAGCATTCAGGCTAACTGATGCGGCACAGCTACGCCATGGTAAAGCGTACCGAGATCCGCGAACGGTACGGGATCCAGGGCAGCGGCTGCAATGACTGCTGTGTGTCGTTCTGGTGCTCCTGCTGCGCGCTCATCCAGCAAGACAACGAGGTAAAGATACGACAAAGAGCTCAGCCCAACGTGCAAGGGTATCAGGTTCAGCCCGGAATGCATATGCCGCCACCGCCACAGCCCGCGTACCACCCACAGCAGGAAATCTACCACTCACCACCGCAGGGAGCCGCATAGCTGTCTGGTGTGAAATGGCGAGCCGGGTAGAGGAGAGTGCGCCGAGATTGGGCAGACTCAAATGAAATTGGCAATCGGTGCGACACGGCGCAACAAACTGCTTTGACGGCGTCTGGCGTTGGCGCGATGCACGGGATCCCTTTGACGCTCGGAGTGCGAATTTCGGGAATTGGAGGTTTCACGGAACAGTATTTTCTTCCGACGGCAGCAGGGGGTGTGCATTTGTAGTATCTACCTTTTTAACTAGGTACTTCCAGTTACCTCAGCTATTATTCATGCATGCACATGTAAGCCACGGGAGACCACGGGAGACCACCTAGGTATATAATACTACAGTTGAAGGAGGTACCACCCAGAACAGACGGGGAACAGTGCTCAGAACCTGAGGCTAGGTACTTTGTAAGATAGGCAGACGAGTCGAGGGATTAAGGTAAAACTAATAATCGAGGTTGAATTGAACAAGAAAGACTTGTGAGGCGCACACAATGAGGTTTAGTTGCTGGTATACTCAGGATGCGAGTGGTTACATAAGGTGACCAGTGGTGCCTTCCCCCATTCACTTGAAAAATTATTAAGTTGAGCCTACTACTTAACCTTTAACACTACTACTATTACTACTGCTACTGCTGCTTTTTTTCTTCTTTTTTTTATAAATTAAATAAAATATATATTAATACTTATAAATTTATTTCTGTCAGATGTTGTTATCTTGTTGTTTGTTTCTATTAGACCTCCGTGTCACTTCTACTGTCTCAAGGATATTCAAACCGAGTCCTGCATACAGACGGCATACTCCGTACAAGATGTACAAAGTGTTTAACGTGTTGAACACGTGTAATAATTTCGGCGAGAAAGCATAAAGCACAAAAGAGATAAAGGCAAATATCCGAACTTTTTGTCGGATATATACGCGGATAAAACAAGCACTAATATATACGTAGCTACGGGCCAATCTTTTGGTCTTTTGGTGTAGTGGTAAATCTGACACTTCTTGGGTCATATATGACCTTGAAGAAAAAAAAATAACTTGTGAGAATTCCCCTACGCATATCCCGTAAGAAAATACTCGAACCCTCTAGTATCTGTCTGAACCCATGAAGAGTGCAACATGGGAACCCCAAGCCCGTAACAGCATAAATGTGGTCACTTGCGGGAGGCATTCCGTGGCAATGAGGTATGCGTGAATCCGACCCTGGAGTCTAGATCTAGCCCACTCCTCATTTCAACCATTCATCTCCGAGCAATTTGTTGAGGTGGATGAGGATGTTGAACATCAGGATAGATGGGGAATCGGCCCTTGTTCTTCGCACTATAGTTCGCGACCCAGATCAGAAGTGTGATTAACACCTTAGGCCAATCTTTGAGCCTCTCCCTTGGAAGAGCGGCTATGTTGGCAGTAATATTCTTGTCAGATGCAGTATTGCTCGACGGAGGGGAGCCGCTTTTCAAGGCTATAGGGCTCTGGAAAACACCAAGGGGGTCCGGGCTCCCAGAATTGTTAGATCTCACAAAACTCTTAGCTGGAGCCCTAGTTGCTGTCTTGGTGGTACCAGAGGCTTCCCCAGATGAGGACAAAGCATCTGGACTACTATTATGTACTTTGATGTACTTCTTGGTTTGGGTAGCCGGGCTAGGCCACTCAGATGCGCGTTTGCTGATCATTGGTGGAGTCTGCGGGTTCGCTTCGGACGCGGTTTTGGACATGTCCTCAGACATAGCCTGCGCGACTTCGTCGGTGTTCATTTCAGTGGTGATTTGAATGAAAATTAGCTCTACCGTAGTTATTACAACACCTATTGCTGTACCGCTCAGCATGCAATAATGACATATCTGGCCCAAGGAAGACAAGGTTAGAGACTGGGTCTCTTTAACAGAATCTCCACTTGGTAATACACCATGGAATTTACTCTCGAAGATTGCGCTACGGCCGTTGTTGGTGTCATGAACTTCCAAGTCAACTTTCTGGTTGACAAAGGTGGCGTCCGGAAATAATTCGTAAAGCGGTAGGAACGGAAGCACGTCATAGTGGCTATCGGGGAAAATCTCCTTCAAAAGCTGATTGGCAGGGTGGCACCAAAGTCTCTCGTGCGTTGGTTGAAACTTGCCCTCGTTCCAAATAAGCCTCTCGTTTTCAGTAAGGTCTGGGATCGTCGGTGGTACGTTGAGTTGCTGAGTGAGTTCAGGGAGTTTGCATAAATCTTCGAAAATATTCTTCCATGTGACCACGGTGATACACCTGCCGATATCTTCGTATCGCCTGTCACTGGGGGGACCAGGCTGTCGTGAGAGCTCGAACTTAAAATTTTCACCAAGTAACTCCAAATAGTTTTTGAGAGAAGGCATCCTATCAAGGCGAGTGGTGAGGGAATAGATATAAATAGCAAAGGGGTAGGGAGTCTTCTTTGTAAGGACAAGACAATAAAACAAAGAGAGTTTTTACGTCTTTGTGCAATAAGTCGTTGGGTCTATTATATACCTTAGAAACATCACAATAACCTGGTGTAGCCATGAATACAACCCAACCTAGCCATAAAACAACCGGGTGTACGAGTCAGGGGCTTGGATAAGCAGGACAAGCCACACGGATTCCTAAGCCTAGATCTGCACCCCTGGCCTTTGCTCATCGCAAGTTGCTCCTAACATGGTTCAATGTCCCTCGCCGTTAAGCAGATTGGAGGAGGCAAATGGGCTTTTCTTTTCCCCCCTTTCTAGTTCTCTTTCTATTCCCGACTGGTGCTTATTTCCGTCAATCCCAGCTATGCATAAATGTAACGTGATGGGCGCTGGCGAAATGACTCCTGCAGCGGCGTATGTACTTCTCATGTTCGCGTAACCGGGCCGGACCCGGACGTCTTGAAAACTGTCTGAAGAATGAGTCGACAGTTAACAACATTTGACCGCGTGTTACACCTAGGTACTTACTTACCTAATAAATGTACGCGGGGTATGGCAATAAAAGCATATCCACTTATGGACGCCAACTATAGCCAATAGCAACAAAAAGAACAGCGCTAAATCTGCAGTAGTATCCAACGGATGACAACACTTGCAGCGGTCTACTCCTGCAGATTTAGCGAGATTCTCATCCGCTGCTGGTCAACCTGAAGCTTTCAAAGTTCACAAAGAAGTCAATCAATTATGCATCCCCAACACATCCCAACCCCGCGCAAATGATATGCCGTCGGATTTGTTGCGAAAAGCTTTGAAGCATGAACTCAATCCCCGTCACGATACGATGCGGAAATGGCGGCGGGATCTGTCGAGAGCGAGGCGCACTGTCATTCACTTGGAGGATTTTATGGTGACGCGCGATAAACTCGATGGTTTACTGGAGCTGGTCGAAGCCTGTGAGACCGAAATGATAAAGGGTTCCCATGATGGTCTTGTAGCCCATGATGCTATCCGTGTTGAGCTTAAAACAGGAGGTTCTTACAAAGACAACACAGCGTGGCAGCCTTGCTCTGTGGATATTGATGCACCATACATATCAAATTTAGTTAGAACCACACTATATTTCGATAAGATCAAGGTAAAACCCGCGTTCCTGCATGCTCATTTTTTGTCTCCCGCTAACGTTAGATCCTAATAGTTAATCGTAGAGGCCAGTCACAACCCTGAAAAGGGAGCAGAGCCGGAGAAACAAAAACTCATCACGGAGTATTTGGATAAGAAAAGTGTGTCCAAGGAGATGATACAGCGGTTGGAGAACATAGTTCCCGCCATCCCAGAGTTCGCTTTCAGGATCGTCCACATACTCTACAATGAAGACTCTAGCAACCCCGACCGCCGTCCTGAGGCTAAACAGCGTGTCAAGAACTACTTGGAGTCATATTTCGGAAGCTCTCTGTCCGCTGAAATTGTGACGAAATTCTCTTCAGCAGACGACATCCATGTCAGCCTCAAAGAGTTACGTCGCAATAAGCTCGAGTCCAGTGGGGTCAAAGAATCGGAGTTTGAAAACTACCTTGCGCCACCGGCCATTCATACAGGTTTTGTCGTCACAATGGCGCTTTTACATCTTCACAAAACGGACCAACAGTTTTGGGGGTCAGCAGCGCAAATGATGATGGAAAGATACCCGTCGGGTTCGCCTATGGAGACTGGCCTCAAAAATTCCAGGGTCAAATCGGGGGAGAATTGTTAAGATTTGCGGTTGGTTTCAGAATGTCAATCTAAAGTTCCTGTGTGCATAGAATCATACGTAGTAGATCGAGAGCATAACACACCTATGTTCAAGGTTCATGGAACTTGGCGTACAGTACCACACACATAATGCTACGCTGCCCAAGCCAAAAGATGCGCAAGACATATGGGTCGATATCCTTTAGGTAGCGTAGCTAAGCACTGAATAACCTCATTCCAGGAGGTATGTTTGAGATTATCTATTTATTCCTATATTTACTGCTTAGTGAGACCCTGTACGCCTTGGGCAAGTCCGTCAGGTTATATGTCATAACCCTCCCTTGACAACGCATCCCTCTCACCCGATCCCCTGACCTATGCCCACTATTTGCGGAGGATCTCATCACCTCATTTTTTGTTTGCCTTCCGACATAACCATAACATGGCTCGGTTGCAGCATCAGTATAAAATCATCGGGAAAGCTAGGTCCCTGATTGTGACTCATCTCCACAAAGCCCGCATCCAGTTCATCCAGTTTACAGAAGAACAGATCGCTACCTTCTAGAACTGTATGGCTGAGACTAGGTAGTACCATCTTTGACCAACAATGCTGGAGCACTAGGTACTGCCAAGCATGCTCGGGACAACAAAGGTCGGCAGAGGCTGTTCACCATCACCGAAGCCGTCGCCAAGCAACATAATACCGCCCCTCTCGACATCCAGAAGGAAGCGATCGATCAAAAGGCGCCGCTGCAGACCCGAGTCACCGACTGGGCTTGCCCAGAAAGAGGAACACATCGGCAGCATCCTCGCCAGGGACTACACAGGCCCGGCCAGACCGGCCGAACTCGATGAGCGCATACAGCACCAACTCAAGGAAGTACATGTTATGGACCAGACCGACGTCAGTAACAAGGCAGACGATAATTCTACCCTGGGGAACATGGGTAAAAGAGCTGTATTTCGCTCTACCTCCAGCCATCATGCATCCGAACCTCGTCGCTCTCGATCCACTCATTCTCAACACATGTGTTCGAAAGTTCGTACGCAAGATCCTCTCTCCAGTTAGTCCCAGCTAACCCTACGGATCAGACCCAGACGACTTTGGCGATGACCCGCGGGTTCCGGCTCGACCTCCCAGGGTACCTCCTGATAAAGCACCCCATGTAAGACGGCCTAATATAGCTGCCTGGGTGTGTATCATCAAGAGGGGATCCCCACACGACAGCGACTAAAACGACGTTTTCAACAAAGCGGCGCTGTTTTCAGCCTATGACAGATCCCCGACCGATTATATGGATAGCTACTTGCAGTTCAGTCCCGGTGTTGTCATACACCCTGCTAAGGAAGTGGAAGTTGCCCCCCATCAAGAGATTTGACCCATGACCTCTGTTGGCATCCGATGCCAGTCACGGCAGTAGCGGGAAATACCATACTGAGAATGTAATGCTGAGGCACCCAGAGGATCCAATGTTATTCGTCAACCCACTTCTATGACGCAGACAGAAATCGCATCCTCGTCGGACATCTGACAGAGAAATTGTTCACGTCTCAAGGTCGCTTCGGAAACCATACCTGATTTTCCTATTGGATCGCTATCATTGTGCTAGAACGTCTCCCAGCTAGAGCTATTCCTGCTTCGCGCGAAGAAAGTCACCGCCCTTCTGGGAGACGCAGGAGGTGCTCGTAAAGATCCGGCTCAACACCCGGGAGATGATGCTGCAAGAGGGCAGAGTTGGAGATACTACCTTACCTAAAATCCTCTCGCCTCGCGCGCTACGGTATGTTTTGCTTGGGTTTTCTAGTCGCTGGCTGCGTCAACCGCCACTAGCAGACGGTCGACCCTAGCGAAGCCGCATGCAATCACCGTCGAAAGGCGTCTGACGATATTTACGGAAGTCAAATATTGCCAAGAACCTGCGATTTGGTGCATCAGCTGCATCTAGCTGCAATACAGCGGTAAGGCGGATGCCGCGAGCAGCGGCGAGGCAAACAAGACTTTTCACTCTACCACTGGGCTAGACCAATGAACCACACTCCCACAGAGGAACAATGTCGACCATTTGTTGCCACCACCACTGGTGCTGTCGCTTCATGTGTCTCCAATCGTAGTTGTGTCTCCCTTACATTAAATCTCTGCGGCTCACTATCCATACTGTTAATCTTGAACACGGCTTTTGGCCGCGGAGGAAGGAAGGCCCAGGCGTATAACATCAACCAATGGGGATGACATCCTAATGCTGTTGTAACCATTGCTGGTAATATCATTACCACCCGAAGTTTTACGAACCAATTAGTGAGATAATAGCCATCTGACCGATACCTCTTGTCTAGGTAAACTTAGAGCCCAAAATTTTAGAGTCACCATTCCCAATGCATAATTGCCTAGAACTCATCCTTTTCTTAAAAAAAAATCATTCATGCATAGTATTGTATATCAAAAATATGTGAACTTTTTTCCTTCCTATAACGGCTGAATATACTACGTATTGTAATCATATATCAAGTTACTAGCGTAGAATAGGGTCATCTGTGATGAAAAATATTCAAGCTTCGTTTTTAACGGTATAAACTACCATGTTTCGTAGGAACCCTCGCGGGAGATTTTGGCTAATACAACAGCAGCAACTACAACAAAAATGTACCACTTACTGTAGTCAAGCGCGCCCAAACTGAGAATCTGCAAGGCTAGGACAAGCGAAGCTGCACGGGATCTGAATAGGGTGTCATCCCGGCCCCCTCGTCTCAAACGTCCCACTCACGGATTCCTCGCGCGATATTACCTGCCGGAACCAACAATCTATCCCATTACGAAAGTATATATGCCTATGCCTTGACACAGTCGAGCCCTACTACCAACGCAAGTCATAGTCCAAAGACGTTCTATCCCAGTCTCAACATAGTACACGCAAGCAGCAGTAAATGCTTGGTATTCCACTTCCATAATGTCGCTGGGCGAGGCACCAGCTCGCTTTGCTTCGACAAATAACAGCGTCCCGACTGTTTGAGCGTGGCTGTCTATCTCTTCTACGACGAGGTCGACCCGCCTAAGCTCGCCAGGCTGGTGCGTTGGTGGTTGCTGGGATGAAACAACCCACTTGGATTCGGTGAAGACAACGCGGTTGAAGATGTGCTCCCACAGCCGAGTGGTTGCCCACTCCGGATACTGCTGAGCATCCGTCCATAATCGCTGCAGCCGCCCGTCTGTGATGATGGACATTTGGTAGAATTCCTTCACTAGGATAGATTGGATCGGGGTTAATATGTAAGAGGTTATATTAACCGCACATCTATCCAACACCGAGACAGAGCTTACATGACTATGTAAATAGTTACAAGCTTCAACCTAGGTTAGGCAACACTTAAGGCCTGAACTCTCTAGTAACTACATTTTCTCTACATCTTTTTTCTGCCACGAATGAAACAAGAATCAATATTATTATGGCCGCTTTTAACACGCGCTGTATAAGTATTAGGGCCTAACACACGTGCTATAGAAGGATTGGTTAAAAATGTTAAAAAGTGCAGATTCATTGGGCGCAAACTGATAGATTAGCAAATTGCTGTCAAGTATCGTTCCTGATGAAACCTTGTGCCTTGGTCGTGGGATGATGCTGCCGTCTCTGAAGCCAGCTTTGGCAGCAAGCTTGTCCCAGTTGACCTAACCCTGCATTAGATACTGCGAAGGGGCTTGGAGAGAGGGAGCGTGAGTCAGGAACGTACAGCGGATACAGGGGGGAGGGGCAGTGGGAGGAGGTAGAACGCTAAACTTGCCCCGCGTTGGTGTGATTGCGGTCCGTGCCGCGCTGAGATTGCCTCTGGGATAGGTAGGAAGGTAGCTATAATAGTAGTAGTAGCTGCCCCACGCGTTCGCCTAGTGTCAGATATAAGCGATGGCATGCAATTGGGTTAGCTATCAATGTCACCGGCAAAGATAATCTTTACTATTTACCGGCCAAGGTGTGCGAAGTCAGACCAGGTCAGCCTGTAAACCCGAGTGATTTGCAAAAGCAATAAATAAGTTGCTTAGCAAAACAAGCACAAAGCTAACGTTAATTATTAAACATTACTATAATTAAATATTTTTAGACTAGAGGCCCCTTTGATTCAGGTGCAAGAAAGCCTTCGTTTTTAGGGTCTATGTAGGCCAAATAGCCCTCTGTAGTCCTCTGCAGCCCTCGCAGTCCTCTGTAGCCCCTATATGTACTCAGACCCCGCTATCCGCCCAAGCCCGGCAGCCGCGATAAAGTGCTTCGCAGTATCGCTTCCCCTAGCGGGGTCTTCGTTTTAACATATTCGCTAACCCAGCTATATTTGCTAACCCAGCTATATTTGCTAACCCAGCTATATTTGCTAACCCAGCTATATTTGCTAACCCAGCTATATTTGCTAACCCAGCTATATTTGCTAACCCAGCTATATTTGCTGACCTAGCTATATTCAGTGACCCTGCTATATTCGCTGGCCCTGCTATACTAGGTGACCTAGCTATATTCGGTGGCCCTGCTATACTGGGCGACCTAGCTATATTCGGTGACCTAGCTATACAACTGACCTATAGGTAGGTCAGTATGTATACATAGGTCGGTCTATATAGCCATGCTAGTCTGTATGGCTAGGTTGGTTTGTATGGCTTGGTCCGTATAGCTAGGTTAACCAACTTGGCTGGGCTAGTCTGTATAGGTATGTCTGTATGTATAGCTAGGTCAGCTAGTATGGGTAGGTCAGTCTGTATAGGTAGGTCTGTATGTGTGGCTAGGTCGGTCTGTACGGCTTGGTTTGTATGGCTAGGTCGGTCTAGCTAGGTTAGCTAGTATGGCTTGGTTTGTATGGGTGGTTAGTCTGTATGTATAGCTAGGTCAGCCAATATAGTTAGGTCCGTACGAGAGGCTTAGTCAGCCAGTGTGGCTAGGTCTGTCTGTACAGTCTGTATAGCTGGGTCTGTATGGCTGGGTCTGTATGGCTGGGTCTGTATGGCTGGGTCGGTATGAGTGGGAGCCGTATATAGCCGCGTGCATGCGATGTAAGCCGAGGCCGAAAATGCAGGGGGGAGAGGGGGAGTTACTAAGAATTTCCTATTTAGGAGTGCCAAGAATTGCCTATTTAAGCGTACAGAAACTTTTTTAAGCTTTTTTTTTACTACTAAGAACACTTTTTGTTTCACTTATTACATTTGTTAAAACGAAGGCATACTCCCTTGCAAAGGAGCAGTATAGGTATTTATCTTGCTAGGTATTTATCTTGCTAGGTATTTATCTTGCTAGGTATTTATCTTGCTAGGTATTTATCTTGCTAGGTATTTATCTTGCTAGGTATTTATCTTGCTAGGTATTTGCAGACTGGGTATTTATGGGCCATGGGAGTGTTGTCGAGAAAGGCATGACTTCGGTGTATAGGGAAGTTCCATAAAACTACTTCATAACAGGCTTAGATTCGTCTCGGGATAATAGAACGTCGTCCTGAAATAAGGGAGCCGAAGAGCTCCAGAAGTAATTAAAGTTGCTAGGCAGCAGCAAAGTACATAAAATTGAATGAACTACGTACCTAGATAGTAGATAGTAGACACCGATGAACCATCCCATCTATGCAATTCATGCATTCGTATATAAATGATGGCATCAATCGACAACGTAGTCCGACCCGTAGGCTCACAGTAAGCTACTGATTGAACCCAACTGCCATGGTCTACCCTCATCTTGCTTCACATCATTATAACTAATCCATTGCCATCCGCAGAGCCAAATTTAATACCGCCCGACACAGTCTAGGCATTCTACGCGCAGTGATTGTGACATGTCGGTACAGGATACCAGCTGCCTCTGTAAGGAAGCAGTCGGTCTCCTTGCATGACGCGATTGAGAATGCGCTAGCACACGTCGTCCTCGGGCAAGCGATGCTAGGCGTCGGGATCGCGGCCGAGGACACTAAAGAGCCGGTTTTCGTGCACCTCAAGACGATCGACATGCGTCGTATGATCGAGTGGAAGGAGATCGTTATACCAACCGCCACCTGCAACACCCAGACTGAAGCGCGAAATGGAAGCAAAGGCAAAGGGGAACAAGAGGAAGCGCACTACGAAGACCGCTTGCTCCGCTCCTTCGAGAGATACCACGAGCTACTCTGGGATGACCTCGCGGGCAAACCTGGCTGGAAGATTGTTGTGCACCACGATCCGCGACAACTCGGCGCGCTTCAGTCCCGCGAATCTCCTTATCTGGAGCATCAAGACGAAGAAGACAACGTGTTGTTATCCTTCGACATCGCCTTCTGCTTCCACCACGCGTACGCAGACGGGAGAGGCGGGTACATCTTTCATGGCGACTTGCAACGAGCCCTGAACAATGCCGCCCGTCCCGCAGAGCTCCAGAACCACATCCTCCATCTACCTACGCCCCCCATTCTCCCACCCGCCATGGATACTCTCATCCCCTTTTCGCTGTCATGGGCTTTCATTGTACGCACGGTCTGGACAGAGCTCCTGAACGCGGTCCCAATGCCTCTATTCCTTAGGCATCTGCTCCGTCTCGAGCCGAGCGGCACCAACGTCCCATGGACAGGGGCGCCGGTCGACGAGTCGAATCCAAAGATGCATGTCCGCACGCTGTTCAAACTAGACGACGATGCGCAGCTGAAGAGGATCCTGGCCCAGTGTCGAAACCACCAAGCCAGCCTAACAGGATTGCTGCACGCGCTGATCGCACGCTCACTCGCGCGCCATGTGAAGGACAGATCATTCCGCTCTATGACGCCCATTTCCCTCGCGGGGTATGCAGATCCGGAGATTGCGGGCTCGGCGTTCACGCCCGGCAAGACGATCCACTGTCTTATCACAGGGCTTTCGTCCGACCACCATCTCGACGCTATTCGGCCGTTGCAGCGGAGCCGAGACGAGAAAGACGCCCGAGGAGGCGACGATGCGGCGGTGTGGGCATTCGCGCAGGACATGACGGCCCGTTTGCGCGCCAGTACGCATTCCTTCCTAAGTTCTCTTATTTCCCTGTTTGACAGAGGCTCTTGTCCCTACACGCTTTCGAAGCCCTCGAGAATAAACAGCAATTTCTAACACGTGGGTTCTTATAGAGACCGCCTCGCTGCCGCGCGATGACATCATGGCTCTGTCCGGTCTTATCGGTGACTGGCACGAGTTCATCCGCAAAAAGTTCGGAAAGGCGAGGGATAGTACCTGGGAGCTCTCGAATCTGGGGAGTCTCGATGCGGCTGATGCGGGGATCTCCAGACTCGAAAACGCCGAGAGGGGTCAAGACGTGGAAAAAGAAGGGCGGTGGTTTATCGACCGTGCGGTCTTCACGCAAGGAAATGCCATTGGTGCCGCCATCAATATTAACGTTGCGGGTGTTGCTGAACATGGTGTTTACGTCACTGTAAGTTGGCAGGACGGCGTTGTGGATATTGGCCTCGTGGAAGAGTTGGTGGGGGATTTGCGGGCTTCGGTTGCTGAACTCAGCAATACCTAAGTAGACATCACGGTGTGGAGGAGATGTACTATTTGTTGGCTTTCAGTTCTGGCAGAGACATCGTGGCAGGTAAAGAATTAATTAATAAATGTAATATAAAGTCGGATTGATGTCTTCGAAAGAAGCAAAAAGCTGGTGGACCAGGTGAGGATCGAACTCACGACCTTTGCATTTCCTATCACACAAGCTACACATAGTGTAGCAAGTATAAGAGCAATACGCTAACCACTGCGACACAGGTCCGCGCGACTATTTATAGAGCATATTTACTCGATAATCGACGCCAGAGGTAAAACACTTATATACAGCCGAGTACAACCAATATTGATAAACTTTCTTAATTTAAGAGGGGAAATTCTAGAATTAACACCGGTAAGCCCCAGCCCATATATTTCAATCCCATAGCTCCTTATTAGCAGCCTTGAATGATCTATCTTTATTCTAGAGAAACCCCCTTTAACATTATGACTTTGGTGGGTTACATTTCAACAAGACCTCTTAGAGACCTTGCTTTTAAAAGCATATTCTTTTTTTTAAGTCCTAGGGGTCATGCTAGGAGAGTCTAGCATCGAATTTCACGATAGCGTTTAGCCACCTTGCTTTTGCTATAGTATAAGCTAGAGTCGCGGTTAAAGAAAGCCTTTATAGTATGTAGGCGTATTTTAGATAGTACGAGCGGTGCTGGTAAAAAATTCTGGGATAATGCTAAAGTCTAGGCTGCTATGTAATACGAATAAGCTGTATAAACAACCTGAATCCCGTTGCTAGTGTCTCAAACAAAAGAGATCAGAACGGTAGCCACTAATACTATAAAATTACTCCATGTCTTTGCCTTTTTATACTGGGATAACTTGCCACCCTGAAGCGAGAATCTATAAAAGAAGCTCACGTCTATCCTTATGTTTATAATTCGACAAAATGCATCCAATAGTTCCTTACCATCCATACTCCGTGATAGTCGACAAATCTGCGAACCGGAAGCAGCGGAAGATCGCATCTTTGGGTCACTACGCGAGTTGGAGAAAAGTTTTGTGGTTTATTCAAACGAGCGCAACCAGACTTACTCGACGCGTAAGTGGCGCCTAGGGTTGTTTGTATTCCCTTTCGATGTCTTTCGAGATCACAACATCTTTATTCCTGCGGGGTTTCTACTTCCATTCTATAAGGAGGGCTGAAGCTAGGACTTGGACAATATACTTGAATTGCGAAGGGTCTTCTAAGGTGCCAAAGGCCCTTTGACATCTCAGAAGCCTTCGGCAATAAGGCGGGAATACTTGGTCTATGTGGATAATTAATTATTGGTCCTTAGAATTTAGCGAGGTCGGCAATATGTCTCGATTCGAAGCGAGGGTTGACCATTGAAGCCCGAGACGTCAAGTGCTTTCTAGCTTGAAAATCGTGACTTAGTTCCCTGGCATATCTCGCCTATACCTTCCGTACAGCATATTCACTCCTATCCGCTCCTGGTTGATGTGTATTCGCATTCGAGCTAGATATTTGCTATCAAATGCAACCACCGACCGGCCGTGTTTTTTCCAGATCCGGCAGTACACGACCGGGCAAGGAAACGTCCTGGCGTGAAGCTCCGGTGCCAAGCCCTCTGGGCCGACATAGCCGGCCACGCACTGTCGGCGTCCATTCTTCTGCCTCTGTTAGGAATGTACGGGGGGAGTGCGTATATCACCCCTCACAGCGGATGCCTGTCAATTAGTCTTTATCTCTCCTAATTACAACATTCTTAGATCATCAAATGTGTTAGGGATTAGGGTCACAGGAGGATAGAAGCTACTCCTGTGGGCTTGTGCTATAGGACATGTCTATATAAAGGACTGACTCCCCCCCCAAAGTACTGGGAGAATGGAGATCAGGAATCAATGATATTGAGCCCTTACCCATACACTTCTACCTACTAGTGACCTACCTGTGACCTACCCTCATTCTGGGACATCTACCTCTGACAAAATGCTACAACAATTCCTTTAGGAACGAAAACAGAGGATGACCATTCGCTGGCCCTGCCATATTCGTTGACCTACCCATATTGGCTGACCTGGCCATACTGACTGACCTACACATATTTATTGACCTAGCCATACAACTGACCTATAGGTAGGTCAACAAATATAGCTCTGTCAGTCTGTATAGCTTAGTCAGCCAGTCTAGCTAGGTATAGCTAGGTCGGTCCGTATAGCTAGGTTAGTCTATATAGGTAAGTCGGTCGGTCTGTATAGGTAGGTCTGTATGTATAGGTAGGTCTGTATGTGTGGCTAGGTCGGTCTGTATAGCTAGGTCAGCCAATATGGGTAGGTTAGTCGGTATAGGTAGGTCAGTCTGTATGGCTAGGTCAGCCAGTATGGCTTGGTTCGTATGGGTGGGTACTAAGTAGGTTAGCCAGTGTGGCTGGGTCCGTACGAGTGGCTTAGTCAGCCAGTATGGCTGGGTTGGTCTGTATGGTGGTCTGTATTTCACTCGCCTCTTGGCATGCCCTTTCTGGGATACAGGCGCCGAGTGGGGGCTGGCCAAATTCTGATTGCTCCAATTCCCCTGCATCATCCACTAAGAATCAACCACCCAGGCTTTACGTTCAGTCACTTGAACAAGTCTATTGAGTGACTCAAATATCTGATACAAGCAACAGGACAACAAAAATTGGCGGTTGGGTTTTTCGTGAGTCTCGAGGACATTGAGCAATGCTATACGACGTGGCGGAACAGACTGTGACACCTGGCGGAAATGACTGTGTCTAGCCGCTTTTAGATAGCTAAGCGAAGAAATACCACATACGCCCTCAATCTTACCATCTTACTACCTTTAACACTTTGAAAAACAACCTTAAATATAACAACGTGTTTAAATAAGGAGATATAATTCTAAAACGATAAGGGTTAGTGGTTAGGGTTAGTGATTGGGATTAGGGTTAGTTCGAGGGTTTGGGGGGCGGTGCGAGCCCCCCAAATTGGAATATGTATTTTTCTGTTGTTAGTGGTGGTATTAGACACAGTCATTTTCGCCAGGGAGCACAGTCTGTTCCGCCACGTCGGGATAATTACAAATATCGGATTTTGGAGGTACTGCGTCTAACAGCGAATCCCATTGGCACATACCCCTGTTTTCCGCTGACCCACTACGCCAAATTGGCACTTGAAGGGATGCGGAGGTAAAAATCTACAAACCCCGCTTTCTACACTGCTTAACTTTTTCATGCTTCTGACAGATATTCCGAGCATTATTCCTCCAAAAAAACCTGAGCCTGCACAATACTTTCAAGTTCAGATACTGCAGAGGTGTCATGCCCTCTAGATCAGATATCACTTATTTTGGTGCAGGCCCAGCTCTGCTACCTACTGTCGTCCTCGAGGAAGCTGCCAAAGCTCTCCTGAACTATCATGATACCGGCCTGGGCCTCGCCGAGCACTCTCATCGCTCCCAGCTAGCTAGCGATATAATCAATCAGACTAAAACCGATTTGGCCTCTTGTCTTGATATCCCAGATAACTACGAGATACTCTTTATGCAAGGCGGCGGCACAGGACAGTTCGGTTGGTGCAACTCCTTTCCCCTCGTGGTCATGACTTGGGAGCATTACCAAGAGAGCCTTCCGAGACAATGCTTCTTCAGCTCTTTATTCGTCCTAAAGAGGAAAGACTGACACCAAAACGTCGCAGCTGCTACAGTGTACAACTTTGTTGGCGCCTGGGTTACCCGCAAGTTGCAAGACATCCTTGGGGATATTGAGTGCGATCCCACCGACTCTAAGGCGATCGAGCAACTCAAGGAGGCCGTCGACAAGGATCTCAAGATCGATTACTTAATCACCGGCAGCTGGTCACATAAAGCGTCAGTTGAGGGCGAGCGGCTTTTTGGCTCAGAGCATGTCAACATTGCGACAGACAGCCGTAAGACGAACGGCGGCAAGTTTGGCACCATTCCAGATGAGAGCACCTGGAAGCTGTCCAAGGATCCTGCCTTGGTGTATTTTTGTGCAAATGAGACGGTTGATGGGGTTGAATTTCCTGACTTTCCCCAGTCTCTTCAGCCGGGGCCTGATGAAAAGGGACCAATCGTTATCGCCGATATGAGTTCGAATATCCTCACAAAAAAGATTCCAATCAACAACTTCTCCGCTATCTTCTTTGGCGCCCAAAAGAACCTTGGCCCAACCGGTATCACTATTGTGGTTATCAAGAAAAGCTTTTTACCGCCTGTTACATCTCAACCTCCTTCAAGTCTTATGAGACAACTAGGTCTTCCTATTCCACCTATCATTTTCCAATACGAAACTATTGCAAAGAACAACAGTCTCTATAATACGTTAAGTATTTTCGAGTAAGTCTTAATTACAGTCGCATTTATAATTTATAAATAGGTCTAATTATATTATTAGTGTATACATTATTAGCCAAGTTCTTAGAAAGTTCCTGCAAACATACCCCGACAAGGTTGAAGGACAAGAAGCTGTATCTAACAAGAAGGCCCAACTTATCTACGATGCCATTGAAGCTTTCCCCGAGATTTACAAGATCCTTCCCAACAAGGCAGTACGGTCGCGTATCAATATTTGCTTCAGGGTTACCAAGGGGGATAATATCGATGCCGCAGAGAGAGCCTTTCTAGAGGAGGGTCTTGCCCAAGGACTGACTGGGTTAAAGGGACATCGTTCGCTTGGTGGAATTCGCGCAAGCAACTACAACTCTGTTCCTCTTGAGGGTGCAGAGAAGCTTGCGAAATTCATCCGCGCTTTCGCAATGTCATAAGAGCAGCTTGTCGGCAAAGCATAGTCGAAAATTTGGTCTCGAAGACAGCGCCTGCTGGCACTGACCTCAGCTATACCGGAGTGAACACAGAACAAGTCTAAGCAGAAAGAAAGCTTTTACTTCCCTTATTTAGTGTAGGCCAAATTGACTGAGAGGAAGCCGTACAGCAATCTCACAAATGTCTCAGCCGTACTCCTTGTGATGGGTGCTGGCCGCAACAGTGCATAGACGGCGACAACACTACAGTCGCAACAAGAGAAAACCACATATCTCTACGTACGGAGAAGTCCTTCCTTACTAAGAAGACTTTCCAGGAGTAAGTAGGCGGCTTTTTAACATGATTCAAACATCTACGATACAGTCGTAACAACTCACGTGACCCTTTATTGCTTCATGGCCATTCGAACAATCGTAGCCCGGGTTATTCCTCTTGTGCGGCTACCCTGTCAGAGTAAGAGTTAGTCGATGACGATTATTACATAGACTTTTGACGACAGAACAAGCTTTGGATACCAAGGACCTTTGATATATATGGCCGACGTCGGGGCGGGAACGGCGTTGCTATGCAGAACAATGGCGACCTGATCGGGGCACGGACGTGGTTTCGAGGGCTGTCTCAAGCTTGACATCAGCATTCATGACGTCCAAGAAGGCGAGTTTCACATCCATGATACCGCAGGTCATTTGAGGCCAAGTAAAATAAAACGGTCTGACGCCGAGGTATGAGGTGTTTCTGTTAGAACACTTGACTAATACTGAAGCTTGAGCTTCGCAGAATGTAGGATGTTTTGAAACGGGTTCCTGGAGCGAGAGAGCAATTGCCTGTGATTTGATACATGTTATTTGCACTATGTCGCCGATCGTCCCTTCCTCATCCGCCCCATATAATATCTATTGACCAAAGCCGTTTTAGTACGATGGGTCCCAAATTTTTGGGAAAAGGCAGGAAAAAGATCCACCAGCCGACCAGACCATTCCAAGATGAATTTGTCTTCATCACTCTCCCACCACTGCTGTTTCCCTGTGCCGGATGGTTCGCCATGAATCGGTGATTCCTTCATGATCTGATATTTTCTATTGATCGAAAATTGGCTACGTTCGGTTCCGAATTCTTTCCAGAACCTTTCGCAGATCTCGGTATGTCGCAGATTCAGGGGCATGAGTTTCCTAACAAAATTTAACTCGTCATCAGTCCAATGGACCGTATTTGAAGTGTCGGTATCCACACCCAATGCAATATTCCTTGCCCTGAGGGCAGCCTCAGTTCGCTGGAAGCCAAATATTCCTCGAAAGGACTCAGTCCACTCTTTATAGGGAATCCCTTGAGACTTCAGAACTTTGAGGTAATCCTCTTGCTCTGCTGTCCACGGTTCATTGTTGAATCTGGACGTATCCATTTTGCGGATTTGTGCCTTCAATTTCATAGCCCCCATAGTTCGACCATTATTGAACTTCTCCTCAAGTTTTGTGGCCACGTCATCCCAACTTCTTTCAGTCTCAAGAAGACTTCGTAAGCATTATATCTCGTCGGAGGTCCAGTCTTTTTGCATTCGCGATAAGAAGGAAGGACAGTCTTTCTAGGAACGAACGACCTCGAGTGTGACGAGGCCCAATGATTGTAATACTCCCTCCTTCTTCCAAGAACGGCAATAAATTCAGTATCATGACCAAAATTATTAGGATTTAAGAACCGGGCGTTGAGCTACTAGCTTTCTGTGACGGACACCTACAGGCGTCAGGGAGACTCTGACAATCGCGCATATTGTTGTCGAAAAGATAGTTTGCCTAGTCAGTTGGAGATATCTGATGTTTCACACGCGCATAGGGTGGCAAGATCGCCCGAAGCACACAGGTTACATCTCCCATACTTGTAAGCTCGGGATAGCCTTCTAAGCCTTACGTTAGCCCGTCACGCTTTTTAGCCCCTGCCTAATGGATCCAGGCGGATAAAGTAGATGAGTCATCGCCCCCTTAATTGTTGTCGACCACGGTTGCGAGTAGACTTGAGACTGTTGATCTCGGAGAGACAAGATCGAGCTTGATATCAAGATAGAAGAATAGTGTGGCTCAGCTGAGTGGAGATAGTGATTAGTTACTGCTACATAACTGCTGTCGACCGATATGGGTAGTTTCTGGCATAGTACTGCCCGCAGAAGGCCTTTTAGCTAACCCATCACGGAGTGGAACTATCATGAAATGCCCATTCTGGCTGGCGAAAGCTTTGCACGTACGTAGGTGACTGAATGGGTTCTGAATGGGCACAAGATGGGCTTGCATCAGAGTGAAGATCGTTCTATCCACACTTCGGTTAGACTGAGACTAATCACTCAACTATGTTACTCTTTTGGAGGACTAAATGGCCTCGAAACTGTTTCTCTCGTCCGAAGCTCATTCTGGCCGTCGGGTACGAACACTGGCAAAGATTGAATCATGCAGCTGCTATGGCGTTAGCTAGCTCGAAAGGGATCGATACTGACGGGTATTGAAAGTACGGTAATGAGCCGTGGATGATGTCGGCAATTGACTGACTAGTTTCACGCCAATTGGTTTTGGCCTCGTTGTATACCAGTGCTTCTGGCTTTCTTGCACTCCGTCAACATCCAACTTTATTCAAGTAACAATATAGATGCAAATGCCCGCAAGGTAATCGACTTATTGAGGGCGGGACCTACTTTCGACAAGTCAACCTTTGCGAAATCACTGGCTAGCTATCTGTATTTCGAGGGCCCTCTTGTACCTCACAAGAAATATGTGCCTGAAAACACCTATCCATCTCCCTCTGATGGCTTCTTAATACACTGCCTTGCCGAGGAGCAGATGCGTTAGATCCCGATGTCAAAGAGTGGATTCACGACAGGTACGGTCCAGCGTGCATATCGCAGACTTTTGCGAATGCGAGTATGACGGAACAGAAACTTAAGGACAACTTCAACATCTCCTCCGATCTGAGGATGAAGAAGAAGTTGATTTACTTTGGGCGAGGGAGCGGAAAGAATTGTCTGTCTTAGGCCGCTGTCTCGCAGTTATCCCTTTCAGAAGGAGACACCCGGCGATCAACATATGTCTGGAGGACGCCAAACCGATAGAGGTGGAAGGGCCTAATCAGCATACTAACGCTAAGAGTCCTAAGGGCCTCACTGGCGGTAAGAAATGGGTTAATCTCCTCTTTGAAGTTCTCATTCAAGAACACTGGATAGATCCGATCGCAGAGCAAGTCAAAGTAGCTTAGGTCACGGTGGGGTCTTTGCAAAAAGAGGCGCCTAGTCTTCCTAGTTAAATTTGTTAATGAGAGTTTTGAAGTTTAATTCCTTGGAGATGTACTGTAGAAGTAAGTTGAAGCGTCATGTCGACAGAAGGGAAAGCGTAAGCCGCCATTCGATAAAGTCTATCGACTGCAACGTACTAACGGTATTTAAGCAAGGCAACTCTCTCCCCCTGGGTTGGTTTCGTGTCCGGCGCCAATCCTCAAAGCCCATCTCCATGCCGAGACGGGCACAAAGGGGATGAGAAGTATTTTGAATTCCTGCCGCAGTCTTTTCCCATCAAAGCCATTACCAAACCAAAAACATAGTGAGGCCAGGGGCTAACTGTCAGGTAGAAAGCTTAAGTTTGCAATGGCGGCCAAAGACGGCGTTGCCGTGGCTCGCAGTGCGGCAGAAATGGAACTACCCCCGGAGAAGGTTTCGTGGAAACAACGTATCAGTGGCGGCGAAAAGTCCACGAATTCTAAGGCAAAGGATCTCTAGAAGAAGGTCAAGAAGCCCAAGCCGCAATTTAACACTCCCGAGATGACCGTCCGCGGCATCATGGTTGGGATGAGTTTGGTCCTGCTCATCGCCAACGCCTTAGCCGTCCATCGCCCGCTCAATAACCCCAATACCACCAAAACCGAGCAGATCCTGGCAGTCTGGAGTAATTTCTTCCAATCCCTGTCCTTGGTTGTTGACTTCTTGTGCCTGCTGTACGCTATCCCCGGCTACATAGGCATTACAATCGTCATGATTAGCGTAGTCGTGAGTTTCATCGTTTCCCTAATGTAGGGCGAGAACGAACCGCCAACACGACCGATTCAACTCCGGTAGGAGGAGAAAGGGGAAGATTTCGTGGCCAAACTTCCAGATGCACCTACCTTGAGACTGAAATACGAGGTCAGCCCATCCGCCGCCTTATCTGGAACAGATCAGACTCTTGTTATCAAGGGCAAGCGTGGCTGTGACGACAATGAATTGGATAGGTTGATCCATATAGCCATCAAGTTCGCCGCACATAAAGACGATAGCTCGGTCCTCTTCAAGACAAGTAAGTCGTTCATGACGTTAGAGTCACCACCTAGGCCTCCGCCTGAACCTCCAACACCCAACCCCCAGCTCCCAGCTCGCCGCCTCCTGCATTCTAGCAGTGTACTTTCCAGGTGTCATAACAACTAGAGTCCAATATATACACCAGCCTCGTCGAGAATAGCATGGTCGCTATCCGTACCTGGGTGGTATATTTCAGGTTAAGACAAGAGATGACTTATATCAAAAGCAGACGGATCCGCTGCCAGTGCTCGAATTTCAAAAAGGTGAGGAGATAGTATTTGTTGTCCGCAGCACCGCCACCGGTGCGCCAAAGCCAGATGGAGCGAAGGATCCCGAGCCCGGTGCCATCCCGAGGAAATTCAGTATAACCATCACCAAGACGTATGTCGACGAGGACGGACAACCGCTTGAAATTCTGGAAGACACGCTCGTTTTTTTCGTGAATACGCCGCCGCCCAAAGAGATCTGGGCCGCAATGATATGTAGGGGGAGAACGACAAAGGGGTCACGAAAATATATTGAAACATGAAACTAGTTGAACCCATGCTTAGTTGTCTCGTCCAACGGTATTGCAGCAGATAGAGGTTTTCAGGTCAACTAATATCAATTTGTGATGGTTATTGCAGTATACAGCCCTTATAATTACAGAGCAAAGATACAGAATCAATTTATATTTCGATTTGCTTACGGTATTCTATTCGGAAAAAGGCCTCTCCGGTGCGTATATAGCTACGGATTCGAGCCGGGAAGTCTGTGGTAAACCCGCGAATCCTAATAATTCTGCTTAAGGGACAGGAAGACTGGCTGCTGTAACTCGAGACTGAAAGTGGTAAGTTCTACCTCTCAGGCCTATCACACACTCTCCCTTCTCAGAAAAGGCATGGCTCTCAACGTCGTTGGTAGCATCATAACGTAAATATTTGTAAATGCACCGAACACGTATTAAGCTTCGAGAGCAGGGCGAAAAAAGCAGGAGCTGTGACGGCTAAGAATTACTTTATTGTGTTTACTCTTAATGTTTTTGTCCCATGGTAATGGAATTGAAGCGAGTGGCGAAGAGTCGCTTGGCACACAGAATGTCAACAACACTGCTTACTATTTTGGAAGCACAGTTATATGGCGTTTTCTCATGTTGACCAGACGCTGATGTCTTGCTGCCTCTCAATCCTCAGTATACTAAGGATGTAATAGCAGACCAGCGTCGCTGATAAATCGTGCGAGTCAGCGGATACGCGAGATGATCGTGATTCTTGTAGAGTACCAATGAGCACAGCCACAGCCAACAGGGCGACGCCACCCCCCGTGGTATTTCTGACTGCAGTGCAGAGTTTGCAACTAATCCGATGCCGAGAACGTCTCTCCTTATCGGCAGTCAGCAGAACCCTCATTTCTCTCAACGTCTTACTCTTTCGCAAACCATTGACACCCCCGGCCGTTATCTCGTGCACGACATCTCCCGACTACATTGTGCGTCGCAGATGCACACGGCCTGCTGACCCTCCAGGACTTCATCTTACTATAATCGTAATGATCAACTAGTTCTTGCAGCCGATGTCGCCGCAGACTCGATGTGGCGCACGCTAACACTCAGGAGGACCTTGGAGGCCCAAGGACAAGATTAGGAGACATGAAGTTGCCACTGTAAGCCCTGGGTATCCTTGCATTTTTGATTTCTCACTGCCTGAGAGACAGATATGAACCAGGCAGACCTTGTCCCTTTCAGATATTACTGTCCGGATTTCTCGCGAGCATAAGAGTTGTTACCCGAGAGACCTCAATTCCTCTTTCAAGATCGGCTACGTCATCATCCCTAACAACCCGATCGAGGATGGCGTTATAGCAATGACAGAAAGGGTGCAATATTAATACGTGCTCGTTGAACCCGTACCCCACTTTGCAGGGGGTTGGCTATTTCTTATCCGCAAACATCGAGGACGACTTCATTGAGGTGGGTTACGGCCGCATCATGTGTTCACCTCCTGCATGGATGATTCTTGGCGACGCCGGATGAGAAAATATTACAAGCATGGCCCATCGAGAACGAGACACCATCACGATTGTTATCGGATTAGGGGGTCTGGAGACTTTGGCCTGGCAAACTACGGATCAGCCTCGCAATCATCGAGGTTGTCTATTATACAGCACGCCTAATAGCTCATTTTCCAGAGGAGATTCCACCCATCCACTATGACGGAGAATTCTGCGCTATTATAGTCCTTATCGGTGGCAGTTCCCTTAGTCTGCTCGATGCATCCAAGGCGGTAATACTTTACGTACGCTGTGCTGCACATTGACCCGGTCATATTTCTCACATCCGCGGAACCGAGGTGTGTCCTAAGTCTTGGTGCTGTGCTTACGATTCTAGACGAAAATTTGAAAGGCGCTGGGACAGAGATGCGATGAGGATGGTGTAATTTAACCACGGGAAAAGCCGGGTACCTTGGGATACGTATCGTCTTTTCAATGGATGTACTCCAAGCATACAAAATGGTGTTTTCAAGTTTTCGGGCCAAGTCAATAACTGAGCGCCCTTGGCTGGCGTCATCTTTGTACCACTGACATGTCACATTATTGAATTAGGCTTTCATACGGCTCAAATCCCATCATTTCCCTTATGATTCAAGTTTTATGGTTCTGATGGCTGTCTGATGGGGAGTATCCATCACTTGAATTCCAGCCATTGTCCACTAATTAGCGAGACTGAAATCAGAGCAGGATTGTCTGTTGGGTAATAGTACATCATCCTGGTGTCGTGGTTCACGAGGTCAACACAAAGAAGTCGAGAAGTGGCTAGTTATCACAAGAGGATCAGCACGCAAGTCGAAGTAGTAATTAAGTGAACATTTCGTGGAAATTGCCATACAACTAGTAAAGATAGAGGGATATAAACGCTGTTGCAGTATCTGCCACTGCAGGCCAATATATCTCGTGACAGGCGGCGCAGTCGCCTGTCAAACTTGGAGGAAAGGGGGGAAAACCAAACGCGTAGAGGTCTGCCCCCAATGCCCCCATCAAGGCAACTACCCAAATTCAAAAAGACGGGAAAAAGCCCAAATCCTCCATCCATGCTACCCAGAAACACAAAAAACCCAAGCCCAGATACCACGCTCCATTTGAGTGGATCCTATAATTCGTCGGCGAAAGAAGCACCGCCGGCGCCCATGTCGACGGCCATGCTGTGCTTGAGGCCGCAGACCTCGAAGAGCTTGACGGGGGTGATGTCGGAGGGGGTGCCGACGACGCCGTGGTTCTTCAGGCGCAGGAGGGTCTCGCGGATGGCGATGTAGGCGGGGGCGATGGTGGCGAAGCTGAAGATCATGATGCGGAAGCCCATCGTGCGGGCCTCCTCGACGGTGATGAGGGGGCTCTTGCCGTTCTCGACCGAGTTGAGGAGGAGGGGCCACGGCGCGAGGTCCTGCACCGCCTGGGCCGCCTGCTCCTTGGACGTGAAGCCCTCGAGCAGGCCCACGTCGGCGCCCTCGTCGCGCGCCATGCGCAGCCGGCGGATGCACTCGTCGTACCCCAGCGACTGCAGCGCATCCGTGCGCGCGATCAGCACGAAGTCGGACTGCAGGCGCACGCGGGCGCCGTGGGCTGCGCGGATGCGAGCGATGTACTCGTCCGCTGGCACCACCTTCTTTCCGCCGAGGTGGCCGCAGCGCTTCATCAGCACTTGGTCCTCGAGGTGGGCGCCTGCTACGCCGGAGCGGATGTACTGCTCCACGGTGCGAGCAGCCATGATAGGGCCTGCGGCAGACAATGTGTCAGTACTATCTTGGTGAGATTCACAGTGGGGTGTTTTCCGTGGAATGGATTATGGCCTGTATGTGTGTGTGTGGATTATTTCTGTCTGGGTGGTGCTCACCTCCATAACCAGTGTCCATATCGGCGATCAGGGGTGGGCCGAACGGGTCGAGGTTGGCAATCATCTCGGCGTTCTCCCGCATCTCATGCAGCTGGGCAATAGCTAAATCGGGTTGCCCAAGACGGGAGGCTGTAGTACCTGCACCAGTCTAAGAGAGATAAGAGTTAGCAGCTGAAAGCCCGGTAGAGCGTTTGAAGCCGGGATAATGCGCTAATACTATTACGTACCATGTACATGGCGTTAAATCCTAGTTCGATGGCCGTTCGAGCTGATAGGCCATCATAGACGCCAGGGCATATGATGAGCTCCTCGGTCTCGAAAAGCATCTTTCGTAGCTTCTTAGCACCGGACGTGGGCTCGTTGACACTGGGAACAACGTCGTTGAGTTTTAGCCACTTGGCTGGGGGAGTTGCTGTCACCTCCTTTTTCTCTGCGAGAACTGGGGGTGGAATGTCTATGAAGCCATCACTGGCTGAAGAGGGCTCTGTTAAATCTTCAGAAGTAATTTCAGTAGTGATGGGTGTAAGGGAAGGCTTGGATGGTTCAAAGTATGGGTTGGCCTTGACCTCTGTCGTTGCAACCTCGATGACGATGGAAGACTGGGTCTCGAGTTCAGACACTGGGTCTGTTGAGATAGCAGAGGGAGCCATTGTTTATTGTAATAGGGTAAGAAGAGAGAAGAATGGAAGAGGAGTGAAGTAGGAGTGTTAGTTAAGAAGGAAGACCCAATCGTTGTTGCACATGGATTCGAGATTTATCCCTATTTATATTCGTCTCTGAGGGTTTCCAGAGCTCTCATGATACACCCAGAGAGTATGACATGCCGAGCCAGTAGTCCATAGTCCCCTCCTTCCTCTGTTCTACCGATATCACCTTCTTACTGTAATCGATGGTCAAAATGAACCATTCGACTTGGCGCATAGGTCTTCGGACTACGCAACTCAGCAGGCCGACACGGTGTGCCAGGGTGATTTACGAGATTACAAGGTCTCACGATCCCTTGCGAATCCAAGATACATCGTCATTGGTAACTGATCATCGATCCACACTGACATTCGGTTTCCGAAGCGTAAGCCAACTAGTTATTATTTTCGGGACCATTTCCGCCCATTTCAAAGACTAACACGATAACCTGTAATACATACAGTGAAGCTGTGAATAGGCAATACCTCGGTGTGTTCTAAACATCTTTTCAGTGATTTTTACACAAATATTCTGTGCGAAGAGCCACGCGTGAACTGTGGGTGTATTTACAAGTGAGTAGGTAGGTTAGACGTTGTTTAGAACGCGTGAGCGAAGCACATGGCCCCCTCCCCCTCTCCAGGTAAGCTTAGACACGACCATTAAAGTGGGATTTGTGGGTGAGTTTGTGTCGAAGTCACATCGAAGCGGATCTATCCGGGGGTGGCTCAGCTAGCGATCGTGCCGTACTTCTTAACAGACGCTTGACCTTGACCTTGAACAAAATCGATCGCTCTAGGTCAACTTCTCGATTACAGATCTCGCCGCCACGGCGCTACAAGGTCTGGTTAGATCCTTCTCGATGAGGCCATTGCTGCCTTAACTCTTAATTTCAGGCAATTTGCCCTATGTACACGCCTTCTAAGAGTCGGACACGATGTGACCTGGTGTACGCAACCTGTCATGTTTGTTGGGGTTTTGCCTCTTTTTGGGCAGAGGCACCTGATCCTTAGTTCCCAACCAAGAAACGCAAATCGACCGCAACATGCCGTGACGGCCAAGTCGGAGGAACTCCGTGGTATCATCAGGAAATCCATGACTAGGGGTACACTCAATCCCATGAGGGTGTCTGCAACCTGACTGGCCGAAATGCAAGTATGTAAACGAGCAATAGCGCGAGGATTATATGGGGCCAGACAGACCTCAGTGGTTCGTTACAATACAAATTCGATACGGGATCGGTTGTGAATGCATTGCCTATCTCGCATCTTGTTGCTGAGTTTAATTTTTTCTTTCTTTCGCTTAGGGTAAGGCTGAGGGTGAGCGTATCTCCTAGCGCCACAGAGTTGCATGGTGGTCAGAAATGTAAACATAGGTACTCCGTGCATATGACTTCTTCCGCTCCACAGGAAAACTTCGACAAAAACGAGGGAAAGGTCGCATGAGCCTTCAAGGTCATCCGGGGTCTTTCCCCCAGACTAGCCCCCCCAGACTGTCTGAGAGATTTTCCTAATGGCAATCTTATGTCACAGGTCGCTGCCTTTAAACATCGTACCCCTGGCCTCTTGGCTTAAGTGGACTCTGCATACGCTATCTCCTGTCATAATTGACACACAAACACCCAAGGCTGGCCAAGATTCTTGGATATGAACAACCTGCTTGCCTGTTCATGGCCCCTTGTAATTGATGCGCGTAGCGAACTACTCGTATCGGGTGTGTTCCATGGCGAACCTAGTCAACAAAGCGGTTATCCCGACTTTACCTCCTTGGCAATCTGGGCATACAGGATGACTGCCGGGTACGTCAAGCCATGCTTCCTCTTTTAGGATCATGTGGCTGGCGTCGAAGGCTAGGCGCCCTGTCAGCGAGTTATATGCGGCGATAAACAAACGGCCACACAATCATATAGATAGCGTACTATTGGGCTTGGTTACCTCAATTCAGGGCGGATAATACAAAATTCGCCGGCGTCGGGGCATGCTATCTTCCCATCCACATGCAAAATAACCCAATGGGTGCTGCCATGTAAGTAAATAGAAACCCAACAACCACTGCAGATGATACAGTGCCTTATGACATAATTGCCTACCTAAATACGCCTCGTACATCAAGATCGACATCTCGGAGGCGTTGGAGGCCTCCCTCGCGCATGAGTGCGCGTGGTTACAGTAACACCAAGTTCGTTGTAACGTAGGCTGGTTGTATCGAGCTGCTGATGTTACAATGATATATTATCAAGCCAGCACGTAATTACACTACTCTGCAGCCGAGAAGAGAGTTCTTCCCCGTGTCCTCCGGCGCGCTCTCGACGAGACCCCTGTAGGCATCTGGGCAGTAAGCTGGCATGCAGTGATCTTCGTCACGATGACCACGCGCGTCTAGCTTCCCGTGCATATCCCGGTGGACGAACGAGGGCCTCGCATAGGGCCAAGCCAGCTTTATCAAGCACGCCCGCCGAAGTTGTCCCGCCTTGGGTGTTCACCAGAAGACCTGCTGCAGCCAAGAGCGAGGAGCGGCAGGCCTTGAGGTCTCGGCGTGGTCTCGGCGTGCCGGATCGGGATCGGGCTAGCGGGCCGCTGTAGGACGCGGCGTTCGTGCGATGGGGCCTCGCTGGCAAGGAGGCTCCAACCGGGGCACCCGGAGGTGGTAGTGGCGACCACTCTGGGGATCCTCCACCATCTACACTATCTCGCTCGCCTACAGCGCGCTACAGCACGCGGCCCAAGGAGGCATGCAGCGCGATGCACCGAGCTTCTACAATGGAGCCCGGGAGCGTGCTGCAGATACGCCCGTCAGAACTACTGTCGAGCCCAGGTCTTGGAAGGTTCTTGGAAAGTGGATAGGCCCCTCTTTTCCGTCTCGTCTTAGTGTACGTCCCGTATGTTAGCTGCAGCGCCTGAAGCAGCGCGACCAATACGGACGTCGTCGTACAGGTTCGAGTTGGCACTGGATCGGGCAATGTTCCAGCAGCACTGCGCTTCTCGTCCATCGTGCGGCATTTCGACGCACGCGTTCAGAGCCGTGCAGCGTGCATGTCGCCAATTTGTCACCGTCGCCTCTCTTCCGGGCTTTTCCTATCCTAGTGCAACTATGAGCTTGTAGTAAGAAAACTCCTCGGCTGTCAACACACGTGCCGGTGGCCTTGGCTTCTCAGCTAGACCACTCCTGGCGTCGATCACGCAACTTTCCCGTCAGCCGCGCTCATTTCACTTCCGGTTCGGCGCATCCCTTAATCTTTTTTTTTTTTTTAACTTAAAAAATTACCCAGGCTCACTAGTTCGTAATCCCTCCGCTACCCATATAATTCATTGGCTTCGGACTTCTAATCGTTACTAATTATCAGTCGCAACGCCCACGCTCTTCATTCGCCGCCCAGGTACTGCACAACACAATGCTGGACGAAGAAAAGGCTGCTCTGCCCAATTCAGGCAATGATTCGCCGGACAGCAGTTCGTCCGAACAATTCAACGAATCAAAACCTAAGCCCAGTTTTTTGAGCAGGTTTTCAGACGAGCTCGATCCGCGCCTCGTCTATCTACCTCTGCTCGTCTGCTGTTTCGCCACTGGCCTCACTGATGGCACTCTCTACAATGGTACGTGAATTGAAAATAAGGAGAAAAAAATGTAACATTTAAAAAAAAAGAAAAGAAAAGAAAAAGGAAAAAACTAAATAATCGAGACTCCGGAATTAGCTAACTGACATTTCTCTAGCGTACGGCACTTTCGTGTCCATGCAAACCGGTGAGTTCTCCTCATGAAACAACAACTTAGAGATGAAGAAACAACCACTGACGCCGCTATTCAGGAAATACTGTTTTCGTAGCGCTGGGTACGTCGGGGCAAAACAATAGACCCTACGGATGGGCTCGCTCTTGTAAGCAAGGATCTCTCCCCCTTTTCGAAAAAAAGGAAACCCAAAGCCTTAAAAGACAGAAGAAAGAAAGAAAAAAAAAATTGGTAATGAGGGTAAAATAGTACTGACGGCGTGAAATCCAGTGACGTCCATCGGCTCCTTCATAGTAGGCTGCGTGAGCTTCTCGCGGTTCCACGCGCTGGTCGGGCGCGGGCGGCAGCGGCGCACCGTGTTCGTGTCGTTCCTGGTGCAGACGGTCTTCGTGGCGCTGGCGGCGGGCATCATCCAGGGCGGGCTGATCGACGGGCGGTACCCGTCGCGGCGGGACCCCAAGGACGTCGACTTCGCCGAGCTGGCGCCCATCGCGCTGCTCTCGTTCCAGGCCGCCGGCCAGATCGTCAACAGCCGCGGCCTCGGCGTCGCCGAGGTGCCCACCGTCGTCATCACCACCCTGCTCTGCGACCTCGTCAGCGACCCCAACATCTTCGCCCCCTTCACCCAGAACCCCAAGAGGAACAAGCGCGCCGTCGCCTTCACCCTCACCCTCGTCGGCGCCATCGCCGGCGGCTTCATCTCCAAGGCTACCGGCCTCGTGCAGAACAGTTTGTGGCTCGTTGCCGCCCTGAAGCTCTCCATCACCGTCTTTTGGCTCTTCTGTGGCAAGGAGAAGGAGTCGTAGATAGGTGGATAAAGAGAGATTTTTGCCTCTTGTGTTGATCAGTCGTGACATAGCGCTGCCGTGGAGGAAGCAAGCATATAGAACGGTAGAAAGGGGGGGCCCCGGGGAGGGGAGGGGGGGTGGGGGGTGCGATTTACAAGGTCTATGGAGTTTCGGGACCTGGGAAAGCGGGATGATGAATTTAACCGCTGATAGACAGACTACCTATAGTTTTAGAATTGGGGCTTTTCTCGACCGCATAATTAGACCATTCATTTTCCCTCTTCGATCAGAATATCGGCGGGAAATAAATACATCATGTTCCATTCACCGTCCAATGTTCACTTGTGTGCGTCGTACCAACGAGCCCAATCCTACTTTACATGATGACTGCCACTCCGCCTTCTGCACGCCCCTATCTTTCAATATATCCAAACCCAAGTCCAATATCAAGTACAGGACTGCACTGCAAACGCCCGAGATAAAACCAGCAACCATTGGGAATCGTAAAATCAAAAACCACGCCACCTCGCCTACATTCCCCGTCACACATTTTCTAACTCACGGAAAGCGCTCGATTTACTCGTTCAACACGCTGTATCGTGAATACCTTGAAGTCGGACCCGCCATGCCCTCCTCAGCCGCCACTCCACTCACCTTGCGGCGATATCCCAGATTCGCAGCACTGCCCAGGTCATAGTCATTCCCGGACGAGACTTGCCGGCCGTCTGTGGCCTTGGTGCCATTCTCTCCGCCATACATGATAGGCGGCGTGGCGCTCTTCAGCTCGCCGTACGGTTTTGAATAGAACTGGTCGTCGGCTTGGATGGACGAGTTCCTGATCCCCTTAGCGCGGCCCCAGACCCCGAGTATTGTTGGCCGGCGCGCTGGCGCTGGAGCCGGGGCAGATTGCGCATCCGCAATGTCCTGGCTACCGCTCACACTGCGCCGGTTCGAGCTCATTTCCATGAGCGCTGGATGCAATGGCAGAGAGTCCTGCAGCTCGATGGGCGTCTTTTGCCGCGATGCGGTAGTGCTGTGAGGGTTCAGGCGCAATGGGTTGGGGTGCATGTTGCCGAAGACGTTGATCGGCCCATCGTCGTCTTCGGGATCTGAGACATCGTCGGGACGCATCGCATTCTCCTGCTCTGAATCCGAGTCATTGTCTGCTCCATACCGTTGGTTCAACGCCTCGTAAGCCTTGGATCTCTCAGCCGTTGTCCGCTCGCTTGCGTTCATGACGCGCTGCCGCTGTTGCGTGCGGTTGATGAGCGATTCTGAAGCGTACCACGCTTCTGTAAATTTTGCGACTCGCGTTGGTGAGGCGTTGATTGGTTGCGAGTTCACTATGCTACTCGGCCGAGACGAGGATGGCGAGCCTGTCTCGTTGAGTGGGATCTCCATATAGTTACCACGCTGTGCTAGCCTGGGGTTCGACTTGCGCTTTTGATCAGCGACGGAAACGATGCTGTTGCGAGGCGAGTTGCCGGGTGTGATCTGGTATTGCCGGCTGGGCAGATCGACGCGAGAGTCGCGTTTCGACGAGCTGAACGAGTCCTGTGAATCCCTGCGTGTGTGCATGAAAGGAATACTCGGTGGTCTCGATAGGTCCTCGTAGGGCGCTCCAGAACGACGGTGCTCCTCGAGAGGCGTCGATATTCGCTTACTACTCTCCGACATGGTGGTATAGCTACTTGCCACTGAAGACTTGTTGCGCTTGTGCTTCGTGCGGGATGTTAGATTACTCTCTAGAGGGTTCATGTCAGGTGGCATGTTGGCGATGCGTCTAAACATAAGACCCAAGTAAATGGATATGCCGAGTGATATTGCATGAAGGCCGATTGTGGCAAGAAGGCCGTAGTACTCAGACTTGATGAATATCGGGAGTAGAGTCTTGTCGTCCAGGATCGTATCCCAGGTGTCGCTCTCCTTAGACACCGTGATGACCCCAAAAGCATAGAAAGCCAAGATGGCTAGGTCAGTGACGCCAGCGAATAACTGGTACGCAGCCGAGGAAGCGGGTGGCCTTGCTCGTGCTGGTCTGGCAAGGTGTAGGATGGCGTAGGCGCTACAGAGGACAATAACGCCAGGCTATAATTACGTCAGGTTCACTTCGCGAAGCCATGGGATCATTGAGGTCGGGATAATCATACCGCAATGCGCAAGATCCATGCTGCTAGTGCCATTACATTGGAGATGAGAATCATGAGCGTAAGGAGTCCAGCTCCGGCGATTAGTTCCAAGGCACGCAGCAAGAGCTGCAGGTATCTCGTCCATCTAATCCACCATTTTGTGGCATCACTCATAGGCCGGAAATTGTATGTGCGGCCAGTGGGCACGGCATGAGCACTACGATGACAAGATATCAGCGACAAAATGTCGAGATCACACTACAGACGGTAGAGCAGAGCAGAGACATACTCGGGATGTCGGCCGAAGGATACGAGGGGGCCTTTCTTCTTGGGTTTCTTGGGCTTCACCTCCCAGCTCGCCCTCGTGACAGCCTTTGGGTCAAACTCCTTCTGTGGTAACCGCGAATCGCGACGGGCTGAGTCGTACTGGTAGGGTTGTTGAGCCCCCATGTCTGCGAATGACCTATTCCAGCGAGGCTGGATGCTTCTCGCAAGATGGTGGGTAGGGTGGCTGTTGGGATGGACTGTCTCACTGTTGTGTGGATTCAAGTTATAGGGAAAGTGTTCAATGGCTGTGACGTTCGCTGCTGCACAGTTCGTGTGATGCAAACGTGTTGTTGAATCGAGTGGAGCACGGTCTCCATGGCAACGTCGGGTATCACCATCCTGGCTATATGCAGGTACTGTGCTAATTATAGGACTTCAAGTTTGTACTAGTATCTTGTCACTTCACGACCTAGATAGTCTAGGTACCTATTGTAGACCCTCCTATCGGAAATGGCGGGTCAAAGATGGAGAAGTGCTGCTTAGCCGAAGTAGGTAGCCCAAACTTGTCGGTTCTATGAAATGTCGATAGTGTAGTGTAGATGGACTAAGGCTTGGGCGGGTATAGTGAAGTAGTGGTGATACACATACAGTGCGAATATTATAAGTAATGGCGTATATATACTGTATTTCACACTAGGAAGTAGGTAGAACTCCGGCAAGCTCGGGTGTGTTATGGTAGGTTCCTACTTACCTAATTCAGAACAAGTTAAGCATGAGAATTCGAATAGGTACCTAGGTATTTCAATTCGATTACCGTATTGGACTGAGGCATGATTACGATTCTTCCGAAAATCGCATTGATTTCAAGGTTCGTTTCTTTTTTTTGCTTAGCTCGGTTTCTACGATAATGACGTCCCTTGCCCAAACATGGCGTCGCAGTGCCTGCTTGCACCAAGCCGTCAGTAGAAGAAACCCCGGGCTTATCAAATCATCGTCTATCATAACTCGACGCTCGTATGCCACGAGTCGCAATGACCGGCCATTTCGTATGGCTGTGGTTGGCTCCGGCCCAGCTGGCTTCTATACGTCTTACAGGGTTATGTCGAGGATACAGCAGGCCAAGGTAGATATGTTTGAGGTATTACCAGTGCCTTTTGGTCTGGTGCGATTTGGCGTTGCCCCAGACCATCCCGAAGTTAAGGTATCATGACATAACCTCTTCCCCGCTATCCAATGACACAATTGAAAGGCTTTGGACTAACCTGGTGCCACTAGAACTGCCAAGACAAATTCGAGGAGGTGGCTAGCTCCCCGAATTTCACCTTCATTGGCAATGTGGCCATCGGCAATCAGGGTGATCATTTCCAAGGATGCACGATCCCGCTGGCGTCTGTGATGCGCCATTACGACGCCGTAGTGTTCGCGTATGGCGCCTCAAAAGACAAGAAGCTAGGAATTCCTAAAGAGTCTGAGCTACGGGGCATCTACTCGGCACGAGAGTTCGTTGGCTGGTATAACGGCCTGCCCGAGTATGCTGATTTGGCTCCGGATCTGACGCAGGGCGAGGAAGCAGTTATCATTGGCCAGGGAAATGTTGCGCTGGATGTCGCGAGGATGATGCTAGAGAACGTAGATGTGTTGCGAAAGTCAGATATTACCGACTTCGCCATAGAAACGCTATCCAAAAGCCGTATTAAGCGGGTGCATATAGTCGGGAGGAGGGGTCCGATGCAGGTGTGTTCCATTAAGTTGGTACCCCTTTTATGCCAGCAATTTAACGAATTTTCCAGGCGGCTTTTACTATTAAAGAGGTGCGAGAGCTGATGAAATTGCATGCGGTTTCGTTCCATCCAGTCGATATGACTCTTTTGCCAGATGAGTTATCCAAGTTACCTCGAGCTCGGCGGCGGTTGATGGAGGTCCTGGCGAAAGGCTCAGCCAGTCGACCCGAGCAATCAGACAAGTCATGGTCGCTCGATTTCTGTCTATCGCCCACCGAGTTCAAAGGCACGCCAGATGGCAACGTGCAGAGCACGGTGTTCGAACGGACTTCACTTTCGTCACCTTTCGATTCAACTTCAAGTGTCCAAACCCTAGGCGAAAAATTACAAATTCCATCGTCGGTAGTATTTCGCTCCATTGGTTATAAGTCGGTTGCCTTACCCGGTTTTACTGAGGCAGGGATCCTTTTTGACCACAGAAAGGGCGTAATTCAGAATGATGGGTTTGGTCGCGTCTTACAAAGCACTCAAAACAATGTGATGAACAATGGCGAAACAATTCCTCTATCTGGGGCGTACTGCACCGGATGGGTAAAGAGAGGCCCTACAGGCGTCATCGCGTCAACAATGGAGGATGCATTCTCGACCGGTGATGCCATTGTTGCTGACTGGAATGCCGGAACCCCATGCCTTAACTCGGAGAAGAGTCATGGCTGGGAAGGGCTGCGTACCGAGGTTGACGAGGACAAATGTCGAGTCATCCAGTGGGAACACTGGAAGAAGATAGACAAAGCAGAGAGAGCACGTGGCCTGCTGGTTGGAAAGGAAAGGGAAAAGTTCACGAGCATAGGTGAGATGCTAGCTGCTGGTCGCTAGAAATAGAGGGAAAAATAGAATAAAATAACCATACCCTCACGGACCATTGTTACATCTATCTTGTATTTATTAGACTATGAGCTCTTCAATTTCTCTGTCAACTCTGGAACTTTTTCGAATAGATCGCCGACCAACCCTACGTCAGCTATTTGGAATATCGGTGCATCGGGATCCTTGTTGATTGCCGCAATGACTTTGCTATCCTTCATACCGGCTAGATGCTGGATTGCGCCGGAAATACCCACGGCCATGTACAGCTGAGGTGCGACAACCTTGCCTGTCTGACCGACTTGCAAACTGTTGTCCGCATACCCGCTATCCACAGCAGCTCGAGACGCGCCAATTGCGGCCCCGATTGAGTCAGCAAGTGGTTGCATAATCTTGTCAAAGTCTTCTTTAGACTTGAGGCCCCGTCCGCCGGAGACGACCTTGCCAGCAGTTGCTAGATCTGGGCGGTCCGATTTGGCCAAATCTTCTGAAACCCATTCGGCCAGAGCTTCTGACTTGGGATCGACACCATCCTCGACGGCAGCCGAGCCGCCTTGTGCCCCGGCAGCGGGGAAAGCAGTGCCTCGGATTGTTATTATCTTAATGGAATCGGATGACTCGACCGTTGCAATCGCGTTTCCGGCGTATATCGGCCGCACGAATGTGTTTTCGCTCTCGACAGCGGTGATATCGGAGATCTGCTGCGAATCTAGTAATGCGGCAACACGGGGCATCAGGTTCTTCCCGAAAGCTGTGTGCCCCGCGATGACGTGGGTATAGCCTCCTTTCTTGATGTTCTCAACGACCAAAGAAGCGAAGTTCTCCGGAAGGCACTACAAGGAAACAAGTGAGCCCAGGTCCGACAGACGGGGCAGATGCGACGAGAATTGAATCATAGTCAGTACCTTGTCGTAAGCCGCATTGTCTACGGCAATGATCTTCTCGACGCCTTCGACTTTGGCAGCTTCCTCTGCAACTGACTTGATGCTGCTTCCGGCGACAAAACCATGGACTGGCCCTCCAATCTTCTTGGCGGCGGTTATTGCGCTTAAAGATCCGTGATTCAGCTGGCCTTCGCGTTGTTCGAGGATCGCCAATGACGACAGCAACCGCTGGAGGGCACATGGACTGAAAGGGCTAGTAAAGGCGGAGGTAGATCGTGGCAGGGAGGTGACGCCGCGAAGGGCTGTTCGTCTGGCAACCGAAAACATTTCGCTTCTTGGCGGTTGGAGTATCGCGTCCCAACAATACAGATCTCGAAGGTCGAAGGTCGAGATTCATTAATTCATCAGCGCAGTACTAAAGCCAATCAATCCCGAGCTGCGGCTGTCCACGGCCCATGTTCGGCTGCTGACTACCCGCCGAGGTTAGCGGTTGTACAGTACCGTAGGTAGCGGGAAGCGGGTCTAGTATACCTGTGCCATGCATAACGCACGTGATCCACAACCACTGGAGAGTGGGTGGTCTACCTAGAGGTATAGTAGGTACTAGTCTGTGTACAACGGACATACTGATGAGTAATTGTAAACGCTCGGACCAGGCAGGACTCACTTCCCCAGCGCTGTCTTGGCCAGTTCTACCAACCTAACTTAGTGACTGCTCAGTCGCGCTGAAATTATTTCCCCAGCCAAACACGCGATCGATCCAGCCTCATCGCATATCCAGTTCGAGATTCTATCAACTCACAACTACTTATAGAGGCTGCTATTGTCATTATAGCCCTTCCGCTCCTTAATGACTCGCCACAGATAGAATTTAATAACCGCGACACCGCGAGATTCAATTCTGAATCTGAAATCCTTCGTCACCTCGGGCCCCCCCTTCTCGCCGTGTCTTATTTCCGACCAGAGCTCCAACATTCTTGAAGATGGAAGAGAATGTCAGCTATGGCTCTCCCGCCAATGGAGCTTCACCTAGCGGCAACCCGATCCTCGCGCAACCACATCTCCAATCTGATGCAGCTTCCGCGCCCGGACAGGCAGATGGTGAGTCCTGGATGTCTTCTGTGTTGATGCGACCTGCAAAGGCGGGAGACTCATGCGTCTAGCAGATATCCAAATGTCCGAGGTCCCATCAACCGAGCCTGTCATCAAGCAAGACAGTTCTACTCCTGCGCCCACGGGTACTTCAGATAACCCCCTCGATGCGCCTGCTGCACCACCCGCTGAATCCACTCTAGCTAAGGAAGACGAGGAAATGGGCGAGGCACCCGCCGCGCCCAAGGACAAGGAGCAAGCAGGGAAGGATGCGGAAGACGGCGCAACGGGCGCGGAGGGCGCGGTACAGGAAGCCAAGTCCAAAGAAAGCATCGAAAATGCTGCGCGGGAACACCTGATCTCTCAAACCCACGCCATTGTACTCCCGAGTTACAGCACATGGTTCGATATGAACGATATCAACAATATCGAGCGCAAGGCGTTGCCCGAGTTTTTCAACAGCCGGAATCGGAGCAAGACACCCCATGTCTATAAGGATTACCGCGACTTTATGATCAACACGTACCGGTTAAACCCCGTGGAATATCTGACCGTCACTGCATGCCGACGCAATCTAGCCGGTGATGTGTGTGCCATAATGCGTGTGCATGCCTTTCTAGAGCAGTGGGGTTTGATCAATTACCAGGTACTATCTGCCGCCACGTATGTCTTAAATCGCGTACTCACAACATGTAGGTCGATGCGGATCAGCGGCCTTCTCAAGTTGGACCCCCGTTCACCGGACATTTCAAAGTGATATGTGATACACCCCGCGGACTTCAGCCTTGGCAACCTGCAGCAGATCCAATTATACTGGAAGGCAAGAAGAATCAAGACACAGATCAGAAAGCCCATACAGCGGCTACTGCTGCTGGCGAGCGAAATCTCGAGATTGGCCGCAACATTTACGAATCTAGTGCAAAAGGAACAAAACTTACTAAAACAGAGAGTAAACCCAACGGTGAATCTACTGCTAACGGTACTGATGATGGTCTGAAGGGACCCGTCGCCAAAGTCTTTTGCCAGAACTGTGGAATTGACTGCACACGTGTCTATTACCACCTCCCCGAAGCAAAGTCTCCAGACAAGTCTAAGAGCGAAGTTTGCCCGACCTGCTTCTTGGAGGGGCGCATACCTCACAACATGATGAATAACCAATTTGTTCGCATGGAAAACAAAACTTACTCGACGATCCTCGACCGCGATGCTCCATGGAGTGATGCAGAAATTCTCCGTCTTCTCGAAGGATTAGAGAAATATGATGATGATTGGTCCGAAATCGCAGAGCATGTTGGAACTCGGACCAGAGAAGAATGTGTATTGCAATTCCTTCAGTTGGACATCGAGGACAAATATCTTGAATCAGAGGCCCCCGTTCGAGCTCCGACAGGTCTGTCCATGTTAGGGAATCACGGTGGCTTCCTTCCATTCAGCCACGCTGATAATCCCGTTATGTCTGTCATTGGATTTCTTGCAAGTCTTGCAGATCCAAAAACAACTGCAGCGGCTGCCAAGAGGTCCGTCGAGGAGCTTCAGCTGGGACTTCGTAAACGGATTGAAGGTGGCGATGCGGCAAAGGTGAATGGGAAAGGGAAGGAGAAAGAAAGCGACTCAATGGAGATCGATGTTCTTCAAGAAACAACAACGACGACTACCACTACCACGACTACCAACACCGTTGCGAGCATACCACTCGCAGCGATGGGTGCTAGAGCTGGAGGGCTAGCATCCCACGAAGAACGCGAAATGACTCGCCTTTTATCCGCCGCAGTCAATGTTACCCTCCAGAAGATGGAGTTAAAACTGAAGTATTTTGATGAAATGGAGGGTATTCTGCAGGCCGAGCGACGGGAGCTCGAGCGAGGCAGGCAGCAACTGTTTCTAGACCGCTTGGCATTTAAAAGACGGGTCCGCGAAACCCAAGATGGTTTGAGATCTGGAGGTGATTTCAAGGCTGCTGAAATCAATGGCAACGGCCTGACATTCATGTCCACTCCAGCTATGGGTGCAGTTCAGCCTCTGAGCAATGATGGAACTATCAAGAGCTACGAAGCCTAGAGGGCTTTGGGGGCCAAGTTCTGTTACTCTACGACAGGGGCGTGGGTATGAGCGGTAAGGTGCAGGCGGCGAATTATGGGAATTTTGTACGGGACAAGGCCTGGGCTTATGTTTCATTTTCTGAGTGTTTTTGTTTCTAACACGGCGTTTCGTCCAGGGTTCCTGGCACAGTACACTGGTTTTTCCTGTCTGTCAGAGATAGCACTATCAATAAAATGTACCACCACCATAAGACGGCAGCGAAGAGGTTTTAGTGAATGAAGTCGATAGCTGCCGACCGATCTTTTTTTTTTTTTGGTCCGAGGATACAATTCATCCTTCATCATAGCAAAATCGTTCCAGAGCACCTACCTATGCCTTTTAAATATGCATCAACAGATTTAACCCATCATCTGCCAGCCAATCAGTAAACTAGAATTGCTCCTCTAGTGTAGTCCTTCCCGAACTCATCTCCAGGCAGTTTATCCTGATTCTTTTTTTCCCCGTGCCTTCACCGTTCGCAACTCTAGCCTTGTCCCTTGCTTCTCAGGTTGCCGTCGCCGCGAAGCATAGCCCATAGCTTCGTCTCGGCATCTGCGCTGGCTTTCAGATCCAGGCGCTCGGCGTCCCGCTCCAGTCTATGCTCGGCGCGGATCCAGGATTTCAGAGCCCGTCGGGCTGGTGTCGTGTCCGTGTCGTCGGTGTGTTCGATGGGCGCCAGAGATATCGTTGCTTCTTCTATGTCTTTCTTTATAGAATCTGCGTTTAAACCGTCGTCGTCATCTTCATCATCATCTTCATCGTCCTCATCATCATCATCATCTTCTTCTTCTTCTTCTGTGCGTCCCTCTTCGTTTTCCTCGTCGTATTCTTGACTGTGTGTCTCGTCTTCTGAGGGGCTGGATATGTGTTCGGCGCGAGGAAGCACGTAGGGCTCGGGATTACTAGGTCTATTCCGTATGCTATCGGCTACCGGGTAGCCAAGCGCGGCTTCGACTTCGTCGTAGCTCATGATTTCGTAGTCATCCTCCTCGTCACTTTCTTCCGCTTCTTGGTCGGCGTCCTCTGTATTTCCAGGACTGGACTCCACGGTACTCAGTTGCTCATCTATGTCCATATCTTCACCCACATCTGTATCGGTGCCTTCATTCTCGTGGTCAGTAAGATTGTCTTCTTCGGTCTCATGATCGACAACATTCAATTGCAATCTCCTCGCGCACCGTGCCCAGAACTGCCTCGAATTCTGCGTCATGCCTAGCGAGGAAGCCGCCGCCTTGACATCCTCGACTCTGAGTCGAGGCTGCCCGCGCCTTCGCGCATCGTTCAAGCTCCTCGTCCGAACACGAGACTCCGCCACGTACATCGCGGCTAATAGCAAACGCCTGGTGACACTAAGCGCTAGCCCGTGAAAGTCTGAGAGCGCCGTCGCTTGGATCGCAGGTGGTTCGTCTTCTTCGGACACGGCGCGCCAGTTGCCGTCAGAGACGGCCGAGTTCATGAATACACGGTCTGAAAGCCGGAGCCAGTTCTGGACGTGGAAAAGCTGGAGAAACGGCAATTCCTTCAAGATTTCGTTCCTTTCCCCTTGCTCTTGTTCTTGTTCTTGTTCTTCTTCCTTCGAGCATAGTGACTTTTCTCCCCATTCTTCTCCGCCCCGCGTTTGTGGCGGGGATGTTTCAGAGTATTGTCGTCGTTGTTGCTGACAGCGGACTCGATTTTCGAGAATCCGCGCAAGCGGCGCCGTGACGCGCCACCACGGGCCCCAACGCTCCCTTTCCACCTCCTCTTCGTAGCCCCCCTGGCGCAGCGACAGCCCGTCCGCGGCAGTCTCCAACATGGCGCCGCACTCGGCGCCAATCTCCACCGCGGCGGGGATGTCGACGGGTCGCAGGGCATGCGCATGCTGGGCTCCCCCCCTCCTCCCCTCATCGGTGCGCGGCTGTCGCTTAGCTGCCTCGAGGAAGACCAGGTACTGCCGCACCTCGAGCTCGCTCTTCGTCCCGATTCGCGCGGAAATGCCCGCTACGTCCTCCTTACCGAGCCGGCTCACCGCTGCGAAGTAGACCCTTTTCTCCGCCGCACTCCACACCACCGCGCCAAGCTGCGTGTGCCCCAACTCGGGGCCTTCTTCGCCATTGATGAGGCCCGATGACGCATCTTGGATGTCTTGGTTTAGCAGGTTCAGATACGCGCCGTTGAACTCGGCCTTCCGGCGCTTGAGAGGGGGCGGACCCGTGTGCGCAATGGAGCCTTCTGCCTGGCGCTTCCTATGGGCGGGCGTACTTCGTCGTATTGGCGAGGCGCTTGGTGGGTTGTGCATAGGCGGTCTAGTAATAATCTCGTCGTCTGAGTCTGTGTCCGTCATCCTCGCTCGTTCTCACCCTTTGGGATGATGCATGTAGACGATATTTATGCATTTACACCGTGTTGGCAGTAAGTTGGAATTGGGTTGGGACCTGAATACCTACCTCTCCAAATAGTGGATTTCTTGGATCAGAAAATAGGTAGGGGGCATGGAGAAAATACGACTGCCTCTCTCCAAAATGATTTGCAATGAGTTTCAATTATCAGCGTTATTTGAAGGGGAGATTCAGATATGGGCAGTGGTGAGCTCAGATGCTATAGAATTACCTACCTCAGGACCTCGGAGATAATAATTGCTAGACGTGGTCTATAGAGAATTTGCACGGTGGAACTTTTTGAATTTAGTTTGAGGTGACAACAGCCAGGATTCTGCCAGGGTGGCAAGGACCTCGAGAGCTCCAGGTCGATGCCCCACTAAAAATAGGTACCTTACCTGGTAGATACCTACACGCAGGTATTGCATCTACATATGCTTGTAAGAGGCATGTCTCTAGGTCTGCCCGTTTCCCTCATCAAATCACTCCCAGTACTCCAATACTCTCATTGATGAAACAAACCTAATGACCTTCGGCTTGTTTCTCGTAGACTGGGATGAACTGGCTAGGCATATTTGGCAATCTGGGAATCTACTTCAGGGTTGGCTTACAAGATTGCACCAAACGAAGCATTCGCCCTAAATGGGTAAGTACAATTACGAAAATATAATGCTATACAAGGTTTATATGCTAATTTGCAGTCATCCTCTACTTAGCAATACTGAAATCTCAATTGACTTACCACCCACTGCGAATTCATCGAGTATAATGTGCGATGTCCCGACTTCTTTCGAAATGGCTACTGACAGCAAAGCCATCGCGGAACTTCCTGTCATTCAGATCTACGAGATTGTCCCAGATAAGGCTAATGTCGTCACCTGCGGGAGAGTCGCGAACGCGCTCACCTCAACCCATACACCTCCGTGAATACCAGGAGGAATGCATCCAATCCGTCCTTTCATCTTTGCAACACGGCCATAAGCGAGTTGGCATATCGCTGGCCACAGGAGCCGGGAAAACTGTGGTTTTCACTCGATTAATCGATCGCATCCAGCCTAGCTCCCCGTACGCTACCCAGACACTAATCTTAGCTCATCGAAGGGAGCTCGTTGAGCAGGCGGCACGGCATTGCAGCAACGCTTATCCCAGCAAGACTGTTGAGGTTGAGATGGGGAATTTGCATGCTTCTGGACGGGCAGACATCACTATTGCCAGTATCCAGAGTCTCACGTCTGGAGACCGAATCAGCAAGTTTGACCCTGGGCTTTTCAAACTGGTGCTTGTGGATGAAGCTCATCATATTGTGGCGCCCGGCTATCTGCGAACCTTGGAACATTTCGGTCTTGATGAAAAGAAGGAAGAGTCGCCGATTCTTGTCGGGGTTTCTGCGACTTTCTCCCGTTTCGATGGGCTTCGACTTGGCGCCGCTATCGATGAAATTGTGTATCACAAAGATTATGTCGACATGATTGGCGAGAAGTGGCTATCAGACGTTCTTTTCACAACAGTTGAGTCCACTGCAGACATAACGAAAGTGAAAAGTGGCGCGAATGGGGATTTTCAGCCCGGTGAACTCTCCAAGGCCATTAATACGGACCGAATCAACGAGGTTACCGTTCGCAGTTGGCTAGCAAGAGCCGCTGACAGGAAATCTACACTCGTCTTTTGTGTAGATCTTGCTCATGTCGCTGGGCTGACACGAGCTTTTCGACAGCACGGCATCGACGCCAGATTTGTGACCGGGGATACGCCAAAGGTTGAGAGGGGCGATCGCTTAGACGCTTTTAAGAGAGGGGAATTTCCAGTCCTTGTGAACTGCGGTGTTTTCACTGAAGGTACCGACATTCCCAACATCGACTGCGTTGTGCTTGCGAGACCAACTCGCTCTCGTAACCTTTTGGTGCAAATGATTGGGAGGGGTATGAGACTGCACCCTGGCAAGACAAATTGCCACATCATCGATATGGTTTCTAGCCTTGCGGCCGGTATCGTAACAACCCCAACACTTTTTGGACTGGATCCATCTCAACTGGTTAAGGAAGCTTCTGTAGATGCTATGAGAAACATGAAAAGCTGTAAGGAAGCAGGGAAAGTAAGGGAAGACGTTACCCTGGGACTGAGTTCGGCCGTACCCGACGCAAGGAGTGATGGTAATGTCACTTTCGTCGAATATGAGTCAGTATTAGATCTCATCTCAGATACGTCTGGCGAACAACACATTCGTTCAATGAGCAGGAATGCTTGGGTGCAAGTTGGACCGCATCGATATATACTCTCTGGACCGGAAGGAACATATATTAGACTCGAGAAAGCCGAGAGAGAAACAGGGGACCAACCCGAATTTGTTGCCTGGGAAATCCGAGCGTTGCCAAAAGGAGTATCAAAGTCGCCCTTTGCAGCACCCCGGGAACTCCTTCAAGCTGCCACGTTGACCGATGCGGTACATGGTGCTGATAAATATGCTTCTGAGAAATACCCCTATGTACTCATTTCAAGATATGTGAATTGGCGCAAGGGCCCACCTACAGATGGTCAACTCAAGTTCCTCAATAAGGTGCGCGGAGAGGACGAAAAGCTCAAAGTCACCGATATCACCAAAGGTAAGGCGGCGGATATGATCACGAAGCTTCGGCACGGGGCGCGAGGTCGATTCGCAATGCTTGAAGCAGATAGGCGAAGAATGGAGAGACAAGCCTCGTTACGAGAGCAGGAGAAAGCTATGAGGCTTCGAGAGCAGGTCTCGGTCGGGCCATTGTTGGCATAGATAGAAAGAGTGAATGGATGAATGGATGAATGGATGAATGTGGATTAGGCGTAGCAAACAACACCAACACCAACACCAACACCAGCCATCCATGTTGTTTGCCAGTTCATTGTGCCATCCCCATGAGCACAGAGCTTGGGGGGGCTCGTTTTGTTGTTGTTGATGTTGTTGATTTTCTTCAAGTTCGGTTGTGTCTATAAAATCTGGGCGAGTTCGGTGCGAAATGCCCCCTTTCTCGAGTGCATCGTGCCTGCACAGTCCGTCACAATCGCATCTCGACTCGTTCTTGCCCCAAGATTCTACACAATCACCTTACCACAGTCAATGCTCACCTGCCGTCTCCCAACTTTCTTCCATTACAAACTCTCTCGTGACCACTCCATTCACTCCATTCCTGAAGCCATTGTTTTCTTGCCACACCCACCGCAATCCAAAAAAAAAACCCGTAACTCCATTTACCTGTTCGGTTCCTCTTCATCAGGCCGTTGCCTTTTCCAACCATCGCCTGGGACAACTTCTAAACTCATCTTGCAACACCAGAAGCACGAGTATCGTGGCGCTAGGGCTGCAACCGACAACTATCTTCAAAAATGCCATTCTCCTTGTTGAGTATCCGAGCCCCTGGTGCCACGGGCGCTCAGACGAAGCCCTCAAATGATCGTGATAAGCCAAAACCTACCGGCCCTTCACCGTCGCTATGGCCCGAGCTTGCACATGCTGCCTCTGCCGCTGCGCGCCGAGTCCAATTCAGTGTAGCGCCGGAGATGCCCAACACAGCAAATCGTGCCCCGGAAGGCTCTTCTTGCAAACCCCAGGGCAGTGCTCGTACAGAATGCGCCATCTCCAGTGGCCACTCCAACACAACCCAACCGGGATCTGGCTCTACCCTCCCAACTTCCAATTCGACCGCCAGCATTCCTTCCTCGCGGCCCATCGACATCACCGTCCGTCATGTCTTTGAGCCGCATTATCCTAAATGGCATTCCTACCCTCCCCTCCTCCCCACCACATTCGAGACCAAGAGAGCCGCCAGCCCTCTCAAAGCCCCGTCATTTAATCCTACGGACACGTTCCTACAACAATCAAGTGCCTTTCAAGCCTGGGTAGACAAGAAAAATGCCGAGAGGATTCAGCTTCGACACGCACCCGCTTACGAGAGGCTGGTAGATGAGTTACACCAGTACCAGTACCAAGCCGATCATGGTCCAACGCCTGCGGATCGTACAGATGCGATAATGCATCTAATAGAAATCAAGAAAGAGATGACGGAAGAGCGCAAGAAGTTTGCGCCAGCAGAGCTGCAGTACATTAGGGAAATTGAAAAAGGGTGGGTGGCCTTCGTCAGCATCGACAACGATGAGCAGACGATATCTAGACAGCGCCATCTGTCTGCAGTGTCACAAGAAGAACCGAAGAGCTCATTGACAAAAGTTGAACGCCTACTCGGTTCAGACGGGTCTTGTCTCTCGATTTCAAGTTGGACTCAGCGGTGTCAATCCATTCCTCACAAGATGTCATATGAAGAGGCAGGGGCAGAATCCATGGACTTGAATGGCAGGGTATCAAAGAAACTGCCGTCGAATCAGGCCGACAAGTTGCCGGCGGCAGTCGAGGGAGTCATACCCTGGCCAGACAAGCCCTATGAAATCCTCATTCCCGACTGGTTCCCTGTTATCGAGGCCCAGGGACATCTTGAAATGAACGGCTGTACGGTTGAGGAAAGGTACACCAATCTTCTCAATTACATTAGTCAACTAGAGTTGGCCAAGAGTCGAGGCGAATACAAGGAGAAGCATCCTGATGAAGGTGAGTAATATCCGGATTACTTTATATGCATTCTTGGCACCTTTGCAGTGGAATTGCTTACTCAGGCGGCTTCTGATCTCGCGCACCTTCTGTCTTTTGTGCCCCGATTATAATCACCAACACTAATATCTGAATTGCGCAGGGGGTGTCATCGTGAAGGATGACAACTGGGACAAGAACTGGCACCGCCCGAACCCCGGCTGGCGTCACGAAAAGCAAAGGACGATGGGCGGCTGGTGGAAATGCCGCAAAGGACCTGAAGCAACAACCGCTGAAAATAAATGCGAACTCTGCTCAGATGCTGAGGCACCAAAACCCATCCCTGCCGCGCAGCTTCTTAAGGATGTGATGGGGTACATCGAGGAGGCTATGGCGGTCATAGCAGAAAACGACAAGAAAAAGGTGTTGGAACTTAACCCCAATAAGAAGGCTACCGGTCTCGAGGCGCCCGGGCCGCTGGTTGACGAGAGTGTGAAGATATGGGCTCACCAGGAGAATCCACTTGCTACCGCAGAACCCGATACGATCCCGCTCGGTGCCCGTCAGCCCTGGATTAACTACAATCCGCTCAGGGGGGTGGATGACTCGGCAGCGGCGGTGCCTACCACTCAAATCTATTTACAGCAAACGGTTGCCGGGAAGAAGGAACTGAAACGGCCCGACGACGAACTCGCCGGCAAGGGCAGGGGCAAGGGCAAATGCGTTTCCGAAGCAAGCCCTACAAACGAAGATACCATATCATAATAATCTCTTCACCTCGGCTCCTAATCCGTTGTGGACTAAACAAGATGCTGCTGTTCTTTCTCTTTCTTTCTCCCCCGACCACCGGAGCAGCATCATTGATCCTGTGCGCTCTAAATAATACCATAATTTCCTTGAGCCTATATGGTTCATAGCACCTGTGTATCTATGCCCGGAAGGGAGCACGGCAGTTTTCGGGATCGACAAAGCGTGGCTCAGGCTCTTCCTTCAATGTATTGCTAGAAGCTTTGGCGTTTATCAGGGGGAAAAGGGGCGTCGATGAGAGAGCACATCTAGCTCTGATTTGCTTGATAGATACCCCTTTCCTATTCACCTCCAACCCTCGAAGGTATAGATTGTACTTTTGAGAACCGATAGGTAGTAATAATTCTCCATCAAAACCTTACCCTTCGCCTAGAATGATAAAGGAAAGGAACGAGACACATCATGAGCCGGGCGAATTGCTTGCACCCACCTTTATTCATGCCTAGATCTTATAAGTATAAGTACCGAGCTCGGTGCCCGACATCACAGCCAAAGCTGATAGGGTGGGATTTTCCAATTATCCTATGCAGGTCGGCCAGTCTGTGCCGTATTTTCCCGCTACGTGCCAAACCCCCGGCACACACGCCACCTCAAATCCTAAAAATGAAGAACAGTGATCGCATTTGAAAAAGATGGAAGAGGACTGTTTGCCTTATTGACAAGTTATTTAATTAAGCTCGGGCGGGTACGCCCCACTTTCTACAGCAATAAAGTACCGACCGGGAGGTACGAAATGGCAGTGGGCCGGTACAACCCAGATATCTATTTGATGTAAGTAGGTATCTATCTATCTATCTATCTATCTATCCCTTCTACAAAAGACTTAAGTAGGTACGTAATAGCTAAGCATCGCACGGCCGACGAGGGCGTGCAACAAGAGATCTATCATGCATCTTCCCGCCATTTCCCTGTTCATCAATAGGTACACTAGTAAGCAAACCCCTTGAGGTCGTCCTTGGACCACGAGTTTCCACGCTTAGCCAGACCATCCGTCCACCGCATGAGTCCCATCATCACGTGGCGAAAGCTGTTGGGACTTCGTGTCCTACAGCATAACTAAGAGGCTCACCACCATAACACGTAATGCGCTAGCCCGATAGGGAGAGCCGGCTACTATGTTGACATGTCCACGTAAGGTGCAGTAAGACCAGCATTATTGCGTCGTCGGTAGGTCCACCCTATATAGCCCAAGCTCGGTGGTTAGGGTCCAGTGCACGAAGGACGCAGTTTTCAGGCAGGTTTTATCATCTCATTCGTTATTTTATACTTCGGGTCGTTTACTTTCATGTTTAGGTTCAGCCATGTGCTACTGCTAGGTAAGAGGTATCTAAGTGGAATAGGTTGTACAAACAATGCTCCCGCCCCGTCTCGTAAATGCGCACCAAAATGGTTCATGGATATCATAAAAACCGAGGAAGTGCGCTCGGCCCTCAACCTTCGGCTTGTTATGGAGTGTGATGACAAAAAAGAAAACGAGAGACTGTGCCACCCATAAGAACTCAGCACCGCACACTCCTCGCTATACAACAGGGGTAGGCTGCCCAGGCAATCAATAGGTCGAAGCCTCCGCTCTTCTCAGGCGGCGACTTCAGCGTCCCGTACGGCCTCCGTCGCAGGGGGCACCTGGGCATGTATCCGAGTACGCCGGTGGGCCCCGTTCCCCTGACGATTATGATGACAATGAGTTCTTATTAGGAGCCAGATTAGATGTAGTTGTAGTGTTTGCTTCTGTTGGTCGCGTGGATGATATGTCTTCTGTTTCATCATTCGTGCTGTCGTGTGTTAAATGATCGGTCTGAGACTCCATTTCATGGGGTTACGTTTCTTTGGTGAATTTCGCTTGGTCTTCAAGCTCCAGAGTTATTGCCACCCCATTTTGATCATCCTCTGGAGGGATCCCAACCTCAGCATCGTCGTCTCCGGTCGTTTTTCCGGAGTCCGCTACCTCTTCCGGCGACTTTTCCAATATAGTAGGTTGATCATATTGCAGCTTTCCCGCAACTGGTGTCCCTTCAGAACTTCCGTCTAGTGCTACGTCATATGTGGGCGTAGGAACCTTGGACTCATCCTCATTTAGTAATATAGCATTCTCGCCTTGGCTACCAACCACCACAATTGGTTCGACAACAACTGTTTCTGACGAAATATCTTGCGCCGGGCTATTACCGCCCGGCGCCTTTTGAGTCTGTTCATGTTCCAGAACAGCCTCAGCACGGAGGTCTTCCTGCATTTGGTCGAGTTCTTCCGTCATTTTCGCAAAAACAGTCATGTCTTCAAGATCTCTTGGTGTCCCAAGCGCTGCCTCATCCACAGCGGGATCATCGTCCACAGCTGTGATGTCATGTATTGCCCAGGTCGCATTTCCGCGAATGTAGGGCTGGCTATATAAATCATGATGATTTGGCAAAGGGCTGGGTGGAGATCGACCACGTGGTGGGTAGGATAGCTCGTCTGAGAAGCTTGGCGAGGTCGCCTGTGTATTACTAGCAGAGGAGCACGGCCAACTGTTCCGGGGCTCCACGGTTCTGATATCTGGGGGGGCGTAGCTTTCGCCCACCACACACTTTTGGAACGAAGTACCGTCATGCACCGAGATGGACGGCAAACCCCGCTCCCCATGCGTGGCGTCGTACGGCATCTCGGGAAACTTTTTGAGTAGTTCGGTAGCCTGCGATCGGACGCGCGGGTTCTCATGCAGGCAATTCTCCACTATCTCACGGTACCACGAAGGCACATCTAACTCGGGCCTCAAACGAAGGGGCCGACGATGGGCCTCGGGCTCGTCCTCGAGCGTCGCCAACGCCCAGAGCACCATTCCAAGCTGGTAAAGGTCGGATTTGACACCAATATACATGGAAATCCGCTGGCCGCTCTCGATTAGTGAAGCTGCCTCTGGAGGTTCCCAACCAACTGGGCAACCTCTTCTGTTGATATCGATGATTTTGGCATTGCCGAAATTATCAATCACAATATTGGAAAGAGTGAAATCACCCTGCACAAACCCAGTTTCATGAATGTCCGAGAGCCCTTGCACGATTTGTCTTGCCCACTTCTCTCGGACTGCCCAAGGTAGTTCCTGGTCGCCATGCTCCTGAGAATCGTAGATGAGATCAATGAGTGCCCCTTGCTCGGCGTAACTGATGAGAAGTCCTTTGACGACCTGATCGTCATCGTCAACAACTACACCATAAAACTCAATTATGCTCCGGGAGAATCGTAGCGAATTAAGAGCGTTGACCTCATAGAGGAACTCGTCTATAGTGTCTGGCCCCGGTATTTCTTTCTTGATAAGTGTGTGTCCACCAAATCTAACCTTGTAGACAAAGCCGGACATGTGAGAGTCAAATTCGAGTTCACGCTCACGAACACGTCGGCAACCCATATGTTGAACCATGCGCACGGTCGGGAATTGGACAATTTCCTAGTTTGATTGGGTCAGTTTATGAGACAGATACTCTAGCAAGAACCTAACCCACGTTAACGTCTTCAACTACATGAACATGTAGTCTACCATCAGCAGTCTGTAATTTGAGGTTTGTGACGGTATCATAAAATTGAATATCCTGCAGACTTTCGCGAATGGCCTCATATATCTTAGCACTTTTATCCCGCTGGTATTTGATGCTAGACAGGTCCTTTTCGAGAGAGTCGCTAGGCGCATTTCGGTAGTCAAGGGAGATAGTCACTCGCCTCCAAATCGAGTCCCTTTCTCGATAGGTGACGAAGAATTTCTCCCTCTTAGATTTATCTCGAAAATGCATGCTCAGATTCAAGATCCATTTGTGCTCTAGCTCATCGCGTATCATAGTGTCGTAATGGGAAGTATCGATAGACTGTGCATCGGCAATAGAGATAGCCTCTGGATAAGTAGGTACTTGTTCGTCTGTATGGTCATCATCTCTAACTATGCTAGGGATGTCAATGCCGTTGAGGCTTAAGAAATGTTTTTCGTCAACAGGACCTTGAGGGGCTGAGGTGGTCTGGGATAGGGCGGCAAGTTTGCCAGCAGACAGTTCAGTATTGTCAAAGAAATCGGGCGCGCTTGCGCGAGGTAAGAGTTGGCTTGAGTGAGAGGCACTGCGTTGGAGATGCATGCGTCTATCGACTGATACGGCTCTTCGTTCAGCCGGAGTAGGTAAGATGGCTTCTAGTTTTTCCCTATTCTCAGACAGCTGTCTCTTAAATGTCTTGGCCCTGGGCAAGCCGGGAACGACCCTCCGCGAGACCCTTTGGACCAAGCTCGAACTGGCCGATGAGTCTCGGGACAGCCCTGGTTCGGAGCGAGGTGCCGGCGGTGAGAGACCTCTCAGACCCTTACCGGTAAACTTCTTCCAGAGGGCGGCGATGGGGTTGCTTTCCGGTGACAAAGGAAGCGAAGCGTTCGTCGGTGCGGCCATGGCGACAGTCTCTGCACGAAAACGGTACTGTGGACTCCGAATAGTAGAACGGTATCCAGTTAATTAGTCGGTGTGTCATACGAAGAAGAAAAGAATGAGCCAAAGCAACATGTATCAAGACAGGGTGTTGTTGTTATGGTTATGTCAGGCCCGCACCGTTGACTGCGTAGCCACACAGACGCGCGGGGAGATAATTCAAGGCAGGGCGACAGGCTCGGATGGAGCAGGATACGAAACGCCTCCGTCGTGACCGAGGCTTGACGTAGTGGTGGTCCCAAGACCAACGGCGTCAATGTCTGACCGGCTTGGGCATAGACACCCTCGCACCTGTGAGCAGGGGAGGGGAAGGGGGAGCAAAGTGCAGTTTTGGCTATAGTCCGGTCCAACCACGTACGATGCAGACTGACTGACGACGCTGGAGGGAGCATAGACTGGACAGTGGTGGGATTGGGCTGAACATTAGCTGCCTAGGCATGCATCTCGTGAGATTAAGCATGAACAAGAGAAATGAAAAATGGTAGTGCGCCAAGGATGTGGATTTGGATGAGGGTGAGAATGAGAACGACGATGAAAAGAGGAAGGAGAACGGAAGCAGAATGCGGGAGCGAGTGAGGCTTCGCGCTGTTATTGGTAAATGCTGACGATGGCTGGCTGGGATGGGGCGGGCAGAGCGGTGCGTTGGCGGTCGACGAGACCCGGGAGGCGTGACTTCGACTGCACCGGAGCAGATATGGACGAGGGCTCTTACCAGGTATGTCGTGGATATGCAGTTGGAACCATGTCGGAGGGAGAGCAGAGGGAGAACATGCAGGCGGAATGAGGAGTGAGAGAAGAGCACGAGAATGGGATGCCTGCCTGGGTAGTATGTATACATAGATGTAGGTAGATAACCGCATCGGTCATTAGCCCGCCAGCCCACCAACCCGGGGTACCTACCGTAGTGTAGTCCATCTGGTGACGACCAGTTGCTGAAGCTGATGCGCGCGAATAGGTACTTGTAACCCTCCCCGGCAGGCTGGGATGTAATGTATTAGTATGCCCTGAACGTGCAAATGTATGTATACTAGGCAGGTAGTAGCAAATTAGATACAGTAGGTATATAATACTCACTTACTATAAGTCAGCACCCACGCACCTAAGGCTTACCTTATTCGCAGGCAGATACTACTAGTATATGCCTATACATACCGTAGGTAGTGTTATTGGAGGTAGTATAGGTCGGTGGGACATGTACATGTAGAAATACATCCAGAGTATAGGGACGGTGAGTGAGCCATACACCACTGCAAGTTTAGAGTCGCACCATGTAACTGTGGTCCAAGTTCCAATGGACGGGACCAGCAAGACTCATCCATGGAGCTGCACACTAGGCACGAATCGAATCCCGGCTCTGTATTAGTGCCTCTCGGCAACACTGCCCGCATCAGGGGCTCCAAGTTTTTTTGGTTTTTTTTTTCCTCTTCTCATGTCCCCCGCGGACCTGCGCGTGGGAAAAATGCTTGCAGAGCCTACATGTAGTGCAGGATGTTCTACACATCTGAAGTTCCCTCATCCAAAGAGCGGTATACGAACCCGGGTACCTACTTCATCAAAACACGCGCACATATGGTAATACACATCCCATCTATCCATAGGTAAGATAATAGGACATGATGCTGTAATGCGCCAACAGTACAGTACAGTTGTATCGGCTCGTGGAATGTATTGGGTACCAATTCAATAGATAAGGAAGGACGCCAATGGCACGCAGCCGTTCAATCAGTCATGGTGTAGTGTAGGCATCACGAATAGGTATTATTCCGTGGACGACGGGTTCCAGTGCCCCGCCATTCTCATTGGAGCGGTGCGGGTGCGGGGGTTGATGCCGGCTCCCATTCGACAATTTGTCTCCGGTCGACTGCGAAGTAATAAACGCTAGATACGTCTCGTCTCATGAGGAGTTGGGGGAGTCAAGGCGATCGGGTCTCAGCATCGGACCTGAATGGCTCGCTCAGACTCGCTCGAATGATCGGTTCTTCTTAGTGTGTGCGTTGTACAAAATAGCGATAGGTGCCGCTTAGTCCAAGCAGGTTCTGGACAGGCAAATCCTAGACAACTCGAAGAGGGGTTGTTTTATCATGGTGTAAGTGCACTCGTTAATACCTCACTCTATATATATATAACCTGTTACCTCTGTCTCAGAAGATGCAAGACCGAAGGCAAGACCGAGAAACGACTCTATTTCTCTTTTCAAGCTGTTCTCTTTCTTGCTCAATTGATCTGCAACGTGTGTGTCATATACGATGCGACCTTCTGCAGCCCGTACCATCGTGAAGGGTACCCCTCTCTGAGCCCTAGTAATCTAAGACCAGAAACGGCAGGCTAATGCGACGGGGGTGAGGGACAACTCATCAACGCCCCGACTACACTACCTAGTATAGCAACTAGCCCATCCTTTTCTTCTTGCATCGTTGACCCTGATTATTACCCCTCGAGTGTCAACCCCACTCGGGCAATTGAAGGAACGTACACTAACCCTCATGATGGTGCCGAACCAGACAACCTCTTGAGAGTTGGGGCCATCGTTGCATACATGTTCAATTAACCTCACGCAGCGTCTTCGTCGCTGGATTTACCAAGGGGCGGGCAGGAACAAGGGATCTACATACACGGCTCGGGAACGGGCCATGTTTAACATTTACCAACGGCGGTCCGTCATCGAGATCATTCGTTTAGCTCCCGTGTTTCTCCAAGGATGTTCCAAGCCCAGCAAGCTCGCAGCTATCACTATACTAGTGTGGTGTATACACTCTCTGAGGATAAACGGATAATGTGACATGGTGCGGCTGGACCGCCGAACTGGTATCGTGGAAGACGGCGAAAATACTATGTAATGACACAACGGTAGGGTATAGTCGTGCAAGCCGGAGGGAGCGTTGAATGATTGGGGCAGCCACCTGCTTATACTGCCCGTACCGAAAAGTCAGACTAAGTCATGTGGACGAACCGACACGTAGGACACTACAGCATACCCGCCCGTATGCATGCCACCTAAGGTTGAGCACACTACCCTATCTAAAGTAGGTACTGTGATGTAGAGGATGACGTGGAGCTAGGTCTGACTAATGAAGCGGTTTGATCTAAGCTTTAACACTGGTGGGAACAACGTGGAGAGAAGAGATGAACAGCAGGTGTATGCAGTATACGCCATGTATACAGTACTACCAGCAGGTGAGCGAGAGTGTGGCAAGATAGATGCCTGGTCTCAAGCACCCCGGGGCAAGTAATGCAAGCGAGATGCATGTAGGTGCGGAAGATGGGCCTGTAACAGGGCTGACTGACCACCGGCAGAAGAAGAAGGAGACAATCCCGCGAGGCACCCGACCAAAAAGAAAAAGAAAAAGAAGGAGAAGGAGAAGAAGAGGAAGAAAATCCATGCAGAGGGCGACAGGGACTGCAACGGCGCCGCCGTTCCCGCTCCCTTCCAATACCGCCTCTCTTGCGCATACATACTACTTACTGTAAGGTCGCCATGCAAGGATGTCCCGATAAGGTGTATACTAGGCACTAATCTACCACTTACACCTCTGTCTTATACCGGTACTACTACCTACTAAGTAGTATGTATACTGCAGTACGTTCCACTACGACATCACGAGAGGACTAGTATCAGTAACGATCTTGCTTCTCGTACCTACCTACGTACCTACTATCTGACACTAGACTATATGTAGGTAGGGAGTCGATACCCAACAATCATCATCATCACTAGTTTAGTCCTGATGTTGCGAGATCGACCGACTAAGTCAAGTCACAGAGGTAGGTTCTAGGTGAGTCCAGCCACAGGAACAACGGGATCCCTAATCAAGATAGTCCCTACTGTGCATTCATCTGATGATGAGTTGGACAGCCGATGCTCTTCCCAAAGAGGGGGGCCAAAGCCATCTTGGACAGCCACCTATTGGGCAGCCATACATGTCGTTGCGTGTCATTGGCTCCCATCATCGGTTTCGACCGACCTGTTTTACCAACCCCCTCTGGTTGTTTTACTCAGTAACAAAGAATACCTTGCTGAAAAGCGAGGCTGTAGTGTCCTGGTGCTCGCTAAGGCGGGTCAATACTTCTGTGCACCTACAGGTATACTAGTCTAGGTGGGTGGTGCACCTTACCCATGCTAATGCGAATGCTATGTCACGTCATGTTGGCTGGTGTCGTTCGTTTCGGAGAGACTAGGCAAGACCGTCTTTTTCTTTTTCTTTTCTTCCATGATTCAAAAGTATACCTGATCCTTTACCAACGCTATCCTATCCCACGTGGTTTGCAGCATGTCTTTCGGCTTCCCCAAACGTCGTCGACGTGCTTTTGCGTCCACTAGGTCGTCTGATGTAGATGGAGAAACTAGGGTCTATCCCTGCCGGAATGATCTGATATCTTGAAAATCTCCTGGTTCCCTGACACCAACCACCTACCCGTTGTTGCATTTAGGTGGTACCTAAATACATAGTATGTACGGTCCTCCTGTCAAGAAACCATGTATACGGGAGAGGAGTATGCTAGTAGCCCCGGAGCGAAGCGATTGCATCTTATCCCCGCGTTGGTGGCCAGGTTGCCGGCCGCGAAGCAGAAATACCTCCGTAGTGACAAGGGGTATCGTCAAAGGCGGCTTCCGAGCCCATCAAACCTACCCTAGAACATACTGTAATCTAGGCACAGGTAGGTCCTGATACGTCCGCCGCGAGTTGTTTCTCGTTGTTGTTGTTGTTGTTGTTGTTGTTGTTGTTGTTGTTGTTATTGTCGCCAGTGCGCTTAACAATGTCAAACTACGAAACTAGTAGAAAACAAAGGCTTACAACAAGACCTACCCGCCTTCCGCTCAATTGGCAGACTAAAAAAAACCGAAACCCCAAGACCAACGTCGGGCTGCTTTAAGGTAAGGCATCATTAGAGCTCCGATCCGGCTCCGTATTCTGCATGTAGCAAGAAAGGGACAGAAACCCCCCCAGGCCCCCACGCCAAAGGCCAGGGTTGTGCCGTCCACCGCCATCACGCTGCCCCAGGACAAGCGCACCGCCTCGGCCTTGTCATGAGACTGGATAGTTGCACTCATGCGAGCGCGTCCCGGAGGCGGCAGCTTGATCAATAGAACCCACCTTATTTTGTCTTACGGAATGGAGGCTTCCAAACCACCAATCATACATATATATAAACGCAGACAAGACGTGAGCGACGGTAATGTTTTGTAGTCTTCTCGCCCGTGCCTATCTACGTCTCTCTAGACATAACAGGGTGACCACTGGACGAAAAAAAAAAGCCCATGGCGTATATCAGGTAGTAGTAGAGATGAGAATTCTTCATCGTAGATTACACTGAAATTTTGTGCATAGAAATAAACAAAGTTTGTCCGCAATTCGCCTTTCAAGCCCTCTCCGTATCGCTTTTGGTATGATGGTTGTTGCGAATGTGATGCAATGGCCGCCTGAACGCCCAAAACAATGCTGGGACTTGCCCCCTCCTCTCTTCTTGTACAATTCTAAACAACTGTAGGTAGGGCGAGAAGTATGTAATATACAGTATATACCGTCTGCCCGCATGCATGTATCGCTGGCGCCCGATTTCAGAAAACAGGATGATGATACATCTGGGACAGTTAGTCCCAGCTAATTTACCTCGGCTCCCCTTCTACACTTCTTAGTCGTCCTTTTTGCTTTCGCTACTAGAGGACTCGTGCTCCTTTTTCCATTCGCAGATCCTGCAGGTGTTCGCCTTTTGCTTATCGAGGCTCGGGAAGACTAGTTCGAAAATCTCTTTATACCAGCTCGCAGGGCGACCCTCAATACCCTTTTTGATATTCTACAAGAAATGTTAGTGTCATCTAAACAAAGTGTTCTAGACCCGTCTGGCCATGCGAGCGAAACGTACCTCAGGAAGCTCTAGCCAGTCAGACATATTGTCTTCCGGGAAAATAATCATCTTGCACCCAGCGCGGCGCGCAGCCACGGTTTTCTCTCTCAAGCCACCTATCCTGAGAACCTTGCCTGTTAGTGTCAACTCCCCGGTCATGGCAATGGTGGGGTCCACAGAGCTATTGAGGGCCAGGGATAGCAGAGAGGTGGTCATAGTAACGCCAGCCGACGGGCCATCTTTCTGTACAGCCCCTTCTGGCACATGCACGTGGATCTTGGCCTTGTCGAAGAAGTGGTTGTCAGGGAACTCATTAGCCATATAGGCCTTGGCGAAAGAGTAGGCGATCGTGGACGATTCCTTCATGACCGTCTTGAGGTTGCCGGTGATCTCTAGGCCGGGGCGGCTGCTGGGGCGCAAAGCTGACTGGAGAATGGACTCAATGTACATAGCAGAGCCACCCAATTGGGTCCAAGCAAGACCCATGGTAACACCGGGCGGCGTAACATTGTAAAGTCGATCGGAGGTAAAGATTGGTGGACCAACATAATCCTTCAAATTCTCCTTATCAATCACAATGCTGACTGAGTCGGGCACTTTGAGAGCCACCCGTGGCTTCTCCGTGGTCTCCTTTTCTGTTGCTTCTGGCGAGGTGGGCTCTTTGGTTCCATTCACTTTCGCCGATTCTTCCATGGCTGCTTTGCCTTCTTTTGTTAATGCTTCAGACTCTGGTAATACTTCTTCGCCAAGTTCCTGCACAATTTTCAAAGCTGATTTGCGGTAGACCTTCTCGATCTGTTTCTTTAGGTTCCTGACGCCTGATTCTCGACAGTATGACTTTATAAGCTCCTCAATAGCCTGATCCGAAAGGGATACATTTACGTCCTTAAGCCCTGCGAGTTCTTTGGCTGCTGGCGACAGGTATCGATCCGCAATCGCTTTCTTCTCATCGGAAACATAGCCGGATAGTCGAATGACCTCCATCCGGTCAAGCAAGGGCCGTGGTATCGTATCCGTCATATTGGCTGTGCAAACAAATAGGACCTTGGAAAGGTCAACGGGAACATCCATATAGTGATCCAGAAAAGAGTTGTTTTGTTCTGGATCCAACAATTCTAAAAGAGCCGAGGACGGGTCTCCTTGATACCCACGTCCAATCTTGTCGACCTCGTCGATTAGAATGAGAGGGTTCTCTGTTTGACATTTCTTAAGGGCCTGAATGACTCGTCCAGGTAGAGCACCAACATAGGTGCGGCGATGACCTTTGATTTCTGCCACATCCGTAAGACCTCCAACGCTAAATCTGTAGTACTGTCGGTTCAAGGCTCTGGCAATTGACTTGCCAATACTTGTTTTGCCAACACCAGGAGGTCCAACAAAGCACAAAATCTTGCCTTCCACGGTACCTCGCAGTTTTCCTACTGCAATAAACTCCAAAATCCGGTCCTTCACGTCTTTTAACCCGTAGTGATCTTCGTCTAAAACATCCATGGCATGCTGGATGCCGAAGTTCTCGGCACTTCTTTGACCCCATGGTATCTGTGTCAACCAATCTAGATAATTCCGTGTGACGTTGAATTCGGAGGCTGCAGGTTCCAAATGGGCAAGTTTGTTAATCTCGTCATCGAATACCTTGCGAACTGCCTCAGGCATGGCGAGTTTGTCGGCCTTCCCCTTGAAGGTTTCGACCAGCTTATCCTTTCCATCAGACTCAATGCCCAATTCTCGGCGGATCCCCTTCATCTGCTCCATCAACCAGTACTCTCGTTGACGCTTGGTGATCTTCTGTTCAACATCTTTCGTGATTTTCGATTGTAACTGCGCGTTCATGAGTTCTTTCTTCAACACCACCAGAGCCTTCTGCATCCGATCCTCCACATTCAGGCTGGAAAGGACCTCCTGCAGCTCGGCAGGCTCTCCAGCTGACACCGCTGCGGCGAAGTCAGCGAGCTTAGCGGGCTCAGAAGTAACATTCCCTGTGGACTGGCTCATGGAGAAGGTCGATATTTGGTCTCGGAAGAGGCTGTTCATTGTGGCCACCTCTTTAAATACGTTGACAATCTCGTTGGTTACGGCTCGTATCACCGGGCTCTTGGGGTCAAACGGCTCTTCTGCGAGGTTTTCCACATTCACCAGGCTAACAGGGTATTTGCGCAAGAACGATGTTGGCTCATACTTGTCGGGGGCTGCGTCGGACTTATTCGCCACAGCGCCTTCCTCAAAGCTCGCAACCACATCGCCCTTCTTCTCTTGGGAAGCTTCTTCTTCTGGCTTGGGAGGTATCGGATCCGGAACATCCTCGGGCTCGGGTTCGGCTTTTTTCTCCTCTGGGACAGTCGGGGGGATTAAAGTGGACAGCTTAATCCTGCGGTGCGGATACAGAATGGCTGTCAGGCTATTCTGCTCCCCGTGTACAGGGAAAGCACTTGTAATCTGAGCAAAAACTCCAGTGTCATAAACATCAGCCGGGTCTCGTATCACATCCTCGTCAGCGTTCTCGTCTTTGAACAAGAATGCGCCGACGTAAGGTTGGCCTCTCTTCATCATTTCGAGTATGGCAGCGGAGACGTTGGGGTCCTTGATAGTAATCGCTTTGTAGAAGCCAGGGAATAGAGGTCGCTTTGCGATAGGGATCGCCATGACTTGGGGATATACCTCGGGAATCTGGGGTTTTTGCAGGGCTCTGTTAGCTGCCCGCTGGCTGGGTTTCCGACCGCCATCACTCGGCGCGTCGTTGCCAGACCCTGAAGATGAGCCTCCAGCGGCACTTCCCGCCTTGCCGTCCTGCGAGTCGCTCTCGCCTTGGTTGTTGCTCGGCGAAGGTGGTTCCGCAGTAGAGCTTTTCGTCTCGCTCACCTCCTTCTGCGGCTGTTCCGACCTTTCCTCCGCATTTGTGTTGGCATCTGCGTCAGCCTTTGGCTGGACCGAGTCATCTGAGGGGTCGTCTTTCTTTTCATTGCGTCTCGTCGTCGAGGTGGAAAAGGGAGACCTGGATACAAGCCCAGTGCGGGTAGCTATCGAAGGCCGCAGGGAGGCGACCTGGGGTTCACTCGGCCTATCTCGAGCATTTATAGAGTATAGCCTCGCCGAGCGGGCGAGGCGCGGAGCGAGTGCGAAACGAGGGGATGTCCGTACGGCGACATGCCGTGATAGATGTTGGCGGCACAGCATCGTAGAAGCGGTCGTAGGAGCGTTCGCAGGGGGGATTTTCGGCGAAGGGGCGACGGTCGCAGAGGATGCTGCGGAGCGCGAAGGAAAGGTCTTAACTGGAAGGAGCACGTGGTCGCCAGGAGGGTTATAGCCACGGTAGAAGAATAAGAAGAAGACTGCCGGTGTATGCTACATATAAATTAATACAAGCTGGTTGACTTGTTGAAGCGCAAAGAGTGGCACGAGACTGCTCCCACGCCCTCGGTCGAATGCCCTTGCAAATGGTTGGCCTCAATATCGAACCGGAGCTTTGGCTGGGATTATCAATAATAATAATTTTGTATCTCTGTACTTGATCACATCATCACAGAATGCCTTGGAAAGAAGGTATCCACTCTCGGTCCTAGTAGCGTCGGTTAAACTCCGATGATTAGATAATAATAATACTCCATAAGACCACCTAAGCCCTTCTAGGCAGCATGCATAGACTGCCGGTACCTATGCAGCAGTGATCCTACCCTTGCTCAATAGGTACTTGGAACGACCACTTAGACTAAGTACCTACCTACTTACACTATTTGCGAACGGTAACGGCTGGAGGGACGAGGGCGTCTTCTTTCTCGTTTTCCCCATCTCGTGCCAAACAACCCATTCTCCTTTCAGCGCAATATATTTTTGATCATGCTCAGGTTCTCCTAGCGACAACAGCCAACGATTTTAATAAGGCTTTGGTCCAACCTTCACATACAAAGCCAATGTGAATATAAACTCTGAAGGGCCGATGACCTCGCAGTGGAAGACGTCAAGACAAGTTCATGATTAACGCCTAGGTTAGCCAAAACTTTGGTCGCGCTTCACATTCAGCGTCGATGCTTCTTTTTGGGGCCATTCCCAAGAGTAAGTACATAGCTCAAGCTTTCCATCTAGTCAACAGCCTTGGGTCTCGTCGCGAAGAGAGCGGGGAAATCGCGAGTTAAAACATATCGACATGACGTCTACAAATCAAGTTGCCACTGCCAAATAGTAGCCTCTGACCTTTGCGACTACACTAATTTTGGGCGTAAGATCGTCTTCTAGTAACTGTCCTTGATACTTGCCTAGAATCATGTTGTGATCTGGATTCTCATGAGACATTTGTTCATCACGCTTGAATTAGAGATCTTTGTCTATTGAGTAAAGGGTCAACCGTGTTCGAGTACTTTCTTCTCTCTGGCCTTGGAATAGTTTAAGCCCCCGTCGTTGATAGGATCGGGTTTGAGTTGGAACTGACAAGACACTTATACCAGTATACCACTAGTAGGCAGGTGTCAGGTACTTGACATTTTGCCCTAGTGGTATGTTTCTACTGTTTGTAGGTTTCGTTCTTCTATAGTCCTACGAGTATTGGACGTTGGCATGCGCCTTGATCTTCAAGGAAGGCACTGAGAAGTTCGCGAGACTCCTTGTAAATAAGTCGTCTCTATAATTTCTTGAGAAAACGCTCAAGTCCTTTGGCAACCCTCGTCATTTGCATTTTCGTAGCTTTGTCCGTGTATAAACCCCAGTAGCTTTTCCTAATGAAAAACTGGCTTGAGATAGAGAGCTTCATATACTGCGCGTGGTATAACACTGTCAGGCACTCATCTAGTCTCGGTTTGATACTTCCTTGGGTTTACAGGAGAGGTGGTTCGACTTCTCTCTTCTTAGAACTCTGTTGCAAATATGGAACTGGCGTTGTCGGCGACTGAAATACAACACTAGCAGAAGACCTGTCTGCCTTGACAGGAGTTGTAAATAGGTCGGCTTGCCGCGGTCTACTCGGCGCTAAATGAATGGTTGAACCCCTAGTCGTCTTAGTTAATGAGGATTTCTTCTCGTCTTAGCTTTAGCTTCCCCTACGTGCAGCTAAGTTGCCTCTCTTGCGGTCTGTATAGAGCCACATCAGAGGCCTCAGTAGCTTCTCTTTTACCAACCTAGGTCTCTCATAGTTAAAAGGGGGTTACAAGCCCACGAGCTGTCACGTACGACCATAGCCATCGGAAAACTCGGGATCCCGTCCGCTCTCCCATAGATAAGCCGGTATGAGCGCCAGATTAGTAGTTGGGTCGGTGACGACCAGCGAATCCCTGGTGTTGTACGTTGATGTTTTTTTTTATAAAGAAACTATTTTAATTTATTTTTCTTATTCCTCTGTTTCTCGTGTTGGTCATCTCAACGTCCGATTTAGTATTATCGACGAGGTGGCATCCACGTTCTCTGTCAGTGTTACCCTCAGGTCAAGTTTGATGGCGAGATCATACCCTTGTGACTCAGGAGCAACGAGAGGAAGGCCCGGACCGATATTGAGCAATCAGATTATTTACATTCTCGTTTCTGTTGCTATATGGAATTAAGATACTAGCGATGCATAAGTTAAAATACAGCAGATACGAAAACGAGCATTATAATGACACATCCGCTGCAATACCTAGGATACCTAGGACACCTGCCATGGCTTCGCCTCCGCTTGCAATAGGTTCCGTCGTATTCGTTGCGGACTGGGTTGGCAGGTGAGAAGCGGATGCCATAGTTAAAGATCGGCCTCCGGGACACAATAAACATCAGAGTTGGATTACCACCAAAACACAGTGTGATTGAAAAGATTCTAGGAGACCACCGGAGCAGCAATGCTGGGAATAAAATTGCTTGACTGATGCCAACTTGAACCGAATAGGCACTTGTGCTGTCTGTAATGGCAAATGTCCCCGTGAGCCACGATGTAATGCCGCCTGGCATCCCAGTGATTAATACTGTAGTACTGGTATTGGCTATGTGCGGAGTGCGGAGTGCAGTCAATGGCGGACTCCCACGGGTTGTTAATGTCTGGCTGGCATACTATGTACGTAGTTCCCTTGCGCGATGTCACGCTAACATGAGAATGAGTCGGGCGCGAGTTGTGTAATATAAACGGTGTTCATTGCAAACGATGCAGCAAAGTGCATGTTCTCATCGCATAAAGCAATAGAGATAAACGGATATGAGTCAGTTCTGCTTGTCTGGGACGGTACCTGAGGTTCTTATGGGTTGACACCGGGTTGTAAGGCTGGCCAAGCATGTCGCGACGAGTAGTATTGTTATGTGTTGCTAGCGTAGCTATTCGAGTAGCAAGACGTTTACCCGATAGGGCCACGAACTATCTTGTAATTCCTGGTTTACTTGAAGTATTCACTTGATATACACCGCTGAGTTTGCTTCTACAATTCAATTCGAAGCGAACGCGGAGTCTATTGACAGGAGTCCAAAATTAGTGCTCATCGTTGTTTGGTATCAGAAGTGTAGAATACATTGAAAATGAAAGGGGAAAAGACAAAGGCCGTAAAATTGGAAACTCGGCTTTTAAGAGCCGAGTCATCAATGGCGTCAACAATTTTATGAATACTTAACAAGGATTCCACACAGTTTCAGCAAGTCGCTTGCGGTACAGTTAGTCTAAACTCTAGGCTACCAATCTTAGCTGCCTTTCAAGTACCAAGCCCATTGGGGATTTGTCTGATGAACTTGCAAGATTGATGTTCTGATTCTTCCCTATGCAGGCTCGGATTTTCTGTCTATATCATCGTCAGCGGCAACATCAGCGTCTCTCGCTCAAGACCAGGTTACTATCCGTACCAATTAACCTGCCACAGAAAATCGCTACCTGTTTTAGATAATATTGTATACTTATAGGAGCAGGAAAAGTCACTTATTGTACTCAGCACGTCGTGTTGCAGTTCCAGAATCCCTTCGTCTTAATTATGATTCTGTTAAACCAGCAATTAAGAAAAATGAAAGTATTTTTACACCCTAAGAATAGCGCTTCTAAAGCACCGCTTTGTGATCTTCAGTATTATTACAATCGACTCCTTGCGAGTGAACCCTAACAACAAAGGGGTTAAGGAGGCACATAGTAATTTTCCCTTTGTGGGCTTCGCATTGGTTCTAACAATAACATGATCACTTTGTCAGATATCAAAGCTTGCTAAACGCTCTGGCGCTAACCAGACTTGGTGAGGATTGCATGTCAAATAACAAAAACAACTGATATTCTTTTCGTGAATACCATGGTGTCGGAATAGATAACACGTGGAAAATGGTATAGTTAGCTGCGTGCTGGGTGGTGCGTGTTTCTGTGAGTTAACAAGCTACCTAATAGCTATGTGTTACTAGTACTACCTAGGTAGTATACCAATGCATCAAGGTACCCTCATTCTAAAGACCTGATATTATAAACTCAACTTTTCAGGCTTTCAAAGATGCCAATTATAGGTATATATACATATATACTTTAGCATCGGTCCCTATTCATAACTTGAATGGCAAATAATATAAGAATGACAACACTTAATAAACCCCCAATGGACACAATAAATCAAGTCATCCTTACCAATCAAAAGCGTTTTCATCATATGCACGTTGAGTACCTAGGTAGAGTAGAATCCGACGAGGCTAGATGTCATTGGTGGAATTGCAGAAGAATCTTTCAGGCTTCTAGAAGACTGCAGACTTGAGAGGCGAATTCTACAGTAAGTACCTACCTACAACGTAATAGGGCTCAGGGCTGATCAGCCATTCCTCCCTCCAATTGGTCAAATTCCCTGTCGATTTCAGGTCCCACCGGCTCACCCTTTTGTTGGGACGAAGAGAGGGTACGTACCAAGCACCAATCACCAAGTACCCAGCACCCAGCACCAAGAAAGATGCCTTCTGTTGAATTGACAATCGAGCCGACAAAATCATCATTATCATTATGATCGTTCGGCGAAGGATCGGATGGCTCGATTTTACGGCACAATTGCTGATAGTCAATTCTGGGGCTGCTTTCTTTCTTTTCGTACTAAAGGTTCGTATGACGGACGAGTGACGACTACCTAAGGTAGGTAGGATTCAGCATTGAAAGACGTTGGGCAGACATTAAGCGGGTTCCCGAAAGTGAGAACCGCCTTCACTATCGACGGACTGGGGGGGTTAGAGCACCTAGAATTGGTGATATGAACCTAAATACAGCACCTAGGTACTTATAGTATAAAATGCTGGGAGGATTCGTGCGAGGACACAGGCAACATTCTTGAATTGAATGGCGAGTAGCATGATCGTGGACCGATTCAACCGGAGAGCCAACAGGCCAGTCATCCAAACCATAAAATCCTGAGTGAGTCCACTGAGCCTTGGTTTTTGCGTTTGAGAAGAGTCCCCGAAGTAGCTGTCGGACGATGGTTTTCGGTTGAACGCTATTGCAGCGTCCAGAAGAGGAAAGGCCTCGGCGTTGTCTAAAGCTCTGATTGGCTGTTACCCCTGCTTGTGCTACTGCCACCTTGGGCCCTTTCCCCAACAATTCAACAAATTTCATACTAGGGAATACGGAGTCCTAATCCTGACAGGAAGTACCGTGGCAAGGACAGACAGTCCAAACAGTGTGCACCTGCACAGATTACAGTGGTACTGGAGTGCCGCCATGCGCGTCCTGGCACACGTGAAACAGTGTCTAAGACTGTGTCAAGTTCCCCATTTCTAAGTTCCTTCCTCCAAGGTACTGCCTGTTCAACAGGTTCAACAGGACGAGTTGCCATTGATTATTGCTTGAACCGGATAGTCGACAACAGAAAAACAGCTTGACAAGCCTCGGTTTCATCTGAGAGACCAATCGTCAATCCGGATGCCTGTTGCATATATACCTCCCCACCTGTGCTTTACTGACCTCCATTCTTGAGAACACACATACATTGTCACATACGTACACAGGTTGAGCTGTGTAGATTCGAACCACTTGGAACTGTACCATAAACACTTCCGCACCGCGCTTTCCACGACATATTACATTTATGCGTACATATCTAGGGTAGAACCCAGATAGGAGCCGTATGTATCTCTCCTTGACTCCCCCTACCTATTTATCCCTGTCACGTCTCTCCCCGCCACCACCAAGACCATCCGGACGACCGTCCAAGCCTAGTTCCGTATAGTATCACTGGTCTGTCTCTTCTCCTGTCTAGGGTCCTACCTATCTGCTCTACTTCCTCTCCTACCTAGTGTCACAATCCGCCAACGTTCTACGGCCCACCAGCCAAATTCCTGGTTCCTGGATCTGCACTCTCTCCAGCACACTGCAGATACATAGCATCATCCCACCATTTCCACATCTCATCAAATAAATATCATCCCCGGCCCGCCACCCCTTCGCACACTCTTCATCTTCTCTCCTGCCAGCTCCCTTCTCGTCCTCGACGAACTAACAAGGACGCCGATAGAACACCACCCGAGGGTCTGCTCCCGTAATTGGTGACGGCTGCACAACCGCCCGCCATGGCGTCTCCCAGCACACCTCAGACTGGCGTTGCTGCTGCCGATGCATTCCCCGACGGCACCAAAGACTACAAGCCGCTGAGATCGAGCAAATATGATCTGAAGAAGCCTCACATCACCGAATACCCCATAACATGGGGCAACTGGTACAAGCATGTCAATTGGTTGAATACCTTCTTCATCCTAATAGTCCCTTTGATGGGCTGTGTTGGCGCCTACTTCACCCCACTCAGCATGAAGACGGCCGTGTTCGCTGTTTTCTTTTATTTCAACTCAGGCCTTGGCATTACTGCTGGGTACCATCGCCTTTGGGCTCATACCTCGTATAAGGCAACATTGCCTCTGAAGATATACTTGGCGGCCATGGGAGCTGCTAGTGTAGAGGGTTCGGCCAGATGGTGGTCTAACGGTCATCGGGCTCATCACAGATACACCGAGTAAGTTTCCCCTCTTGTTAACTGGCCATATTCCCCCTTCGGCCGTCGTGGCGGCCTGCACGATCCAGCGAACTCGTAGAGTCGTGGGCCGGACTGGCGAGCTTTCAGTTTTCAACTCCCTACACAGGGTCTGGCCTGTGGATTGCCCTCGTGAACACTGCAGTTCAAGTTAACTAATCTATTATGTGTAGCACCGAGAAGGATCCATACAGCGTCCGCAAGGGCTTGCTCTATTCGCACATTGGCTGGATGGTCATGAAGCAAAACCCGAAGCGCATCGGACGGACGGACATTTCGGACCTGAACGATGACCCAGTTGTCGTTTGGCAACACAAGAATTGTAGGCCCGGCCGAAACTACTGGCTCCTCTGCTCGCAAATACTGACTGCCTTCCAGATCTCAAATCTGTGTTGACCATGTCCTTAATTTTCCCAACTGTTGTCTGCGGCCTTGGTTGGGGCGATTGGATGGGTGGATTCATATACGCCGGAATTCTTAGAATCTTTTGTAAGCGATACCTAGAACTCTCAGACCTCATTTAAGTAGGTTGGTTACTGATTCACATTTGCAGTTGTCCAACAAGCGACGTTCTGTGTCAACTCACTTGCACACTGGCTTGGCGACCAGCCCTTTGACGACCGTAACTCCCCCCGAGATCATGTGCTCACAGCTTTGGTCACACTTGGCGAGGGATACCACAACGTAAGACTAGGACCTTATCAATTACTGATAATCGCATGTTTTTTGGAGACAACAGAAGCTAATTCACCTATAGTTTCACCACGAATTCCCCTCCGACTATCGGAATGCGATCGAGCCTTGGCAGTATGACCCAACAAAATGGTTCATCTGGACATGCAAGAAACTTGGCTTGGCCTATGACCTGAAACAATTCCGCCATAATGAGATTGAGAAGGGTCGTATTCAGCAACTACAGAAGAAGCTTGACCAAAAGCGAGCCACTTTGGATTGGGGTACCCCACTTGAGCAGCTTCCAGTCATCAGCTGGGATGATTTTGTGGCCGAGTCGAAGAACGGCAAGGCACTTGTTTCCATTGCCGGTGTTATCCACGACGTTACCGATTTCATCAAGGACCATCCCGGTGGTAAGGCGCTCATCTCGTCTGCGATCGGCAAGGACGCCACAGCCATCTTCAATGGTGGCGTCTACCTTCACTCGAACGCTGCCCACAACCTCCTGTCTACTATGCGTGTTGGTGTCCTTCGGGGTGGATGTGAGGTAGAGATCTGGAAACGTGCCCAGGCCGAGAACAAGGACGTTTCTATGCTGTTTGACTCTGCTGGCAAGCGCATTGTTCGTGCTGGTGATCAAGTCACCAAGGTTATACAGCCAACCGCTAGTGCTGACGCAGCTTAATTGCTCTTGGACAGGGTTTGAGGCGTTAAACGGTTCACATACTTTGATTTCAACACGAACCGTGGGGACAACTCTGATGACATCTCCGAGAGTTGTACCAAGCACTGATGACGGACGACGTCTTGTACATATACCTACCACTAACATCGTTGGCGCCACTCTACATGTTCCAAAACAAATAGGAAGCACTAATGGACGAATTCACACATGGCGTTGTTGGGGAAACCTTCCGGATCAAAAAAGGAGTTTGTCATGAAACTTTACGATATTGAATCACGATCAATTCATGCTTTTAGCTAGACAACAAGCTTTAATAAGACCCTGTTAAATTCATTTACATAAATCCCTTTCAAACCCGCTCAAGAACCGATGTCTTGATATTGTAATATTAGTTATTCATTGTCTCATGACGTTGGTAAAGATACATATCACCGCCTGTTCCCTAAGCACATGGCCTGCGAATCGCAAACTAGACATTCGATGGCCGAAGATATTGGCCGTACTGTCAATGTTATTTTTATTCACTACCACGCACATAACCGATTATCAAGAGACAGGCGCTGCTTCGACTCGCTTCAGAGGATTGCAAAATTGGTTATATGCACACACGTTGCGAAATGCTCCGCTTTCTTTTCTTATGCATGGTACTATATTGCTGCCCCACAAACTAGCCATGAAAGAGTTTCAATGTTTGTTCGCGACCTGCTAAGAATCGAGAATGCTCACGGATGCTATTCAGTTGTAGCCTCCCGTCAGCCCGTAGGAGGTGGGCATGTCGTATGTACGTACGCATGCATTAAATACTTAACTAAGTAATTATCATGGTTGATGTCTTTTACTAGATTGATAGTCTGATGGGCAGACCGGAGAAACCAGCCTCTTTCTTTATTTCATCCATACTGACCTTGTTAAACTAGCAGAGAGGGAAGTACGTTGTCATCGCATTATATCATTAAGCTTTGTTCGGATCTATCTTGATCTTACTATCTATGCAATAATGTAGTATCTCAAGTAGGGCGTGAACGCCATGAGCAACAGTTCTATGTACGGAAAGGATGATGATATAGGCCGGTCCTAGTCCTGCGGAATTCAGATGAATGCGCCACCGCAACTTTAGAATTCTTGTTATCAGCCCTGGTGTCCGGTTTCTGGATAGCAATAATTCGGCATTTGGGGAGACGCGGCCCCGAATTCCCGGTATGCTAGGCCTAGCCATAAACCTGATCCCTTGAGTTGTGGCAAGAATAGGTTTCCTTCTAATCGCAATAGTCAAAGCCCGGTCATATCAAGTGCGTCCACCTCTCAGCCACAGTTAAAGAACTGTAGTCCTTCGTATGAGAGTACCACCATCTTTGCCACGCGATACCGTACCGTGTGTCCAGACCTTTGAACCAATACTGATATGTGGCAAGTCAGACGAAGCCCTCGGGACGGGGCCGCAGAACGCCGAACGCCTTAGAAATATCGGGCAAAGAAACCCCATTCGTTGATCCATTACCATGAGAACACCGACGCAATGCACCCAGTGTGAAAATCAAGATACACATATGTAGCCCGCAGCGGGGAAGAACGGGAAGACAACCGGTGGGGGTTAATGTAACGCGGCTGAAAATAACTCATTTGAAGAGGTCACGTAGATCCATGAGCTTCTGCTTTGCGGCTTCAGCTTTGTCCATAACGCGGTTCCTATCCATGCTTAGGCTTGCTAGCTTCATCTTTTTCTCCTGGAGCTCAAGCATCTTCTCCTCGATGCTGTTCCGCATGATGTAGCGAACACTGCGCACGGGCCGTTTCTGGCCGAGGCGGTGTACGCGGTCGATAGCTTGAGCTTCTGCAGCGGGATTGTACTGCGGTTCCATCATGTAGACGGTGTTTCCCGTTACGAGATTGAGACCCAGTCCACCAGCAGAAATGGATACAAGTATAACATGGACAGAGTCATCCTCTCGGAAAGCAGTCATGGCGGCGCTTCGGGCTGGGCGGCTCATCTTTCCGTCTAGACGCGTGAAGCGAATCCCTGCACTTTCTAGTGCGATCTCGATAAGATCAAGGTGGGATGTCCAAGCCGAGAAGACGACTGACTTGAGAGGAGGTTCGTCAGGTTTGGCTTTGCTCTCAGCTTCCGACTTAAGCAAGTCTTGGACTAAGGCATGTGTCTTAGTGTGAGGTCCAGAATACCCAGTATATCCATCTTTTGAGCGATCCTTATTCTCTCTTTTGTCTGGATGGTGGCCTTCATGCTCAACCTCGAGCTTGCTCTTACGGAGTTCATTACACTGGAAACGAATGTAAGAACCGCAGAACAGACAATTGCCCAATTCCCTGCCATCGACTTCTCTTTTCCAAGGCTTGATACAATTCGGGCAGAGGAGGTGAAAGCAGGCGGTCATATGGCCTATGATATCCTCCTCCCGCTCCGATGCGATATCGGCGCCATCGTTTGAACCAATTCTTCGCTTACATGAGATGCAATGATCGTTATTCGTTTCTTCCATAAGTGCAAACGCTTCGTAGGATCTGGATTCGGCTATGGCCGGCTTGGTGTCTTCATCATCACTGTCAATGTCGATTGCCGAGTCGGCCGTCATACCTTGCATGATTTCAAGATCAGCATCATTCAGAAGGTCTCTCCCATGAGCACAGATCAACCGGAGTCTCAAAATAGACTGCAAAATGTGAATGTATACTTTCCCTCCAACCATTCGCTCTCTGCCTTGAGCCAAAACTTGCACTTTATCCTGTGCATTCTGCTCAAATAACTGATAGAGCTTGCGCTCATTTGGAGAGAAGTCGAGTTTGATAAGGTGGTCGGTCCTTGGGGCTAGGTCGATCTTGTCTTTCAGTCGCCGTAATGTGACGCTATCCACGAGAACTCGAAGTTTAGGCACAATTTCGGGGTCGCACATCTTAAATGGAGCTGTGATGTACTGGGTGAATTTGCCTTTCTCGTCGAACGGCTTCAATCGCAGGAAAGCTAAAAGAGCAGCAAGATCGTCTAGCTTATTTTGAACCGGCGTACCCGTAACAGCCCATCGTCGATTGGCTTGCAAGCGGCAAATAGCTTTAAATTGGAGAGTCGATTGCTCTCGGATCATGTGGGCCTCATCGAGCACGATGCGAAACCAGCCAATTTCCTCGAGCGGCCAGGGTCCAGGCTTCCTCTTATTGCGAGCAGTCACCTCGCTAGCCACAGATCCATAAGTGGTCAACACCATATCATAGTCAACAAGCAGGTTCGCGTCTTTGATGCGGTTAGAGCCATGGTAAATATAATACTTGAATTGACCCGGTTTTATGTGAAGTTTGATTTGCTCTTCCCAGTTGTTTATGGTACTGAGGGGACAAACTAGAAGCGTAGCCTTGCCATTTCGCCTGAGAGGTGTTAGTTGAAGGGGAGGCGGAGCTGGTACGTTAAACTGCTGCGATGACTCCCCCTTCTTTTTTGACGGGGGAGCTTGCGGTTGAATTGGTTCTTTTCTCGACCAGTCATCGGCATCATCAAACGTTGTGGCGACAAGGGATAATATACTCAATGTCTTGCCCAGTCCCATCATGTCAGCGAGAATGCCACCAAACGTCTCAGGTGGCACTTTATCATGTATTTGGCCGGTAATTACATTGCGGTAAAACTTCTGGCCCTGTTGGCCGTGCTGCAGCTGCCAAAAGGAATCAGGGGTCTTCCCGTTCGAGGAAAATTGGCGTTGCTGTTCTTTTGTGGTCATGAAATAAAGCCCCTGTTTCTGATGCCGAAGCAATTCTGTTTGTACTCGAGGATGTGGCTCCATCAACGGAAGGTCTTCACTTTTAGTAAGTGAATCAAAAACACCCATAACCTCGGAGCGAATCTCTTCGATGCTTCGAACCATCTGAGGAGGCGGCGGATATGTGGGTTGCTGTCTCAATGCTGGGGGTGGAGGAGGTCTTGGACCCTCAATCTCCTGAGGATTCTCATATTGAATACCATTTTCGTAAACGAACGGCTTCCTAAGCCAGACACCTTTCTGCGATAGATATTTGCCGACAGTCGCAGCGGTCTTCCGCGGGCCGTAGAGCACCATATCTAGGCTATAGCTTTTCGAAATAGGCATACCAACCTCTTCTCCAGCTTCTTTTCGTCTCGAGCTGATCCTACAATTAGTTCTGATCTGAAGGCGTGGCGCATCGAGTAATGGCGCAAGACCCAAAGAAGTATTCGGATCTACCAAGCCGACAATATTCCTGGTGTGGTCGTAGGCATAGATTCTATGAGTCTCATCCCCGATTTTCCTCTTCAACACAATCTTGACTATTGGCCAGTGGGTTGTGCCCATAGATGCGATGGCACCTGGCTTCGGGCTGGGTACAAGGTGGCAATTTAGCCTTGCGTCTTGAACCATGCCGTAGCAAACCTCCGCTTCTATCGGTGGTTGTATTTCAACGACATCGCCATCAGAGTCTATAGAAAAATTAGTGATGCTCTCATGACACTAGAAAGAGGTGACGTACTTCCAGTAGTTAGATCGACCATCTCAACTTGGGTACTTGCAGCCTGTTTGGATTCTGCCCTTTTCTCCGTGAGATGCTGGCCTATCATGCCGCTCCCACCAGCTCCAAAGCCGGGCTTCGTCTCGAATCCATCTTCGGCCTCTAACTTCCGGCGCTTGTTCTGAGGAGCGGCAAATGTGCGGTGTTCGACATTGTTCATGCGCTCGATCATGGTACCAAATCCGTCTGGCGGGGCCAACGGGTTCGCAGTTTGGTGCATCGGCAGATCTGGAAGCTTGCTGTTGGGGCTATCGAAGCTATACTCAACCGGGGTTGAGGTACCAGAGCCGTTGAAGAAAGGATTTTGGATGCCATTATTGGAAGAAACCAGGCCGTTGAAAGCGCGAGGGTTGAGGAGGGCGGCGGGATTATAGGCGGGAGCTTCTCTAGCGGGCGTGTTGTTCGATTCTCCGTTTCGCACAGGTCCTGTTTATAGGAAAGAGGGAAAGGTTAGCGTCACTATAACGAAGCGCAAATGCATGTTGACAAGAAAAGTCCCGCTGCGACCATCAGATTTGGGGATTGTTATTAGTGAGGGAGGGTTGCAGATGCTGGGAGAAGAGGAAGGGCAGAACCGGCAATACCATGAGAGTGTGGATGTGAGGCCATCATGGGATCCTGTCACAAGGCAACAAAGGGTGGATACTCGCAGACGCGGCACGCCGGAGGTGGTGTCTATGTCCAAGACTCCTGCGCAGAAGCTTTCATGCCAAAGGCTCGAAAGGTGCGTGGAAGGGACACGGCGCACATATGTGCAGCAGTGCCGGATGCGTTATCGGCTAGCCGAGAGGACTGGGGTCGAAGGAGCGAGGCGGCGGCGATAGCGATGCGAAACAAAGAACAAACACTCCAGGTTGTTATCGGGGCGTGCAGACGACCGAAGACAAGAGAGATGGAGTGTAGATAGAGTGCAGGGAGCGGAGGGAGAATGCAGGCAGCCTGCTATGTAAGGCTGACGTCGAGGTGGAGGCGCACTCGCAAGAACAACACTGCTGAGGGTATCCGCAACACGGAGGGGAAAGGCACGTGAAGAAGGCGCCGTCTCGATAGCTGAAAAGGCTAGAAGACGTCGCGGAGGGAGAATTATAGAGCCGGGTCATGGACGTCGACGTCGGCAGGTTGGCTCACGACTGAAGTCACGAGGGCATTTTTAGTTGCAGACGGGAGACGGGCTCTTTGCTGCATTTGGATTGGGATTGGGAATGGGGAGGATGGGGATGGAGCAGGTAGGCAGATAGATGGAGGAGGGGTGAAAAAATATGTGCCATTGAATATCTACACTATTATCTACAGTGCACTTACTTGCCACAATACGGGTACAGAGCGAGGTACGGAGTCACACAGTTTCTACCTACATGGAGGTACTCGGTAGTTCAAGGCCTTCTAGAACCTTACCTCGTTTGATATAGATGGCATTGTTCGGTAGAGCCGGTATTGAGAGACCCCCGGACATGGCAAACACACTGCAATAGAGGTGGATTTGGGACTGGAGTTACCGTACATATAGGTACTGTATGCTGGTATTCTATTAGTACTGGTAGTACGGGTCCACCCTCAAAGTTGAGATGAGTGCTATCAGTACCTAAGTCTAGGTACCTACTTATCGGCTGCCCTGATAGGCTTGCCGACAAGAGCCCGGTCTTCACGACCGGCGCAGCCCCATTGCCGCAAGATGCGCCCAAGAGATGCGGCCACACTACACACTACAGAGGCGAGCGTATTTGGTGTAGGTACTTGGTTACGTAGACTATCTGGGTACTTAGATAGAGCTTGTAGCCTGTCCGCAGGCTCCAGACTACTGTCGCTCCCCTCGAGCCCCTCCGAAAGCTTGGTTCTAGTGCTTGCCAAGCCATAGCTCCTACCTAGTCGATGGGCATCTTGTTGGTCTGCTGACCTGCCCTCCCATCAGCCCTCTTACTTGATGTGGTCGTTGCAAGACCACGTGCCCCGCAGATCTGGACAAAGCTCCAATGCACCCCATTACTCTGCTTGGTTATTTTTGGTGAGGTTATGACGCGTTTTGCACTATTTATTGTTTATTACTGCGACACTGTGGGCATGTAGGTATAATATCTATCCATTCTGCTTTATCTATCTACACTTCTCTGTTTACGTGGGGGCTTACATGGTAGCAACCATAGTGAGCAGTGATTTTATCTGTCATATCTCCTACAAATACCTATTTCTACATGACACCGGCGGACCAATACTGGCAACACAATCGAGATTACATGTCTAGTATACATCAGTCTGCCCTGTCCAAAAGTGTCGGGCGCCGGGAAAGAGGCATCACATGCCAAATTCTTTCCTTTGTCTGAGCTGCCAGAGCACCTTTTTTATCATTCTCTCTTCCTTCCGAATGTTCCCGATACAGAAACCCCTTTGTTATACTTGTTACGAAAGATAACCATCAGGCAGCCAAGGGGTGTCTGCAAGCTTACGATAGCATTCATCTCTAAGGTCCTTGCCTTGTTCTGTCCTCAGAAAATGCAAATGCAACTGTACAAGGCTGCATGCAGACTCCTACAGTACGCGATAGCTGCCAGCCAGTGCAGTGAAAGACTAGATGCTGAAGAGCTCGGCGTTCTCTCGGGGACGCGACATGTTGGAGAATGGCCATGATCACATCACGTGATCAATATATTGTGCTTTGTTTGCAGCTAGCAGAGGTAGATGAGACGATGGTGTTGGAATCCTTTGTTGAGCGGTCGCTGTCTTCTTTTCAATGATTATTTTGTCCTCCCCTGCGTGGCGAAGACAGGAGGCAGCTTCTCAAACAACATGGGCATCACGAAGCGCGAGGATTAAGGTGCGGCGGCTAAACAGGGGTAGGTTTAGTGCATGCAACAGGGGTGGGCCGCATCTTGTCTGATCGCTGCTTCAGAACAACACCAAATGTGGTATCGCAGCTATACACCACTGCTCGGAACACGGATCAGGCGTAGTAGCCAGGCACCCGAAACATGAGCCTCAGCAGAAGTCCTGCCTACCTACTCTGAAAACCTCGCTCTCCGTCTTTTTGACAGCTAGCTGAGCAATTATGACATATTGGATGCTAGGTGGGCCAAGTAAGTTCTTCTCTTAATCTCCTTTACGTATTCGTTCATTTCTTCACTCTCTTTTCTCTTGCTCTCTTTCTCTTGCTCTCTGCTCTTGGTCGCCAGCTCGGTCTGTCGTTTTCTTTTCGCCTTTCGCTACATTCACTTCGCTTCTATTCTTTACGTTCTATTGTTCGCTTTTTTTCGTGGCCGGCCACATCTATTTTCTAATATCGACTCCGTTCATTTCCCCGTGCTGTTGCTTCATTGGAACGTAGGGGCCGAATCCACAAAAGGGCAGAGAAGCAAAGAGGAATAGAGAAAATAGAACAATACAGAAAGCAACCGTCACAATGGCCCGCATTGCGTCCTTCAACCCCGTCACATCATTGGTGCTGCTCCTCTCGCTCTCGCTCTTTCACATCTCCATTGCCAGTGCTGCAGCGGTCCAGTTCCGGACCGCTCTCGCTCCGCGGCAGAGCCCGGCCGCTACGCCGGCAGTACCCGCGAGCCTTCCTGTGTCCTGTGCAGACTATAGTCGGATCGCAAATCTGTCGACCATTGCACTGAACTCTACGCTCCGAGCCGCATTCCTACGATCCTCGTCGCTGGGCACCTTCCCTGCAGTCGCTATCCTTGACGCCGAGTCTCCCAAACTGATGGACCTCAAGTTCAACGTGGCGCTCAACCAGCAGTGTGGCAATTCGAGCGCTATTGCCATCGTCGAGGCCGACCGCAATCTCACCGCCGGCACTGTGGCAGGCATGAAGATTCGTGATGCCCCTGGTGTTGCCCCTGACAGTCTCGCCCTCCCTATCCTTACCGTTTTCTTAGTCATCATCATGAGTGTGCCAGGAACTGTAATCTAGCCCGATGAGACGTGGATTTTATCTTCACTATGTTACATCGAATTGCGCACGGGAGGAGAATTGATGGTTTGGGTGTTGTTTTTTTATCTGGGATACCAGAACCAGAGGGAACGGGTAACGCCAGTGAGAACGTGGTACATACACACATCAAGATATAAGCAATTAATGGGGCACAGAAAGTCACACGCAAGGCCCTGTCAATTTATTTGGAAGAGCTTCTTAGGCGTCTCAATAATCATTTCTGCATCGAAAGCTCTTGATCCAGGCCTCCAGATGATAATCCCATACAATGTGAATCTTGGTACACTAAATCTGTTAACGCTATTCCAACCACCCTAACCTAGGTAGTTTCAGGATACTTTTGGGTCATAACCGCCATCTGCACACCAACATCGTATCATTATCATCCGCCAAGACAATGCCCACGACACTCCCTTGACCCCGTCTCATGTTCTCGCACAACTTGGCGCCGGTGTTGTTCGAGTGCCCATATATACCCGAACAACGTGTCTAGATATCTGCATGTCACAGACCCCTCGCTACCAAGCGGACTTGACACCGACTCTGGTGGAGCATGTCTTTTGAATCGTGCGAAATCAAAACAAAGATGAGTCGCTGACCCCATGCAAACCTAGCGTCATTCTCCACGACGCTCGCTGCTTTTGGCCATGGATGCCTCGCTCGGCGCCGCCATCTCGTATGTCGTGATAGGGAGCACCAAGGCTTCCACAGCCTTGATCTTGATCTCGTCGCCGCGAGATGCCATTTCGAACCCCATAGGCAGACTTGTATGGACCCGGCTCCGACTCTGCGTCCTGTGCCGTCTGCGCCGGGGCGTGAGCGCCGCCGTCCCGAGGCCCGCGTAAGCCGCGTACGGAGAGCGAGACCGTGAGGGCGACCTGCTGGGCGGACGGCGGGCTCCGGCCAGCTGCGTGATGCGGATCATCTTGCGGCGCGAGGGTGAAGGAGAAGCCGAGGTGTTCCGCTGGCGGTTGTTGTTGCCCACCGCCAGCATCCTGTGTTGTTGTTGAGAGGTCGGCCGCGACATGTCCAGGTACCGCGAGCTACTGCGGTACCGGCATCGTCCCCTAAACGTGGCTGACTCGCTCGATGGAATTGTCGCCCTGCCTGCTGGGCCTGCCTCGAAGAAATCCCGGCGCCGCTTGCGGCCGCGTTGGAATTCTGATTCTGGCGAGAAGGGCGTTATGGTTATGTCGAGTAGCGTCTCTGTCACTATTCCGGTATGGGCGGCCATTGTTGAAACGGGCGTGGCTAGTTGGCTGGGGGTATTGAAAGGCGATAGAGACTTATTTCGAATCGTCGTCAAGTGTAGAGATAGTTCCGCAACCCTTGGTGAAGTGATTGGGTAAGTTTACAATGTATTTATATGATGACAGCAACGAATCAACGGTACATGTCGGGAAACCACCACCATGAGCACACGTCGTCTGGTTTACCAGAACTAGCTTTCTCGGGTTAAGTCAATACCAAGTAGGTGGAATGTGGTAGCGCTTACCTGGACAAAGGGGGCGAGACTTAAGGGAGGAGGATTCCTCTTTTACAGTTGGATAGAGAAGGGATTCAAGCAAGCTTCATCGGGGAATTCCCCCCGTCGCCCTGGGATCCGCTATCGAGCGATGCCCCGGAACGGTTGTCCCAATTGCAGAGGCCGTGGGTGGTGATCGACGTTGTCCTAATGATCGTCAAGCGGTCGGGGCCCGTTCGCCGGAATCAATGCCTCACCTCGTAGGGGGCCCATGTGCGATTGGCCAGGTCAGATGTTTCTCCCAGGACTGGTTGACGTAAGTAAACTCTATTGCCGACGGAGCGAAACTCTGTAGGGATAGTGGATGGCATCAGAGAGTCATGATCCAAGTCTAATGCTAGTAATAGTAAGATGGCTGATGTTGAATCCAGGTTTCCCTAGCTTCCCCGGGCCCCTCTCTCCCCTCCCTATTCTTGGCTTGGGGTAGGTTTTCTAATAAGGTGAGGCTACCTACATGTAAGTTCGTACGTGTTTGATTACGTCGAATGACAGCAAGCTGAGAACTGGGGATTGCTCGTGCCAAGAAGGTGATCCACGCTGGGGCTGCATGGTTTCAATCGGGTTCTGCCCGGGCGTTGAGCCTATGACATCTGGGGAATGGCGGGCATTATGTACGAGATCGCGTGATGACAGCAGACTGCTCTGTATGTAGCCGTATATCATTTTACAATACAATCTAAAAGACGTCGCATCTGCGTTAGGCATATAGTGTAGGTAGGCTGGCATAGTTCATGATGGTTATACACGGACAACTCCGGTGGCGGTTATCGTAGTCGACGCCACCCGTTCGTCTGTCTATTACCCGAGGAATGTTTATTTTCGAGCAAGGTATAAGTATCATTGAATCTCCGAAAGGCATTGTTGGCGATGGGCGTTTTGAGGAAGTTCGTGGAGGAGATATTGCTTACTTATCATGTGTAAACTAACTAGGTAGGTAATAGGTAAATATTTGGATTGGGTTAGATATTACCTAGCACTTATCATACAATGGCCAAAGTATGAGTAGCGGACTAGAACCATACTTGGTGACCATGGCATTTGTTTTGGCATGAAAGTATTTCCAGATAAAACCTACGTTCTAGTAGACTTAGTGTACCTATTAGGTAGTGGGGAATACGGTTTGTGGCGGTTGTGTGGCTACCGAGGAAGCTGTGGAAGCACTATCAATAATGCAACCAATGAAAACCCACGGGGATCTTGAACCGAACCTAACTAAGCCATGTTCAAGATTGCCGGTCTGGTACGCTACACTACCTGGGTTAGCCTGGTAAGATACTTATTTAGGTAGGCAAGTTGCCTAAACAGTCGGAACAGTGAAACTCTTAGGTACCTAGCTAGGTATGCTTATACTACCTTCCGAGGTCGATACTGGATTACCTCATGTACAACACCTACACAGGAAAGTGTCCATCTAGCTTCATTCACATCATCATCTTCATCTGGTCCAGCCGCTAGCCGAAGAGTGTGCTTTGCGGCTGAGCTTCTCATTTCTCGTCATTCATTATCTACAAACCACTTACTCTTACTACCTGTCTGTCTACCTGACGAAGCGTCACGGCAGCTTCGGCCTGGCCCCTTTCACTGTTCACGAATAATCGACGCCTTTTCGCGAGCATGACATAATCATTACACGTCGAATTTCGGTTGCCCACTACTCTTCCCAATCGTTCCCGCCGTTGTCCCATGTCGAATTGCCGCCTCGTCCAGCTGCTACGATGCCGCGAAGCCGACCTGCCACCACAGGCTATGAACGCCTGGCCCAGGCCGACCAGTTCAGCGACGAGTCCGACGACGATGACGAGCTCCTGGCTCAGAGCTCTGTCTCCCTCCAGCCCCAGTCTGCGCCTCGCTTTGCGCCCGTTACTCAGCCGCGACCGCACTCTGGCATGACCTCCCCCAAAGTGCTCGCCAAGAAACAGAATTTCCCCAGGCGTCATAGGAGCAACTCTGGTGTTGACTTGAAGGCTATAAACGCACGGCTGGAGCGATGGGCTGACGAAATTGCATCCAAATTCAAAAGGGCAAAGGGGAGGCAGTCCGGCGAGGAGGAGCGCCTAGAGATACATTACAGTGTCTTCCACCCTCCCGCAGGTGTTCGACCCGCCACTCCCGAGACACTTGCCGCTCTGCCCGAGCCTGCTATGTCCAAGGCAGAGTTTGATCAGATAGTCAAGAGCGTCAGGATTGCTATCAATCAGGGTATGCATCCTAGTATGATCACCCAAGGCAGTTCTGGGAGCTACTTCGCCCGCAACACGGACGGTAAGATCGTGGGTGTTTTTAAGCCAAAGGATGAGGAGCCTTATGCGGCTGGAAATCCCAAGTGGAACAAGTGGATTCATCGGAACTTGTTCCCTTGTTTCTTCGGAAGAGCTTGGTATGTTTTCATATAAATCTTACATTTCCCAGATTAGCAGTTCTGACCTCTTGGCAGTCTTATCCCCAATCTCTCCTACGTGAGTGAAGCAGCAGCATACACATTGGATTGCCAACTCCGAACCAACATGGTACCGTACACAGATGTGGTGTGGTTGTCATCCAAGTCTTTTCACTACCCGTACTGGGATCGTCGGAGCTTTTATAGGAAAGGGAAGCCGCTTCCCGCCAAACCCGGTAGCTTCCAGGTCTTCCTCAAGGGCTTTAAGGATGCCAACATCTTTCTGAGGGAGCATCCTTGGCCTGACCAGTATTGGTCCGGCCTTCGCTCTAATGACACACATCGGAATAGGCGGAAGAAGTGGACTACAAACTGTCGGCCATCAACCCGAACACACTACGATGAATTTGAGAGCGACGATGAGCACAGTACTAGGGAACGACGCCCACTTGGCCCAGATAACTTCATGTGGACAGAATCCTTAAAACAGTCTTTTCGAGAGGAACTAGAAAAGCTAGTCATATTAGACTATATTATGCGGAATACAGACCGAGGCTTGGATAATTGGATGGTTAAGGTGGATTGGGAGACCCAAGAAGTTTCAATAGCTTCAGAGCCACTACAACTCAACATGGATCTCACAAACGAAGAAGAGCGCGAACATGCACCTAGACCGGTCGACTTAACGCAACGAACGCAACCAACTAGTTCACAACCATATCCCTATAGGGTTCAAAAGCCCATGAACGCAGGTGATTCTACAAAGATTCCGAATCCCAAGATATCAATCGGAGCCATTGATAACTCATTATCGTGGCCATGGAAGCACCCGGACGCTTGGCGAAGGTATATTCCTTTTCATCTCACTAAACACGACCGAATCATGCTAATCTAAGTGGTAGCTTTCCCTTTGGTTGGCTTTTCTTGCCCGTTGATCTCATTGGGCGACCGTTCTCACAGAAGACTCGGGATCATTTCCTCCCTCTACTGACATCTACAACATGGTGGAGTCAGACCTCGCACGAATTACGGAAAGTCTTCCAGATTGACCCCGATTTTCAGGAGAAAATGTTTTCTCGGCAAATGGCCGTCATGAAAGGCCAGGCTTGGAACGTCGTTGAGACCTTGAAGACACCAGATCACGGGCCACTAGAGCTCACTCGTCGAGTGAGGGTTTGCGTATGGGACGATTTGGTCGATGTCCCTGTCGCTGTTCCGATGCGTATGGCTTCTTCCGAGATGCGCCGGAAGGCCGAGTCCGGCCGTCATGATGTTATCCAAGAAGAGATGGATATCGGCGCAGCCAACTCATCTTCCCACCCTGACAACCATGGAGAGGATTTGCTCGGCCTTTCTACTCCTCTTCCACATCCCGGTCGTTTCGATTTGGCTACAAGTCCGAGAGCACAGTCACCAGAAGGGGATGGAAATGGTTCAGCTTCCAGGTCATGGAACGAGACCCAAGCCCGTCCCTCCATCAGTCAAGTTGGACCAAGGTCAAGTTACCAAGGCCCCGCACGGTCAGAGGTTCAGGCAACCTCGCACTACAAATATCGACACCACTCATTTGCCTCGGCGCGAAGACACAGTACTACCATTGCGCAACAGATATACGGCAATGCAGGCAGCACCGAGGAAGCTACCGAAGACGACGTGGAAGGCGATCTCGGGTATGCCGCGGCCGAAGGTATGGAGGGTCACAGGCGCAAAGTTATAGTCGAGCGGCTAGAGACAGTCAAAGCTAAAAACCCGGTGTTTACTTGGTGTTAGACTCTGCTATCGTTGTTTGTACCTGGGAGGTCTTCGGGGCGTTTGCCAGTACACGACCTTAGTTGCTGGCCCGATATCGTACCTCGCGTCTTTTCTTTGCTTTGAGGGCGACGGCGCAAGGGACAGACGGGTAAAATGGGCATTGCATAGGTGAATACATAGATCCATGGCACTCGGCGAGGGAAATAGAGGGCCCAATCGTTTTCTTTGGATTGGACTTACTATACGCAGGTCAGAGATGCACGGCTCACGGCTTTCTTTCTTCATTTCACAGGAAGAAAAGAAAAGCTATCCGCCCCTTTGTACAATACAAGTTGTAAACGTGTTTTAGGTTAATATATTATCTATCTGTCATGCAGTTTAGAACCAGACCTCGGACGGCCGGATCAATGCAAGACTGTCTAGTCACCTGCTCTCCAGACACTTGCTAGCATCCAACCTAGTTACTTCTAGAACGACAGACGGGGCAGCCCTTGAGTGCGTGGCACTTGAGCCCGCAAACCGCCGCCCAGCTTTTTCGTGATGGTGGAGCATGAGTGGGTAAGGGGACAGAGGTGAGGAGAGAGAACAAGGTGTATCCCGGGGAAGCGCATGGACTTATCACGCGTCACATAATCACATCTTCGATCAGGACCATCGCTAGCGTACCTATCTATTGGGCCTGCCTAATTTGCCAACATTCCGCCCACAGTATGAGCTGTGATTAATTAGTCTAGATAGTTGGCGTGTGGTGGGAAAGCTAATATTTATCTGTCTGTCTGTCTGTCTTGGCTGCTAGTCTCTATCTACACTAACGGGTAGCTCGCATTTACAAAAGTTCCTCAAAGTTTTTGTTTTCTCTCTCTCTCTCTCTCGATAGGCTTTGGGGATGTTGTCGAAAATGTTGTCGTGATCATTCTTGTTGCAGCGGGATGAATTATACACACACTACATGCTTTAGTGCCTCGCCTTCTCGGCTGGAATGGCCTAATGAAGGCAGTCGGTAGATAGTCTCGAGATATACATGTACGTGTATATGTAAGGGAGGGGTTAGAGAGAGAGAGAGAGAGAGAGAGGGAGAGAAAATAAATTAGTACACTACATTATGTACACGAGATGAGGAGTCGGCTAAGCCAAGACAAGCAGACAGCAGTAGTACCTGTTGAATTAGGCAGGTACACAGTTTTCCATGTGGTGCAAACAGGAATAAGAGCGGGAGGATGATGGGGAGGACCTAGAGAGTAGTGTAGAGTACTACCTACGCATTCGTGATCGGTTGGACGGACCGGGTTGGACGAGCACACATATGTACATATATGTAGTTAGGTATTCCAATAAGTAGGTAAGATGTCGGGGTATAAAACAAGAAAATGACGAGTCGAATCGAATCGAGCCAAAAACAGACAATCGAGCCAATTAGTCACTGGAGCCAAGAAAACATCTGATGACGACGGGACGGGTTTTGTAGGGGAAAGGAAGAATTCGCCTTCGCCTAACTAAGTAGGTACTTCTGACCTCTTTGCTTTTTTCACACTACCGATTATAGTGTAGGTACTATAAGCAGGTAGCGTGTCGTGTACACGTGTAGTAGTACTAGTACCACATGTACCTGGTATCTAAGTATCTATCTACACCTTCCGCCTCATTCCCACATGCCACACCTATCTATCTTGGCCAACATGATCCGAGCAGGCGAATGATGCGGGAAAGAAAGAAAAACGGGAGAATTTTTAATTTTTAATTTTATTATACTTAGGTATTCTGGAATTTCCTACACTGTGGCAATGTTATGTTCTTTTTATTATTATTATTAAAAATTTTTTTTTTTTTTTACCTACACACTACACTCGCTATCTACTGCGTACTCCATGCGGAGCATTCCGATTTGGAACAAAACATATCACCGGGAAAAGGGTCGGGTCTTGGCAAGAGGGGGGGGAGACGACGTGAACTGTGTCGTCCGTATAGACATGTACTGGCATCTTGTTTTGGGTTTCAGCATGATTGATTGATTGATTCACCTCGGCCAGGAAACGGGCCGACCCGCAGCTTTCTTATCGGTGTTTCCCCTCTCGTGACGTTTATCCGGCGAGCTGCAGGTCAATACCGACTGTAGGCGCCCCTTTCGACTTCGTCTAGGGATCTAGGGAGGCATCGTGTCTGCCCAAAGCTTTCTTTTTGTGGATGGCGAGTCTACGTTGCATCGGACCGTGGCAGAGGATCGCGGTCGTTGGCACTGACTCGCAGCATCATGTCCACATTCTACGTCCACATTCCTTAGACTAGGTGCCTACAGGACGTCGAAGATGATACCATCAACTAGGCATCTAAGACATGCATATCTCGAGTGCAACTCTGAATACGTACATGTCTACAGTGCATGTGTACGTGCTTGGTCTGTCCCTTTCTTTCCGTCTGTCTGCATTCCTGCCTGCATGTCTCACAGTCGATAGGTCCATGGCATGTAGGTATACGATGTGCAGAACCTCGGCCTGGGACTTATTATCCCCTCTTCCCTCTCTTTGGTATACCGGCGGCAGAGTAGGTGCATGTATGCGTAGCCTGCGCATAAATACCGTGCACATACATACATACACATAGACACACTACATGCTAGTGTGCGGAGAGAGGATACACTACACTAGAGGTGTAGGGTCCTACTGCAACTAGGTATCCAGCTACACGGCACGTCGCATTGCTGCTACCTTGAACCCATACGAAACTGCCTATTGGAATAGGAGTACTGTGTAGTGTTCAGCCAGCTGGAAGCAAGCATTCACATGTCCAGATCCTGGGTCGAGGGTGGGGTTTATGAACAACAATGCGGAAAGTTAAAAGATGCTTTGAAATCCGCCCCATGACTGGTGATCTGGCCCTCGTTTCCCCACCAGAAGCTGGAACAGCAACTAGGTATTAGGTACTCACTTACTTGCCCCTCGTTTCGGTCAGGCCACACCGCCGGGACCGCTGGTGTGGAGGTCTCAGGTTGCACCCATCGTCAATATCAGTTAGCAAGGTGTTCTTGAGGGTGTATGACAGCAGCAGAAGGTACCTAGTCAAAGCCGCAAGATCGATATGTATACCAAGGCGTCGTTTAGCCCCCGGGTCGTTGTGAGAAAATGAGATACCGCCCGCAGTGCCGGGTTTCTGTGCCGCTCCGGCATTCCATTCCATGCTCTCGGTATCTTATATGACTGTGCCACCTAGGACTTAATAACTTGGCGGGCGGGATCGAAGTCATACACAACACGCCACCCATACGCCATTGGAGTTTGCTTGTTGTGCTGAGTAAGAGAGGGGACCCCCTTTAATTTGAAGAAGCATGGGCGACGAATGGCGTCCTCGCCACGGCTGTGGGAAGAATGCGAGCTAGGGAGTTTGCTGATTGACAAGTGAGACAGACATTCGTCCGTTACGAGCCTGCTACGCTACTGCGTCGTACCAGAGAATACGCCGCTTAAGTCCATTCCAGGGCCACGGCATTGGGCGATCTGTAGCGGCACCGTGGTAGAGTATGCCTGGAACGCTTTTCGTAGGATGACACGTCAGAACCGATACGGGGCCAGTCGTGTGGTTGCAGTGGCTTTGAAGATGCATACACATGTAGGTTGGATGTAACACATGCTGTCGCCTTCGCTGCGCCGTGGGCCCGTTCGACAGCAGCAATTCAGCCGGCACAAACCGGGGCCCTCGTTAGGTCATCGCGGATGGTTTCGGTCACATCGGTCGAATGCTTGGCTATATCTCCAGTACCATTACCCAGTTGACTGTGTCAAGTGAAGCTGAGGTAAGCAGTCGGATGTCTTCCGCACGGCTATGCAGTGCATGTTTGCTTTCGGGCTGCAATTTGATCAACGGTAAGCACACGTAGCAATCTGGGTGAGATCCGTCTGTATACTGTAGATAGGTACGCGTGTCCCAAAAGGGCTGCAGTGCATGGGAGGTGGCTTGCAGCAGCTGGGCCGGGATGAATCCCGCTCGTCGCCCGTACTCTGGCGATTCCTTGCACCAGGTTCGTGGATCCAGTGAGACTAGGACGTTTGAGGGGAGCCAGACGCTCGGGTTAATTAAGCCAAAGTGGGCGAAAAGGTTCGACCGGGCTTGACTAGAACTCTTCGGGAACCTCGGGCTCAGCCTACAACTAAAATTGTTGGGCGGCGCGGCGCTGTGGGATCCGCTGTGGCGATATCAATACCACGAAGGATGGCATTATAATAGTTCGCAATCCCTCAAATATACCGTGGTGTCGCGTACAGTATGTGCGCTATTGTGTCACCATCTAATAGAAGCGCAAATTACCCCAACGTATTATTGTTTCACTCTGGCTCCTGCCGCGACGCCCTTGTGAAAGAACCAGTGTCCTGTTTTTTCAAGTCAGAAGCGCGCGGCGTGTTCCTTCAAAACTTTCTTCGAGACTAGGCGTTTGGATTAATCTCCAGCCGGACCCCTCCTGGCGTTTGTTGAGGAAAGCAAACAAAATCTGGCTGTGTATAGTGCAAATGTTACGAGTCAGCATCGTTATGGATACGCCCACAAAGCTGTCTGACCCGATACTCTGGTACACGCTAATGCATGCTCACTAAAATAAATAAAGTAAGACATCTCGAAGGATGAAGGAAGACCTTAGTCCAGGGAGCCATGCTGATATCTGTCATCCGGCGACATCACTCAAGTTTCATACCACGACGTCCGGATATCTGATGTCATGGATGTATGGGTTTAGAGCTGTATAATTTCGCGTCGGCTGTCTCGCCTTCGTAGTTTGTGGCCCGCTTGTTTCGGCCGCTTCTATCTGTGGCCCTCTCTTTTCGCCACGACTGGCCGGGTCGTAGCCGATCATTTGGCAACACAGTTCCCAGCAATTTGGGACATTCCCGGTACGTAATTTCTCGTCGGTTTGATCGTGTGGGGAGCGGCAGGGAAAATTGCGTGCGTCTAGCGACTTAAACCAACTGGTTAACCACCTTTAGTTTGGCCTACTTCTGTCAAAGGCGGCGAAGCGGAGTAGTTCTTCGGAGTTCCCACACAGGGGTTGAGCCCACGGAAATCCTAACCATCTACGGATAGGCAGTCCTAACTCCTGGGGTTCACATTGCTATTATTCCTTAACACCAGGGGGTTCATTAGCATCACCAGCACGCCAGCACGCGTTGGCATCTGGGTTCATGCAATTGTCTATAGGAGCCCAAGGCGTCACATAAACCTTCACTCTCCCGGTGATCGAAATTGCAGCAATTGGGTATAAGAAATAAGCTCCACGTAAAATCATTCGCCGTAGTAGTATATGACTTTCGGTCAGGAGACTGGTGAGTGTGCCGTTGAAATGTTGCGGCCCAAGCGATCTTGGACCCTCCGATGCCACCCTCTCCAAGCGTGTGGCGTGCCTAGGCGAAGTTCCAACTCCACCGTGACCGGCCCGCTGTACTTGACATTTCGTACTGATCCTGGAGACGAAAAAAAGATTCCGTCGTCGAGGTGTGTCGTCGTTGATACTGCCGTATACTAGAGAGATAGCTTGATGCTCCGCTAGGCTACTACTGTACCTATATGCTGTCGACAGGGGTTAAGCCACTGAGATAAAGGTCGCTGTTTGGGTTTCCAGACTCTGCATGAGCCAGCTTGTTGGACCCATGATGAGTGATGGGCCATTGAAACTTCTAGAGACCGTGGAGCGGTGAGGTGAGTTAGTGATGACCTGGCAGTCCGCTAATCACAAAAGGGGTATTCGTCGCGAAACCTGATGACTATTCCCCTTCGCTCTTTTGCATATACCCCTCAACAAAGTGTCTGGTTAGACTACCTGGGAAGTATTGTAATGTGTATTCAACAGCGTTATCAGGAAGTTAATTGCCGCTGCCTTGCAACTCCCGAGCTTCCCCTCAAATGCAGTAGAGTTAATAACACCGAGGAGCGGTTGTGTTCCCTCTCCTCACTTACCGTCGCGGTGGCCCACAAGGAGGCCTAGAGAGATGTCTCCTTGCGACTAGCCAGTAGTTAACAAGACGGGGAAAGGGTTGAATATCACAACTCCATACCGTTAGACCATATATTTCGTTATGTCCCTTTGTCATTCCTTAGTGTACCTCGGCCGTGGCTGTGCCGAATCGCTTTCGACTAGCAGGAATGTCAAGCGTCGCAGCAGGGAACAGCATACTTATAAGTTATGAGTAACAAGGGCAGTCCCATCAGGGCATGGAAGAACCCCGTCTTTCTGGACCCAAGTCTCTGGGCAGTGAATTATTCTGTGCCATGTACGAAAGGCGTTAGCTACCCGGCTGAACCATTGGCTTGGGATCCTTGAGCGCCGCTGTTGTGCGCCACTCGGGACATTTGGCGGAAGTCAGCTCACAGTGTCGAGATCAGCATATTTCTTCGGCATTAGAGCGCTTCTGCTTCCCCGTAAAGCCTCATTTACCGATAAACCCTCCCCAAACATCAAACTTCCTCCGCTCTTGGCCAGGTGGCCAAGGGTACGCGTTAGCCGGTTGAACCGCGACCTGCAGCTGCGAGGAACGAGTGGATAGCAAGGGATGTGTGTCTGAAGAACAGGGGAAAAACAGTAGACCATGCTAGTTCTATTAGGTAGTATGAACGTTACTCTGGCCTTTACGAGTGGTCCCTTGGTCCTATCAGGCCACACAACAAGGCCATTACTACCCAATAATGCCAGTGCTGTGTCTGTAGTTTAAACCAGGTTTGTCTACCACCAGACAGGCGTACACTCAATGCGGGCAACCTGTAGTGAGACGTGGTGCCTCTCATATTCATATTTCTCCCCCCCTCGACGGCGAAACCAGGTGAATGAGCGCGATGGCATATCCCAGCATGTTGCGGGTTCTTGTGCATGCTATGGATTGACTCGGAGCGACGATGGCGAGACTAATGTCTTATTACATAGGAACTAGGAATCAATGGAAGTAGATGCGATACCCGATCCGATCGGCAGCGGTACTAATAGTATCGTGGGGTCCAAGGTGCTGCGTGTGGGTGACTATCATGCAGTGGTTCTGTCGAACAGGTCATAATACCCATTAGCTCCACATAAGTCTAAGGCCGTAGCACATTAATTCTGCAACTTGCAGATACCAGTTACGGCTCAGAGAGAGCAGGATAATAGGAATTAATTTCGGAACCCATCCTGGTGGTTCGCGGGCTGAGATGATTAAGGTCTAGGTTAGGTAAGCCTATTAGATGATTGCGGTAAGCTCTCAGGAGTTTCTGTGTGCGACAGTGACGACCTCCACCCACCTGGCCAGCAACCGATGAAAAAAATTGTCTCGACATCGGAAAAAAAAACCCCCCCCAAAAAGCAGATCCGAACATACCGTCGTTTGAGAAGAACTGATATTTCTGGGGAAAAAAATGGCTGAGTAGTTATTCTTAGCCTAGGGTGTTTGTTGACCTGCTAACACGACGAACAGCCGAGCCGATACCGTGGAGCTTAGCGATGAGGTCCAAGAAACGTTCGTTCTTCACAACCGGTCGTTTCAACGATATGCTATCAACAATAACACGTATTTTGTCCCCATTGACGAGGTACGTCATGCATTGCTTATGTTTGGGAGGGTGGGGAGAATGGGAAGTAGTGCTAACATGCGGTCTGTCCAGGATGAGACCCTTCGATTGCGAATCCAACATGGCGTCTTGACTATGATGTTTGACAATAGATTCATTTTCCCGCCCATTGACGCACCGAGACGAATTCTTGATTGCGGATTTGGAACAGGAGAGGTGAGATGCCTACTTTATCATTGCTCCATTCTTGCTTTTGCCTCCAGCGGATGCTTTTCGTACGCAAAAGCCCTGGCAGGTTTATCTCCAAACCATGACCTTATCAGAGCGCGACACCATAGCCCTCCATATCGAACTGAATATTGACTTCTACATAGTGGGCTCTTCAGGTAGCCTGGGAATATTCCAGATGTGAGGTACGCATAACCGAGTTTCTTTTTAGTACCGTTGTCCTTGGCTAGGGGGATTGTCTGTTCGGTGCGCAATTTCTAAGCAGCTTCGTCGATACCCTTGCCTCCCTCACGAGCTCGTCTCCAGTTGCACGAGGGAAGACTACGCAACAACAATAGCTGCGAAGGGAACACCGCGTTTCTCCAACGAAGGAAAAAAGGGAGAGGGAAGAAAGGGGCAACAAGGGAACAACCGAATCGAGACGCCAAGGAAACCGATTTACGTCACTCGAATTTCTCGCCCGCTGATTGAAGATCCTAGGTCCGAGGAATCGATATAACACCGCACCACCATGACCCCGAAGAAGGTCTAGAGAATCTGTACCTTGATATCGACGATCTTAATATGCCGTAAGGTTCATTACATTCGACTGTGGAAGGGTCTGACATAGCGGTCAGGTTTCAGTTTCCCTCAAACCATTTCGACCTTGTCAACAGCAGATTGGTAGCAGGCGGCATCAATAGTGAACGGTGGACTGGGTACATTCGCGATATACTTCGATGCCTCCGTCCTGGTGGCTGGGTTCAGATGGTGGAGATTGATTTCAATGCACAATCAGATAATGGTGCTCTAGCAGATAGTAAGCCTTGCTCAAACATATACCGCTGAGGGGCCTCGAACTTATACGTACTTGGTAGACTCGGCTCTTCGACAGTGGTCGCAGACGTATCTCTTTGCGATGGAACAATGCAAGAACCCAAGGGCGCCCCGCCGGCTTGGAGCCTGGCTTAGGAATGCTGGATTCACGGATGTAGATGAGCGAATGATCCCATTGCCGATGTGTGCCTGGTCAGACAGTAAGAAACTCGGTCGTGAGGCGAAGTTCGATGTTGACAAAGGTGACCATTGCAGATCAAAGAGACTACGATATCGGAGCCGCAAACCAGGAGAATGTCCGAATGTTGTTGTCCTCCCAGGCGATATATCCTTTCACTCATTATCTTAGGTAAGCCCTCACTGACCGCATCTAGGGGTGATATTGACAGTTATTCCAGCATGTCAATCACTGAATTTCATGTTTTGGTAGCGAAGGCAAGAGCAGAAGCTGCCAATCCAGCTCTCAAGGTATAAACACCCCTCGATTTCCTAGCACATTATTCCGTTTTTGTGGATGGCAGAACTGGACTGACAAGCCGCGGCGTCTTTTTAGCCATACTTCCCCCTGTAAGTACTGTCTCTCCTAAAACGGTACCAAACTTGCAATGTTTCTGATGACTTGGATGAAGATATGTTTGCGTGGGTAAAAAGCCCCGTAGATAGCCACGTCCGAAAATACTATTTGGGGGACCGATATGTTATACTGAACAAATACTTGCGCCGTGTGTTGGTCTTTTGTCGCTTGATTCAGGGGCGCGTATCTCCGGATCTCCGGTACGAAAGAATATGGATTGGCGTTGATGCATGTTTCCCCAAGCGAGCCTGCTGCATACGCACTGAGCCGCAGAAATAGACGCCTTAGGTAATGCACGCAGTCAGCAACATTCCGTGGACCCCGTGTGCTGTTGGGAGGAACAGCTAGGGTGCATTGGGGGGCGTTGATAACACAATATGACAAGCGACTCGTAGGAAACAATAAGTTGTTACAGAATACGGTCAGGGAACGGGGAAAATGAGGTTGGCTTAAGGTTTCTGCCACACTTTAATTAACAGTCCCGAGGATAAGGTAACGAATCAGAAGCATTGATCGTTGGTGAACTCCTCTCGCAATGTGACCATTCATAAGACCCGTGCCAGCTGACTGGACCGTCGCTATCCATCGCTGCCAGGCCGAGCGGGTTCGTCTACATGGACCTGACAGTAACGAGAAAGTCTGGGATGTGCATTTCGGGCTTGGACGCTTCGTTCTTACTGGTGGAATCACTCTCATGGACTCCACGACTAGGTTGCTCACTTGCTTTCACGTAGCTATCCATGGCCCCTCGCAGGGTTTCCATGTTTGGATGATGTGGCAGCGGTTTGCTGTGGGCTCTTCGGCCACTGGACCGGTGGTGGTGCCCTCACTGGACTTGGCTGCTCCTTGACTACTACTCCATATGACCAATCAGGCAGCGGACAAGAGGACCAAGGAGGTAACTCTCACCACCTTCAGGCATTGTTCTGAGGCCGGCCGTGTAACCTAAGACAGCCGTTGGGGCAACCCTGACCAAATTAGATGTCGATGATTACTCTCCAGAGCGGCGTGCCCGCGGATCGTATACTAGTACCAGCTAAGATGGAAACGATGGAAAGCTTGTCCAGGTGCATGTGGGCCAACCCAACCGCGGAAGCGCACTTGCATCCCGACCCTTGTTGTGACGGCATTAAGTCGCCGCCGCTCCTGGTCAGGTGATTTCGTTAGTCCCTTTCATTCTTTATTTTGACGTTATCGTGGAAATATCACAGCCCGTGTCCCGATGCTCGTCAGTGAGTTGGAGGGGCATGACTCGAGGTGATATGATGCCAATCCTGTGGGCAGTCCTCCTCGGTCTTTCTCGGGTTGGTTTAGTAGCTTGTAATTTTAGGTGTTAGTGTTTATATCATGAAGGAACATGGACCAACTTCGAGTTGAAATCCCATCTCCGGCGGTTGGTGGAAATTCGTGCATCGATGATGCCCAAACAAGCCTTGTGCCAAGGCGATGACATTCAGCCCTTTGGTTTGGTTGTAGTGTAGACGGGCGACTGGCGAATCAAAACCGAGCTGGATGACCCGAACCGGCAAATAAAGCAAAGAACCAGGACCTACTAGGTAGGTAGTAATTGACGGTTGCTCTTGACGTAGTATAGTACTTGCGTAGGTCGTGCCTACCTAATAGGATGACGGGAGCAGATAGATCCATGCAGTGTCTTGTCCATGCACTACCTACCTAAGGTACCTTAGGTAGGTAACTCGAGTAACTGGTACCTGACCTATACCTACTTATGTTACCTATCTACCTTATGTATTATAAGGCAATGCACATCGCCAGTGCATTTTCTCTTGTCAGTCTGGACCACTTAGCAATCATATAGACGTATGAATATACATAGATACACACCGAGCCTAGGTAGTTGGCTTAACGTAATTGAACAGAATATTGGACAGGCCCTACCTACCAATACTTTTTGTCGGCTTACCCTCTTAGGGAAATGGTAGCTCCCAATCGTTGCCAGTCGGAAACTGCCAGATGGCTGCCAACCGTGAGAAGGCTTTTCATTGGCCAATTCAGCACCAGGGTCAATCTTAAAATTACAACGACCTGCTGAGTTTGGAGATTCAAGCTTCAAATTGCCATCATCAAACAGCTCCCAGGCTAGGCCGTCCATAAACCCAACATCCAACCCCGGTCGCGCCCTTTGTGCCCAGCGAACCGCCTAACTAGCGAAATATCCAGCCGGCAACCCCGATCTCACCGACCCCCCTTTTTACCAGGTCCATTCACACCGGTCTTCATCGTCGCAATGTCCCTCCGGCCTAGCATGAGGATAGCAACAAACCTGCTGCGCCCTCGGGCCAGCGGACTGCCCTCTCGCACACCCGCCCTCGCACTCGCCCGCAGCTACAGCGACGCGCCGGCGCCGCCTCTGCTGCAGAAGCTCAAGGCCGACCTGAAGACGGCGATGCGCGCGAAGGACGCGGCGCGGCTGTCCGTTTTGCGGGCCGCCCTGTCATCGACGCTGAACGCCTCGAAGACGCCGTCGCCGATCACGACCGACGTCGCGCTGGTGGCGCTGCTCCGCAAGCAGGCACGGGGGTGCGCCGAGGCACGAGACGAGTTCGCGGCCGCGGGCCGCGACGACCTAGCCGTCAAGGAAGCCGCGCAGATCGCGGTGTTGGACGAATACATGGCCGGCAGCGGCGTGGAGGAGCTATCCGGAGACCAGCTCCGGACCGTCGTGCGGGATGTCGTGGCCGGGTTTGGCGACGAGAAGCCGAAGTTGGGCGACGTCATGAAGACGCTTCTAGCGCCTGGTGGACCGCTGGATGGCAAGAATGTCCAGAAAGCCGAGGTTGCGCGCGTCGTGAAGGAGATCGCCGGTGCATAGAGACCACCCCCTATATTCCGTTGAGAGAAACATGAAGAGCATGAGGGTGGAAAGGACGAAAAACCCTCTTGGCGGAAATGCTATTTACGGCTTCCTGCGTCGGGGCGACTCTGAATTACGGGGTGTTAGTTTCGTTGCGAGCGTAGAGGCTCGGGGGTAGGGGGGAACCCACCCCCCAAACAAGGACGATAACACAAACGCCCTTTTTCTCTTCCGCTACATTATGAAGGCGAAGAAGCACCACGAAGTCTGTATAACACATGTTGTAAGACTAACATGAACTGTAACTATGTATGGACGGCATTGCATGGAAGGCGTTGATGTCGATAGCGTTTTGTCAATGGGCAACCTATACAGGGGGCCTAATAGATTGATCTTCACTCCAAATATTTGCACTCTTTATTCTTGTATTGTGTCAGGGTTTACAGTGGCAATCTTGTTTGTTACTACGCAGATGGACTGGAATTTCTTCACATTGACACGCACGAAACCCACCACGAAAGAAGAAAAGAACAAGGGGGAAGGTTGAACGGGAGTGGGCATTCTCTTACTTTTATAAGTATAACCTCGACATTATCGTCTTTCGCTTCCGTAAAGGGGACTGAAGGCATGGCCGAAGATTGTTACTTAATGGCAATGCCTCTTCATACACGTAACGAGAACCAAGGTGTGGAAGACGATTTCTTATAGTTTTATCAAGTTTCAATATAATCGATAATCGTGGTACAGTATTATTTTCTAGCTTAACAGGACTTGTCTCATCTCCACGGAATTCGCATAAATGTCGATACATTCAGCTTTGCAACACTTCACCTGCTTACAAAACCGAAATTTCGAGACTTTGAACAGTCAAGTCAACCGTTTCCCGTCCTAAGAGGCGCCATCCTCCTCGGTGCGTAATCCAGCATATTCGGTCCCCTGGTTCGCCGTGGCTAATCTGGCACATAAACTCAACAGCACTACCGTTTCCGTTGCCGCATAATGGTTGAGAGCATCCAGTAGGATCTGCAAGTGTCGGCTGAAGTTGGTCTCCCACTTTTTTATGATCTCAAACAAATTGCTAATGCGACCATCCTCATCTTGAACTTGGCTATGTAGCGCACTATCATTAGCTGGCTTCTGAGGCTTTGCGGCCTGGAACCGCGCCCACTGCTTTCCCGACATATTCGGCGGCTTGATGGGGCCAATAAGATCTGGATCAGCCTTCTCCAGTTCCCGAGATAGCCAATTGGTGTAGGCCGCAAACATGGTGCAGGTTTGCATTAGCTTTGAGTGGATCTAAAGATGGTTAGTGCATGCAAAACAGTTATGAGGTTTACCAAAAAAAAAAAAAAAACATACTTTTATCAACTTGCCGTTCGTTAGCATGCAGCCCTTGAGGCAAGTGTCCAAGAAATCCACGTGATCTTGCATGAGTTCGTCAACTGTCCGGTCTGGCTTTCCGGAGCCATCTGAGCTGCCGTCTTTAGCTTTCAACCTTGACATAAGAGAGTGCCAGTTCGGCTCGATGACTTCCAGGGTGCAGAAGTAGAGTACTTGTTGCACGAACACAACCATTCGTGCTCTCAAGGTCCACACACGCCTTTTCCAAATCTCCAGTTTCCTGACCGAGGACTTGTGACTCCATACAATGCCGGTGTTGTGAGTTTGCCAAGCTGTAGATAATTGAGACTCAAGATGTTTCAATGATAGTAGATAGCGAAACAGAGCTTGATATCGCCAGACGGTCTTCCGACTGATGACGAGTGACACAGGAAATGGCACCTGGTAGTCTAATTGGAATGACGTAAAACCAACCGCGTTCTTGTCGTTCTCAACAGGCTGGTTGCTGGAGGGCTGTAATGACTCTCCTGGTTCAATTCCGGTGATATTCACAACCCGCTGTAGCATGCTTATGAGACTGACTTTATTCATTTCAACGTGGACATTCTCCTTGAATGGATCTAGGTAGACTATACTTCCCGGTTGGTGAAGAACAAGGTCAAGAAGCGACTGCAGCTTAACGGTATTGACGGATTTGAGGGGCTTCCGCAACTCCGACGCACTCAACTCCATGAAGTAGGTGAAGTAGTCGGATGGGTCTAGGAAGAAGTAGTGTTTCAATGATCGTAACCTTGCTGGAAGCGCATGTGTAGTCAATAGGAGCTTCATAAGCGACTCGTTTGCATAGGCATAGGCATTATTGACGTTATCGAGGAACCGAGGGTCGTCAAATGAGTTGGGGGCGTCTCGGGTTACCTTGCTGATGTCTACTCCGCCGCACTCTCGCACAACGTTGAGATATTTGCCAGCAAGTAGGACCTTATCTTTGACGCTCTCAAGTTGGGGGGGAATGTTTTGTTTTTGTATCATGTATCTCTTTTCCCAATAATCGTCTGTGTAATCCTGTTCCAGCATATCACGTCGCATGCTCTTCTGTTCTTTGATCAAAAACTCGGAATGTGGATCTTTGATCTCACCATGATGAAGCCATTCGTTGAGCATAGCCATATAAGGCCGACTTGCATCTCGCAGGAGGGAAGTAAGCAATGACCTGGCAGCTGGGTCTCCAGACATGGATTCCAGTCTTTTTGTTATCAGGTCGATGACTACACCACCCTTGCAGATTTTTTTGCCAGTCATATGGCCAGGTACAAGATCACCGCCTCGCTTAAGATTTTCTATGATATTGTCATAATCTTCAGCACCCGACTCTTCTTCACTTTCGTCATCCAAGAGTGCGTTTCTCTTGAGGAGATCCGAGGCCAGGGCATAAAGTTGAGACATCATCTGACTGGTAGGAAGGGTGTGGACATGAAGCAGGTGTAAAGTAAAGGTTTCGTTTGTCAGAAATTGGGTCTCGAGTTGAGCGACCATGACCAAGTAATCATGCAAAAACTTCCTTATTGCGGCACAGAGGGCATGGTTAATGATGCCAAATTCTTGCCGACTTTGTACATTGACGAACATCTCGAGAGCGGAGTGGTGGGTAGCCATTTGAAGCATGGATAACGTCAGGTCTTGTAAACTGGGATCGAGGCCCGGCAAGATCTTGAAGGTTGGTCCCTGTAGTCGATCTCTTTCATCGCTGGGGTTATACCCATAGGAGTAGCGAATATATTGCCCCTCATATCCCATGAAAACGAAGAGCAAATCCTCTATCATAACTGCCTCCTGCACCTCCAAAGATAGCTCGTGAAGAGGCTGGGGCTGTTGGGATAATGGCGCCTCCGAAGCTAAGGGTGATGTTGATATACGAATCGCGAGGGGCGCCGTAGAGTGCGGCACGAGAGTTGCTACGGGGTCCCAAGCTACCGAGGGCGCATAGAGTTAGCTAGAGCCTGTAGACAGAGCAAGATGTGGCCAGCCTCACTTGGCAACGGATCCGACTTCGTCTCCTTGGGCTTCGTCTCGGGCTGTCGAGGCTTCGGGGCCTCCTTCGGCCTCCATCTCTCCCTCTCTGGCTGGACCGTCTCTTTGGAGCGCCTTTCAGGACTCCTCGTCCGGCTAATGAGCTTTTCTCTGGTCGTCACGGTCAATCGCTCGGTCCGCCGCTCTTCCACCATCCGACTAGCAGGTCGAGGATTCCCCGAGGCCGATCGCTTGTGAGGCGGGTTGGTGAAGCCCGCCTGCGGTGAACGGCCGGTTCGTGAATCGGGTGATGGCTGGGCGCCAGCGCGCGGTCTCTGATTGCCATTACTATCGGTTGCGGTATTGGTGCGCCGGTCGGCAAAGTTGGAGAGTCTCGAAGACATTATGACAATAGCAAAGCGCTGGCGACATTTGGATTCCCGTGTTTCGAAACGTTATGAGCAGTTATGACATAAATTGGTAAGAATGTCGCGGGTTGATAACACAATAACGCGTCGCGTGCTGAAGTTAAAGTACCTCCGAGATAGGTTTTCCTATCCTGTCCTGTAATGGGTCCGCTAGCTGAGCCATGCCGCTTTTAGCCCAAGCCTGGCCTGAGCTTACAGGGTCTAATTTGTCGCTGCCCATTACGAGCCAGCCCCACCCAGCTGGCTTGGTATAATTCGAGTATTTAGTATGAAAATAAAAGTCAGAGTCGTGAGCAATCATTCCAAAACAACTTTACTCCCATACACACAAGCGTTGGTTCAAATTCCCTTTTTTTCATTCTTTTTTTCACTATGACTGCCATCCAAGTACTGCAGGCTAGCGTTGATCCAGGAAGTGACAGCGAGTTTCGGCTTCTCATCGACAACAAATTCGTCAAATATATTACCATAGATGGTGGCCTATACAGTCTTGACGAGATGTGCTTTGGTCCTTCTTTGATCTCTCTTCTACCACCTCTTCCAGCCGGTGATTGGAACGAAGGTCGTATTTCTCTCAATCCCACGACCGGAGCCGCCCACTTTGCTACTGTCCTGAAAACACGTCTCCCGAGAATCACGAAAATCTGGCACCCTACTCAGATTAACCACCTAGAACTACACATGGGGCGAAAACTCCGCTCTAACGTCTACGAAGCTACCCATTCTCACTTCAATTCAACGATCATTGCGAAATTTGCACGGTTTCCGTGGGAAGTGCCTCAGCTGGAAAAAGAAACGGCAGCGTATGAATGGATAGAGGGCCATAACATTGGACCTACTTTCCTTGGTCACTTGGTTGAGGAAGGGAGGGTGATTGGATTTATGATGGAATGCATTGCTGACTTTCGTCACGCAACGCCCGACGATTTCGACTTATGCCGTCTAAGTTTAACGAAGCTGCATACGTTGGGGATTAAGCACGGTGACATCAATAAGCACAATTTTCTTGTTCAAGATGGGAAAGTAACACTTATTGACTTTGATTGCGCCTCCCAGACTATCGACCCGGATGAGCTAGAACGCGAGCTTGGGGATCTACAGTGTCAGTTGAGAGATACTTCCGGCAGAGGAGGCCGAGTAGTTGAAAGCGGCCCAAGTTGAAATTCCATGATCGATATTAATCTATGAGCTGATCCAAGTCCGCACCTCGGTTCGGCAGGGCTGAGTACCTCTGTTCGCGCCTGATTTAGCCCGTGCTAAATGTCCCCGCAAAAACGATCAACAGGGCTGCCTACCTAAACTATGCGACTCTACCTATTATGTAGGTTTACATAATGCCCCCCAAAAGGCCAGTACCTATGTGCTTAGATGATGTCACTCATGTTAGCAAAGGTGGTGTGGGCAAGGGGCTATGTCAATTGTGGAGTTGTTGTTATTATGGCGGTTAAAGAGATACTGACTGAAGTCCTGGTACGTCTGGAGTCCCTCAGAGCTAACAGGTTGAATTGGAACTTTGTTTAAGACGAACATTTTCTATGCATAGAATTTGCACAAATGCTGCAGCTCAGTCACCTGACTGGGGACAGGCTAGGCTAAGCCTGAGCAAAAGCAGTCAGTACGCTAAACCTAATTGGTTTGCGGCACAGAAAATAGTAAAACTACATAAGTTAGAACAGGTAGGTACTTCATACAGGATGCCTATAAGTACCTACTTATGTAAGGAGGGGCAATAGTGTGCATTATAACTAGGTAGGTTGTAGCTTCCCTGAATCTTGGATTACACATGCCTGGTACTTGTCTCAGAAGTACCTACCCACCTAAATATTGAAGTAAGTACATAAATTGTCGGTAGGGCTAAAGTACTACCTACAAGTATATCCCACGGGTACTCCCCAGGAAGCGTCAACCGGCTAGGTACCTAGCAAACAGGTCGAGCTTCGTAAACGCTGTCGCAGCCTTGAGCTTCGTACCGAGCTCCATCAAAACTGCATCTACATACACACCATCCATTCCTTGCAACACCGGCACCACAATACGATCTAGCTTTCTTCTGTCCGCCTCGAACATTCTCTCATCTCCTGGGCAGATACACAGCCAAGCGACTATTTCTCGAATCATACTCTGTCCATCAAACAAACGGCTTCTCGTACCGCCAATCCCCCCCATATATCGTCAAGATGTTTATGGCAAGATCTGAATACGGTAAGCAGCTCTACTTCTTGCCCAAGCCCGGTATCATGCCGCGAGCTCTTGACCTTCGGAATTTCTAACGCCGGCTTCGATAGATCGTGGTATCAAGTATGTGCGAGCTTAACCCTCCCCGCACAACACCGCCAACTGCCCATCGACCCCCTTACTAACCGTCCCACCTGTACGCAGCACCTTCTCACCCGAAGGCCGTTTGTTCCAGGTCGAATATTCCCTAGAGGCTATCAAGCTCGGCTCGACAGCGATCGGTGTGGCGACATCAGAGGGCGTGGTGCTGGGCGTAGAGAAGCGGGTGACGTCGACGCTCCTCGAGACGTCGTCCGTCGAGAAGATTGTCGAGATCGACCGGCACATCGGGTGCGCCATGTCGGGGCTCCAGGCGGATGCACGCAGCATGGTTGAGCACGCCCGCGTCGAGTGCCAGTCGCACGCCTTCAACTACAACGAGAACCTTCGTGTCGAGAGCTGCACCCAGGCCATCTGCGACCTGGCCTTACGCTTCGGTGAGAGTGCCGATGGCGAGGAGAGCATCATGAGCCGTCCATTCGGTGTCGCCCTGCTTATCGCTGGCTATGACGAGGATGGCCCCCAGCTCTACCATGCCGAGCCGAGTGGCACCTTCTACCGCTACGATGCCAAAGCTATTGGGTCAGGAAGCGAGGGTGCCCAGGCCGAGCTCCAGAACGAGTACCACAAGGCAAGTCCTTAAATATTACACCCTGAGCTCGTGTAGCTATGCTATTTGATATCTGAAAACAATCAACTTACAACTATAAACAGTCCCTCACGATTGCGGACGCCGAGATGCTCGTCCTGAAGACCTTGAAGCAAGTAATGGAGGAAAAGCTCGATGCCAAGAACGTACAACTAGCAAGCGTCACTAAAGAAAAGGGTTTCAGGATATACACCGACGAGGAGATGGCTGCAGTCGTTGAGCGGCTACCCGCAAATTAAAAGGCTAGAGAACAGTAATTCTAGAGTCATTGGAGGTCAGAGGAACACGCCAAGTCAATAGACAAGGGGCAAACATGAGTTTCTTGCTTGCTTGTTTGTTTGTGAATATGCGAAGTCAACATGACAGCAATTTCAAAAGCATCGGATGATTGGCATTCACAGCTCATGTATCATTAGTGTACCACGCAGTGAAATCTGCATTCTGATGTTTTTAAGGGATATGGCAAAACCACCCCCCTTCTTCGCCCCCCAGGCCACAATGCCAAAGATTCCCTGATTAAGACCATTTACCCGGCATTCAACCTCGCCTGACCCGTAGTCCAAAGGGAAAGAAGAAGAAAAAATTAACCTGATAAGAAAGCCTCCTTTTCCAGCCGAAAGTGAGGAGCCCTGTCAGATTTTTCACGCCGCCACTCCCATTATTTCTCTCGATCTCCAGAATCTAGGTCCAATTTTTCGAGATCCTGTTCGACGCTAAGCAATCCCATAGCATAAAACGCCTTCTCACCCTTAGCCAGCACGATCTTTTTACTACTGTCCATGCCCATCCCATCTCCTCCGCTTCCTGACGCCGCCTCGTCCTCCTCCAAGATGCGTCGGTCGAGCCGGCGCGGGTTGCCCCAGACCCAGGACATGCCAGGCGGGGCGAGATCTGGCTTCGAACGCGGGGGCTGCCGCTCCTTGGCCTTGTGTCGGTTCCGCACTTCCTTTGCTGCGTCCTCCTCGTCTTCGGGATCCGGCGCCGGTTTGTACGGAGGTCCCCGGCCTAGCTGCGCGGCCTTTGACCACGCCGACTCGCAGCCGTCGGCGATCTGGTGCGCCGATTGCCACCCCGTCAGGCGGGCGATGTCGCGCAGGCGCCGGATTAGCCAGTGTCGCTGTGCCTCGTCTTGGAGCTGTACAAGACAAAACGAAATGTAATCAGCAAAAAAAAAAAAAAACGCACGCAAGTCTCGTGATATGACGGCAAAAGCAAAGCGTCCCGCCACAAGAAAGAAAGCCAGAAAGAAAAATAAATAAACGGAAGTGAGCAAAAAGGTCCAAAGGTTAACTTACTTGTACGCCGGCCACGAAAAGTGGAAATGCCGATTCTATCAATGCGGCACCCATCAAGGTACTGACCACTTTCAGGTGGGAGATGTTTTCCTCCAGGCCCGCGGCGATTCGACCGAGTTTGAGCGCCCATGGCATGGTGGTGTTAGCAGACATGCCGGCGGCAAGCATAGCGACCGGTGGCATCTTCGGGTGGGCTCGGTGGAGGACGATAAGGCCCATGTAATAGTTCATCCAGATGCCAGCGATTGAATACGTTCGGTAGTGGGTGGCAGGGCCATAGGGCGTCGGCTGTGTCGGGTATATATCAGCTCCCAGCGGCTCGAAATCGGGGCCGAAGTGGTTTTTGATCTCGTGAAAGGCCAGAAGGATCTGCTCCCATTCCTGAAGCGCCTCGACAGTCCTAGTGTCGAGATCGCTATCTGTGCGGTACTGGGGTGTGGCGCTCGGCGGTGAAGAGGAATCTTCCCGCGGAGGACTAAAACCCATGGGCGGCATCACTTTATCTGAAGCTGGCATCATACCCGAAAACATGCCTGGGGGCGGCCGTGGGCCACCAGATCCGCTTCGTGACAGTGCTTCTCGCTTCCGCGAAAGATCACGAGATACGAAATTAGCTAGGCGGCCTAAAAGGAGGACTAGATAGTCGTAACTCCCATATCTAGATGTCGTCAGCCCTGCGTAGTACACTGTAGAGTTCTTCGCAGCCTCTTTGAGACTCACATAGCATCAAGTCTGCCAATCGGTGACCTCGGCGGACACTGCATCCAAGTATGGTATTGCAGGCTGGCCTGATTAGCATCGGTACCCCCAATAAGGCGAAATCAAGTACTCACAATGGACGGGTCCCACCAAGGATACTTTGGTAGACGTCCATCTTGCAATACCACCAGAAGAGGTCGCTGAGCTGCTCATATCTCTCCAGATCCTTATTTGTGTAGATATATTTCGGCCTTGGGTGTGAACTCAATTCTTCTGGCAGCATGCCAAGATCGTCACAAGAAACTTCGTGGCCCATGATGGTGCTTAATAGTGACACGTCCATCAGGTCCCAGTCCTTATACAGAAAACCAGAGTCCTCTGTCGAAGGATAATCCCCGAAGGTCCCAAACCGAGCCTGCTCCATTTCAGCCTGTCGTTTCTTCATCTTGATCGCCATAATAGCCCTAGTCATCTCGGAAAGTGGTATCTCCTTGATAATCCAACGGGCTCCCAACAAATGGCTGCACCATTTGTCATGATCCGAATTCCAGACTTCGTAGAACGCAAGAATCAATGTCGCTGCCAAATTAGCTGTCTGGGTGCGTCTCGCAGGGCGCGTCACATTTTTTGCAATTCTTCTCAGGGCTAGATGGTAATGTTTAAGCGATGCGGTTGGCGGGACTTTCTGAAGTTTAGCGATCTGCAAGCTACCAAGAGCAAGCATGGCCTGCAATAGTGCTGGGTGGCTGAATGACATAACTGGGAAGGCATCTATAATGGATTAGTGCGACGATTGTTGGGAGAGTATTGCTCTACGCTTACAGGTCCATCCATGCTGCTTCGAAGTTGGTATCCGCCCCTGAAAGATATTGGAAGGGTCAAGGGGATGTCTTTCGTATATTGACATACTAGGCCCTGTGACATTGATAAAATGCCAGAAGACCGCTGCGATATGCTTGTCGGTGAGAGGGGAATTAACAGGTGAAGGGTCGTAAGTCGCAAGTACAGTTTCCGCTCCAATAGTTGAGAATGTTCTCGTATGGGTGCCAAGCATATGATACTGATGATCAAGTCTTTGTGAAGTAACAACTCCTAGTCCATCAAGACCGTTTTGTGAGTCTCTTTGTGCTGAGAGGAATTCGTCGTCTGACTCGCCCATAGACGCATCGTCGTCGTAGAGGTCATATTCCCAATCCTGAAATTGCTCCTCAGGTACCCGACGTGTCGGTTCGACTTCTACAAATGTTCTGCCCCCGCTAGGGTGCCTATGAGGGTGCGGTGATGCTATAGTCTGCCCCTGAGAGCTGCTATCTTGGGCGGCTCGAGATGAATAATGACTACTACCTTCAGGCGCCTCCAGCCTGCCATGTGCCTGAGAGAAGGCATCGATAGTTGTAGGAGGGAAGAACGTGAATTTTGATGGTTGTGGCTGCGATAAAAATTGATTTGGGGCCAAGTTTACAGGCGGTTGTGGTGGGACAGGGCCGGCTTGACTGGGATAAAAGTGACTGAATTGGTGCGTAACAAGTTGGTGATAACCAACGGTTGGTGGTTTCGGAGCGATAATCTGGAGGGATTGAGACGAAGATCTTTGTTGAGCAGCCGATAACTGCTGCTCCCTTACCAGCGCCTGAGGTGATGGGGTTGGGTATTGTATTGGCCCGTAAGGAGCTCCAGCAAATGCGCCAAGAGGGTCTTTAAAAATAACCCGTTGGTTGTAGCCTTCACACTGTCGCTTGGATTTCAAGCAGTTATTGCATGTTGGCTTTCCCTCGTCGCACTTGATGCGCCGCTTCCTACAAGCTTGAAAATTCTCAGTACAAGTCGTGATACTAGTTAGTGAGGACATTGCGACATACTCAGGCAACCAGTCTTTGTTCGCTTCCGCATGGGTCCTCTCTTTTGCGAAGGATCCTCATCATCATTGTGGTCTGGCGATGACGGCCGCTGCTGAGATTTGGTAGATGAATCGTTGGATACCAAGCCTAAGGAATCCATACTCAAGAATCCTGGCAGGCTACTTCAGATCGCTTGTCATAATCTACCGCAAGGTGTTCGTTCGCACGAGCCCATTAGGAGGTCGCTAGTCTAAAATAACCTTTTACCAATAGCGCATGGGTATAACCGCCGGCAGCTGGTGTGGCTTGACTAAGACAATCGCTTAAAGGAGCGATCCAGAGGCCCTTAAGACATCGGTCTTTTCCTAATCAATTAATGCTCAGACAGTGTTGGAATCGCAGGACTGACGAATGGTAACTCCTGAAGGCTGGTCGCGCTTGTAACTAGAGATAGACGAAAACCAGAGCGAGCTACCAACCAAGACCAGATCACGACGTGTAAGTTGGCTGTTAGAGGTGAGACCTAAACAGGGCTGTGCCTGTATATAGAATTACGAAAACCTAGCCGTGTGACAAGACCTAGGCAAGGTATGCTTGCCAACGGAGAACAAAGTTGTCAGGCTTTTTCATCAAGGGTAGGACAAGGAGTATGAGGCTAGCCGACGATGCGGGTGGGAGAAGATGGAGGCTTGAGGCTAGAGCTCGTTGGCCCCCTTGTGAGAATTGACGAATAACAAGGTCTAAAAACGCCCCTAGCGCTAGAAACCTGGCAACGTGGGAAATGGTGGGGTATTGATGGGATATCCGTAAGACGGGAATAAACGATCCGATCGACCACTTGGTAGATAAGTCTTTGTTTCGTCTTGGGTGACCGGCCTGTCGGTTTTTCTTGATATAATCGAACCCGTCTCGCCTGTGTGTTTGGGGAGCAGATAGTCCCGTTTAAATGGACACCACGACCCCTCCCAAGTCGTCGTCTCTTCTGCAAAGAACACTTACAGTGATGAATTCGTCTGTTCCAGCCCCGGGCGGCGACCTCACAGCGCGTTGATTGCCTCGGAATGCTGCAGGCGTTATACTGAAGGTAACAGAAGCGAAAATCCGAGTTCCTCCGATGGGGCAACGACGGTGATAAGCACCGAAAACTCGGCGTCCGTGAGAGACAAGATTCAATATGATGAGTACGCGAAACTAGGGCCCTTGGACCAGAGTGCAGTACACTTACTAGGACAGAAACTCGAGACGCCTGAGTACTGGGTCCTTGTTGGGTTTTGAATGTGCAAATGCTAGAATCGGGCGAGGACGAAAGAGGTGGGGGTAGAGAGAGACCAGTTTACTCGTGCGCTATGGTGTTACAACGATGCCGATGCAGCTGATGACAGTCAGACGGACTGGGCTGGTTGGATTGGCTTGGGAGCATTGGAAAACCCTACAGTCCGGTAACGACTGTTGGTTCAGCCCATCAGACCTCAGGTTCGTGGTAGATGGGAGCACATAGACTCCGCAGCCAGAACTAAGCTTCACCGCGACCGAAAGAACGGCCGGAGTAGTTCACAGGAACGGATTCCGTTTGACAGACCGGCGGTAGACCTGCTCCCACTACACCGCTGAGTCTTCGTCCTACACAAACTCTGCTTTCGATGGGGCATGTGGTGGTTATTCTAGACATGCAGGTTTAGAGAAGAGCTCGGTGTTTCTAACTCGGCACGTCGCACAAGTAGTCGAAGTACCCTCGATACGACTTTTCCTAGGGCACCAGAGCAATTCGTTATTGAGGGGCCCCATATATTTCGTATATCCAACCCCTAGCTAACCCATACCTAGGTTAGCTGTGCTTAATATCAGACAGCCTCCGTATAGACGTTTCCCTCGCACCCCGTCATATTATTCCAGGTATCTCTTAGTATTCTCGGCTGATCCGTAAGAGAAGAGGTCTTCCAGAACAACGTGTCGGAGAGTCCACCTGCTACATGCTCGAGAGGATCGTGTGCAGGTCCTCCTCTCCAGGTCGCTGCTTGCGTGGTAAAACCTTACCTCACACAGCACAGCGGCTTTGTATTTGATATCCTTTGCGCTGTCAGAAATGTCCCGCGCAAGAGCAGCGCACATACATCATAGGTTTCCCTATCACATCTACCGGTTGGTGTCTCGGAGGGAGAATAAAGTACAGTTATTAAACCCATGCGTCTGAATCCGCAGAATGTAGGGTTTGGTCGTGGCTATCGCTGTTACTGGTCACTAGCTCAACACGGGCAACGTGGCCTGAGCCCTGTCTTGCTGGAGTCGAATACTACCTAGTTAGCAAACACCTACACAGTCCAGCTCGTCTTGCTCTCGTGTGTTACGAACAGCCTCAACATCAAGACGGACTAAGTAATGACGTGTGAAATGGGCGTCAGATCCCCAAGGACCGAGACAGCGCTGCTTGATCAGAGTCACCGCGCGCGAGTTGAATATGAAACCCCCTCCCCCTCACTATGCCTGGGCGACTGGGCAGGTATGTAAGGAAACAGGCGCCAGAGTAGCCGTCGTGTTACCTACTGCTTGGTCACATTTGGATGAGAGGCATCGGGACAATGTATCCCTCAGGAATGCCCGTATCCGGCCGTACCACAAAGAGCGTACAAGGAGGGGGTCAACGCCTTCCATTTGCTGAGCCAAGCGTTTCAGCGAAGGGTTTAGTGGCAACTAAGGATGAGGCTAGGAGTGCTGCCTGTTTTCTAGACGGTTCCGGGACATTGCCGTGCTGGCGATGGCGGCGTGTTTGATCAAGAGAACAGAAAGCTGCGGTATAATCCATACTCTATACCGTACACTCAACCAATGAAGGTTTTGGTGAAGATTCAAAGCAAATAGAAAGTCGATTTAATTCTAAAGTCTGAAACTTTGAATGTACACCTAAGTTAAGCACGAGGAAATCCATATATTATCGCATATGGATGTAGATTCAGAGAATCTCGATCGGCTAGAGGCTATTCATTGTATGTACTGATGAAAGAAGCCACAGGGACAGTGCGAAGTACCTCGAAACTGTAGGTAGGCTTGTATGCGTACAGCACTCTTGCGTCGACTCGGACCGTCAGCAGGATACCCACAGTAGTACAGTAGTGTAGTGCATGGCGGCGCATCTGATTGGCTGAACCGCCGAATTAATAACGGGTCTCTCATGAAGCTCCATTAAGAAAAAAAGTTTCTGAACATATTGACCCAGGTAGTTCCCCCATGAGCTCGAATAACTGCTTAGTAGAAGGCCGGTACACTTAATCAATCGCACATCGTCGTTCATCATTCGATTGTACTGAGATCTACACACAAGCCCCCTCGGCCCGCACTACCCCCCTATTTCTCGTCTAATAATCTCCACGGCATGTTTGCAGTCCCTGGCTGGGCTGTCTCTGCAGACAGCCTCAAAGCAGAGAGTGCCATAACCACCACCCAAGCCCCTAAAGAGGCCAACAACTCAAAGAAGCGGAAGAGGCAATCTACACCGGCCAGTGTCACTGCAGCAAATGTTGCAGACTTGTGGGAACAAGTCATCGAGGGAAGGGAGGGCAAGAAATCCAAAACCAATGAGGATGAAACAACAGAAAACGCCAGCAACAAGAAGGGATCAATGCCAGATGGGACTCCACGTCTGACCTTGAAGGAAAAGAGGAAATTGAAAAAGCAGAAAGAGAGAGAGGCAAAACAAAACGTTGTTGAGCATGGGCCCAAAGATGGACCAGACTTGATGTCACCAGACGGTGCTCTAGGTGAAGGGGGCTCTAGCGAAACCAAAAAGAAGAAGAAAAGGGATAGGAAATCCAAGGATGGCCAGGATAACGATCCGCAGAGTCTGCTCCAATCAACGGAACCACAATTGAAGGCGCCTACCGGTCCCCCAGCTCCTAAACTTACTCCTATGCAGGCTGCGATGAAGGAGAAGCTTGTATCTGCCCGATTCCGCCATCTCAACGAGACCCTCTACACAAAGCCGTCAGATGAGGCATTCCAGCTATTCCAGGACTCGCCAGAGATGTTCCAAGAATATCATGAAGGGTTTCGTCGTCAGGTCAATGTGTGGCCAGAAAACCCGGTAGATGGCTATATCGAGGACATCAAGCTGCGAGGTCGGCAAAGGCACCCGCACAAGTCCAAGCCAGGCCAGGCCACCCTTTCTCCCGCACCCGGTGTTCAATCTCTTGTGCGAACGAACGGCATTTGTACCATTGCAGATCTTGGTTGTGGCGATGCCAAGCTCGCAACCGCACTACAGTCTGAGAAGAAAAAACTGCACCTCAATATTCTAAGTTACGACTTGCAAAGTCCAAGCCCACTTGTCACCAAGGCGGATATCGCCAACCTGCCTCTCGCCGATGGTAGCGTCGATGTTGTTATATTCTGCCTGGCGCTAATGGGCACGAACTGGCTTGATTTCATCGAGGAGGCTTACCGGATATTGCATTGGAAAGGTGAACTTTGGGTCGCCGAGATCAAGAGCCGGTTTGGTCACGTGAGCAATAAAACCAAAAACGCACCAGTGAATCACAGCGTGGGTAATCGGAAGAAGAACCAGTCGAAGAAGGGCAATGGCAAGGGCAAGGATGCAGAGCCTGAGGAGAACCACAATACAACTCTCGCCGTCGAAGTTGACGGCGCCGAGGACAGGCGCCAGGAGACGGATGTCACGGCATTTGTGGAAGCACTGCGGCGAAGAGGCTTCATTTTGCAGGGCGATGAGAAAACAGCAGTCGACATGAGAAACAAGATGTTTGTCAAGATGCATTTCGTCAAGGCTGCTCAACCATCCGCTGGAAAGGAGGCTGTGGAGGCAAGAGATTCCGGACGGGAAGGGAAGAAGAAGAAAGGAGTCGTCAAATTCATCGACACAGATGAACAGGACGTCGTGGACGAGAGCAAGATTCTCAAGCCTTCTGTCTACAAGATTCGATAGCTTACACAATGATGCACATTATCATCGCAAATCTCCAGTTAAACCAAATCACTTGTAACCCCAACTCACATCCCAAAATGTCGACCTGCGTCGATAATAACGACTAACCGATTTACATGGTCATCCGGCCACGCCCAGAGACGCGCGATCATGCGGCAGGGAAGGGCGGCATTACCCGCCGCTTGTATCACACACCAAATACCTATCCCCCGCTGTTGTAGTCTACCGGTAACATGCACACACACAAGTCGCCTCCAATCATGAGAATCGTCGGGAAGCTTATAAAAATGTGTGTTCCCCGGTTAGTACCCCTGCCGATAGGTATGTACACTATAAATAGGCGGTTAGGTAGTAGGGTATCGCAGAGGTATCGCAGAGGTCTGGTGGAGGGCAGACAGAGAACCTGCGTGGCCAGCAGGCATTCGCAGGCGCCAGCCCTACCTACGTAATGATACCTACCGAGGCACGGATTTAGGTACCTACAGGGAGATGCAGATGCGATCCGGCTTTTCCCAGCGTACTATTAGCTGGAACCTGGAGCCTGGACCGCCCGGGTGGGGGAGCTGTGTTAGTGTACCAAGGTACTAGGTATAAGACGTAGGTAGTACCTACTGGACTATGTAGGCGCCATGTAGGTAGGCGCAGCGGTCGAGTAGGAGCAAGGGATCAGAAGCGGGACCCGTTCCCTGTCCTCCGCACTAGGGCCAGTTCTGTCTGCGTCCTAGCAGGTGGGGGGGCAAGATGATGTCGTGGTTGGCTTCAGGTTACCTAAAGTGTCGAAAGATACCTTCCAACCTACGCTGACTGTTGCCCGAGAGCAGGACAGACATTGCACATGCCACCACCATCCTGAAATATTGAAGCTGTTTCGCCTTATGCCGGATCCGCAGCCAAGCCTGGAAATAAATCTGTCTTGTCTGCACGACTTGATCTCTCACTGCATGCACTCATCCTCTATAAGCCAGATATCTTTCCGCTTCTTCCTGGTTCTCTGACCTCGTGTCCCAAACGAACGCGCGTGATCCATTTCCATCTCCTGCTCCCTCGCCCTCCTCCGCCCCCTCCACTCCGTGCACCTTCTCACATCTCGCGACGCGCCGCTCACCACATTCCCTGCAGAGAGCAGTCGAGATGTAAGCTTTCTGAGTCTGTGCCGTCTCGGACGGGCCCGCAGCCGTCGCTGACACTCGGCATACATAGGCAGATCACACTTAGCGTGAACAACCCCGAGGTGGAGGAGCAGGAGTTGCGGCTCGTGACCCTCGGTGTCTACCCCGAAATGACAATAGAGACTCTCCGGAGTTCCATCGAGGCTGAAGGCATACCCGCGCCTGCCCAGCATCTCTACCACAACGGCCAGCTGATCACCGACAATACTAAGACCCTCCAAGAGCTTCAGATCGCCGACGGCGATATGCTTGCCCTCCATGTCCGAGATATGAGAGGCAGCGGTGTGGATCCTGGCCATCGGGACCAGGCCCCTCGACGGAGACCGGCTGCCGGACCAGGAGGGGCTGCCGCTCTGTCACAAGATCCCGAACTCATCCGACTGCAGGTCCTAGGCGATCCGGCATTGAGAACGCAGCTGCAGAGGCTTAACCCTGCCCTTGCCGCCGTACTCGAGGACCCCCAGCGTTTCGCCCAGATGTTCCAAAACAGTGCCCTGGAGCAGGAACAGGCCCGAAGAGCGCGTATGCGAGAAATCGAGGCTTTGAACGCCGACGAATTCAATCCAGACGCACAAGCCAGGATCGAGGAAATGATTCGTCAAGAAAGTGTCGTGGAGAATCTACAGAACGCGATGGAACATAACCCTGAATGTATGCCATCCCAATTCCAACTTCCGACGCCACTTTGTCATGCTGATCAACATATGTAGCATTCGGCCGGGTGCACCTCCTCTATATCGACGTGAAAGTCAACGGATTCAAAGTGAAGGCCCTAGTGGACTCGGGTGCTCAGGCTACCATCATGTCCCCAGCTTGTGCAGAGCAATGTAACATCATGCGCCTCGTCGACAGACGATTCGCTGGTGTTGCTAGAGGCGTCGGCACCGCCAATATTATCGGTCGTGTTCACTCTACCATACTCCAGGTCGGATCAAAGCACCTCCATTGTGCATTTACGGTCATGGAGGGAAAGGCGGTAGACCTTCTGCTTGGCCTGGACATCCTGAAGGGCCACCAGGCGACCATCGATCTCGCGCGGAATAGGCTCATCATCCAAGGAGAAGAGGTGGAATTTCTGGGCGAGTCGGACATTCCCAAGGAGACTGAAGATGCTGTTAACGATGAGCCTACTGTGCCTGGCCCGGGGGGGACTACCATTGGCGCCCGCTCTGGTGCCGTCACAGCACCTACCTCAGCTACCCCCAACCCCCCTAGTTCCTCTGTTCCTGTTCCCTCGAGCTCACGGCCGACAGCACCGCCAGCAGCAGCCTTGCCCGTACCTACGGTCTCCTCTCAACGAACATTCCCAGAGAGTGATATCGACAAGCTGCTAGCTCTAGGATTTGACCGACAGGCAGCTATCAATGCTCTGCAAGCTACTGACGGCAATGTCGAATATGCTGCCGGTCTTCTCTTCCAAAGCTAGGAAACGAATAGAGGCTATAGGCGAATCACTTACATGGAAACCCCGGACGGAATACAGGCATAAGCCTAGGAAAAGGGTTCGGATTTACATGGGAAATGGATTAAGGCATTCCTTGATACTCATCATAGAGGGCGCCTTGTTTTTTGGGGGGGCGGGCAGGAAGTATTGCACGTTTTGTTGTTTTTTTGGCGCTGAATCAATCCCGACTGTTAAATTTCGCGGGGACTTGCTTGAGCTTTGGCATTGAGGAACATGACGCTGCGGCTTACTAGGTATAGCTCGCGATGTTCTGAGTGCTAGGTATGTTCTAGGCTTACATTGGGAGCGAGGGTATAATTACATAACTATCAAAGTAGAATCGCAAAAGCTAGTTACAGCTGTCTGTCTTTTCCCTTCTGTCTCGTCAGTCTGTAAGGTCAAGATGCGTAGGCTTTGACAAGTTGAGGATGTCTAAGTAAAGTATTCAGTATTCAAACCGGTGCTCAACATTGTTAGTGCAGGGAGTCGACCAGATGTTATGGATTACTTACGTGTAGACCAAGGTACACGCTAGAGGTAAAAATATACACTCCCAAGTCAAGCACATTTGTATAGGATGTCTGTCACTTGTTCTCGATTGTTTCTCCCCTTCCCCAAAGTGTGCTCTTCACGAGCTTCCAAAGCAATCTGCCTTGACGTTATAATCTCACATCTATGTCGGATGGATTTAGCAATATTGGAGTTAAATGAGAGATAACTACTTATAAATTGGAAATCAGCCGTTATATAGGGGGGCATTTACCTTCTGATAATAATTCTTAGCTACATTTATTGTGAGCATCCCAATAAGCGCATAACACATATATTCCCGTTCTATATAACCTAGAAGCCTGTGGTCTATAGGCACCCAAGTGTAGTCTATTTACTGGCTACAGTTTAAGCTCTTTCTATGTTTAAAATCAGTCTTAGTTTTGATATTTTTTTCTGGTTCTCTTCTTCTAGTTTCAAGGAATAGAGACGACATTTTTTCTCAATTCGCTAGCTCTGATTTCACAGCGAATACATTCTCATTTCTTGATATCTCCCAAAATTTCCTACTGCTTGAGGCAAACCCATGTTGTATAGTCTGGCAGCTAGGTGCCTAGCTGCTTCACGAGGCCCAATCATTACGCCGGTATGCCCGGGCTACCTTAACCCTAAGATCGGCAACAAGAACACATATTCTTTTAGTCTGGCCGCAGGTTATAATGACAACACTGTAGAAAGGAAGAACCGTAGGCAGATTCTCGACATCAGAGCAAGAACATACCGCTTGTTTCACGGTCCTTTTGCAACCCTCAACGATTTCGTGGTGTCGTTGGTTGAGATGCTGTCACGACACAATATTAATAACATCACGGGGCAACCACACAGGCCAACAACCAATCTATATATAAATTAGCAAGGCAGATTCTGCCAGTATAGATAGACCTTCCTCCTCTGTGCAACATAAATATCCATTTCTGGTATCGGCAGCAGTGTTAGGTGCAGGTTCACTAGAGGGTAACTGATACCCCGTGGGTAATTATATCAAGTATTCTGTGTATATTAGGACCTCAAACCTCCCAGCCTAATAGGAGCGGTTCCGGAATCAATGCTATTGGGCCCTAATCTACATCCTTCGACCTAGCAGCTAGCTACTGGTAACCCAACAGCGACTCGTCTTGACTCTGTAGAAAAACTGAATATCCGGTATCGTGATACCGGCAAAATTAAAGCGTTATCAAACCAGACACTTGACTGTCTGCAGTTCCCTAGATGTCCTTGGAGTTGGAACCGCAACAGTTTGTTACGGCGAAGCTCATTTTCATGGGTGGTTATCCCAGAGTGAAAGTTGGTCACAAGTAGGTCACTAGCGGGTAGAAGAGTATGGGTAAGGGCTCAATATCATTGATTCCTGACCTCCTTCCTCCAAGTATTTTGGGGGAAAGTTGGTCTTCATATAGACATATCCTAGAATACAAACCCACATGGGTAACTTCTACCCACTTGCGACCCTGGTCTCCGACACTCATGAAGACGTGTCAAGGCACAGGGTGAGCAGCAGTGAAACCGTCCATGTCCATGTGTGGGCTACAGGAAATGAAACTAAAATACACGGATCTTAATGGTGTAAAATGGACACTCACTGACAAATTTATACAATAGTAAATATCGGGGAGGTGGTCCTAATATGCGACTAAAATGAATAATCTAAGACAGTGATTCCTCAATAGATGAATCAATTAGATTTTGGCCATCGCCAATGCCACTCTGCTTTTCTCGCATGGATTTATTTCCAGCTTCTCCTCGTCCGCCTAACTCTTGCTTAGCAGTTAGAGAAACCTTGTCCGATCAACGATAGTTTAGTACGTAGGCTACACCATAGGCGGCATCTCTCGGTAACTCCTCATTGATCTAGGCAGAACGATCTAGATTACCCCTTGTACCAACAAAAAGGGGAAAGGGGGGTGTGAATGTAGACAAGTCTACCTATTCACTCTGGGACCAATAGCACTAGCATTCCGGGATGTCTAGCAATATAAATTCTGACGATTACGCGAAACAAAGTATGGACATCATAATATGAGTAAATAAGAAACTAGCTTGACAAGATATTGCCGGGGAATATATTGTGCGAGGCATACTTAAAGCAACCGATCAATTCCTGAAGGCCCTACTTTACGATCGAGTATCGGCACCAACAGATACTAGTACTAAATACTAAGTCGCTATACCTACACTTTGCACAATGCGTACTACAAGAGCTCGTCGATGGCTCGGGGTTCACGAGCCCAGTAAATATCTAGGTTAGTGAGTTGGGTTTGATTCCTCATGGCGAAGCTAGGTTTAATTTCTCGCAGCGAGCTCGGTTTGATCCCTTTGGTTTTGATTCCTCATAGCGCTAATGGGTTTCGCTAGTTAGCTAGTCTCACGTATCCAAGTCCAGGTTAACTTCATGTTTGGTTTAGCCCTGAAATTAGCTCAGTTTTAAGCAATAACTGTCATGACACCGCTTTCTCTGGAACCCCCTAAAAAAAGATTTGTATATTGTTAGCAGAGATCATCCACGAGGGAGCATTCAATTCACGACATCCACGTGCCCTAATTCTCACCTTGGTAGTACTCGACGTTAAAGGACGATTTCCACGCTCTGAAGGACATTAGAAGTCCCGTGGGGGTTCTTTAATTTTATTTTTTATTTTTAAATTTAAAAAAAAAACCTGGGAAAAAAAAGGGCAAGAACTAGAACTAGAATTAAACAGAATAGGTTACGGACTGGATTACTGTAATATTTAGCTGTTAAAAGGCATCAAGGCTATGATCTTTAAATTAAGAAAGTTGTGTGTATTACATTTTATGCAGATTGATGTCCCCTACTAACATCTCCTGTGTCTTACTTCCTACTGTAACGGTTATCCAATATTCGATAAATTGTTCGTCATGTGGACGGCAAAGTAAATTTTCTGTAGGCAGTGCATCAGAGAGTATATATCCCATTGGATCTAGACCATCCACGTTTGTGGGTTTTCCTGGGCGCTTGGCTGTTCCACACCCCGGATCTTCGAGGTAGCAGCCACGGCCCACTGCTCAGAGTTCGCGTCGGTGAGTAGGGATAGCGTACACTACGGGGGATAAGGTTTTCCATGGGGTTACCCGATTCGTACAGCGCGTGGGGGTAGCAATTTATCGACCTGGAAGAAGGAAGATCCTTGTTCGGACACAGCGTCGACAGCTACGTGTCTTTTGTAGGAGATTCAACCCGAGCTTACCAGGTCTATACTGCTTCCAGAAACCTTGATTACTGGCTCTGGAGGCAGCAGAATGGCATCGTGAAGTCAACTATTCGCTGTCACCTGATTTGGTTTGCATGCCTATCACGGCTGCAGCAGGGAGAGGATCAGGAGACAAGGAGGTGAGATAAGGGGTGGGAGACGGGTCGGTTCCGCTTCCGGTTGGGCGTAGTGGCTAGTACCTTGGCTGTGGAACGTGTGAAGGGCGTGGGATGAGTACGAATTTAGACGTGTTCTCGGCACGGCTGGACGATTGAGGACCACACTAGAAGTCGGAGCCGAATGGTACCTCCCAAAGGAGACGAGGCTGTGTGGAGGTCGCGATGCGAAATTGTGATATATGCCGACTACCACAGGCAGGTCAGTCAGTAGTACTGCTCTGACCTTGCTCTACTATGCATATAACCCCCATGAGCGAGCGAAGTGCACTAATAAAATGGAACCGGGGAAACTGATGAAATATGAAGTGAAGAAAAGAGGGGCCTTCGATGTTCAGAGAATCTGGGTACTTGGCGGTCAGCACAGATCCAGTCGGGACGAACAATACGGGTGTACACTATGAGATATGCATGTGGTACAGGAGTGTGGCTGTGTGCTACGACTGACTGCTGTCCGGTCTAGTAATGCCTGGTCGCAGATTGGCACCTAGGTAATGATCGGTGGCTCGGTGAGGGGCCGGAGTGGAGACAGCGAGCCGGATCGAGAAGACCTTGAAGATTCACATGATCATATAAGTGACGTAGCAAGGCATTAGTTAGAAAAAATACATGTATATGTGATACGATGTGCCGGGAAACAACAAATTGGCGGGAGGGGAAAAATTAAAAATTAAAAAAAGGGATCCTAATTATACACATACTTTCTCGATCTCGTTTATTTTCGGCTTGGGAATTATAACGAGCCCATTCACAGCCAACACTCGAAAACTAAAAAAGGAAACAGGACGTCTACACTACGAGAGCTCCTCCACTCACAGTCCCGTCTGTTCCTACCTATACCACCCAGGTAAGTGATCCGTTCCTTCCGGGTGGGTGCAGATCATGCCATGCCCAGGTACGGGCCCTATTCTCCTATGTAATTCTTACACTACCATACCGACATTTGCATTACCACCGCATTGCTGCGTTCCGGCATCGTCCCCATCCTAAACCGGGGAAGCGAATCGAGCCAGCATCGAGCCAGCATCGAGGCACGAGACCGCCAGAGACGGCCGCAGAGGCGGCTCAAGGCGACCTTGTCCCAGCCCAGGCAGGTAGGTGTCCAGGTGCACTCGTCGACGGAAAACACTGCCATCCCAGCTCCGCCCATTCAGCCCGCCGTGCACGACAACAGGTCTCGTGACGGATGGTGAATGGTCGATACAACGATCTACGTCTCGGCACACGGAATCCTTCTCGAAGAGCATGTGCCGTGTCGCCGTTTCTCGCTCTCGCCCGCGCTCTGCCTCCCTCGCCCTCCCGCTCTCCTACAGTGCTGTCGGCGTCTTTCTGTCCATCCTCTCGTGCTCGGGCACCTATGCATAGCGTCTTCGTGGCACCAGGAACCAGCGGCCTATCCCAGCCCTTCCCATCCTCCCGTCACGTCTCGCCGCTCCCGCGCCCACCAGCCCAACAGGGATTCGACGGGGCGGTTGCACCAGAGTGGCCCGCAGCCCTGCCCTGCACAGGGAGCATCGAGACTTGCGGGGTTTGGGCGGTTTTCGCGTGGTCAGTCTCCTTGCATATTCTGCCAAGACGATACCCTGATTTGCTCGTCCCCAGAGTCCTCCGCCATGACATCCCGCGCCGTCTCGACCCTCTCTCCCCAGGAATGGTGCATACTATGACAGCATGATTTCACTCCGCGCCTTGCGAGCTTTTTGCATTGATTAACAAAGTCACTTGCCTCGAGCCTACACGGGCTTGGCGAAAGAAACACGACCCTCCCTGTGCGCCTGGCGCTTGTTGTGCTTGTACTGCACGAGACCGACTTCGCGCGCTAATGGCGCAGAATCGCAGCTCGTCTTGTCCCGGAACGGCTGCTTAGTCGGCATATTGGCTCTCGGCACCTATGTATTCATTCGCGTTGCATGTAATCAATCGAGACTAGAGCCTTAGTTTCTCTGCCTGAGTCCGGAAGAGACCGACGGCCTGTCACTGGTTCGCATAGCGAATTCCAAGGACAACCACCTCTGGAATCCAGTTAGCACTTGTCCGTTGACTAAACATACGACGTCCCTCATGTACCTGCCTAGCTTAACTTTCGTGTCGACGTATACGCCGCCGCCGCCTTTACTGATGCCGCGGAGCCGGTAGGCTGTAGAAGGTTAGCCTTTCCTCTAGTGCCTAGCACATCACGGTAGTACACAGAGGGAATAGCATACCGACTAGACCGACTTTCCATCCCCGGCTGACATCATCATTCGTTCGATTCACGATGGGGGCGTATTAGTAAAACTCGAGAGGACCACGGAGTCTGGGTAAGAGCATTGTCAGGCTATGTAGCTACACATGTGGGTGTTTCTGGGTCTCTCCACACCTAAATTGCGTGTGGAGTGACCTGTCCAGTACCTCTTGGGAAGTCAAGGACGCTTGTGTACATATATAAAGCTCTGCTAGCTTCCGACCTTCTCCTATTTGTTGGTCTTTATAAGTTTGGTGCCTTTCCGCGGCTGCCATCGATCATATCTGGTGTAAAGCCTCGTGATTCATTACCAGCCATGCCTTCACTTCTCCAAACCTTCGTCGAAACTCAAATTGCTGGTAGGTCGGCAAAGGGAGCGTACAAGCCTCAACAGGGTGAGACGGAGACCCCTGTGGGCATTATCGACATCCGCCGGGACACCGCCAAGGCCAACCTTAAAGAAGAGATCTATAGGCTCTTTCATTCTCAGGAAGGGCCTCGAAAGCTCCCCACTCTGTTGCTCTACGACGAGAAGGGCCTTCAACTATTTGAAAAGGTTGGCCGACCTCTGCCCTCGGTATGGAGGCAATGGCAAACTGACCGAGTTTCAGATCACGTATTTGGAAGAATACTACTTGACCAATGCCGAGATTGAAGTCTTGCAGCGTTCCGCTGCTGCCATCGCTGCAAATATCCCTTCTGGCTCCATGCTGATCGAGCTAGGTAGTGGGTAGGTCATGATTTTCTTTATCTCATGCTCTATCTGCCAGGAATACCGTTGACACCAAGTTCTAGTAATCTGAGAAAGATCCGCCTTCTCCTGCAGGCATTCGAGGATTCAGGAAAGGAGGTCGACTACTATGCTCTTGACCTATCGGAACAGGAGCTATGCCGAACGTTGGCCCAGCTTCCCACGTTCCAGCACGTTCGATGCCATGGCCTGCTGGGCACTTATGACGACGGCCGAGAATGGTTGATGTCCCCTTCTCACCTAGCTAAGCGCAAGTGCATCTTGCATCTGGGCTCTAGCATTGGTAATACCGTCCAGCAGAATCATTGGTAGGGTGAAATGGGCTGACAGATCCGGGTAGGAAACTTCTCCCCGTCTGACGCAGCCCTCTTCCTGCGAGGCTTTGCCGATGTCCTCCAGCCACAGGACAGCTTGTTGATTGGGGTAGACTCATGTATGGACCCATCCAAGGTATAGTAAGTACAGACCATCTTCACATAGCTCGGCCTTGGAAATTATTAGCAGCTAATATAGCTTACCCGTATAGCCACGCATACAACGGTTAGTACACCTTGACACCCGCACTAGGCTATGGGCTGATTTCATCCTTCTACAACGCCATAGATCAAGAGGGCATCACGCATGAGTAAGTGTACATCATTTCATCAATTTCCAGCTCTAAATTCTCATGCTAATCCAACCAAAGGTTTATTCTGAATGGACTCCAGCATGCGAACGAGGTCCTTGGAGAACCTATCTTCCAAATAGACGATTGGAAGGTTATTGGGGAGTATGTGTACGACGGCGAAGGAGGGCGCCATCGGGCATTTTATTCGCCCGTGCACGACACAGTTGTAATGGGAGAGACCATCAAGGCCCACGAGCGTATCCAGGTCGAGCAAAGCTTCAAATACTCGAAAGGGGCCTGTGCCTCTCTGTGGAAATCGGCAGGTGTCCTGGAAACGGACAGATGGATGACGGACGACGAAAATTACGGTAAGTCGGTTCCACACCCCATGACAGCATTCTCCTGCACAACACTACCTGGCTTGGAAAAGGAGAGAGGTATGGGGTTGGTCGTCACTGTGTCGGCGCCGTTTCCGCGAATAGGCAGGCCGTAACGAACTCGCTCCAACTCTGGTCATACCTCGGCCCACTTAGGAGCCGAACTGTAAAGCCTCTTACGATGTGCCTATTAATATCCCTTGTGCTTCTCTGTTGGCGCTCTGTTGGTTACATTTTGCGGGGGCGGGCTTTTGTTGTACCAGGCCATAGACCATTTCCAGTAGCCGAGTCAACTAACAGTCACAGGCTTGCATCTGCTGATCAAGAACCCCTTGTCGTTCAGCCTAAACCCACTGGACTACGCCAGAGAGACCGTCCCTCGGATGAGCGACTGGAAGAGCCTCTGGGCCGTCTGGGACGTCATCACCCGACGGATGCTGCCCAACGAAGAGCTATTCGACAAGCCTATCAAGCTTCGAAACGCCTGCATATTCTACATAGGCCATACCCCGGCGTTTCTGGATATCCAGCTGACCAAGACCACAAAGGAGGGCCCAACCTCGCCTCGCTACTACCATTCGATATTCGAGAGGGGCATAGATCCAGATGTCGACAACCCCGAGAACTGTCATGCGCACTCTGAGATTCCGGACGAATGGCCCCAACTCCACGACATCTTGGCATACCAGAGCCGGGTGAGGGCTAGGCTGAGCAGCCTGTACGACAATGGAGCTGAGAACATTCCCAGGCATATTGCCCGGGCTATATGGGTCGGGTTCGAGCACGAGGTGATGCATATGGAGACTCTGCTCTACATAATGATACAGAGTGACAAGACGCTGTCGCCACCTACCATACCGCCACCCGATTTCCAAGCCTTAGCGCGGGATGCGAAGCTGGCCAGGGTTGAGAACAAGTGGTTCGACATCCCGGAGCAAAGCGTCACCTTAGGCCTCGACGACCCCGAGGATGACTTAGACTCGGATAGTCACTTCGGGTGGTGAGTGATAAGCCGGGTCGGCGTGTTCGCACAAATACCGTGTTTCCACGATAGACAAGCTAATGTAGGCCCTAGGGATAATGAGAAACCAAGACGAGAGGTGCATGTTCACAGTTTCCAGGCCAAGGGAAGACCTATCACCAATGAAGAGGTGAGAACGGCAGCATCTAAAGTAATAGAGATTAAAAAAAGTCAAACCTGCTAACCGCCTTTCGTTTCAAGTACGCATACTATCTATATCAAACTAAGAAAGAGAAACATCCAGCGTCATGGGCTACGGAGGCCGTAGAGCCGTCTTCCAATGGGACAAATGGGCACGCCGCCGATAACAGCGCGACCTTACCGCCATCGTTTCTCCAGGGCAAGTCCGTCCGCACAGTCTACGGCCTCGTACCCCTGAAATACGCCCTCGACTGGCCCGTCTTCGCCTCCTATGACGAGCTCGCTGGCTGTGCGGCGTGGATGGGCGGACGGATCCCGACCCTCGAGGAGGCCCGCAGCATCTACACACACGTCGAGTTCATGAAGAAAAAGGAAGCTGAGAATAAACTTGGGGCCACTGTGCCTGCAGTAAATGGGTGAGTCTACCATTAGCCCCCCCCCCCCCCCCCCCCCGGTCCCCGCCCCGATCATCGAAGAGATGACGAAGATAGGATCTCTCCCCTAATCTCAAAATTTTTATTAAAAAAAAAAACAGACATCTCGCGAATGACGGCGTAGAAGAGACGCCCCCATCACCACCCGACACCTCATCCCTCGTCGACGACGAAGAAGAAGAGGAGGAAGGAGAAGGAGAAGGAGAAGATGAAGAAGAAGTAGAAGAAGTAGAAGATAACGCGTGGCCATCCATAATCCAACCCGAAATCTTCCTCGACCTGGCCGGTGCCAACATCGGCTTCCAGAACTGGCACCCCGTCCCCGTGACGGCGCGCGGGCACCGCCTCGCCGGCCAGGCCGAGCTGGGCGGTGCCTGGGAGTGGACGAGCTCGCGGCTTAGGAAGCACAAGGGCTTCGAGCCGATGGCTCTGTATCCCCTCTATACTGGTATGTCTCTGATTATTATTATCAAAAAAAATAAATAAAAAGCCAACAAGACTAAAAAGCTGACCATGATTTTGTTGAAAACAACTTTAGCCGATTTCTTCGACGAAAAACACAATATCGTCCTAGGCGGTTCCTGGGCCACCCACCCCAGAATTGCCGGGAGGAAGTCTTTGTAAGCCATTTTGCTTCTTTTTTCCCCCCTGATTCTAAATAGCACCCCCCCTCCTTCCTCGCTATTCAATAGTGAAGTACGAAAGAAAGAAAGGAATCAAGGGAAAAGAACTAATGAAACCTTGAACCTAGTGTCAATTGGTACCAGCGCAACTATCCATACGCCTGGGTCACCGCACGGCTGGTCCGAGACAAGTAGTAGATATGTATCCAGGCCAACAAAAAAAGCAAAAAATGGAGGGGAGGTTACGTGAAAGGGGAAATTTTTTTTTACAGTTATTCGGGAAAACCAAAAGGCGGAAAAATCTTGTGACAAGTTTTCAATTTCGAATATCTAATAGTCATGAGGGTCTTATGCCGCATCATCCCACTCACTGTTTTCATAGGGCCCTACTATTATCATTTGCCCACTCATCTTCTCGGGTTAATGTATTCCCTGCAAGGTCCTATATCTATTCGATCCTTACGCATCGTTGATTTTGTCTTGTCTCAGGCGGTTCTCTGATCTAAAAAAAACTATCATTTTGCTTTCAAGGCCAAAAAAGAGAAATCTTGTTCCTTTTTCATGCGATAGGCCTGTTCACTGTGTAGTTGGATAAGCATATCGTCAAACCACGTCAATGATTAGGTAATGTGTGCCCTACCTAGCGACTAAGAGTACCACAGCGGCCTAGGTTATAACTCCGCAGGCAACCTTGACTTATTGCCGGATTACACTGATTTGGGTTGCTTAATTTTGGGGGGAATGCTGATTTGTCTGCGCCTCGTACACTCTCTACCCGACAAACATGTCGATCACCTGGTGTTCCATTGCCACGGTTGACTTGACGCCATGATCACAGATAAAACTGGTAATCAGATCAGGCGGTGTATAATCGAGAGGGGTGGCAGACCGAACTTCCATAGCTCGCTTCTCATTCTCGGTCATAGTGCTTGCAGCGCTGCTGTTCACGGTCTTGGCTGAATAGAAATCGAGTAAGTTCTGCTTGAAACCGCCGCAGTTGAAGCTGAACTGGTCTCCCGGGAATGTCTGCCCGAGCTTGTGTTGCTCGGCCGCGACATACAACGGCTTGCCGTCGATCTTGGCGAGCTTTGCGATCTGGTACGTGCCTAGCCGGCTGATGATGCCGCCCTGAGCTGTGATGACCTCTGCACCTGCAAATACTATATCTACCTTGGACATGATGTGCGCGACGCCGCCTTCGGGGATCGTGGCCACAGAAACGCCCTTATCGCGTAGGTCAGCGACTGCCTTTTCGCTCTCGGCCCGGCGGTTCTCGCTGATGGCATAGATGACCTTGAAGCGTCGCGGGGGGCTGCCGTTAACTCGCTCTCTAGCGCGCCCAAGGAGCGTGCCGACGACGCGTGAGCCGCCATGTGTTAGGATTATGGATTTATCGGGAATTAAATGTCTGCATGGCGGAGCGTCTCGTTAGCGTGCCACACGGAAGATAGCAACAAAGTTGTAGAGCGGATAGCTGTAGGAACGCGGAAGTGGGGTGCAGGCACATACCGTCCGTGAGCGGCAATCTGCTCTCTGGCATCCTTGGCTCTCGTAGCGAAGAGACGGGCATTTCGAAGCAGGTGCTGACGGATGCCTTCAAACTGCTGATCCTCATTTCGACTCCCCGAACCAGAAGCAGCACCAGCGCTGCTAGGGAGCTGTCTAAGCTCCCTAACAAGGTACTGCTTAAAGAAGTCGCTGCCGTGGCGGACAGCCATGGGATTTGCGACAAGGGGGCTCTGCCGTAGCCTATCCGACTGCGCCTCGACGAGCTTCATAGTCTCGAAAACGGTGGTGGCGGATGAGGCGCCCAGGGCCTCGATCAGAGCCTCGATCGTAGCCATGGGCATCGTGAGCTCGGGGTCGTCGGCTAGAAGGCGGTGGTATGTCGCGACAATGCTGTCGAGAGAGAACAGAGGTTAACGAGTGAGCGGAGAGCTATGATGCGGGCCGTTGTGATTTACATTTCCGTTGCCATTCCCCGTGGCAGAGGAGAGAGACATGATATAGGAGAGAGGAGGAGGAGGAACTCATGACTGCTTACTCAAAGGAGCCGACATCTGGATTGCTGCGAATGGGCAACTGGCCGGATAGACCGACCGTCGCATCGTTATTCGCCATGGGCGTAGTCAAAATGGATACGCTTTTGGAAGAGCTCTTAACTGTTGCGCGTAGGTCGAAAGCGTTAGAGTGGCTGGTGGAGAGCTGAGAGTGGGAGGTGAAATAGTAGTTGTGGTTTTGCCGCAAAGGTGCCTGGAGCGAATGGAGCGAAGGTGATTGATTGCTGGGTGAGTCAAATCGCGGGGCACTTTCTTGTCGAGGTGGATTTTTTTGAGCTTGATGCTTGGACGTCAGGGGCGACCCCTCGCTCAGCTGCCGCCAGCTATATATAGTAGGTACATAGGTATATACCGGTATACCTTAGTAAGGTAGGACTATACTATCTATCGGTTGAACCTTTTATTTTTAGGTAAACGACCGACAACCCATCTACATGTACCTGCCTCTAGGTAGTGCCTAGGTATCAATTTAATAGGCAAATTGTGCAAAATTAATTTTTTTAAACCAGAATTAGCCAGCAAGCGGAAAGGCAAAATGCATACTTACTTCTTTAATGAAGCACCTGGGCAAGATTACAAACAGAAGTTTACGTAGTACCTAACAAACGTAGTACTCATAAGAGGGTCGAAGCATATCCTACCTAGCATCAAACGTCAACCCCAGGCGGGAGAAGTCTCCCATCCGCTGCAAACTATATTTTTCGACGGCATAGGTAGTTGGAAGCGGACAACACACACCAACGTAATCGTTTGTCTGCCGAGTGATCTCGATTCATGTCATTTCAATCTGACCATCACAGAGTCTATCAACAAACCACACTAACAAATTAGTTGGTCATTAACAAGGTCTGCGTTTATGTACGAATACCAAAGCGGATTTTCGGCTACTCTCGTCGCGAAATTGCCTTTGCAAACTTGTCTCCTCGCATCCTCCTGTGTCTAGTTTCGCATGACATCCCATCCCAGTATCGTCTTCTAGCCACACCAATCCGCCGTTTCATCCCTGTTACTGCTCAGCAACTTGGAGATCCCGAAGGCCCTCGACCTTCAACTCCTCGCCGGTGGCACGATGATAAATATCCTTGACGTCGTCTGTAGTTGTCTCAAAGTGTGATGTGGCATCATAGCTCTTCGAGATGAAGATGTTGTCTGCTCTGCCATCGTCGATAGGCTCATAGAGTGGTATAGGCGCTCCCTAAGAATTGTTAACCAGGCTGGTAGCCACAGCAGCGAAACACACACACAAAAAAGGAGAAAATGCTAGCACTTACCAGGAATTGCTCCTCAACCTTACCGAGGCGATCTATGCCAGGCTGCAGCTCGAGGTGATGGTTGGATGTTGTCTCGGCGATTGTCGACACGATGGCGATGTAGTAGCCCTTGGGACAGACGTTGTGTGCCGACGAGACGCAAGCGATGTAGATGTCTTAGGCTGAATTAGTCTTGCAGCCATGATCACCACGGATGTTAACCACACTCACCGTTTTTGCGACCAACCTGGGACTGGGGAATGATGAGCTGACAAGAATCGCTGTCGTTTGTGCCAACCAGGGGATGCTTTAGTATGCAGATAGCCTTAAGAACATGTCCAACAACCTTGACTTTGCTCGGGAAATAGGAAGGATCGCCCAGAATCATGTCTGTTTTGGTCTCAAAGTGTAGCTTCTCGGGACTGTCCGCGCTCCCCATAGTGGCCTTGATACCAACAGCCTTGTTTCCATCATACAAAACCTCATCCACAGAAGTGTTTAGCATATATGTGCCACCATAGATGGCCGACAGGCGAGCGAAACCTTGGGGTAGCTCGCCCAGACCGTACAATGGGTAGATATATGGCGACTTGCCATATCTCGCTACTGAGTTTCCGTAAAGGCGAATACGGTCGATGGCATCGGGTGCCTGGCCTGGTGTATCGATATAGCTATCATCCAAGTACAACGCCATGGCGTGGCCGATGAAGTCACGGGTGCCAGCTTCAAGGCCGAATTTGTCGTACACCTCTTTCATGGTGTTCTTGCTCATGTCAAGACCTAGCCGTGACAAAGTCAGCATACGGGGGCCCCTTTCTTCGCGTATTGGCCTCTTTCAGATGGTTTCAAGCATCGCTCACCCTTGTGTGTGGCAGGGTCCTTGGCGTCAAAGGTGCCTACCCATTCGATGAAGCTCTTCATGCGGCGCTTTTCAAAAATGCCCATGAGCGGGGACTTGAGAGCTTCTCCGGCATCCGAGGGCACCTTGGCAACGGTAGCCTTGGGCCCGGTACCCTGTTGCACGAAACTGCCAGCAACCTGCTTAAACTCGAGATAGCGGGTAACATCGGTAGAAACCAAGATGTTTGTCAGCTGGCCCGAGGACATCAACAGCTTCGGAACCAGGTCAATGTTCCAATCGTTGGTGCGGCCGTACTTTTTCCATGGCTCCTCGCCCTTCGCGTAGTTTCCGTACTTCTTGAAAAGCTGTCTCGTACAAACGCGGTTAGCTACTTCTTGCTTGGGGACATGGCAGACGGGCCGGGGGTGTCGTGGGAATCGTATGTACCGCCTCGATGTTCACAGACGCAGCCTCTCTGGGGTTGAGCGTAAGTTAGCTTAGGCACACACGCCCATGAGCAGAAAGGCCGACAAAGGCGGTGGAAAGGAGGACGGCTCAGGGCCATCGTCGATACGTACCCTCCATAGTGATCGTTGCGATCGATATGTAGGACCTTCTTGCCTTTGACACTGAGGACACTTCAAGGCGAGCAGGTTAGCCAGCAACAAGTCGGGCTGGGGTGCGGTGAAAGCTGTCGATGATGGGCATACCCAGAAAGAATACACTCGGTCAAGCCTGCTCAACATCAGAATCGCGAACAGCTTCAGACGGGGCGGCCGGGCATCGCTGATCTCGACAAAGGGTGCGGGGCTGCAACATACCGGTGCCCAGCACAATGACATCGTACTTTGGGGAGATCTCCTCCATGGCGGGCAGTGATTCAGGCGTGTTGCTGGGCTAGGAAAAGAAACAAAACAGAAGAAGGCCGTGGAGGGTATCGAGGAAGTTCAGGGGAAAGCTGGCTGAGCCCAGGCCAAACACGACACCTTTTCTTTCAAGTATCGGTGAGTAAAGGGAGTCTTGGTTGCCGTGTCGTGGTTCGGGAGTCTATTCGTGCTGGGTTGGATGAGGGGCTCGTTGCTGGCATGACGCTCGACACCGTTCACTAATAGGGTACCTACAGTTGGGGACCGCCTATAGCTGTGACCAATGGGCGGTGACTTTGACGCACCCCCCTGTTGCACGTTGGCGCTGCCCCCCCGCCGAGTCTGTCTCCGCTAGAGCCTCCCATACAAGGTTTGCCCACCAATATCTACACGAGGCATCCAAGAACTTGGGTTTTGTGTTTGAACTCTTACCTGTGGCAGTGCTGTGTTTATGCATCGTGAATATGTTACAGCTCGAGTATTGCAATTGCAGGTGGCTTCAACGGCCCCAACCTTCCACTAATATTCGACAACCTTCGTGACTGATCCATGCCGATCATCTCGGCAACGAGTGCTTTGGTTTTACTATACACATATTTACATAGCTCTTCAGCCACTACCTGTAGATCCCGTCTCAGTGGTATCAGACATTGATAATCCTATGCAGCAGCGGGTTCTTAACCCCGTGTTTTACAAAGACCGATCTGTTGTTTGATAGTACCGAAGGACCTTCAGGGTTTTGCTGATGGTTGGGTCTCCAGGGGTTTCGGTGAAACTGTCGACGGTTCATTGTCTTCGGGCTTAGTCACACTGGGCTCTTCCGCCATGGAGCCCGACGGCGCTTGCTTGGCCAATTGACCTTGGATGTCCCTCTCGAGCGCGTTTTCGTTCTCCTCGAGGTAGTCTTTCGGTGCGTAGGGGCTTTGCACATTGCTGAGATCAATTGTGGGATCTGTCTCTGCCAGCGTTCTTGCATCCTCCCATAGATACCATCGCTCAGTCAGTGCATGCTTAATTGACCTCATTGTCGTGCGGACCTGTTGATCAAAGTCGGTTAGCACAACGGAATGCAAGCTGTCACTACGTCATGAAATACGGCTTACCTCTGTTAACCGTGTTGCTCCCTCGCTGGCACCATCTGGAAGCTTAAGCCGACTTCTCTCCTTGCGTGCCGTTGCGAGGCGGTTCTGTTCCTTGACGCACACCCACCACAGCTTGTGCAAATCCTCCCAGCTCTTGTGCCGCAGCTCCTCGACGGTCCACCCGCGGCCATGCTCTGCGCTTTCGTCGGGCGTTAACAGCAACTTGTCCTTCGCATAAAAGAAGTCCCAGAGCCCGTGGTTAGGGTCGACCTGAACCTTGGGCTTGTATTTGGCAGGCTGCGGTGTCTCGGACTTGTTGATATTCATTCGAAATCGTGTGCCCGATCGGTATATGCTGCTGAGGCCGCGGAGGCGGTTGTTATCGCGACGTGGCCGCCGGTCGTTGTATTCGGGTGTCGATGAGAATAGGCATTTCTGGGACAAAGATGGGGGGAGGGCAGCCGCTAAAGCGGTAGTGGCATTAGGAAAGACTCTGGTGGTATTAACTATCCGGCTAATCGAAGGCCAGATAGAGGCGGGTGTTGCCATTGCTGTGATTCAAAACAACAGATGCGACACCTTCGACTTGGATCGCGAGCCTCAACTTTCCTCACGACCAATTGAATTTTTGGGTTAATTCGGTCAAGGAAATTCCGGGCCATAGCCATTGTGCTCTCAGGGCCCGGCCCCATTTAAAATGCTAGTAGAGCATATTGGCTAGAGACGCCTCGATAGTTGCATTAATCAATTCTAATACGCCAGGCCATTGTCTTGCATTATGTACAAATTTATCTAGTCCCCTATAAACATCAATAATGGTAAACAAGAGTCAATGTTGATCCATGTTGTGTGGAGGTAGAGTTTTGGAAGTTACAGGTCATAATCCCAATTTTGTATAGATGTGGAATCAATAATGAGTTCGAATTCCGTAGCAGAAGATCTGATCGAGAAAACAAGAAAGTCAACAACTTGTAAGGGCAGTACTAGCACGAAGAGGCATCATGGATACATACAGTGTTAGCAAAGAGTTTTTATTGGAAGAACTTTGATAAATACAATCCCGATAAACTAGTTCAAAGAGTTTCGGTGTATCATCGTGCAAGTCTCTGGTACGTCCAACCCTCTTTAAAAAAAGGACCGATGCCAGGCTTTATCTGCAGAAGTTAATGTAGATGTATATGTGTGTGGGTGTGATGGTAATTTGCTGTTGCTCGAGAGTCCCGAGACTACCTCTACTAACAGTATACAAAATGCTTTGTGTATTCCATAGAAGATATTGTTATGAGCACAATTTTCAATGCGCTGCCAGTAGGGCCGTTTAATGTCTGGGGCAACTTCTCCCGGTTTTCTTTCACCCCATTCTTTATTTATTCGTGTCTTTTACTTGATACCCTGGCCCTTTTCCTTCGTGCCAAAAGAGGCAGACAGAATTATAACAAGACGATTTTAGGGCGAGGCTGTTTTCTTTATCGAAACTTCGCGGTGCTCGTAATACACCGCTAGCTTAATAGTATTAATATCTAACCCGTAAATCCTAGTTATCGGAGGAGTTGTGCAGAATACTCCTGCTGGAAAGGTTGCCTGGTTTGCTGATGTTACAGTCCGACGATACTCTCGAGAGCCATGGTCATAGGATATATTCAAGTAGTCTGGTCAAAACAAGACGTGAAATGATGTCTTTGGAAAGTAGTGTACGTTGCTCGTATATTGGAAGAGTGGTAGGGAGGAGGGCCGCCACATTGCGTAGATGCGAAAACCTTTACTCTATCCACGCATAGCATTTCGAAGTCTCGGACAGAATGCTTAGCTTCTCCAGAAAGACTCGCGCCATAATCGACCAGCGAGGGTGACTCGGTTCATAGTTTTCGGCTCTGGATATTGTTTGACCGGAACCGCCGCCCTTCTTGGGCTTCGACCGAAAGGGGCGTCATCTCGATCTGTTTCGGGACTCTTCGACGGTAAGCGCTCTGGTTCGCTGGCATGGAGGCATATCGAAAAGGGCGTTGTCACCGGTGAGGCAGGCTTGGCTGAAGAAAAGTTAATATATGCACATTCCAAAGTTGAGATCTAGCAAACAGAATCGTATAGCTCCCATTATAAGTCTCCTCTTTGTAGTGGACCCAACGGGATATGGAGCACGCACGGGATTCAAGATGGAGCTGTTCTCCAGCTTTTAAAGGGCACAAGCCTGTATTCTCCAAAGCTGTCATTCCTATTACGGTTCATTTGATGGGGCACCGGCGGGAAGAGACACACCTTTTTGTTTTTTTTTTCCACTATGAAGGTTTCTGGGGCATGGCAAGGCACCACAGTTGCTCGTGTCAAGTATGTGGAGAGTCTTCAGATACGGCTGAATAAACATCTACATGGCCGAATCCTACAGTCACTTTCAAAGGGACACTACTGTCGGGACAAATCTTTTCCATTGTACACTATTTCTCGATTCTAGGTTAGACCAGTTTTCAGGAAAATATCCTCAGTATACTACACAAGTTCTCGCCCTGATTGCAAGACCTCAAATCCACCGGAGTGTCTGCAAATGGAAGTATCTTAGTTAGGGACAGTAGGATTTTTCAGCAGCCAACAACAAGTGAAAACTGTACAATCTGTATGACCACAGTAAGAAACGGGAATTTGTTGTATCGACACATACAAGTAGTGTTAGACACTAGTCATTATAGACTAAACAGGCAGGTGTAAGAAGTACATTGCGTATATACACAGCAAGGCCAGGTGACTTGCAGATCAAGTTGGGCTGACAGGGTTGATGAAAACTGCAATTATTCTATCTATTCAGATTGTATCAAGGTAAAGGAATAATGGGTCTACTGTTGACGCCGAGGAAATCCTCTGCCCCGAATTCCCCCGGGCCCAAGTCGCCTAGCATGTTTCTAGTGCTTGAATCCAGCATTAGCGCTGCCACCGCATGCACTACATACGTCTGGATGGAGGTATCGTCACATGAGATTTCTGGGAGAGCTTAGACAAACTAAGCAGTATCGACCAATGATGAGCTACATTCCTTCTCGGGGGACATTCTCCTCCGCCACATACAGAGAAATGGGAGTTGCATATATCGGAACTTCGTCGAGTAGAGGAGCTCAGGAGAGCTTTCCTCATAAATTGATAAGAATGACATGGGGTAGTCGGCACGGCCAATGTTGAAGCATAAGGTCCTAAGCGCGCTGGTATGGCGTAAGGAGCAAAGAGCTCGCATTATTTCAAGCTTCAATAGCATCCCTGTTTTTGGTATGAGCATGCTACACCAGAACACACTGTAAGTACACTACCTATTCGTGTAGTCTTGGCTGGCATGTTTAGTATGTAGTGCGCGCATTATTATATACAACCTTGGTTTAGGTCGCATACGTCTCGGGTCAAGTCTTTATCGAAGCTGAGGGAACATACGTCGTACACTAGGCCGCTGCCAGCACTTCAAACAAATCAAGTAGCCGTTGTAGAAGGAAGGCTTGCTGCCCAATCGGCCTCCTACTTTAGATTTGAATTTTTTTTCCCAACATCCTCGAACACTAACTGCTGCAAGTAGTTCCCTGATGATCATAAGCATTACGAAAGGTAGCCGGCACTTACCGTCGGCATATTTTTGAGATCGATACTGGGTGCCCTAGCTGACTGGCTGAAGTCAATAGACGCTCTGCAATGCATCCATTAGTCTATACTAGGGCTGTGACGCCTTTCCAAATCAAATAGTATACCGCCGTTCTGATTTATTAGTGTGAACATGGCGCACTTCTTTTTAAAATAGGGCGAGACTTAGTGTAAGTAGGTACAGCTTAGTATCTTTGTTTACACTACAGTATTGATAACGAGGACAAAGGCGAAATCGTGGATTGGTTCGAGTTTCATAATGGCGGCTTGAAACACCGCTGATGATGCCACAGCTCGGAACAACTTGACATACAACAAATATATTATCCTACAGAATATAGTAACCAAATGAACCCAAAAAATCGGGTCCCTTGACTTCCAATAGGTATACGACGATCTACTTTACGGCGATCTATTCCGTCGATATGTGTCGTTGAACGTACTGCGCTATAACGAAGTAGTGTCCAGCGTGGCAAGTCTATAACTGTGTCTATCTAGCTTTTGATATGACGAGATTTACAGTAATCTACAGGTAGCCAACCGAGCCCAGATGGCACACGAATCAAAGCAGAAAAGCCTCGAGTCATGTGAGAAGAAGAAGTCTGATTGTATTCTTTAACAATGTAAGCCAGGACCATGACTCAAGCTGGCCAACAGCAGCAGGGATATACCACCAAACAAGGCAGCCACGCAGGGACATTCAACATGCTTCTCGGCAGCCATAATAAGCATGCATGACGATGTTACTTAAGGTCATCCGGCAAATCCGTCCCTCTTTTTGCCGCTTTGTTCTTGTTTTGACAGTCTTCTCGCTTGCGTTTCTCTTCCAACCCGGTCTTCGCAAAGAGAGATTGATAATTTCTTATGAATCTATGTAATTGTCCACATAATTCTCTATCGTGGCATCTGATATCCTGAGTCCACCAGAGGTTTGTGACCAACCCGCAGTTACCAACAGCATGTCAATGACAGGCTGATATGCCAACTATCATGTTAATAATTTACAAATAACAACAGGATAAAAATATGCATTGCTGCCAATAAATCTGCAAAACCTGCCCGCCATGTTGACCGTTGCTTGGCCAATTGTAACCATTGCGTCAATCCGATTCAGCAAGAATCGAGGTTGGTACCGTATTAAATGGTAAAGTACTTGAACCATTGGATACTTCGAATCCACTGCGAAGCGCGTATATGTACTTGGGAGTGTGGATGCATGGCAAATGCAACAAGCTCCGGCTTGCCGAAACCGGAAAGCCTACTACTGTACTGACTTGCACGTACTGTGTATTAGCCAAACGCCCTGAATGTCGCAATACCACCACGTCTAAATGCGTTGTACTGCGGAGACACAACGTCAGATACGATCGTGACAGGTTTTAATGATGTAACAGCATTCTTGATTAGAAATTGTCGTAAGAGGTCAAATTAAGAAAGATATCTCGTGTAGGTGTCCGGGGAGTAATCAGACAAACTGAGGGTAGCCCCCCCCTGTTGACCTGAGGGTACCCGTGCTTTTTTTATGTACCAGTGCCCCTACAGAATACTTTTCAACAATCGATTAGAATACACCTTTAAATGTATATTTAACACTTTTTAAAATATATATTTATGATTTGCATAATTTGCATAACTCTTTTATACTTGCATATTTATTCTAGTATAAACTTACTTAATTATATATGTTTACCTTTTTCCCTTTTTAAAAATAACAACTTACCTTAGAGTATTTCTTTTCACTTGTTATATAAAATATATTATATGCATTAACTTAGCTATAAACGCGTTATGTATTTAAACGTGCGTTTCTAATCGATTGTGCGAAAAGTACTCTGTAGGGGCACTGGTACATAAAAAAAGCACGGGTACCCTCAGGTCAACAGGGGGGGGCTACCCTCAGTTTATGTGTATACTCGTGTCCGGGGGGGGGGATTTACCAACAAGAACTTTCCCCAATTTATCTAGTACACTACAGACACGTTGACATGTACAATAGAATAACCGAGAGTAACTTGGCCGTATCGGTACCAAAGGTTTTCGCAACAATGACATTGGCGGCGCTTGTGCGTACGTGCACACTGTGGTTGGTAGGACTTGTGAGCGTAGATTGTCACGTAATCATTGTCTGAATTATCTATATAGCCCCATGTATGAAGTATAGAGAGGCGTCCGGCGCCCGGAAATAAGCCGGAGCTATCATAGATGATGTTTGCACTGATCAAGAGATACGCAGTACCAAGCTGTTCCAGCACTGCCTAACGGCTTTCTCTCCTGCGTGACTAAGGCAGGACTAAGTTGTGCAGGAGGCAGTTGAGTAAGAGAAGAAGACATGTGACCATGCCATGGCACGATTTGGCGATGATGATTATCTGCTTGATGAGGTGGCCTTGACATTTGATAGGACAGGCTAAGAAGGCAATCTCGGTGCAATTCGGAACGATACAAGAATCTTTTACGCAAGATGCCTACCTGACCGCCAGACCGTTATTGTTACTGGAGATCACTAGCCTAAACAAGTAGTATTACCCTGCGCTAACCATCTTATAACAGGGCTCATCGCCAGGCCCGGAACGTACAGTAGGGCTTACGAGACGCTGTAGCCTACAGATGAGCGATGCAAGCAAGGTATATATACTTCTAGATTCGGCATATACTCTTTCATGTATGAAATATTTGGATTGGAATTATTACCTAGGTTGTTGAATGAACTAATGAATTATGACATATGTATCAACAACATGTAGTGTATCTCTGTTCGCTTAGTAATAACTTCGCTAATAGTTTAACACGACGCTACAGTGCGTGCTTTATAATTTAAGGGTTCGGTTCTCTCTCGGATAGTTATGACGCTATCCCGCCAAGTAAACGCATATCTTACTGTATATTGGTGGTGTGAAGAATGTACCATACATACCAAGGTAGCATGCATGAAGTCTTAGATTCTGGTTAAACCACTCGTGGCATGTGGGTATCTCAATTGGCCGCCTAGTGTACTGTCCTAACGGACGTCAATAGGTGGTAAAACTAGGGACCCTGAGCAGGGTGCGGGAGCCAATAAGTGGGCAAGGAGGCGAGATACTACCTAGGTAGGTGGCAAGTAGCGCAACTAGCCGGTTAGCGACATGTGCAGACACTACTATCGGTAGGCTAATACATTACCCGGAGTGCGACAGTTTGAAGGCCACTCGCTACTGTGTATGTTATATATGTATGTGGGTGTACACTTGATATGTTATTACCTTACGAACAATACACATTTGACCTACCAACAGGTTATTGGGTGTATTCAATAATGAACCAGAACTAACAAGGCCTCCACCATATCGCCAACCGCATATTGATATCTGGGTTGCATGTCCTTGTAATTGTTGCAGGAACGTAGCATGAGCGGTGTATTTGCTCGCAGGTCTTGCCCTCTCTTCGCCGCTTGCTGGCTAAGGTATCTTTAAAACCTACTTAAACAGGGAAGCTGTCTTGATTGATAAGTATGCCCCCCTTTATGTGTTGTTCTTGGTTTTTATTTTTTATTTTTTTAAACAAATTCGTCTTCCGGTAGTTGCGCCAGAAGCTATGTGCGTTGTGCATATAAACATCTTCAGGTGAAGCTTCGACGACGTTCAATTTTTCAGCCTCATCAAGGCTCCATTGTAAAAGGTTGGTGATGGGCCATGTAAAATGAGGGTCTTCAGGTTACACAGAATGGGGCGTCGAGCAAGCCTCTCTGCCATTTTTGTCCACCTTCATCCGATTGATATTTGGTAGATGCCCACCTTTTTTTTTGCCCACCTTTGCCCGCTTGGAGGCTGAAAGTGCCGTGTCCACCCAAAGTCACACAAATCCCACAACGGTAACATTAGTGTAGGTAGATATCGACGTTGGCCATCTGAGGTTGTCAGGCTTCATTATGATTTCACGGCGGCTTGGGCTTCACATCACCCATTTCCATCCGCACGAAAGCTGGGATGGAGGGAGGCTGAAGAAACCGCTTTAGAATGTTTGCCGCTTGAGTGGACAGATAATTCTACAACGAGGAGTTGGTTACTCGTACCAGCACTTCTGATAGGTACTAGGTATGTACAGAGTCGCTCTAGCGTTAAGATGTATAGTCTAGCCAAGCCAGAAACCATCTTGTCCTTTTCCGCACTAGTGAAGGCTCCACTGCTGAATTAGGGTGCATTAGCCGGCCGTTCATTTTTTTTTTGCATTCCTGACTTCCGCTCGCCCACAAGCCGACAATGACTTTGATACACTCTGACGTATCTATACGAGACATGAAAAATAAGTGTCTTACTGTATATCACGCCTGTTACAAGGAGAAAGAGTATACAGGAGATAGCGTGCATGACCTTGAAAAGCAGAATTAGGAGTATTGAATATAAAAAGCTACAAATAATTACCAAACTCGACCAGTCCACAAGATATGTTAAAGGGTCCTGCACGCTCAAATGTCGTGTGGTCCGCCACTCTTCCGCATCCCTAACATGTAACAACTTTACTGTACCTCCTCACCCACGATCTAAAATATTTGAAACTATTGCCGTCATAGGACTCATTATCGTGATTTATATTGTAACCTCCGCTTTGGTTGAGTGTTAGCCTCTTTTTAGTCTCAGTCATGGATATATTCGTTTTTCAACATTAAAATGTAATCATAAGCCCTGCTGGTTGTAATCCGAGGTAGTGGAGAGGTTCACGAATTAATATACGCTAGTTCGCCTTAGTGTAGATTAAATTGTGTAATCGCCTTTCACAATTAGATGACTATTATTTTAACCCTGCTTTTTTTGTAGGAAGAGAGTGGTGAAAAAAACTGTTCACAATGCTAGCTTTAAGCATCAAGACATAGGTGAAAGGAATTATGATTGTGTAAAACCTAAAGACTATTTTCAAGGAATTAAAAACTTGAAGCTGTATTGAATATATTTTTATAATATATATAGTTAATTAATTAGTCTAATGGTACTGATAAACGATAGAAATAGTAAAGACTATCTTGTATATACTATAATATAGATACTTAATAGAAACATAACAGAAATACCGAGACCTAGTGGTGAAACGCTGGGAGATTGACGTCGAGGTACTGCAAGCTGGCATGAGGAGTTGGATCGAACCAAGTCTCGTCGCAGTGCACTTGATGGTCTATGCTCGAAATAGAACCATCGTATGCTCCTTTAACACAATCAGATAGATTTACAATATGCTTGCCACTCATATTGGAAGAGAGCGCACTTTAACTCGCGTTATTAGATTGGTCGAAACCCCCAGAAAGATATAAGCAACCCAGCAGGGAACCTACCGGCGGTCCGAAAAAGCGAACCCCATTACGCGTCCCGCATGTATCGAGTGACATGATCTAGGCACTAAGGAATATCGCGATGGCTGATATAGAGCTAGAGAGTAAATGCCGATTTACATCAAGGCCTCGATGGAAGTCCTATTTATAATCTTCCACCAGGTAACAGAAATACTAGTTCCTTTTCCCACTTTAATAAAAAGAAGCAACCTTTCTATTAAACTTATCTGTCCTTCGAGATACACAATGTATAGTAACATGTTGCTTGTGGGGGAGTCCCCCCTTTACTGAATCAGGCCAAGCATCATGCGAGGCTGGTATGTGCGTTGCATAACCCAACATAAAGGTTGAGGTGTGGGAAATACACGATAGTATCAAGCAGCATGACTATTTAAAAAAAGTAAAACATGAACGACCTCAGAATACGAGAGAATCAGTTAGTTTACCCCGAATCTACAGGCCATAAAACCAAATGCTACCATGTAAGCGACCACGATTGAAAAGTAATTTAGACTGCGCAACTTGATTCACCTCAACAGGGTGCTTAACAACGATACACGCTTGCTACCATCGCACACGAATTAGAGTCATGAAGGGTGACAGCAGAAGAAGTTAGTACTATAAGGATGCAACGTAGCTTGAGGCGGCAATCAAAACAGGTTGTACTGAGGTTAATTTATATATCAATGTATCAATCAATGTATGCCGAAGCGCAATCAACCAGCCATGCGTTCAAGATCTACAACTATCCCACCTCACCATGACCTTAGGACATGCCAATATAGCCAGCGCAGAGGAAGCAAACGCACGGACATATGCAGGCATAGAAACGTAGGCATCTACACTATGAGCTCGATAAACGAGACTAGGTAAATGATAGGGATACAGTCTTCTATTCTTGAGAGACGTTGGGTTTGCGAAATATGAAATCAACTCGAAGGATGAAACCATAGTGATACTGTAAATGCATAGGTGCGGTTGACACCGGAGCTGCTTGTTACCTCGCCTAGGTAGTAGGAAAAATATCCCACCTAGGTAGGTCATTCATCACATGTGCCGTGATTCCGTGATAGGCAAGACAACCACCACTCAGCTGCGACTATGCAGGCCTGCAGGGGATCCAAACCGATTTGCCGCAATTAATATTTTGCTTGGAACAGATTTTGGTTCCGAGCAAATAACAACTTCCATGGTGTCGTTAATCGCCTACCAAGCTAAGAGTACTGTCACACCGCAGTTTTCTACCACTAGATGATGATTTAGACATTATATACTCTGGGCAGTAGGCTTCAGATACAAGCAAACATACTGTACTACTCTCACCTGTCCTAGCGTAGTGTATGTTTGTTTTGCTGTTTGATCGGTTCTCTCAGAGAGCAGACAGTATATAGTAAATGCACTACGCACTAGGTATGACGGCGGTGCGATCTGTATACACCCATACACTACACTACACAAATTGGGTAAGCTAGTATGTAGTTCGGTGGTACGTGATACAGGGGTACTATACAGGCGGGCAAAATGTATTGTATCAATACTTCGTCAAATGGTTGTGTACTCCCGTACAGTAAAGCGTTCTCTTGTGCACTACCTATTACTCGCCGGCGCCTATTACTACCGAGTATACGACAGCCCGGGGGATTTATTATCCAGTAAATTACCCGAAACATAACGGTTTTCGAAAAGCAAGGACCCTGCTAACTTGAAAAGAAGCGAACATGTACAGGTACCTGCCCACCGCCAACTATCTACTTCGCACAAATGCCCTGAAAGTCTACCATTATCTGCTACCTTCGGTACCTATACTACCTTAGGTATACTACATGCCTGTCCACTTCTTACGTTATAGTGCCTTCACCAGTACCTCAGAGAGATACCGTTGTGTCGTAGCAGTACCTGACGCTTCGGCCAGTCAAGGACCAAGGTCTCCCGACTCGCGCTTCGCTTCGTGTCAATCAATTGGATGTACACTACCTACCAGTTCCTGTTCTCCCACTTCCCTCATATCTTGCCTGTCTCCATCTCTCTTGTTTTTTTCTTTTCTCCCATTCCTCCTCTCTTCTCCCATTTCCCGTTCGTCCGTACCCCCTCGTGTGTTTACTCACCGCTGCAATAGCAATTGGTGTGATCTCCTGCTAACGCGTTGTTGTCATCCCATTTCTGTCGCAACATCCTGGTTGTCGCTGGAGACGCTGGAAACGCTTGCCAACAAATTGTCCCCACGTGTGCAGCCTTTTCTGAGGGGCGCGAACAAGAAATTTGTGGTACAGCACCGTTTGTGGGTGTGGATTCCTGGACCTGAATGTAAGTTTTGTTGTTGATTCCATATTTTGCCCCATTCGCCATTCTGCCACTGCCGGGCGATTATTTTATTTTTATTTTATTTTTTATGCCCTCTGATTTTATCGATTGCCCCTTTGCCTCCTTTTGGCTGCACTGAATTATCTCCGAAGTGGCGCCTGACAGAAGCTTCCCTTCCCACTCAATCCAAGGTCCCCACCTGTCAACCACCCCATCCGCCCGCGCCCGCTCTTGTCTCTCTTCTGATTCTGGAGCCATCCGCCAGCGCCAGCTGCTGGCAGCAACTGCTCGACAGCTGGGCCATTGTCCGACACCTCCCTTGGCCACCATTCTGCGTTCCATTAAAAACCGGATTACAGAGCAGATTGGGGAAGTACATTGTACTCGGTACTTGTCAATAAGCCCAAGCCCACCCCACAAAAAAACACGTCTCTTTGCTGCCAGCCAAACCTTCTTTCCATTCACTTCAAAAGTCTTGCTCCCTCATCCTCCCACTTTTTTTTTTCCCTCGTGAGCTCCACCCACACACTTACCTTCTCCCTCCATCTTCGCACCACTTGTAGTGTACATCTGGGAAGACTACAGACTGTACACACCCACTTCTTCTACACTAGCGACCACGCCCACTTTTGCTAGCTTTACTTGCATTTTGCATGCATCAACATCTCGACGAGTTACCGTCATCCGCCCCGTCTTTCATCGTCAGCACCCACATCTTCGCCGCTGTTGGTTGTTTAGTCTAATCCACCACTCGAACCGTTGCTGCTCGGCATCTGTGCCCACTTTTCACAAGCCGTCGCCTGTCCAGCTACTGTTGTACCTGGACTGCATCGCCTTCTCTGTTACGTATCTGACCAGGACCCACATAGGACGCACGTTGAGTGAACAGCAAGCCAACACAGAAGAAAAAAAATCTGCCGGTCTCAAGACAAATCAGACAGGAGAAAAAAAACACCCCTGCCTGCCCTGTGTCAGTTCAAATAAGAAGCCGGCTCGCCTCACCGCACACCTCGAGGAACGGGGCTCCTTCTCCACTTTACAAAGACCCCATCAGTCCCATCTTGTTCATTGGATCTCACGAAGCTACTTTTCTTCAACCAGCTCTCCATTGTGGTCCCCAATTCTACCCCAATTCAGGCTGCTCCCCCTCATCACTGTTGTTACCAAGTTATTATTTTTCTCCCTGAAATCGGGACTTTGTCGCCAACGTTGTTTTCAGCCTCCACTTGCATCATCAAGCATCTGGAGACAGCATCGCGCTATTACCGTTCGGTATCAGACGTGGAGGATATTAGGGCTTCGGGCCATCGATTCCAAGTTTCTGGAACTCGACAGCAACAAGCGAACCTTCAACGCGTGCCTTGTTGATCTGCCGTGCCCCTCAGAGTACCCACACAGCGCACGCGCCTTTCTATTAGTACGACGTGTGATCTCTGAAGCCATCGCACGGAAATCCTGGAAACAGACCCCGTTCGCAGTCAATAGAACATCATCGGGCTTGCTACATTCTAAGGCGGTCCCTGGTGTCATTGCCTGCAACGCCCATTGCTCATCTTCGAGGACATGGACAACACCCCTTCTGCTCAGCAGCAGTACTCGTCTAACCAGTTAGGCACTTCGGGCTCTTCGTACCCTTCTCCATCAGCCATAGCGCCTCATCAGCTGCAGCAAGGTTCCTCCACTCAGCACACCTTGCCCCCTCTGCAGCATAATAATAATAGTATGCAATCTATCTACGGGAGCCACCCTCATACGCCTAGGACGCCAGGTACTCCCAGTACACCTCAGCCACAGAACAATATGAGCAACTATCCGCCTCCGAACGCAGGTCCCGCCCGTGGTTCGTATGGCATGATGCCTAATCAGTATCAGAATCCTCCTCAAGGCTATCCGACGACCACGTCTATGATGCCACAGGCTTCCGTTGCGGCTTCGCACCCGCAACCCATCGCACCGGCGCCGGCTGCAGCGCGACCTCCCGTCCTCCGCCCTATGCCCGCTGGTGGAATTATGCCTACATCAGGAATGTCTTCCCCTTATGGCGGAAGTCCTATGATGAGCCACCAACCATCTTTACTCCAGGATACCGAACAACCCACTCATGTGGTGGGATCCCAAGGACGACGCGGAATTTTGCCAAGTGCTCCGGGTCGGCCCGCAGCCCCCACAGGCAGTGGTGCCTCGAAGAACACTGTCATCCCTCAGAAGGATGCTGACGGAAAGTTTCCTTGTCCCCATTGTACCAAAACTTACCTCCATGCTAAGCACCTCAAGCGCCACCTACTGCGCCGTAAGTTTGTAGTTTCCGTAACGGTTTTATAGGCATACTAATTGATCGAGCAGACACCGGCGACCGCCCATATATGTGCGTGTTATGCCGCGATACGTTTTCACGAAGTGATATTTTGAAGCGCCACTTCCAAAAATGCTCGATTCGTCGAGGTAACCCAACTGGGGCGAGTCACCTGTCTCATCCCCAAGCACACGTTAAAAAACAGCAGCAGAATGCGCAGAAGGCGAACGAGGGCGACTTGAGTCACATGAATGGCATGGCCAGCATGTCAGGTGACGGAGTTGTCCATCCTTTCGGTATGGTCCAGATCCAAGATGGTATGGGAAACATGGCCAACGACCAGAATCAGCTCTCTAGATCAAGCAGTATGAGTCGGATGGACGATGCCGCCAACCGGGACCGCAGAAACATGCCAGGTGGCTATAATGGTGAAGTGCCGAACTCGATGGCGTCGAACATCAACCCACAGTTGGCCAATTTCAACATGCCTCCCAACCAGAATGGCATGCCCATGTATGGAGCTTCGGGCTCAAACCAACAGTCGGGCCTTGACTGGTCTCAGATGTTCCAACAGCCTGGTGCGCAACCAACACATACCTACAACACTACGTTCCCATCTCCTAATATTGGACAGAATCAGACCGCAATCAAAACCGAGCCTAACCTCAACTCCGAGAGATCCAATGGCACACCGGGCGCTCCCTCGAACGATGGCACCGATCGACCGCCCTTCATCTCGAACTGGGAACCGCAGATATCTATGCAGGATGGGTGCCAGCAACTTACTACTCAAATAGTCAACTTCTTCTACCCGCCTGGCAATTACATCTCCCCCGAGAACAATGCCATACATCTCTTTTTCCACCCCGAAAATATTAGATTTTTTCTCGAGTCCTTTATCCATTTTCATATTCACTTTTCCTTTCTCCACATTCCTACTTTTCGCATCATGGAAGCCTACCCTGGCCTTACAGCTGCCATGTGCTGTATTGGCGCTTGTTACTCTGATCGTGTTGACCAAGGGCTCGTGCGTGAGGTTACAACTTTCCTCAACATTGCTCTTGAACGTGACTGCAATTTGGTAGAATCGCAACCGCTGTTCAAGATTGAGAACGGGAAAGACAAAGTTGGTCTTGAGAAGCTACAGGCATTAGTTCTGATGTCATCCCTACTGATCTGGAACGGAACCCCAATCCAGAGGGAGACAGCTCGACGAGTATTCCCAGTTGTCGCCTCAATTGCGCGGTGCTCCGATCTGTTACGGATTCAGAATGACTCGAGTCTCTACAGCTTTCTCCACCAACCAAACCTCGATCTGCAGAAAATCAGCTCTCAACCTTTTGACTGGGTAGCATGGGTTGAACAAGAAAAGCGTATCCGCCTGATGCATATGGTGTATCTGCTGGATGTTGCACGTGGTTTGTATTTCAACCTCGATCCACAATTCGACGCGTTTGAAATCTGTATTCCACTCCCAGCCGATGATGCTGCGTGGGAAGCTCAGTCCGGAGATGAGTGTGCTGATACCCTCAATTTGTTTGGTTCGGATGCTGTGAAGAAGGCCAACCCCGACGGCTCTCAACGGAGCAAGCAACCTGAATTGCATTTAGTCCTGCGGGCGATGTTAGATGATTCTATTCAAATTCAGCCGGGAAGCACCAATCTCTGGGGAAAATTCATTTTAATTCACGCTATTCTTGCCCAGGTTAGACGAGTACATATGGAAGGCGATTTGACTGAGCTGAGCGGTTCGACAACACCACTTCGTCAAAACGACTGGGTCGTTATGGGAGGGTCTGATGCTGGTAACGGTCGCCACGAAACAAACAATAGCGGAAGAAATACACCCATACCCGGGACTCTACCCATGTCCCCCGAGATGTACCACAACTTTAGTGCGGCACTCGACAAATGGAAATCTTACTGGGATATGGATATGGCCATTCAATTTCCGCCTTCTGTTTCAAATCCTCGACGCCATGGCTTCTCTCGGGATGGTCCACACTTCTTCTGGCTTGCGAAGTTATTTCTCCGGACTCCTCGCTTGACTGTTGTCCAGCTAGGTCCAGATCAACGGCTAACGCAAGTCATACAACTTCTCAAGGCCGCAACAGCCTGGGTTGAGACCGACGGAGCCTCACGTGGTGAGGAATTTGGCTCAGTGGGCGAGATGAACCCTGACTACGCAGTTTCTAACCTCACCCTTGACATGACCCAATTCTTTAAGCCATTGCCAGCCATTGTGGAGTCTTCAACTGCACCTTGTGTCAAGACGAGAATATAATGGGGGCAGCGGTGGCAGATTGCAGTCTGCGCTTTTCCGAGCATTCATGGCGTTCTTGTTTCCTACATTTCTGATCATCCAAAAGTTTCCCTTCGCTTGCATGGGACCAGCATGATGGGTGGTAGTTTGATTTGCATTTTCTGGTTCGGTTCGTACACCTTCCATTAGACTGGCTGAGGCTTTCTCGCATTTAGACACGACGATTAGAATTCGGGACTTGGACTTGTTTCCAATGGGGGTTGTCATGGTTTGACGTTTCGAGGTGCTCGGGCGGGGCCGATATCCCTGATGGATTATCCTTTTTTCCACGGGCTACGCATCTTTCATGAAACTGGGCATTTGGCTGAGCGGTAGGGGACTTGCGATGGGTCTGCAGCGAAATGACGAACATTGCACTTTTACAGCTCATCAGATATAGACTATGCACCTCTGAATCATAAAACTCTTGTTTCTTCTCGATATGTATGATGATGATCCACTGGGCCTGTGCACATATCTGCATTGATTGTTTATATTTTAGCAGTGCCCACTCTCAAGTACTCATGCTTTCTTTCGTGACATATTCCAGGCTGATTGGTTCGCGGTCAAACGAAGAGCCTTGATTACTATTCGTTGATGTCTACATTTCCATTAAGTTTGTAACCAATTCGAATTGCCATGATGCTTTGATTTGCCCGCTTTTTCGGTCGGGTTGGCAAAGGGTAGTCTCCCATCTAAGTGTGACATGTAATTGGAGACCAGCAGGTATGAAGGATTGGCTCTGAACTGCTCTGCCTTTTTTTTTTTTTTTAAATCTAATAATCATTGTATGTATACATATGTAATATATATACATAGATGGGTACGCATATCCTAGCATCCAAGCATGGGCTTCTGTGTGTACAGGGTTCTTTGCTTGATTACATGACCAGCTTTTGCAAACAGGTTGAACCGAGGACCGAATATATAGAGAGTCCCGGCTCTGTTTCCCCTGTGGTGGGGAACTCGTGGCGGTATCGGATTTCATGAAAAGAAACAAGAAAGGAATCAAAGCTGTAGGTTAATTGCTCTTAATCCCGCCGTTTGCTCACTCGCGTGGCGAGCTACGTAACCCTCATATCATAATGGCTTAGTTGTCTGACTCTCCTACCTGACGATTGATCAATCAACTTGCAGAACCATGACTGCTACTACTATCAGTGGTGGTGGTGCCACCTTTAACCCGGTCCACGGTTGTGATCCTTGGCGACATCTCCCGCAGCTGAGCATGGTCCTCCTCCGTAGGTTTGAAGTACCGCTCCTCGGCCCGATCCGACAGCTGCAGACCGATGACGCCCCAGGCCAGCAGACCTAGACCCACACCGATGCGAGTCTTTGGCGAGAGATTGCGAAAAGATCTAGTATTGTTAGTTGACGTCCTGGCCTTGTTTCTTCAAATTCCGGAGGGCGGTACAGATTAGGGGGGGGGGGGTGGCTGGATTAGGATAAGACACGGAAATAAAATGTGAGATAGATTGGTAAGATAATATCAGTCATCTGTGGTGGCAGCCAGCTAGGGGCTTGGGCAACTATATACATTTATGTAGTAGGACATTAATAATGGCGGTAGTAATGGTGGTAGTGATGGTGACGGCGGTTGGGATATCATGCACAGATTGGGTGATTATATCAGTGATGGCTGGCTGGATGGCTGGCTGGACGGCTTGCTTGGGTTGTACTGAGTTGGCTTACTGGAGCGGTGACATGTTGCGGTTGTGGTGAGCCAGCCCAAGCTGACAGTTCAGATGAGAAATGATGTGTTACCTCTCGCTTGTAATAGTGGCAAGAGAAGGCGAAGGTGAGATGAGAAATTTGTTGAACGACTTCGACGTAGGTATCTTTGGCTGCGTGACCCTTGTATATACGTATGCATCGGCTGGATCGGCGGGCGCAAGCAATCGAAGAGATTTCGAGCCAAGCACACGAGATGTGTGGGTGACACGAGACAGCACGAGCAAAGAAAAAAAAAAAGAGAGAGAGAGGTTTGATATGGTCAACCGATCGGGTGATGTGTCGCCTCAGCTTGGATCAACTGGTCGCGAACACGGGATGTCGATGCTTAAAAATGGATGTAGATATACCTCAGTGTCTCGGTAGGCAGGTAGACAGTCAGATATAGGCAACTACATGCAGATAGGCAGATGGGCGGTGAGCCAGTCCGGATCGGGCAAGAAGATGACTTTTTGTGTCACTATTGGTCAGGAGGCTGCTTTTGTATTAGTACTTTGTGGCTTGTCTACTGTTGTGATGAATACATGCCAGGCATAATACCTGAGCGAGGTCTTGCTCAAACAGGGTATTTTGCCCCACACTCAAGAACATCCATCCCGACTAAGCGAGTATAGTGATCCTAGTAGGCACGTATGAATTGAAGATGTGGTAATTCCTAGTAAGATGCCCTCAATAATAGGCAAGGGGAGTTTCATAGAGGGGAATTAGGTTATGAGAAACACATCTATCCCTCTGGGCCAACCCTTTTGGAAGTAATCCCCCGGATCTTTGTTTTGAGGCGGACATTAACAGAAACCCGGCTGCCGAGGAACGAGCCAATCTTGTATTTTTACTAACGATTGCCAGAAGAAGGATGCAATACCTGAGACAGGTCTTCTTAGGGGTCTTTGCTATTCATACCCTCAGCAGCAACCAACCAAATCAGAAAGACTACTTTTCTCCTACAAACCACGCTTGTTTCGAATACCTAGCCCAAGGTGAACTCTACCTAAATGGTACCTGTGACGCACAGCTTCTTACGCTTTATTCGCTGGCACCGTATTTGGCTCTGTACTCCTCGATTCGCTGAATCACAGCTTGGTCTGAGATGACGCCTTTCATGCCGGCAGAAATGATGTCATCGAGCTTAATGATGGCTAGGATTGGGATGTTGTATTCCTTCCGTAGCTGGCCGATAGCACTCGTCTTACCATCACCATCCGGCAGTGTCTCCTGACGGTCGAGTGCAACAACAATACCAACAACGGTACCACCCTGAGCGCGGATCATATCAATGGCCTGGCGCTTCGCAGTACCGGCGGAAACCACGTCATCGATGATCAGCACACGTTTTCCTTTGAGCGGAGAGCCAACGATAGTGCCGCCCTCGCCGTGATCCTTGGCCTCCTTGCGATCGTAGCTATAGGCCACGCTGCGATACTTGGCGAAGTCTATGCGACCAAGGGCGTAGAGCACGGTGGCGGCTAGCGGGATGCCCTTGTAGGCCGGTCCGAAGATGACATCGAACTCGGGCGACTCGGCGACAATGGTGTGAGCATAGGCGTCTGCAATGGGCAGGTGTAGCTCAAGGGTGAAGAAGTCGCCAGCGTTGAAGAAGTAGGGCGAGATGCGCTTTGACTTCAACTCGTAAGAGCCAAACCGCAGAGCACCTCCCGAGATGGCCGCGTGAAGGAAGTCTTGCTTATACTGGGGCAAGGCCATTGCTACTGATGATACGAGATGGCAGGGCCGTGCTGGATTTCCGTGTCCTTGAAGATCCCAGGGTGTGACCACAGAAAAGATCACGCCACCTCGAGTATGTTTGCGCTCTCTTCGCGATATAGCGAGTTCCAATGTCTTGGAAGCGAACCGGCTGGTAAACCTACGCGTGTCAGTTGTCTAAATTACATTTATAGACTCGTGCCATCCAGACGTGAGGTGCCTGCTTTCGAACCGGCATTGCGTATCGATTGCCATGAAAGCAAATATTGAGAATAGTGAACAGGGACAATTCTCTGATGCGAGAGACCCTTTTTAGTGAACTCGGAACCACCACTGTCCTCGTCCTTACTAAACATGCGCCTAACCCCGGCACTACTCAAGGGTGGGATGTCCAGCTTTTTTGAGGTGGGGTAATGGAGAAGCAATGGAGAAGGGGGGGGGAGGGAAAACGATGAGAAACACAATGCAACTTACCAACAATTCACCAACAATTCCTTCTTCTGAGGGTCTGCAGATGGGCAAAGAGTGCACCGAATTGATAGAGAGAACAGATGTTGTTGACAAGTGATCCCTCGAATTCGCCTCTCGTATTGGTAGTTTGGATATTGACCGAGACCCAGCTGCTAGATACCTTAGGTAGGTAGTCTAGCAACAAAGCAATTATTATCGATAAGATAAGTCCACACCGATTAACTTGATAACAAGTTGATAACCCCACGGCCCCACACGGATTTTTTTCTCTGGTCGGTATCTCGAGGAGGTATCAACGAATTAATCCATCACCTACCGACCATTCGTGCTGGTACCCTCTCGCATTATACCTCGACCACTACCCGCGCCACGGCTGGCAATACAATCCATTAGACAACAACGATACGAAGTTCTCGACGGCTAGTATCGACCAAACCCCCCGCGCAGGGATTACTCGTACACCTGGTGTGATTCGCAGCGCGCTCGTCGCACCCAAGTCGCATAGATAAAATGAAGACTACCTGGAAGGACATCGCCCCGGTCCCGACCGCCTCCGAGTTCCTCGATGTTGGTGTCCTATACTCGAACCTGTGTGACCAAGGTGGCTGTCCGCTGACCCATCCCCGTCGTAGATTGTTTTGTCGAGGACACAGCGTCGACTACCGACTCAGATTCGAAGGTAACATCTGTTCTCCCACGTCTCAACCACGCTGCGGGGAGACGAGCTGCTAACGTCTTGCAGTGGCTTCAAGATCTCGAGAATAAGTAAATCTTCCATCCGCGTGTCACCGCCCCCTGAGAACCGACCGTAACTCACCAGTGCCGTAGGAGCGTTCTACACTAGGTAATATAGATGCAGAAACAGTCAGGCGTTGTGGGTGCTAACTGGTCTACCAGGAAAGTCAAATTCACCGCCGAAACATTCTCAGAGAAGCTGTCCCTGATATTAGTTCGTGGTTCTTCTCAGCTAGCCTGCAAACAGCCCAGTCGCTAATGCATGCTTTACAGGAGGGATTCCCGCGGTTGAATGAATTACATCCGTTCCACAAGGATTTGATGAACGTACGTGCTCCGAACGTCCTGTGAACATGGATATTTGAAGCTGGTTGTCTGATTCACTCCCTAGACGTTGTACGATGCCGACACTTTTCGTATCGCCTTGGGACAACTCGCTACAGCAAAGAGTCTTATAGAGAGCATTGCTCGAGATTACGGTATGTCGCTATCTTTCATTTCAAATAACGCTGGATCGAGTTCAATGGTCGACTCGGGACCCGACTTGGCCAAGTCAAAAGCAATGATTTAACGGCCCGAGACGCTATGGAATGGATATGCCGATCTTCTGGGCAGTTATCTTCCATTTAAACCAATCCGTTGTTTGCAGGGTAGAAGCTCGACTATTGGAGAAGACAGCACTCCTTTCTTGCATAAAGGGGTAGAGCCTACATTCTACGCAGCATTGACTCGACAACGATAACACCAACAATTATAACGCTGTATTCGTCAAAAAGAGCGTTTCGAATCTAGAAGCATTTACTAATGATCTCCGATAGTCCGACTGCTCAAATATGCGCAATCTCTGTATCAGTGGTAAGCAAACTCGATAAGGATGGTCATTCTAGGATCCGAACTAATATTAAAAAGCAAACAATTAAAGAAAGCGGCCCTTGGCCGCATGGCGACCCTGACCCGTCGTCTCAAGGAACCCCTGCTTTACTTGGATCAAGTTCGACAACATCTTGGCCGTCTTCCTTCCATAGACCCAACAGCCCGAACATTGTAGGTCTTTTCTGTATATATATTGCTTTGTCTCTCCCCCCCCGTCTTTCTGATATACATATATCCTCCTATTCCTATATATATCTACATATTTGTCGACTAACTCTTTTGTTCAGGCTCATCTGTGGCTTCCCTAACACGGGAAAATCCTCGTTCTTGAAATCGATTTCAAGGGCCGATGTTGTATGTTAACGATGCTCATGTACCCGTATCTTGCTTGCCTTAGTGCTAATTCAATTCAGGAGGTGATGCCTTGTGAGTAGCCCACAGGTGGTTTCAGTTGAATTTGTTGCTTGATTTTGCGACACAGTGCTCTTCAGACTATATTTTATCTTCGGGCTGGCGTACTCCAAAAAACATTGACCAATTTTGTCGATATGGAAATTACTGACTCGAGTTACAGATGCCTTCACTACAAAGAGCCTTTTGTGAGTCTAAATACTTGATTCGAAGAACGGATCTATTCTCATAATTCGTCCCTTGCGCAGCAATATCTAACGTGAATAGTGTTGGTCACTTTGACTACTCTTACCTTAGATTGTAAGCCTTTTGTGTTTCCTCAAATTGGCGAATACTAATGATGGCCACCTCAGTCAAGCAATAGATACCCCTGGTACGTTTCCTGGCTCCTCCTACCACTCACTTATGGTCATTTTTCATATTCTATGACTTGTGAATCATGGAACATCTGCACCCGCATGCTCCAGATCCCGGCTAGCGTTTCAGTCATCGTACCACTGACTTAATGTGAAGGTGTCCTCGACCACCCTCTTGAGGAAATGGTATGTTCAACCTATCCTGCATTTTTATTGTGAATACGGACTAATTCTTTACTAGAATACTATAGAGATGCGTAAGTAGTAACCTAGCTCTCGGTTCATAATTGCACGACTTAACACTGTGACAGAATCCATCACAGCTATAGCACATCTTCGGGCCGCCATCCTCTATTTCATGGATTTGTCTGAACAATGTGGTTATAGTGTGAAGTCGCAGATGCAGGTATGGTCTCTCCTCCACTATATCTTTCAAGGTCTGCCATCTCTAACTTGTGTCAGCTGTTCCGGAGTCTTAAACCTTTGTTCACGAATAAGTTGATTTTTATTGTCATCAACAAGATCGATATCCTGAAGCGTGATCAATTGGATTCGGCTACTGCTGCCGAGCTTGACGAGCTCATCTCATCCGCTGGGGTTGAAATCCTCGAACTCTCATGTATGGAATTTCTTTAAAACACGATTCGCCCCTTATACCGCTCTCCAACGCGCGACTCTCTATCAGACTTTAGCTTTCATTGATGTCCGCATGCTACTGCCTAGCTTGAATATGTTGCTAACTACTTCTAGGCAATACGACTGAAGGCGTACAGGAGGCCAAGAACCTCGTTTCCGATAGACTCCTAGCTCACAGAGTCAGTGAGAAAGTAAACGCTGGTACTAGCAGCAGCGGTGTCATTGGCAGCCGACTGGCGGATGTGATGGCTAGAATTCACGTGGCTCAGCCTACGGAAGTGCGAGAGAGTTTTATCCCCGCAGCAGTCCTAGGCAAGAAGAAGTATGATAAGAATGACCCAAACCGCCCCACGCTTGCTAGAGATGTGGAAGAAGCGAATGGTGGAGCCGGCGTGTTCAACGTTGACCTGAAGGCCGACTATCTCTTGGAGAACCCTGAATGGAAATATGATAGAATACCCGAGATTCTGGATGGCAAGAATATTTACGACTACGTCGACCCGGATATAGAGGCCAAGTTGCAGGCCTTGGAAGAAGAAGAAGAGAAACTTGAGGCAGAAGGATACTATGACTCGGATGAGGAGATCGATGATATCGAGGCGGCCGAGATCCGAAGGAAGGCCGACCAGATCCGAACGAAGCAAGCACTCATTCGCAACGAGTCAAGAATGCGCAGAATCAAGAACCGGGCTGCTCTACCGCGCAGTGTTATCAAGAAACCCCTCTCGCAACTCGAGGATTCGCTCGACCAGCTGGGTGTTGACACCGAAGAACTACAACTCCGCGGTCGTTCACAGACAACGAGCCGTGGCCGTTCCATGACCCGCAGCCGGCTAGGTACCGAGGATTCCAATGCCATGGATATCGACCAGACCCCAAGAGAGAGATTGCGGTCAAAGAGTCGGGCAAGAAGCCAGCCGGCGACCAACCGCCGCGAGGATGGTGTTGTCGACTTGGTGACACGCACAAAGGTCGAGAAACAGGCGAAGCTTGCTCAGAGAAAAATGAATCGCAATGCGCGGCAAGGAGAGGCCGATCGGCATACAACTGCCTCGCTGGCGAAGCATTTGGTAGGCTCTATTACACGAATCCCTTCTCTGAGTTTTGTACATTACTTACCTACAATGATACTAATGTGGTTTTGCTCTCTAGTTCTCAGGAAAACGATCTATTGGCAAGGCAAGCCATCGTTAAGTATGAATGGAAGCTGTTTGCATTGACAACGACTTGCTTTTTCATGCTATTGTCGGTTATTGGTGCAGGAACCTTGTGACTACCACGTAGTCTGCTTAGGGGATAGAGAAGGGGGTTATCTTACAACATTAGCAGGTGCAGGAAGATATATTCAATCAACATCTTTGCACCTTTATACTTCATAGTATAGAGGGAGCTCTTGTGTCAAGCATGGGCTCTATATTGCCAAGGCAGACAGAGGTAGGCATGCTTGCTGTATATATGGCATCTTGTCTTAGATCTGACCCTTGTCTGGTGCTACCTTTTAGCACTGGTGACAATGGAAAGTGGCCGAGAAGAGAAAACGAGGCACGAGGATAAGATCAAGCAATCATGGGCGTTCTGGACTGGAAATGATTCGCTCTTATGTTCTCATATTTGATAGAAAAATAATGGGGTGCTTTTGCCTCTGCAATTTTGCCCCACTTCGAAATTGTCAATCTTTGTGGTTCACTTACTAACTTTCAGGTAGACATGGCTTAATAGGTTCTCTGCACTTCTAGTAGTGCAGCAACTTTCACTCAGCTGAACAAGGAGCGAGATGCGTTGATCTATAGCTTTGGTTAATTGATATATTTAGCTATGCAGTTTCTAGATAGTGTTTATCCGTCCATCCAGCCAGCCAGCTAACCATCTATGAAAACCGTGAAGCCAAGCTAATTGACAGTCCATCTGGTTATCTATTTGTCATACCCTCCAATCCGTCCCTGTCTATATGAAAACACCAAGCCTGTAATATTTATGGGAAAGCTCTAGGTACTCCAAAAAGAAAAGGAAAAAAGAACCGGTAGAAAAAATTTTAAAAAAATTTTCGCCGCGAGCTCTTTTAGTTTTTCTTCTTCTAAGTTTTCCGTCTGCATTGTTAAATCATGGCGCATATTGATTGATTGGCTCTGACAGAGCAAATGTAATATGTGTGTAGGTAGCCTTTGGCTACATACAAACACTATTCTTCTTGGGGTGTTTGTCTGTCTGTCTATCTGTTCCACGTAAGCCGGTTCTATGGTGGGAGTTGATGAGAATCTTACTACCAGACTCTTTTTTTTTTTAATGCTGAAATGCTAGATGCTGGCTCGACGCAAGACATAAGAGAATAGGGTGGACCAGAGCAGATTTGTTGGATAGGACATATCAAACCTGCTGGGCTATGGAGTACCTAAGTCGAAGACCTGAGAGGGAAGGCTTGTTAGTAATATACTATATGGAAGCTGGAGAGAGAGAGAGAGAGAGAGAGAGAAAACAACAACAAGATATTTGTCAGTCTTACCATGTCGTGCCAGCCGCCACCACCAAATGTTGCCCTGCTGGGTCCCATGTGACAGAAGCCAAACCGCCTGTAATAGTTGATCAGATACTATTCTCGGCAACCCGTTATTAGTAGCAGCTCTAAGAAATATGTTTTTGGGGGGGTTGTTATAAGTAGAAGGAGAGGAAGGGAGCACAGAGCCTTGGGAGAGAAAAAGAGAGGGGAGGGGGAATCGCTCTTTAATTACCTCTTGACAGATAAGAGCGACGCGATCGGCAAGTGCAGAGTTCTTAACCTGCTGCATGTAGGCTTTGACGATGAGCTTTCCAATGCCGACGCCCTGCAATTTGGGATGGACGGCCAAGGAATGGATACAGACGGTCCGGCCGAACTCTTGGTGGCCGATTCTAGGATCGGCGTCGCCGTTGCTCTTGGCCGTATTGTCGCCGTGGGGGTAGCTCATGGAATCGTCAGTGACGACCTCATCGTGAGTCCGCGTGGCTACGATATGGGCTAGCAGCACGCTCACGGCGGCGTCATCGCGGCCCGTCTCCACGGTATGTGCCGTGTGCAGCGTGTCGATCTCCCAACCCTTAGTGTTCGAGGGCACGACGGTGCAAAATACCCCCATGCAAAGCTCGGCACATGTCGTCAGTCGATATACGAACTGGGTGGAGAGATTATATAAGTCAGCTTGTTCGGCGGATGTCGGAAGCAGCATAATTGGCAAAATAGAGGGAGATGTGATCTGTTTGCGCAGCCTCTTCTTCCTGCGAGCATAGTACTCAAGTACCTATCCAAATGGTTATAATGTTGGAATACATACATATACTCAGGCTAGGTAGGTAGCATGCCTAAGAAATGGAATGCAACACTAGTAACCCGGGTGTGACCACATGCATAAGCGATCGCATGACCAGCTCGGGCACAACACAATACACATCGTAAGAGAAAGGGAGAATCTAGGGATGCGAAATGGGGGGGAAACAGGAAAATAGTTGATAATAATAATCATGAAAATGAAACGAATAACTAAATAAATGAATAAATAAATAAAAATCAAGAAAAGAACGGCCCAAGCCGGGCTACACTCACCTTATCTCGCGAGCAGCGAAATGCAGGTTTAGCGAAGGCAGCATTCTCGAGGGCGACGCAGCTTTCGAGGTCGGAAATGGTGAGCGGTCGAATCAGGGGCGAGAAGGGGAAAGGCAGCAAGGCTTGAATGCCCTGTGTGCGGCCGCTCTGTCGGTGACGGCGCTCACAGCTGATGCTCTTCTGGGCGTTGACAAAGTCGTCGGGTAGGTCCTCGGTATCATCGATGGCGTCGTCGCTGGGAGACAACGATGGTGATTGGACATCATCCTTGTCGTCGCCGTTGTACTGCTCCCTGAGCTTTGAAGGCGGGGCAGGTCCAGACATGACGTTGATTGATAGGCCAGCGGCGGGGGGGGAGGGGGAGAGGGGAAGAAGGGTGATTATTTGTTGGAGACTGCTGTCGCTGTTGCTCTTGTTACTGTATATTTCGTTACCGTCACCGTCTGTAGCTGGTGTTGATGGATGGGAGGTATAGTATCAGCGAAAGCGCAGGTATTTTTTCTGTCTGATTGTCTGCTTTTCTATTTGTCGAGTAAATGTTCTGTTGCAGGCGAGCTCGCCAATCAATCCGATCAACCAGATCAATCACACGTAGGCAACAAGAGCCTGCGTTGGCGTGCATGTGTGTGGTCTTGTGTGGTCTTGTGGTGTACCGTGTGTGGGTGCCGTAGGTCGTCTATCCCTCTGTTTGTATGACATGAGAGGTATGATACGCGACCGGGAACCCGGTTAGACGGTAGATCTACTGCTACCCAACCTTGCTTGTCTGATACACCAAGTTACCTACGGTAATATATGGGGTAATAGCAGTTAGGGGCCGGTGGTAGAGTCCACTAGGTCAGCTTAGTCAAAGTTGGTCGTCAGTCACCTTAAACTTGGAGATCCTTTCTTTTTCAGTTGATTTCGGCTTTGCTTCCGTTGTGGCTGGGCCAGTTCGGTTTTTTTTTTTTTTTGCTTTGGCTTTTATTGGCTGTGCTTTTTGCTTTTGCTTTTGCTTCGGCTCTTCCTCCTATTGAGTGCCTAATAGAGGAGAGGCGTCGCTTGGCCGTAACCGAATATGAATATCATCGCCAAGTCCCATTCTTTTTCTGTTTTCACCTTCATCCTTAATATGGCGATAGTACATACCCATCGTTAGTCTAGATAGCATCTGTGTACCTAGGTAGGTGGGGTGTGGCCTGTAGGTAGCCAAACGTAGACGTGCTTGTTTCCCCATCTGGCTCGCGTGACCAAAAATGACTTGACTGACCTACATTGCTGAATGGCCAAGTCTCTGTCCATCTCACTAGACTGGACGTCAGTTCATCATTGGTCAAATCGAATCGTGCCCAACCACTACCTATCACCTCGGTCTTTTCGAGTCGCCCGCTTAACGCGCCTCATGGATGCATCGCTCATGTGTATTCGTGCCCTATTAGAGTTGAGTCCGACCCATCCCTAGTAAGCATTAGCACCCATATACAGACAAATAGTATCCGTCAGAACCAAGGGTATCATTGCCTGTCTGTCCGCCTTTATATCGTACATAACATTTCCACGGTCCAGGAGTCGAACCCACCAACAGCTTTACCAGCCTTTCCGGCGCTATTTCCTCAGCCTTATCTCGCCCTCCAGCCGATATCCGTCTGGCTCAGTAGTAAACTAGCCGAACCCGCAGTCTACCTTGATACGCTCTTTCCATCCACTACCCCTTCGAATCTTTAGAAAGCTCCCTTATCACCTTGAACCTTCAGCCCGTACCGTGTCGCCACTGTCCAGTAAGTGTGTCCTTACATCAACTCTTCGGTTCATCCGTAATATCAACACCGTCTCTCTCAACGATGCAAGGCAAAGTAACAAGACTAGCAAAACCAAACGCCCATAAAAACTAAAGATAAAACACTGTGGTATTTTTCGGCCGTCCTCGTCCAACTTTTCTGCGCTTTTGTGGTATCGTGTGGTATCTCGCTCCATCTAACGCCCTATACTGCCAAGGGCGGGTCGTGGTATCATATTCGAATGTATTTTGCATATAGCATCAACTGAGAATCGTGGGTGCGCCGTCGCTCGACTCTCCCGAGGGAAATAAAACGAGGAGGGGAGAAAATGAAGTAAGTATCAGGGAGGGAAAAACATAAATCGACCAACTTGCGACGCGAATGATAAGCCGGGGGAAAAAAAGAAAAGAAAACCAGAACCTGAGCCCACCGATGCACGCCAGGGGTATATCCAGCCGGGGGTATTTGCATGTATAGCATCTAGAAATACGGGAATCTAACGGAAAGGTCCGATCGGACCGGGGTATCCTGAATTGGTTGAGTGCGAAGTTGATGGTCGCCCGCTGTCACCAGACGCACGCGTGTTATGACGGGGTGTCACATCGCCGCCGTGGTGCATGTTGTTGGGAGATAACTTGTGGTCGGGCCCATTATTACCAAAATGCCGGCTCGACCACGGGCTGTTATCGTCATCTGGAAGATTGACACCGCTATCATTCCAGGGGTTTCGATCGGCGTTGAAGCTGCGCGTCGATTCTATCGAAATCAAGGACGACTTGGAAACATTGCTGGATCCTTTGAAGAACATATTCATCGAATGTGAGCTGTTCTTTCTGCGGTCAAGAGATGAGAGCAGTTGTGATGGCTTCCGGAGCTTGTCGAGGAGGGTTGTGGCCCGCTGCTGCGTCATATCGTCACCAAAAACCGGCTTAGTCGGCGAATCGGTCCCAACTGTAGCAGGTGCGTGCTGCAATAGTTTCGAGTCGAAGTACTGCAGCGTGTCTTCGAAAGAGTCTGACTTCGGACGAGGAAGAGCCCCCTTTACGACCTTAACCTCCACATCAGCCGCAGTAAATTGCTGCATTAAATAATCTATGGCATCACGAAGACCACCGGCATTGTTTCGCGTCAATTTCCAGAGCAAAGTCGTAGTGCGATGGCCGTCTTCAGTTCTGTCTTCAGCATTCTCATGCACCTCCACAGCAACTTCATACTGAGTCTTGAGTTTTCCCACCAGTCCATTGACAAATTCCGGTGACTCGAGAAACTTGACCAGGGACGCAGATCGGGTTAAAACCATCTCATGAGTTTCGGGGACCATGCCCTTTCGAGAAATCAGTATTAACTATCTCACCCACATGACGTGGTGGGGTTGCAGAGGGGGCTCACCAGAAATGCATCAGCACACATGGGGACTTGCCATTCGGGGCCAGTTACCGTGACTTCGTCACTTGCTTGCTCAGTACTCGGGAAGACAATCTTGCAGTTCCACTTCTTCTCCAGCTCCTCAATTTCTTGGAGACGAGCAATTAGTTGTCTGTGGTACAAGCGGTCGACATGCACAATTTGTGACGTGAATTCAGAGTGCTATTAATGCTCGTTAGAACTGAGCTGCTCGTTAAATTGATCGGAGGATCACTCACAGCTCTGTCAACCATGTCGAGGATCTCAGTCTTGACCAATTCCAAGTTTTGAGCATTACGGGCTGGAGTGCGACAGATCACATTGTCAACTTTGACATCGTCATCTTCGCGACCCATACCGCCTGTAACGCCAGTCAGCTCTGTAGATTAGGATAATGAGAGTTCACATTCTACCTCGATCCATAGCATTCGAAAACTTGACGAAAACAGAATGCTTTTTCATGATGCGTTGGATGTGTTGACCACCAATGCCGATAATGCGTTTATGATACTGATCAGGTACGTGGAAAGAGATGGAGGCCGGCATTTCCTGTTCAACAAGGGTCATGCCTTGTTTCATCGAGTCATGGTTCGGGGCGATAACGTCTATGTCAAAGTTATACTCTCGGAAACTATCGAAAATGATTTGGACATTGCCTAAATTTAGGTTAAATCCGGTGTCTACTGCGTTGATGGATGAACATACTCTGTGTCATGATCTTGTTGATCTTGCCGTTCTTTTTACCAGAAACGAACTCCTTGTGCTCATTGGCGAGCTCGATCTTGACACGGATTTGTTGGGCTCCCATAGTACCAAGGTCCATTTGAGAAAGTACTGTCAAGGCTGACTTGACGGCATCATCGGATCCCGTGATGGTAAAAGTCATCTTATCAAAGGAGATGTCCGCATCCGAGTTCGAGCAAATATCACTAAGCATGGAGCGGATATCGTGGGGGGAAGGGACAGCACCCATTTGCTGAAACCACCAAGACGCATAGTAAAACTGCCCGGCCTTGAGTGAAGCAGTTAGCAGGATACAAGCTGACAAATATAATGGCACACACCAGAGACATAATTTCCTTCATGGTGCGCTCAATTTGAAGACCCTCGACACCTTGGACACGTATCATGTTCCGTTGGGACGCTAGTGGCGGGAACATGATGTATGCGCCATTAACTTCCATGATCTTTCGAACTTTGTCCATTCGACTAAGTAGGATGCTATCAATCTTGGCAGGGGAAATGATGGCATCCTTCATGAAAAGTTTTGTTCGGCTCACAAGGTCGTGAATCTTGCGTTTTGCCAGCTCGATACCCTGAGGGTTTTCGCCGGTAATGAATATCTCGTCCGGATTACGGCGGTTAGCGTTTGGAGGGCAGTACCGGGACAATTGAGCAAAAGGTGGGAAGTAAATAGCGGTGTTCGTTGCCGATTCAATCAGCTTGATGTTTTTGCGGGATCGGCCGCAAACAATAGGATGCAGGGTGCTCTCGAAGTGGAAACGGTCGACCTCTCGTCCCAACTGCATCTCACGTCAGCTATGCTTTTGATTTAAGTCATGTTGTCACTTCGCACCAATTTGTCAATGAAGATAAGAACCTGGGTCTTAGCGTGCTCAGTAGACTCGATGTCACCGTATATAGCAACTCTCCATCGTTGATCACGAATGACCTCGACATCGCCATTTAGCCCATCGACCGTGGGGCTAAGCTTTGGGCCCAAGATAAAGATGTCGACTCCGCAGAATGCAGCAAAGGTATCGAGGGCATCTGTGACATGCTTTTGAAGCGCGCCAGCTGCAGAGTCTACGATCAAACTGTAATCCACATCGACGGTAGTGCATCTCTACAAGGTCTAGTTTAGCGAAATGAAGTCATGTCACGGGGCTGGCTGCTATGTATGCATACCAATGCCAATGGAGTATCACTCAGTATAGTCTCACGGCTCTTGTGAACCAATTCCGGGGCACCCGAAAGCGACACAGTAACGACTTGTCCTTTGACGAGTTTGGGCGTGGTCAAGATGACATGGGCCTCGATGGGTAGAGGACCTCTACTAAGCTCCTGACATAGGTTCTGCAGATTGGCGAGGTTCTGGGCATGCACGGGTAGGTCATATATGGGAACATCGTCGGGGGCGTCTCCGGGATGCGTCCAGCGAAGTACGGAGTCGCCCGTGGCGTGTAGAATCTCCTCGGTGTTGGGACCGGCGAGGTCGGATGCGAAGGGAACATTGAAGGCGAAGTGAATAGTGGTGTCGGCGGCCGGCGAAGGACTTAAAGGCGGAGCTCCCTGTGCCCCGGTCTTCTGGTGAGGATTCATGGGAGTCATGTTCATATTGGGCCTCGAGGACATCCCAAAGCTGGGGCTCTGGATGCGGTCGCTCCAGTGACGCATGCCCATGTTGGCAGCAAGCTTTTGCATGGTGAAGGGGGTACGAATGGAGAGGGGGGTATCACTGAAAAAGAAAGAGAAGAACAAGACGAAGAGAGGAAAACAGAGAAATGGAAGAATAAAGAAGGAAGAGAGCAGAAGAAGAAACAAACACCGTGTGAAGTTCTCTCCTTTCTACGCTGCGAAGATAGAAACCTCTACAACTACAGTTGTGGTGGGGAGGTTTTGAGGGAAATCAAGTGCTGAAGTGAGGTGAGGAGAGGAGAAGTCGATGGATGATGGGATAGATTGATGGGATGGGATGGGATGAGTGAGGATGGAGAGACAGGACTAGAGGACTGCAGAGGACCGTTGTAACTACTTACCTAGCAAGTAAGGTTTCTAAGTGAAGTACCTTACCTATACTATACCACCTAACCTAGGAGATAGCGTAAGGAGGTACTTTAGGTACGTCGTAGTCTACCTAACAGTACCGATAGCCAGGGTGTGAAGTCAAGTACAGGGTCCATGCCCACACTACCGTAGGTACCCAAGTGGTGGTGTACACTGCAAATGTACACTACCAATGCACCTGGGCAGTCAGCACAGGCCCCGGCACCACCATAGCACCACCAGGACCGCCATTGGGAGGTGTCAGCCAGCGAATAGGAAAGCAAAGCCCAACTCGGGCTCAATTTGGTACGTATCGCTGTGCCGGGGCTAGTGCCAATCCAAGGGCTCGTACCATTAATAGGTCTACACTACTACGTACAGTGGGTACCTGAGCGAACAGTGGCCAGTGCTTTCTCTCAACACCGCAGGGAGAGACGCCCAGGTGCTTCAAATTCTACTACCTAATAACGGGTAACTAACTCACTGATCATGCCAAGTACCATCATGTCAGGTAAGCACATCAGGAAACGAGCCAAAGCTTCAACAAGGTACATCACCCGGTGGTCTGGCAGATACAGCATGGCCTGATCAAGACTTGAAGTCGTTGTCTTGGACGAACACGAGGGAGTGAGCGTGTCATGCTGCCTGCTGCAACATTGAGACCACACGGTGTCTTTGGCGTAGGTATGTCTTTGGCTTATACTCTCAGTCAAGCAAGAAGAGACAAAAGCGTGTCGAAGGAATGATAAATGACACCGTCGTATCATACTGCATCTAGTATGGCAGTAACCCCCACGGCATTGCGATGGAATGTACTTCCTAAGTAGATTCCCGCGAGTCTGTTGCGCACCAGGTACCTGTGGGAGGAGAACAGGTTGCTGCAGCAGTACCGAGCACGTTGTTAGTAAGTTGCTCGCTCCGAGAGGTTGCGTCGAACTTCCGGCCTTGACCCCTCGGAATTACGACTGGTGTGTGTGCAATGCTGCGACTACTGCCTATACTGCACAGAGCACAATGGCAATTGCCTGACTCGACTTGATGGAGAGCACCAATGCTTACGGTAGCACTTGACATGCTCCCGTCGAGTAGAGCGGAACTCCCAGGCGCCCGCTTCGTACACTACACTCCATAAGTACATAAGCAATACCGAAACACGACAGCCAGTCAGCCAGTCACAATGGACAAATGAACACAGCCACGATGCTCATCTCCACGCACACGACGCTCGAGATAGACTAGTGACCAGCTCGGACGCGCGTTACACATACCGACCGAAGGCTGTGCATCGCGCGGTAGCCTACGTAGTGCGGTGTCCCGACACTAGTGCACTCACTAGATACTTGTTGCCGTTGCGTCCGGAAAGGAAACTTGCCAACTTGCCTGTTTCTACAGGGAATCCGAGTGTGCGCTACAATAGAGGCTAAGTGAAACCTCACGTTCCAGGATCTCCCGTTCCCAACCACGGTAGATGATGATGTCGATAGTCCCTCGTTGTACGATCACCAGTATAGCGTCTTGCGACCACCTGTGATATGCTTCTCTGTGTAGATCGACGGGTTCAAGCATTTGTTATCTATCCGTCAACTGCATGCGTCAGACTTCAATGCATCTTCTGTCAGACCGCAATTTCGAGGGGAAAATATAATCCTCTTGTATCTCGTGCTTCAGACTTCGCCCCGGAAGGGCTCATTGTGAGCTCAAGCTTGGTCTAATAACCTTCAGCCGATAACCGCACGTCCCTAGCTTACCGTCGACTCAACCTGGGACGAAACAGCCTACAGTACCTGTCTACGTACCCAACCTATTCTCCCTTGCCCAGATCGAAAATGTTGCATGTATGCAATTACAGTACCTACTGATGGAAACGGCCGACTGCCGAGCATAAATAGAGAGTCTGCCTGTCTATTTTAATATCGACTGAACTTCGTTTATTTTAACAATAGGCTCTCGACATCAGAACGCGGTCTCGATCTCTTGATTCCCCTCTCTCGTTATTCTTATTGGGGAAAAAGCTAGCCGTAGATTTCTTCTTGATTTATCTACGTAGTATCCCGAGCACTCGTCATAGTCGAGATGGCTAGCTGCCTAGCTAAGTATATCGAAGCACCTGCGGTACGGAGCACAGCGAGGCTTTGGCTAGCATTGGTGAAACGAGACCAAGCAAATACTCAATACATACTCAGTACAGAGAAGAGGAATGCGCTGCACAAATGCCATTCAGCGCAGCCCGTATTAACTTGAACCATCCCTCCCCGCAAGTGCGTGTTCACTAATTAATTATGCACTTTTCACATTTAGACAACTGTAGGTGCTGTTTTCCTACTGCGGTAGGTAGGTATATCTTGACCCCGTCCACACGATTGCCGGTCTTCCCGCCCGAGACACTATAGTCCGATACAAATATACCTGCGGAAATAGAAATGCCGAATTTGTCTCCATCTTCCAATCCAACAATGTTCTCGGTATGTGGTCGACATTGCCAACCTACACGCACAATCTCCAAGTACACAAACGCATGTAGAATGTAGATAGTTCGTTACCACTCCTACACGCTCAATATATTTTGACCTATTTGTATAACTGGAACTTTCCATCCTACACTTGTCCCGAACTAGAGATCTCGATCGAGCCCTCGATGACGGATGGCACGGGGTTATGAATTCCTCTTATTGCTGCCCTTGGTCGAAAGCGGTTGGGACTCACCAATATCCCACGCAGATTCTCATCTAGTAACATCACAAGGTGACATTACGTTGTATATCGCTACCACAAGCATTGACGTGGGGGTTACTCAGCAAATGACGGTGATGCGTAGTTATGAAAAGTGTCCAGCGGACAACCATTTCAACACAAATACATTATGGGTTGAGTAGACTAGGTCTAGCTCGACCATTGTCTGCTCAGCTATGTAGATATACCGGGACTTGTATTAGGAGGATTCACCATTCGCGGCCATGCAACGTGGAAGCCATAGTAGAGCTCCTATAAGGAAGTACCCACCAGATTGGAAAGCCCGTCCTGAACCTTGCGATACCTGTACAAATTCGGAAACCATCGCGTGCTCAAATCCATCAAACCATCTCCGCTCCGTTAAACCCCAGAACTCCATGCAACACATTGTAGCCGATACTCCTGCTATTGATACACTTGCCTCGACGCTCCATTTCCAGGGTAAATAACATCTTGATGCGCTGCACGAGGTCTTTCGACATATGTGATGTCACCTTCTCGCGGTGGTTGCTCGTAATATCGCTCCACCGGTCGAACGCTGTATGCTCGTTGCGGAAGATCCATCTCAGTCGGCCTGACACTATAGTCGCCACCTACGTGTGGAGCAATTTCCCTCCTTGCATCAGGGTGTACGCTAGCGGCATACTGTCGAGGAGGAATATCAGGCCGGGTGCTGGTAAGACGGTCATAGGGCACAGATTCTACTGGTCTTACACTGGCCGCTCGAGGAAGATATTCCCGAGGCACATGCTCGGTAAGCCGGTGCTCGGCAGCGCCACGAATCTGGACGAACTCTTGACTCGGGGGAACGATGGGCTGCATTGAGTAATCCCGTTCTCGGTAACTCCTGAAACTTGTGCCATATTCCGGTTGAGTAATGACACGCCGAGGAGCGTAGCCTGGCGATGCTCGTCGGTAGATTACGCCATCTTCCCCTACAATCTCCGGTGCCGGCATACGAGAAGTGGCTCGAATTGGAGCTCGTTCATATACAACCTCATGATCTCCGAGTCTAGTGGGCGGTACGACTGACTGCCGAGATACAGGTGTACGGACAGGTTCGAGATACTCGCGGCCGTATTCGTCAATCACAATTCGACGAGGGGGTGCGGATGGAGGAGGCATCACAGACGAGCGTCTTTCTACAATTATCGGTGACCGAGATCTTGCACGGTCGGCGTAAGGCCGTACGCTCATTCGTCCTTCACGTGGGTACGTAGAAGCCTCTCGTGCATCAGGATTTGCAACTGTATAAGATGATGTGCGCATAGGACGAGGATCAACTGCACCGTAAGGATCGGGATACCCTGAAGGACTTGGAACGTGACGGACATAGCGTACGATACTTCCATCGGGCCTTCGTTCCTCGTATACAGGCGACTCTAGTCTGTGGGCGACTGGTGCCACCGAGGGACGTACCTGTCGCGAGTATGGATCATCTACTCCCTCATAACCTTGTGGCACCCTTTCGACATGTATAGGCGCTGGAGGGTAACGCTCTTGCTGCAATTGCGAGTTCGGACGCTCGAGGATTGGTTCGTCGTATATTATCTCAGGTTCTTGTCTACCGAATCGTCGAGGTCGTTTCTGAGGGCGGATGAACGGTGGTGCTGTTAGAGGTGAGGGTGATCTTGGTTCCGGCTTAATATTAGGAGATCCCTGAATATCTTGAGCTCTTGCGTCGGCCTTCCTTTTGTTTTTCTTCCTATTATTCTTCTTCTTGCTTCCCTTTTCACCCTGTGGAGAACTTTCAGGACTAATCACAACTGCATGCTCCTGTCTCAGGGCTGTTACTTGAGCAGGCACTCTTTGCAAAGCACTAGTATCCGATTCACGTATATGGGGTTGTCGGGCTACCGCTAACGGTGAGACATGGGCAGGTTGAGGAGCGAAAGGCGAGAGATTGTGGCCCCGAATCAAGGGCTTTTCATGTTGTCTAAAGTTGGGGTTAGGCACAAGCTGAGTTTGATTCTGCAAACCATGTTGATCAGCGGACTGCTCCGAATCTGTGTTACCAGAATTATCGGATCGACTAGCGTCATGGCTGTCGGAGCTGATGAGTTGTGTTTCCAGCTGTTCTCTCTGGTGGCTCTGTTTCAACAAGTTCTGGGTCTGTGTTCTCGGTGTGCTAATCATGCCTTGGCTCTGCACTGGCGCGACTGGCCCCGCAGGAGGATGTGCAATCTGAGCACCCATAATCTGACCATGGGCAATATTACGAGCGATGTTCGTTCGAGGTGGGTGGCTGGTGGATGCAGGCAAAGATTGGGAGGTCAGTGGTTTCGACGAAGGGGCATAGCTGTCTGGTTGGTGTGCGGACGCGGGATTATCCCGCAATTGGACATTTTCCAATGCATTGCGAGCTGGAACTGACGGCCGCGACTCGGGTGTATCCTGTTGACTGGAATAGAATGTATTCTCGTCGAACGAGTCACTGACATCAGAAGCATTAGCAGTAGGGCTAGGCAAACTAGGTATTGCTGGTGGCGCTGTGGCCTGTACAAGGGTGAGAGCCTTGGCTAGAATATCTGAGATATCAAGTTCAGGTAGTTGTTCAGAAGAGTGAAGATTGCCTCTAACTGAAAACCTTCGCTCTTCAACCTGATCTTTAAGCACTTTTTCGAGTCGCTGTCTCTGGATCTGGATCTCGGCCTTGACAAGACCATCAGATTTCTGCAGCAGTATGGGATCGATCTCGGGTTTTCCAGACCCAAATGGTCTCGAGACACCTGGGATGAAGGGGGTAGAATTGGCTGAAGGGACAGCTACAGCCGTTTGCTGCGAGTTAGCCTTGAATGACAATATATTGCCCATTGAGTGATCATCAACAGCATTGTTGTTGTTGGGGAGGTGCGTAGATGGTTGTGCTACACGCTCAGGCGCGTTGGACGACGGTGGTTGAGCAGCAGGGACACTCTTGACCACGGATGAAGCCGGTACTTTTATACGCGGGTGCTTCCCCGACACTACTGTATCGCGAAATTGAATGATCTTGTCATACTCGCGAATCTCGTCGTGCTCAGGACTTGTTAGTCCAGCAGTCGCAGCGGCCGTGGTAGCAGTGACAGCGCAGACTGGCCCGTGGCCTGATGCTGCTGCGACTTGCGACATTTCAAAGAATCAGATTAGCATCAAACCATCCATCGATTATGTCAATGGCCGACAATAAAGTAGGTATGATTTTGGATCGCCCTAGGTGCTAATGGACAAATAGAAGACGATGCACAGACGAGTCGTTTAGTAAACAACCATTCGGTAGCTAAGTCACGATTCCGCCAGGAGAAGGGAAATGGGATGCATTAGAGTTGGCCTGCTTTGGCATTTTTTTTCGTAGGTAATTTCAAAATACCTAGCCAAAGTTGCAGGCGCACGGGCCCTTGCGCGTAATTGGGCAGTTGCGTGGTGGGTACGGCCTGTGTAGTGGAGAGGTGACTGCTATGGATGTTGTGTAGGAGGTACCTTAGGTACCTACCTACCTTAGGTAAGGCAGGCACCTCTGATAGGCAATATAGAAGCACCGCCAGTGGTTCTCGATAGGTAGTGCTGCGTCGACTAATGCCAGAGCTGCTGTACATGTCTGCATGTAGGTAGGTCCACTACCAGCAGCTTCTAATGGAGGTACTTAGGTACCTTAGTATACCGTGTTACCATAGGTAGGTAGTAGGCATGTAGGTAGACTAAGTAGATACATTAGGAATGTAAGTTTAAGTACCTACCTAGAAAGAAGAAAGGTAGGTATGTAGGTATGTAGGTTGAGGGAATACAAAACGCAGTACCCAACTCGCCGGGTGACTCAGATATATTAGACTATACCTACCTTATATTCGAACAAAGTCTGCACCTACTCTGCGCCCTGAGTACAGAGAGGTTAGGTAGGTAGTATCTAGGCAGTCTAAACGCTACCCAAAGCAAACCCTGTCGCTTTGCTCATTCAATACTTTGACCACCCTAGATCGAGATACCTCTTCCATACGCAGTTTTACAATTCTACGCTCACATCAAGACATTGCGATTATCTAGATTTTCACGGTTTTATAGTATATACTAATTCTACCACACGCCGTGATGGGGTCGCAAGCAACAGAGCCCAATGCCAACCCCTCGTCTCGACCTGTGCTCTTCTTGTAAGTTGTGGCTACTCGAACTGAGTTTGACAGCCGGAATTGCGCTGACACACTGCATAGCGACATAGACAACTGTCTATACCCTAAAAGTAAGGCTTCGCTCAACAAAGTGCTCAATCAAGCGCAAGCTCACTAATATTATCGGTGTTAGGTAGCAAGGTCCATGACATGATGGCGAAACTTATAGACGAGTACTTTGCAAAGCACTTAGGGCTGTCTGAAGAAGATGCCATACGGCTGCACTCAGAGTACTACAAGAACTACGGATTGGCCATCGAGGGGTTGGTTCGATACCACCAGATTGATCCTCTAGAGTACAATGCGCAGGTCGACGACGCTCTTCCCCTCGAAGGCATCATCAAGCCGAACCAGCAGCTGCGGAAGATGCTGGAGGACATCGACACTTCGAAGGTAAAGCTGTGGCTCCTAACAAACGCCTACGTCAACCATGCCCGGAGAGTCGTCAGACTTCTGGGGATTGACGATCTCTTCGAGGGATTGACATACTGCAATTACTCGGAGGTTCCATTCCTGTGCAAACCGCAACCGGACATGTACGCAAAAGCCATGCGAGAGGCTGGAGTTGAACAGCCGGAGAACTGCTATTTTGTTGGTAAGTACTTTATATTTGTTAACCCCATGCCCGGCGCAAATAAAAACTCACATTCGACAGACGACTCCTATGCAAACTGTGCTGCAGCGCAGAAACTAGGTTGGACAGCAGCCCACTTGGTGGAAGAGGAAGTGCCGGTACCAGAAACACAGGCCTCAAAATATCAGATCCAAACCCTGGAAGAATTGCGGACTATCTACTCGCAATTCTTCAAATCGACAACGTAGCAATTGGCTCTGTATTTTCATGCACGCGGAAGAAATGCATTAAGAAAGCATGTCGGTGAAGGTAATATAACGGGAAACCGACACTTCCAGAGTATACATTTAAAAGAACTGGAATTGAGAATACTCAATTATCATGTCGAGCATCGTCTAGTCTGGTAGAAATAGATTTGTCGAGAGGCGAACCACCTAGAACAAAAGAATATCTCCTTTGCTGTTATTTAAAACGCCAGCATTGTGATTGTCTATTGCTGTGGGTATCATAGAAATATTTCATCATCACCTCCCATATCCTCGATTCGATTTCTCACGCCATCACAGCCTCGTCCGCATCATGGTCGCCGGATGCTGCGAATAACGGTATCGAGTTTCGCCAGCGTCTCCTCACGCTCCTTTATAGCCTCCTGACGCTGGGCCTCGGCCACCTTAAGCTCCTCCTCAAGCTCCCGGATGTTGCGCTCCTGGTCTTGCTCGCTGTTGTCGAGGCCGGGCAAAATCGAGATCAGCAGCTCGATCTGCTGCTCCTTGGTGATGAGATCTTGGGCAAGCTCGACCTGTGCGGCTCGAAAGATGTCCTCAGGATGCGGGTCCACTGTTTCCATGCCTACGCGTTAGCAGACTGCGTGGCTACAACAAGCGGATGTGTGTGCGGCAAGGCGATGTAGTTATGCGAATGACGGCCGAGAGAGGGTGTTACTGGGCGGCGAGATGGCGACATAATAATCGCGGACCTTCTTGTTGATCTGCCTCTTGCTTAGGGATGACGACGATCTGATCCCGCGGACCTAGTGTCTCGAGGCTGTGGTGCTGATTTATGTAGTTGATGGATGCGATGAACTGGGTCGCGAGCTGGAGACTCGATGGTTAGCCTCGGATGATTCTTGCCCCTCTTGCATCATTGCGAAGGGAAATTCCGAGCATACGAACCTGATCAACAGCATCTTGCAACTGCGTGAGTCTATCGCCCATCTTACAGATTTTTCCAAGAACGAAGAGGCGAGCCTCATTAATAGTGTGAGCAGACAATCGGAATTGGTGCTGGCAGATACTTATGTACACTAAAGGTACCGACTGTAGGTAGTGGAGCAGCTTGTCATAGAAGATGGGTCGCGGCCAAAAAGATGTTGTATTGTAAATGGAGGGGTCCTAGCTGTACAGTTGTCAGCTAAATACAGTGGGAATCTGACTGTGCCTTCCCTGTAACCTTGACACCCAGTGGACCTGCCCACTGTCATGTGTGGTACCAATTTGCAGGGGTTCAAAGGTGCAGAAGGAAAGCCGCCCTTCAATTGTAACCCAGCGGGAGGCTCTATGTGGGGAGGCGGTACTAACTCACTCTATAAATAATGTCGTTCCTTGGACTCCAGAATTTCGATTGTACTTATTGTACTTACGCTTAGGTGCCTACAAATCCCAGACCTTCTTGCTGTGCTGGTTCATGGTCGGAGGTATCTTCAAATTCTAGCTAGCCTAGGATGCTAGTAATCACCTTGCTTCGCGGCTTTTAGGTCCCAGCAGCCGTTCTGGGAGTCAATAATCTCGAGATACACATGGCGTTTTACGATGCAAAGATGCGGCTAAGCTATCTCAACATTATTGCACGATAAGATGCGTCTAGGAGTATACAGCCTTCCCAATATTGGCTATTTTGCTTCCTGTTGGCTTTATGTTTTTGAATAGTGGGAGGTGAAGCTCAAGGATGACTTGCCGGAGACCCCACCCTCTGGTTTGTAAGGCTGAAAGCGAGATCTTCGGCTTTGGCTGCGTTATGGGAGAAAGGACAGCGAAGATAATCACACTAGCCCTATGTTGTTGATACTGACAATTGTAATTGGACACCGCAAGTACTTTATATTTGTATTAAGGTAATAGATATCCCTTTGCAACGACTCGATAGCGTAACTACAACTTGCTAACTTACAATGAAAGTTCCAATTTATTGTGATCGATGCAATTCTATTTTTGAGGATGTCTGCCAAAGGCAGGCAGGTCTACCAGAAGGATGTACATGGTTATTCGAAAGGCACCACCTCACTAGTTTCTTGATGGGATCTGTCTATCTTGGATCTATGCGCCCATCTTGAAGGTTGAACAATGTTGCAAAAGAACTGACCAACATTTATTGATTGTCATTATGTGTACCTATCCTCATTACGACACCTTGCTGCCGTTCTCCAAGTTTCCTTCCTACTATAGGGCCACTCACATAGCATAGGACCTTATGGCATCTATGCTTGCACTTCTTTTTCTTTGGCTGCGTGCCTAAATCATTTCACGACGGGGCGCTCTCCCCATCGCCTAGGACCAAAGCCCATTGGTCTCGGCCTCAATCGGGCATATTGCGTTGAACGGCCCTAATTATAGCAAAGAATATGCCTTTTGGCATAACCGGTAGTCAATTCGCTCTAGTTACTTTAACACTGCTACCCCTCCTACTGGCGGTCATATGTACAGAATTACTCGTGAGGCCTACGGGGGACTTCTACCTAAGGGGAACGAACACCTACCTGATGTTATCGCTGTGCGGATTTCCAATATGCAGATAAGACCTGGAGGGCAATTCCGCGTTGTCAAAAGGGTGACTTGGCCAGGCGTTCAATCCCCTCCGTTCGACCTTCTCCGGTGACGGCCGTCTGGCAGGCCGCATCCCCATGTCTATTCACACATCAGCTTCAAGTTCATCATCACTGACTAGCCCCTCCATAGAGAGGCGGGCGATATCTGGGGAGGCATTCGCGCGAACGAGCCGAGTCTAAACACGAATTCCGGGATGTCCGAGCCTTGTACCTATTGTCACATCGATCTGACCGCCAAAAGATTCGAGGTCCGTACTCTTCAAAGTTGGCTTAGACCTATTTTCCCTTATGTTACCCAAGCACACAGGTAAGAACATAGGAAAATAGTCCCTTTAGGAACTAAGCCAAGACTCCTTGCATCTTTCGATCCCAGCTTGTTTTTTTTTTGTTGCTTAGTAGATAGCCCTGAGTAGGCAGGTACTTTCAGTCCCCTGATTCCCTCTTCCTTGCACTAGGTAGCATCCTAGACAGATATAGCATCTCCTACTGCAATTGGCATTATGCCCATCTAACCTTTTTAGATTTACATTGTCTATAGCACGCTCCAGCAACTGTAACCCCAAAATAAATAACATAATTACTCAGCATAAGTATTAGTATAACCAAATATTCCTATTGTGCTGCAGTTATAGAGGCTTATACTACGATGTATACAAATTAACAGATAGTATATTTCTATAACAGCTTATAGCCAGCCTATAGCTTGAACTACAGCTTATTTAGAGGGTTGCCAGAATGGTATATTCCTTTCCAAAGGTTGTGGCTGCATGCAAAGTGACCCACATGCGTGTGTATCTTACGCATACAATTGCTGGGAAGTGGAATTCGGCAGGCTAGTTGCCATTCTAGAAGGATGATTAAGTTAGGCTTCCGGTCCCCCTCAACTTCTCACTGCAGTCGCCATGGCCGCCCGTGAACAACACCGGGCTGAGTCCCAGCAGGTCGACACTGCTCATGAGGCCCTCGAGAGGAAACTGGCCGCCTCTATGACTGAAACCCCCCTTCTGAATATGTATTACAGGCTAGGCACCTCTTCCCCGATGGTCTTCTTGTTACCCATAATGCTAAGTTCCCCGATATGGAGAAGTCTCCTCTGTCCCGTCCTCTGAAGCTGGAACATGCTACTTATGAGGCTAGTATTGAGAAGATTGTATATTGCTTGGGATATATCCAGGCGCCTCTGTCGCCGAAGCTGCCCTTTCCTTCCAGCAATTACTCAAGTATGCAAGTACCTATAGTGGCTGAAAAAAAGTCCCGTCCGCGTTTTTTCAAGACCGAAATATTTTCGTTACACAGAGTAGAATTTCTGCCTTAATACATAAGTGAAAGATAAATTAAAAAAATTTTCTAAAAGACAGCCTATTTTTAATATAACATAAATTTTTTTTAATTTTTTAGTTCTAAAACCTGTTAGATATATGGCTTTCTGTAGTAAAAGAATTTGAACCGTAACAAAAAACGGACGGGACTTTTTTCGAGTGACTGTAAGTATCTGCATGTGGGTTAGGTATGTACCTAAGGTACCGATGTTTAATTCAAGCCAAAAGCGGCATGGCTCAGGTCTACGGGCTACCTAGTCAGAGCTCCCGCGAGGATGCACAGCTCTTCTACCTACCTATCTAGGGACTTAGATTCTGTAGTACCCTACCCACCTATTGATATTGTCAGCCAGGGCTGGATTACCACACCCTTCAACGAAGCAACTTTAATACCAACACGCCTGCCTCCAAGGGCATAAGAGAGATGTGGAATGTGGCAGTACCCAGTCTGTTTCCGAGGCAGGCCTGGCTCACTATTCAGCAACATTCGCGGTAATCAGATCTCCACCAATGCGTCACCTCCGTCTTCAACGCGATTCTTCACGACCGGCACACTCCGCTACCCCGAAGCACCCAGCAAAGACCAGCACCATGATCTCGCGTCCTACATCGCGTACGCAGAGCGCACGGGTCTGGACGTGGAGTCCAAGGTATTCATCGGCACCCGCTACGAGTACAGCATCGCATCGGCGCTGCGACCGCTGGGCTTCGAGCTCCGGCGCATAGGCGGGCAATCCGACAAAGGCATCGACCTCCTAGGGACCTGGAGCGTGCCCTCGGCGCCCTCGCATCTCCCGCTGCGCGTCCTGCTGCAATGCAAGGCGCACTCGACCGCCAAAACCGCCAAGATCGGTCCGCAGTTCGTCCGCGAGCTCGAGGGCGCCTGTCTCGGCGCGCCCTCGGGATGGCGTGGTTCCGGCGTCGTCGGGCTCCTCGTCGCCCAGCGTCCGGCCACCAAGGGCGTCAGGGCGGCGTTGGCGCACAGTCGCTGGCCCCTGGGCTACGTCTCGTACTCCCGGGACGGCGTGCTCGAGCAGATGCTCTGGAACCAGAGGGCCGAGGAGGAAGGCCTCGAGGGCATGGGCGTCACGGCGAGGCTGTCGGATGAAGACCGTCACGGAGACACGCGGCGCCTCGTGCTCACGTGGAAGGGCCGGCCTTGCTTGCCTCCAAGCGCTCGCCCGGAAGTAGGATCCGACCATGCCGAGCCGACGCGGGAAATCGGAACCGATGCAAAATCTGCGACGTGATTAGAAGGGGGTTTTGAAGTCCGGCGCAGATCTATGCGAGAATTAGAATACGCTGAAGTCCGACTTGCTACTGAAAAGGCGCTAAATTACGACAAAACAAGAACGCGATGCATCAAGGCTTACGGAATAAGACAGGTCTACAAGTTCGTGAACCGGTTTGTGGTCGGCATATTTGGCATTCGCATCAGTTGAGAAATATATACCTATGCCAATTTGAGGTCATTACCTGAGATGGTTTGGGGTCACTGCTCGGTACCTGGGTAAGACTATCGTCAAGAGGAACACCGGGCAAGAAACTATTCAACTGGGTCTTGGCATTTCGGTCTCGTGGCGATGAATCACGACTGTTTAAATTTTGTAAACCATTGTACACTAATTATGTAGCAATAAGCCTCCTCATGAATAATACCTAGGGTTCCAAATCGATAGATTGCATGCTCAGAACTGTGAACATCAAAACGTACTCCATGTATCATGTCCGATGGTAACACCCATGTCCCTTCAAAACTAAATAGCCTCGACGCCTATTAACAAAATGAAAAGCCCACGTCGTTTCCCTCAACGCCACTGAGAGCCAAGTGCACATTCCCCGAAAAATCATAATACAAGCACCGTTTCGATAGGGTCTGTTCCCCGGCGACGATGCATTCCATCTTGTATTCGCAGAAGCCGACCCGACTAGGGTTGTCCGCCCAAGTACAAGCCGTCAGTCAGCAATTCAATCATTCCATATAGCAGCCTTCGCTTTCTCCGCCTCCTGCGTCCGTGTGCGTTCCGCCTCGCGCTCTTCTTCCCGTTTCTTACGCTCCTTCTCGCGAACGGCGCGATCATACGCCTTCTGCTCCTCTGTCTGTTTCGGCGCACGCACGCCCAACGCACTAGCGATCATGCGCCTCGCCACCGCATCCGTCTTCTCGGGCCGCCTCACCCCGCCATTGTCCTGCGCATCCCGGTACCCGTATCCCCCGCCGGTACTGCTGCTTGCCAACCAGGGCGCGTTAGCAACGCCCTCTTCCGGTCCGTGGCGCCCATATGATGGAGATACGGGCGTAGGAGGGGGCGCGGTCACGCCATCTTGGGGGGTGCTGTTGGACTGTGTGGACGGGGTCGGGGGTTCGGTCTCGGCCTCGGACGCGCTGCTTTCCTCGTCCTCCCAGGAATCAGCTACGGCTTGCTTTTTGGGCTTGGGTTTCGGTTTCGATGTAGACGGGGCCGATGTCGATGGTGTAGGATTGAGCGAGAGTTTCGTCATTGCTTTCGTTGCTTGGGATGTCGTGGACGACATCGTCCCCCGTTAATGGTAGGACTAGTTGCTTTCTTTAGGGGTTCGCTAACTCAATCGAGAAGTGGCGCAGCTGATATCTAGCGAGGAGAGCTCGCTACGTCGGCTAGAAAGACGCAATACGAAGGTTGATAATAAGAAGATGGGTAGATCGCCAGCGGCCTAGCTTGAGAAATGCCGAAGGGGATCGAGATGAAGAGACGTCGGAATGTGCTCATAAAAGGAGTGGATGTCAAGGCTGACACCGGAATCGGATAAGAAATACGTAGTGAATGGTGTGATTGTTAGGCATACCATGTGTCAGACGAGTTAATGGATGAGGAGAAAGGCGGCCGAGGTCAAAGCCATCGATGATACCAATTGCGACACTGAAAGATCTGCATACAGTCGGTACCTCTCCTCGATGGTAGGTGTGGGGTAAACAACTTTACTTCACAAGGGAAGGGAGAAGGGAAGAGGAGGAGATCTTGGCATCTCCACTTCCCCACGATCCCGTTAGAGGCTTCCCCAACTCGCTGACAGGGGCTATGTAGGTACCTAGGTAGTGTATCTAGGTATTGTATGTAGCTTGGCCACCAACTTTCTTAACTCCAGTCACCCAAGGCAGATAAGGCAGGTGAGGCAGGTAAGGCAGGCCAGGTCGACTTACAAGATTACCTACAGCAGAATTAACGGTATATATAGCCTGGTCCGTGACAAGATGCCATCAGGGTGCCACACATACGTGTATGCAAGACTGGGACCTACATATATCCGAGACTGTGTAGGTAGGACTGCATATCCTGTATAGAGCCATACTAATGTAAGACGGGACTCTGTACGAGGCTTCAGCTCCCATGCTTACCCGTGTATTGCGCTGATAATCCGAAACAGTTAAACGAGAGCGAGGCTATGCAGATATGCGCTGTAGATCTCCCACCCAACCGAATAGGGGAACTAGACCTTCATGGTCCCTCGACGTCCGAGAAGATTATTGCAATTCGAATACCCTTCCAAGCCCCTGTTACATTTAGGGCTGCCCATACAACCGGCCAAGCTCTTGTAGTTCTGCGCCAAGCGTAGCCGGAGACTTCGAATTCAAGTGTTGGGCAACTAGTCCTATTAGGGAGTATTGCCTCTGTATCCGAGAGACTGCATCCTCTATCGTAACCGAATTTAGCCAGTTTCTGGGCTCGTGCGTTGCTTCGTCCTAGGAGCGCCAAAGCCTTTCAGACAAGGGCGCAGGTCTCGGTAAGGTATGTCTCAGATCGGGCGTTGTCAAAGGTATGAATGTGGTGTAAAAGGTCGAATCAAAGGATCGAACAACGATACGTTATGACAGTGTGCCCTTTATCCAATTGACCAATTTTATAAACAAAAGACGGTACACTACACAATTGTCTGCCCGACCAGCCCCCTATAAACATAACAGATCGCAATATTATTCAGAACGAAGATTATTTTGTCATTATAATAAACTCGTTTGCTAGCTTAGCCATAAGTGCTTCTGTAGCTATCTCGATAGGACTTAACCCAACCCTAAAAACATATTGCGAACGACCTGTTCAAACACAAGGCAACAAATAGTATCAACATGTATAGGGCACACTTATATTCGACCGTATTTCCCCAGCAGAACCCTCATTCCACCCGGACAATCTCCAGCGACCACACTTCCTTTCACGAAAGTTTGAAGTTGGGAAGTATCATCAGTAGGGTTCCTCTGCTGGGCTATTTCACGGCCGATGGTCCTGTCCCTTTTTCTTTCTGGCTGAAATTGGCTTACGCCTACGCGGTTAGAATGTTCTTACTCTGGTCTATGGTGAGCCTACTTCTACTATTTCTCAGGTTAGTATACCAGATTCTCCCATATCTCCTTTTGAACGTCTCGGGAGCATGAGTTGTCTAATCAGCTATTTTCGACACTGCAAGCTCCAAAACGTCTTATATTCTTTACTATAAATGGCCATCACTGACTCCAAGCTTCTACATAGGATTATACCCAAGTCGGCTTTTCGCTTCGTTCTTGGGCTATATCGTGCCTCGTTCTGGTTTTCCCTCATCCTCTTCGGTTTTCTACACTTCCCAAAGTTCACTATCATTTTCTTATGCCTAGCTGAGATTCTCAGGACCCTAGCCGTACTCCTAGCTAGTATAGCAGAAGAACAATCAGATGATAGGGCTTAGGCCTATTGTTCAAATGAAACGCTGCCATCAGCAACCTTCGGTTTTCAGTAGGGTCATATTGGTCAGGTTATCCGCGGGTTTCTATGGTTGGTACCTACTACTGTGTACTTCAGGAAATCAAGATATGGGTTAGGATATATCCAAATATATGGTCAATAATTTTATTCTCCTTGTACGTACCACCAAATATCACGGAGACAAGAACGTGAGAGATGCTAATGTAAATACTTCTTCGTATTGTAAATAAATAATAATTAAATACGGGAAAGGCCACTAATAGGCAACTTATCATCCCATCTCTCCCGGCCCAAAAATATCTACCCTGTTCTTGTGTACAAGAGTCTGCTGGCTTCTTCTATTGGAGGGTATATCACACTTTAAAAATAGCTTCCGGAGAGGAACCGGATTGATTGAATTTGACTTCGGGCATGTATGACTCCTCACGGCTGATGAAATTGATGTTACCGGGTTCCTGGGAGGTTCGAGATCTGCCGGTACGGAATGATAGCCGCAACCTTAAGTGGCTGTGTTACACTTCGGCCTTATTCCTCTATATGCGCCGCATGCTGCACTGTCTTTCGCATAAAACCAATGGTTTAAGGTTATGTGCTGATAAAGGCTGTACATTACACTGCAACGTGCCTGAGAAATGGCTCAGAGAGGCGCTGTTGCTTATTAGCATGATACTAATTTCGAGATGTGCTAGCTGGATTGAGAAAGAAGAGGTGATGACTGCCTGGGTCGCGGCGAACCTAGTGAGAGTATCGGTGATGATCAAGATTTCAAACAGGAGCAAGAGGCTGGGTATATTAAGGCAACGATTCTTCAGCCTCACACTCACGGCAATCCATACCACCACGGTTGTAAGTTTAGAGGAATTAGTGTTAGAGGAATTAGTGTTAGGGTTAGCCGATCTTCGACGTCTCTATAAACTCCACATCTCGGTACGCTGGCGATGAGGGCGGTATATAGACAGTGTTGCTTGCATTGAGCGGGGGCTGAAGAGTGATGTTCATATATTGTTATCTGAGAGCAGATCTACGCCAACTCCGCGGAGGGCTTCGACAGCCCACTTTGGATAGTCGGCTTTATCAGTATATATGTTGGCAAAGAACTGGTGTAAGAACGTAGGGAACTTGTCTGCAATGATAGCATCGCGAGCCTCTTTCATAAGATTGAGTTGATACCATACGTTGTGTATGGTAAGGAGATGCGCTGCAACTGTCTCCTTTCCTACGTTGTGATGGACAAACGCGCGAGTGATGCCCAGTCCTCCTTCACCCTTCCTACAACAAGCGCAGCCACACCCTTCTTCTATTGGGCCAAAATCGTTCGCATATTCGGAACCCCTGATCTTGACAACGCCGTGCTTCGTGATAGCGCTACCGAACCGAGCAGTACGGGTAGGCCACACACAATCGAACATGTCGGCGCCTAATGCAACACTTACAACCAGGTCTTCTGGATAGCCAATACCCATGACATATCGAGGTTTCAGCTCAGGAAGAAGTTCAGTACACGTCTTAACAACACGGCAGAAATCGTCCTTTGCTTCACCGCCGCTGAGTCCCCCGATCGCTATCCCTGGGGTGTCCCTAGCGACCATCTCTTTACAACACTCCTTGCGCATCTCAGTGTCCAAACCGCCTTGAATGATGCAGAATAGATTTTGGGTATCTGGATTCTTATGCGCAGCAATGCACCGGTCAAGCCATCTGACACTGCGTTCCATGGCTTCTCGCATACGCTTATGATCTGGGGAGGTAGTCACGAGCACATCATCGAGCTGCATTATGATGTCGCTGCCAATGGTGTTTTGCAAAGAAATGGAATGCTCTGGTGTCAGGAGCATGGCTGTCCCATCATGCGGGCTGAGAAATTTGACGCCCTCCTCCGTAATATTGGCAAGAGTTAAGAGACTGACCATCTGGAAACTGAACTGATAGTTAGAATCGATGAGCGATGCTTAGAGAACAGCCAGGAGGCCGAGAGGTTAGTAGGGAAACTCACCCTCCACTGTCTGTCAAAAGGTTGTGGTTCCATCCCTGGAGCTTGTGCGCACCACCGACGGCGGCGAGTATCTCTTGGCCGGGCTTAAGTCCGAGATGGTAGGTGTTATTGAGACAGAGACGGCAGCCAGTCTCCTCCAACTGCTCCGGAGTCAGACCCTTCAGCGATGCCTGGGTCGCGACGGGCATGAATATGGGCAACTGCACGGGGCCATGTGGAAGAGTCAAGACAGAAGCTCGGGCCCTGGTCGTCTAGTGGATACAACTCCCTATTAGCATTGCTCGGACAGCAGAAGCGCACTCATTGTAGCCGGGGAGTTACTCACAGAACAGCGAGCAATAAGGTCAAAAGTAAGAGCAGCAGACGAGGCAGAGGCTATGGTGCTGGCCATCCTCCTCCACATGACAGCGTCACAGCGCCAACATGAGATCACCGGAAGACTACGAGAGCGGTGGAAACGCACCAAGGCGGTTATATCACGCTTGCTCGATCTCTAGTCTAGCTCGAAAGAAAGAGAGACTCCAGTCTACTTGCGTGAAACTTGGTTGATGCCAGTTTCACTTCATGATGAGAGGGATCTCTTCACAGTAACCTGTTTTGGGCCGAGGGTCTTGCCAGCTGGCTACCTGCCAGGCACTGTATGCCGGCCCGGCAGGAGCTGCGACCAGCCATGCTGACAAGACACGTGTGGCATATGCAAGTACTTACATACCTATGCGTATGTGTTGACGTATGTAGGTACCTACCGAGGTGTAGGAGGTACCTACCCTACTTACCTACATGTATCTTGTGTAGTACCTCTTTGCCTGGTGACAGTAGCAGGTGATAATTAATGACAGGCTTGCTTACCCTGCAGTATTCGTGTTCATTTTCGGTTCTCCGACTTTACTTATAGGTGCCCTACTTATATGTTTTCTGGCCGAGCACGGGGCTCTTGTTGAACTCAGTGCAATGCAGGTCGACCACGCAGGGGCCGGACTAGGAGCTAGGCCGCCGTCTGATATTGTTTTCGTCACCACGATTGTTAGTGACCACGGGATTCTTCGGGTCTGCAAATCTTCTCCGGCCCAAGTTATTATTGGTACCGTGTCTCGGCTCCAAAAAAAGTCGTACGATGTTGACTGCAAAACGAAAATGCTTCTGATTCTTTACTGGATTCCCTCCACACCTTCGACCGATCTGAGGCTTGACCTCCCGGTATGTATACGTTTTTGCCTAAGGTCAACAAATCCCTGTTAACACCGAATCGTCTCCTTGTCCTCGTGAAGACAGTCAGCCACGCCTCGCCTCGTACGCAGCACACAGTATAACAAACCCCGGGTACTGCGCCAACACGGACCAGCAGGTACCGTCTCTGCGAATGTATCGTGTTATGCAACTTCGACCTCGGCCACCTCTCCGGATCTGCGAGTAGGCACGACATCCCGCCCCCAGCACTCGGCTGTCATTGTTTACGCCCCTGACATTGTCCATCTCCGGTGTGTGTATGCCCTCATTCACGCAAAACCATGGAACATCCCGGCTGCCACTTTATGCTTACACTAGCCTGATGGAGCGAGTCTAAGCTGGCTTGACGCCCAAATAAGGGATGCCCTCCACAGCGTCGCCAATGCGACAAACAATGACTGCAACCCTATGGCCCATGGGTGCTGCCGGACCAGGACCTGTCGAGCTTTTTTCTGCGAGGAAGATGGTTGGTAGCTGCCCAATTCTGCCATACAGCCTCGGGTTCTCCCTATTATAATACCTGCCTTTACCGTCTCGGTTTGGTGAAGTTGCCTTTCCAGCAATACCAATCCTCTTCCTTCGTCACCAAGATTCCTCTCTCCACCATGTCTTGTCCTCCTCCATTCACATTATTTACTCTATTGCCCACCGAGCTGAGACTTCAGATCTGGAGGTCATCATGCCATCGACGAGTTGTCGAATTATTTTTTGACTCAGAAAATTGCTGTTGCACCACGACGGCATCAGCCCCTGCTGTTCTTCAGGCCTGTCACGAGTCTCGCTGCGAAGCCTTGCGGGTATATAAGAGGTCTTTCGGCACCACGTCTCATGAGCCAAGGATATATTTCAGCCGCGAGATCGACACGTTATACATTCCACGGCCACCGTTCATGGGCTATGACGACTCATCAAGGTGTTTCGCAGACTTGATTCGAGATACCGACTGCATTGTCAATCTTGCAATTGATTATGTCCCTCCTTCTATCAAGCGACCTTGGGAGACCTACAACAAATATGTTCTCATTCACAGTTTTCCTTTTTTAAAGGAGGTGTTTTTGGTCACCGGGATCACAGCCTCTTCCGATGACTGTCATGTGGGCGAATTGGGCTTGGCAGACCCTACACGTGATGCGTCAAGCTTGAGTCGATTACTAGAAGATGTGAAAGCATCCTTCTACTACGAAGTCGGGGGACAGTTTGGGATATTAGACAGGGATGCAACTATGGAGCCGCTGCACTTGCCTCCCTTAGTAGTGAAATCGAAAACGTGGACACACCCATAGGCAAAACCCGGCGAATTGGCCCAATTTATATTTCTTACGCCCAGTCCCTGAATTTCTGCCAGAAGCACCTTCACGCCTCGAACGTGTTCCAAACCTACTATACCCCCCTTGGAAGCACAATATACAACAGTCAGCGACATAAACACTAGGGGTGTTTCCAGACACAGCGTCGGCTTTCTTAGTGATTCCTGGTATTTCAACCGCCTTAAACTCTTAAGACAATAAGGCCCGCAGCATTAACAACATATTTACGAATGGACATGAGTGAAGGAAACATTACGGTGTGGGAAATATATAAGGCGTCATTGTGTGCATCATAAGATAGCTCATTATTTAGTGTCGTCGCTAATTATATATCCCGAAGCCGGCCATAGATAGACTCATACTAATGAAACAATACGAAACGATAACTGAAAACCCGAATGTTGAGCATATGCCAATAAAGCTTAATACGAAAGAAAGCAACTACCTAACTTATATGAAACTAATAAATCACATCGGATGTGCTGGTATAATTCTCGAGTGGCAAGCACTAGGTCAAAGCGAATCGTCCCTGAACTGATTCAGGCTGGCACCTATCTGAATACCGGCATGTACTACCTAGCTAGAGACTAGGAATTACCAGCGCAGAACTCCTTGTGGCCTGCGGCAATACGAATGACTTGCAGAAGCAATGACGAAACACACACACACACACACACACAAAAGAACCCGAGTGCCTGTGTCTTATAAACAAACTTCCTACTGGATATCTGCAACATGAAAACATGAAAGCTGACTAAAAAATTCTTCTTGTTCAGGCTGGCACAAACTGGACAAGTTCATCAAGGCAAATTCTTCTTAAGAAACGGAGATGTATGCTTGTCTTACGACGGCTTTCGAATTCATTTGACAGTTTCGAAGTAGTCTAGTTTCTAGTAGATAGATGTTGAGAGAGAGAGATATATATATATATATATATATAGGGAAGTACTCCGGTTACATGGCCACTAGAAAGGTGAAATTTTAGGGATACCGAAACCCACCCTACGATGCATCATTCTCGTAGCAACACTGACAGCATGTCACCTGCCTCACTTGGCCTGGGAGAGCTCCCAAAGCATCGGATCTCCGAGCGAGTCCAGCGAGACCCACGGCAGCATCATCGCAATCACGGCAAGTTTTCCAGGCATCACCATAATCACAGCCCTGAGACTCGCCAGATATAAAACAGTCACAACGGTAAAGACTCATTCGGTGCACACAAATACCCCTGGCAATCGACCAAAGCTCTTGAGTTAAGTCCACATCCGCGAACATTCGAAGAACTACACGCTGAGCGAGAATACCTACTCACCACGCTGCAATCGCAAGATCGCCAAGCGCTGGAGCGATTCCGTTGATTACCTGCCCTGGAGGGGTATCTTGCCCGACATCGTCATCAGCACTAGCAGCAACAGCACAATCAATATCAAAACGCGAACTCCAAAGTGAAAGTGAGGATCGATGGGGCCCCGATAAACGAGGTAAACAGCCAAGAAAGAAGAAAAGAAGTTGAGAAAGAGGAAGTGAGATTTCGAAATGCCCGTCGCCAGCGTCTCTGGCTTCTCCAACGGATCGAGGATACCGTCGATGTCGAGCGGAGTCTTTTGACGCGCCTTAGTGAGTTGCATGTCGAGATCCAATGTCGGGAGGGCTGGTGCCAGGTCGGGCAGGAGCGAGCGGAGATATTGCGTGCCCCGGAACGTGGATGCGATCGAAGTGGATTCGGATACACTTCATACCAACCATTGCATTGGCACCGATACCCAGACCAGAATTCGCTACGATACCCAAATACGTACTTATGCCAGACCGGTTCAGATATCAATAATGGATCTTCCCCATCATTTCTACATCCTGGGAGTTCTACCATCCTTTTATAACATGATTTTGGTGGCCAGAAAGGTCATAACGAGTCCTCTCCGCTTACGGCATAATATTATGATGGATACTTAGTTAGGAGAGCATGGAGACTGGGAGGATAGTATGTTGCGACCTGCATTATACCGAGCTGGCAGGGGTGAGCAGGCTTAGCCATTGACATTGCACCCTATGAAATGTGCACTAACTCGGGGTGCGATGAGGAGTTAGACCATATGTGGGAAGTGGATAGGAGATGAGTGGGTGAGAATATGGGAGGCCGCGTCTAGAGAGATTGGCCATTGGTTTCCGAAACTCAGACGGACGGGAGACGATGGAGTTTCCCTTCGGTAAACTACGAGGTAAGTAGTCGTTGGACTGTATTCTTCCTGTTCTGGTTGTCTTTAAGAGTCCGACAGCTCTTGCCCGGGGTATGGTCATGTTTTGTGACCTTTCCTCGGATTGGAAACACTTACACCTTACGTTTAAGATAACGATTACTAACCCTGAATGCTGCAGTAGCCGGAGACGGGTGCGAAACGTGGTGAGACTCACAAACCTGTGGGTTATTGTTGTCCATGACGGACAACTGAAGATCTCCACAAGATGACTGCAACTAGGATCGCCGGGGAAGGCTCTAGATAGAACTTTCATTATATGTGAACCCTATTGACGTCTAGCACTTTATCACTCGACGGTTCGTCATATTTCGGTCGCGTCGAGTGCAGAATTGTGACCCATCACAGACAGTATTAGGCAAATTCGCCAAATTTCCCATCATCAAAGCCTAGATTTGCTGCGGATAGCCGCTTGGCTCTTGAGTTCGTTGAGGGCACTGGTGGCGGTGGAAGTATCCCCCCTCCTTTAGACGCTGTGGCAGACGGGGGTGGAGGGAGTGAGAAGGACGAGAGACTCGCGCCAGATGCTTCTTCTTCAGCCTGGAGTCTGCGTCTGCCGAATCTCGCGGGGAGATTGACTGTAATTGTCTCTCCATCCTTAAGACTAAGGTCACGCTTCTCGGCACTATCTCGTCTCTCCACTTCGGGCTTCTTGCCTGGGAGACCGCCTTGGGCCCACTCCAGCGTCTTCTGGGCTTCCTGTAGGGACACGCCGAAGTCGAACGCATCGCTTCTCTCTTCAAAACCGATGCCTAGAGTCGCCTTCCTGCCTGCTTCATCTTGGACGCGCAGAGCGAAGAACCGCGAGCTATCAGAGGTGGGCTCGACGACTGCTGCTGCTGTGTAAGGGGCTGCGGCAAATAATTGGCCGTTGCGCTGGTCTTCCAGAACGATATCCGCCTTTACCTTCTCCTCACCAGAGGCCTGCGTGATGGCTGTCTCGAGTACTCGGATCCGAGCAGTAAAAATCTGGCGCTTGTTCCCATCGGCCGTCCACTACGTGGATTGAGTTAGTGATTACTGCCTGTCTGATCTTCTCCGGTTGTAGACACTTGTCGAGCCTGTAGAAGATGGCGAAAAGCTACTTCAAGCAGCAACAACACCGGAGGAGTCGAACCGAAACGCGACGATGAAACCATATTCTGCCCAGGTAGGTACTCACCGATGCCGCGACATGGCCCTTGCCCGGCGTCATGGGTGGGATATTGTAGACATGGACGGTCCCGACGATGAATAACACTCGCTGAATAGCGTCCGGCGGTAAGGGTTGGCCCGTGGCTGGGTCAATTGACTCCATCTTGTTGTCTGTATTTGATTAGAAGAGATGTGGATTCTGATGTGGACAAAGAACTGGAGTAGAAGGCTGAGGAAGCTGGGCTATTATTCGTTGAGAAGGCCAGGTAACGACTAGGCAGGTATTGTTTGAGGGTTCAGCCTAGGTCGATGGCCATCATTTCCCATTCACACCATAATGCACGCAGAATACCAGTTAGTGCAGCCATAAGATAGGACGGTGTGTAGCATAATCGACTTTCCATTGGAGGGCACCTCACTTTGGGGAGTATCTAGACTAGTCGGGAAGAGGAGGCAGCTACCTAAGGTCCCCGCCTCCCAGTTGGACCACCGCTCCTCCCTCAAAAGGTAATAGCTGTGCATGTGGACTGTAAGTAGGTACCTATGCAGAAGTATTCCAGCAGGGTTGTGGCGGTGCTGCTCGCGCTCTCTTCACTAGCCACATCTATTTGGAGGGCACTGGAGGCAACTCCACATAGGGAATCAAACTCACCTTTCTGAGAAGCTTGCTTCAAATGCAGGTTCGCCCTTGAACATCTGCTTCCGGCCCCAATTTCCACAATGGCGGCTCGGAGCGTGTCTCCTGGGGCCGCGCTCCTTAGATCATCTCGTATGTTCTCAATACCGAATCCCATACCTGCCTCGCCTGGCGATTATTCTGCGGCAACAAAATATCACTCAGCGACCATGACAATTCCCTACCCAACCCACCTGGCCATCACGACAGCGTCGACTTCTCGAATTAATGGCGATTGGGGATTTAAAAGACCATTGCCTCTAAAGACAACTGCAAAACAAACTATTCCTCTCGTGCGCGTGCGACAAATGGACTCAACCGAGCACGTCACCGATTTCCAGTCTGCGTCGGACCATACGATGACTCTTAAGAAATTCCAAGAACTCAACATGCCTATTTCCGTGCCAACAGCGCGCGCCTATGACAAAAATATCCTCGCCCGACAACCGAAATCAGTGTTTGAGGAGGAGGGAGATGTCACAGCGATAGAGCCCGCGCAAGAACAGTCCATTGAGAATAAACGGTGGAAGTTTAAGGGTCCTTGGCTTGCCGGTATGACCGACGGCGAATTTAGCAAGTGGCTGGAAAAGAATGTGCGGACTAGACGAGCTGAATTTCGCGCCTATCTAAGAGAACGGTACGCCGAGGAGCTCACAAAGGCGCAAACGAAGCAGGCCGAAGAAGCTAAACTGCCTGTACCGCCAGAGATTAAGGCCAATGAGATTACGGAGCTCCAATTTATCGATTATTTGAAGGATATTCGCCAGGATCGCTTGGACTTGTTTCGACATGTCAGGCGGTTCCTGGATCTCGCACCTCTCGCTAAGGAGATGCAGTACATCTCCACCGTGAGAGTCGATCGACCTCAAATATTTGATAGGGAGAATCCGTACAGCACGGTCGGGCCGCCAATAACACATCCGTCTGCTGGCTTATCGTACTTGCGAACGCCCCATTTCATGGACAACCATCCCATTTATGGGCCTCAAAAGTATCATCCCGTGGTTAAGGCTAGGGTGCTAAAGCCTGCGAATCATGTTTTGGGTGTTCATGAACCAGTCATCGGCGTTGCAGGTTTTGTGACCGAGCGCCCTACTGACCAGAGAATGCTTGGACGCGCGGCCTGGTCTTCAAGAGGAACTGCAGCTTCATGGCTAGATTTGGAGGCTCGTGGTGGCACGAAGCTCTACTACAAGCTCGATTCGGCCACCATTGATTCTAGCGGAAGAGTCCGTCTCAGCATCTCGGATGCCGTGAACGCAACCATGGAAGATGTGGCAAAGGAAATGCTAGGGGATGACGGTGTGAAAAGCGAGCTATACATGGATGCAATTGGGGATAGCTTGACACCGGACGCACTTCGCTACCCAAAAAATCGTCCTTTGCAAAAAAGGACTCATATTTATGGAAGTAGGCAAAGCTATGGCTTCGGTCAGGACAAAGAGGAGCGCCTATAGACACTCAGACGTGTACATTCCAGCCTCTGGGATGGAACGATGGGTCGATGCACTTTAGCCCCCTCGGAATTACCTGTATTATTGAATATGTAACAGAATAGGCTATAGTAAATGCTTCGATTTCTCCGTATCTAGGCCAATACTTGAGGCATTTCATCATTTCTATCAATTGTAAATAGGGTTGAGACAAGTTGATGCCTACCCAAGTCCCTATTATACATGTGCACGCTGGCCACCACTTGTAAGCTAAGATTTGCCAGCTGCCGAGAGCTTGAAGCACCTGGCAAGAGTTGAGAACAAAAAGGAAGGGTTGCCCTAGGACCCCGCAATAAAATTTACCGAAGATCTCCCCACACAAAGATTCTCGATATCCAATACCCATGTTTCTCCTTGTGGACTATCCTCTTCGTCCCGATCAACCTGTGTAGTCTCATCACCACAACGCATCGCCACAACCACCACAGGTCTCACCAAACCACCACTAAACCGCCGAGATGGGTCGCGTTCGCACGAAGACGGTCAAGAAGTCCGCCAAGGGCATTGTCGAGAGATTCTATGTGAGACTATTCTTCGGCTTAGATCATGTCTAAACGCTGGCTAACTTGCATCATTGCAGCCTCGGTTGACCCTTGACTTCGATACCAACAAGAGAGTCTGCGACGAGATCGCCATCATCTCTTCACGCAGACTTCGAAACAAAATTGCCGGCTATGTCACCCATCTGTAGGTTTCACTGAGAGCTTTTTAAAGAGGCAGCGACTAATTATCATCGCTACTCGCAGGATGAAGCGTATCCAGCGCGGACCTGTCCGTGGCATCTCTTTCAAGTTGCAAGAGGAGGAGAGAGAACGTAAGGATCAGTACGTTCCCGAGATTTCGGCTCTCGACTTCACCCAGAACACCGAGAGCGGCCAGCTCGATGTCGACGGCGAGACCAAGGACCTGCTCAAACACCTCGGCGTATGTATAAGACCTCTCTTCGCATCGGTATTACCGCCTAACGTAACCTCCCTCTCTAGTTCGACACCATTGCCGTCAATGTCGTGCCCGTTGTTCAGCAGCAGACTGCCGAGCGACCCCGCCGATTCGGCGACCGCCCCCCTCGATAAATGTACATTGCGGGAATGGAAGGTTAAGGGATTTCGGCAGATTTACATTTGGGCTCATCATGGCTGCACGGCGTCTAAATGGATGATAGTATCTCGGGTACTCATTCGGTCTACAAAAAATAAATCAAGATTTTCTGAACAATGGTGTCCCTGACTCTTCAGCTTCACGCTGGGTGATGATGGTTGATGGCCAAGTTTCGTTCCGTACGTAGTACTGTGACGAGTGTGTGCCGATGTGTCTGCATGGGCCACAATATTATCACAAATCATCCAGCCCAATTACCCCTTTGTCGACATCTCTAAATATCCACAGGCAAACTTCGACGGACATACCGATATGGATCGCTGTTCGGAGGCAGATGAATGATTCTACATGAGCTGACAAGTTCATGTTGCTCTTTAGGGGGGTATCTTTCTATAATGACAAGCCTCAACGCCTCGTGATGTCTAGCAAATTTGTTTCATAACTCCCCGGAGGTCACGGTTCTAGGACGGTCTCTTTCGCGCCTGTAATCTTATCCTCTTGGCTCACCGTCTCTGATTTTGGGTCGAAAGTGGTCTTGTAGCCTTCCGTTACCAAATGGGCCTGGCTATCACCACCTAGTGATGGAGCTGCCGGCGCTTTCACTGGTTTCTCCTTGATGGTTAGTTTCATAGACCGTTTCGATGTTTTCCCGTTCTCAATGTTATCCCCTCTCTCTAGGGCAAGATCTTGTGCATTCTGAGCGCTCTTCTCTAGCGCCTCGATCTTCATATTCTCGATGTCCCTTTCCAGTTGCTTGGTGGCGTCGTCGGCCGCGGAACTTAGATCCTCCTCATATAATTCAATGCGTATTGAAGCGATGCCTGCACGTTCCCACGCGGCAGTCTCGTTTAGCTGCACCTTGACGTACATGGCCCGCTTGGCACAGGTCTGTGAGCACCACTTCTCGAGTTCCCGGCTCGGGACGATATTGAAGTCTTTGCGCCCATAATTCAGGATTTTGAATGTGCCACCTCCAGATACCCGGGACCGTGGATTAGGACATAGCGTATACCCGCAGAGCCCGTTGGCATTGCGCTCCTCAATCAGATCGTCGTAGTCGCTGGGTTGGTATAGGCGGACCTGATTCCTAAAGGCTTCCGCATCGGCTGGAGGGGGGTTGGAGGCATTGTAAGGAAAATCGCGAATGACAGGGAACTTGGACAGTTCGATTATGGAGTCTGAAATCTGATCTTCGATCTCGCGGCGCGAGTGGATGATGCGCGCATGCTTGACTGCGACCTCGCGGGGATCGGGTGCACGCTGTTCGGTGGTTGATGGAAGAGCGTTCTTGTTTTTTAAAATACCCCTGGGCTTATTGAGCTCCTTCGACATTTCTGGTCGTGTGCGCGGTGTCGTTGAGAAAGTGTATTTATAACTAAGGAACGGAATGGGCAGATGGGTGTCCTGATGAAGCTCGGCCGTTGTTGGAGGGGAAACTCTGGCTTTGATTAGACGAGACGCTTACCTAATAATTACAGTGGTGGGGACAAGAGAGGCATGTACCTGTACCTATAGCGTGACGCCACAGCTAGCGTCGTCATTGCCGGAACATATACCAGAAGTGGCGTCACTGAACCAATAAGCATAACGTACATATAACATCCCTGCGACCCGCCCATCAGAAGGTCAACACTGCATTCCAGATCATCTCCGAGAGCGCCTCGCATATGCTGTAGCCTGGAGGCTCCTGAGCTGCAGCCTCATTACCAACAAGACCTGGCCTGGCAACTATCGCGAATGCACAGCCATAGTCTGCCGCAATACCTCCCCTATACCGCCGTTGTGGTCTGAAAATTGTAATATGAACTGAACTAGACTATATACCTAGTCCGCTGCGACTGTAGTACGGTTCGATTACGACCCTGCAGCTCCTCGCTTGTGCTTGCATTACTTCCTTACATAAGACACCTCCTGGCTTCAGCGCTCTCTGCAAACCCCAAACCCCCGAGGCAGATACGGAGAGGTAGGTACCTGGGTCTTAACACCCCTCCCCCCTTTCAATCAGGCGAGTCAGGCCGTAGGATCGTCCGCCCCAAGCACCGCCTAAAGTTGCAGTGTCCTCCCCCCGTCCACCCCTGGCACACAACGGCTGTCACACATTCATGCGCTGACGTCGGCCGGCCTGGCTAGCTGCGAGCTTTCACAGGCTAGTCTAAGTACCTAGTAGCTGTGATTGCTCAGCCTCAAACCGCCCATCCATCCAAGTCTACCTAGGCATCGCGATCGTCATCCTGACCCATTCCCTCCGCATTATTTTCAACCTCGTTCTCACTAACGCCCTAACTGTAACTATTTGCCCCAGAAGGCACTTTTCTGCATCCCTAGGCTCTGTCGCCTTCAACTTGCCGCTTTGTGCCACAGACAACATCTCGTGCTTGTGTTGAGCTCGAAACGTCCCTTGTCACCTCAGAGTCGACTACGTACGACGCCAAGACACAATGGCTGCTCTGCCGTTCAAGGTCAAGGCTGTCTACGAGTACACGTCAGGTCATGAAGACGATCTCCCTTTCCAGGTCGGCCAGATCGTCACAGTCACCAGCGAAGAGGACACTGAATGGTACGGGGGCGAGTATATCGACGACACGGGCGTGACGCGAGAGGGCATTTTCCCTCGAAATTTCGTCGAGAAGTTCGAACCTACTGCACCGCCGCGTCCAATTCGAGCCCGAAAGAAGGACGCAGAGCCTGCCCCTTCCGCTCCTCCACCACCTCCCTCCGCTCCGGCTCCTCCCTCTCTTCCGCCCGCTGCCGTCGCACCCCCTGAAGAACAAGAAGTTGACGAGGCGCCTACAGAGACACCATCAGGAGACGCTCATGAGGAGACACCCGCATCTGTGCCCGAACCGCCATCAGTCGGCGAATCCCACCCACCTGAAGCGCCCTCTGTTCCTGTTGCCAACCCACCTGAGATTGCGCCTGTGCCAGCACTCGCCCCTATTGAATCTAAAGATATTGACCCGGCTCGCTCCTCGAGTGTTAATACTCCTCCACAACCGAAATCTCCACCTCCAGCTCAAGCTCGTCCCCCCCCACCGGTAACGCAAAAGCCGTCGGGTAATTCTTTTAAAGATCGCATTGCGGCTTTCAACAAGCCTGCTGCTCCGCCAATCGCCCCTTTCAAACCTAGTGGGCTTGGTTCTGGCTCTTCTAGCTTCATCAAAAAGCCATTCGTTGCACCACCGCCAAGTAGGCATGCTTACGTGCCTCCGCCTCGAGATGCTCCCGTTGCAAGGATTTATCGCAGGGAGGAAGACCCTGAAATAAAAGGAACACAAGCAGAATCCGTTGATACTGCCGAGAAAGCCAAGTCTATTCCCGCCGTGAACTCCGATCTCCAAGACGCAGACCAACCCAAGCCCACCACGCTAAAAGAGAGAATCGCACTCCTCCAAAAACAACAGGCAGAGACTGCTCAGCGACTTGCGGGAGCTGTTGCTAAGAAGGAAAAGCCTGCACGCCCACCGAAAAAGCGCCTGGAGAGTAACGGTCCACAGGAGACAACCGTGATACCTCAGGCGACAGACATACCACCTCCATTAGATCGCAAAGATTCGGCCGACATTACTAGTAAGAACTCCATGGACGAGTCTCACTCTGCGAGACAAGCGTTAAATGTTAGTCGCACGTCCACTGGTCTTATCGAAAATGACGGAAATGAAGCAGACATGTCGGGGGCCGGCGACACTACGGAAGGCCAAGATGACCTCACCCAGCATGATGATAGCGATGAGAAACTTAAACCAATTTCGCGTGAGAGTGCCGCTCCTGGAGAACAGGTCGCCGGGGAAGATGAAGAGGAGGAAGAGGAGGACGTTGATCCAGAAATTAGGCGGAAAGAAGAGCTTCGTGCGCGCATGGCAAAGATGAGCGGTGGTATGGGCATGGCTGGCATGTTTGGCCCGCCAGGCATGATGGGCTTAGGAGGTGGTCTTCCTGTGAAGAAACCCAAACCTCCCATCCCCGTGGAGCGACGTCCTAGTGGAATGTCCGAAGGACCATCTTCTCCAAGAATGGCGGCACCCCCAATACCTACGATGATGGCACTTCCGGGTATGGCGAAGCAAAAGGAGCCAGAAGAAGTTCTTGAGCCCGAATTAAAGCAAGAGCCAGTCGAAGAGGAGGCCGCCCGAGTCTCGATAAGTGATAGGACAAGCTCAGAGCCTGAATGTAGGTTAATGCTTGACCACGTATACTCGACGGTGTGATGACTTGCATACTAACACAACGCAGCATCTCAATTGACTGGAGCCCCGCCACCAATTCCCGAAGGACGCCCAGCACCACCTCCCATTCCTACAGAGTGTAAGTCCTGAAAGCGTGCTTTGAAATATACTGGCTACTAAGATGTGCTCTTAGCTCGTCCTCCTCCCCCTCCGCCACCAGCTGCTGTTCTCTCGCCTAGTATTGGCTCGGAGTCTGATGACGAAATGTCCGAAAACACTTCGAAACCACTTGAGACTCCCAAAACTGAAACATCTCCGACGAGTCGTGTGTTGCCACCGATACCCATGGCATCACCTCCTTTACCAACATCACCTCGTTTTTCGAGTGGCAGTCGTAACTCATATTTAGGGGAGGAGACGTCCCCAGCCTCCCCAGGCTTATCTCCACAACAAAGTAAAAGGAATAGCCGGCCACCGCCTCCAGTTCCTGGCGTTGCCCCTCCTGCGCCGACGCAGACAAGACCGCCGCCGTCTCTCCCTCCTACTACCGCGCTTAGTCGTGCTTCCACTGCTGATGAGCTCACTGGAATGCCGATGAAACTTGGTCGGCAAGACAAGGACGATGAAGAAGAAGTTACGGAATACGAAGGCGATTATGACACCGATATCGCGGCTTCCGCCCACCATAAGAATGCTCTGAAGGCACATGCAAGAGGGTCAAGCTTTGATGATAGCTCTTCGGCGCGCTCTCCAACGGCTGAGTTTTCACCTACGGTTCCGCCTCCAGCCCCAAGCAGCATCGCACCCAGAGCTGGTCCACCTCCAATTCCCACTCCACTTGCTCAAAGTTTCAGGACTTCAGTAGATATTCCTCGAGCTGGTCCACCCCCAATTCCGACTCCGCTTGCTCAAGGTTTCAGGACTTCAGTAGACATTCCCCGAGCTGCTCCTCCCCCCCCTCCGCCTAAGCCGGCTCTGCACAGATATGATGATGATGATGATGATGATGATTACGACCCTTATAATTACAACGCTTTACAGACACCTCCCGTCCCATCTCACAGTACGTCCAAGCACGAAGAAGCAGGAGAGTATGCGCCATATCAAGCCCCCCCTCCTCTGGCACCATCATCCTCAAGTGACCGCCGGGCACCTCCTCCAACGCCAACCAGCTCAAGAGCACCTCCTAGAAAGTCTGTAGATATTCTTAGGCCATCTGTCGGCAAACTATCAATGGATACAGCTCGTCACTCTCTTTCTCTAGAAACTGGGTTTATGGCAAACGAGATTGACCTGTCAAGCCACACGCAATGGTGGCTCTCGCGGCATGGGGTCCCGCCTGCGTTCCAAGGACGGAAGGATATCTATACTGAAAGCAACGAGTCAAACTCAACTGAAGACGGACGGAAATTTGTGACGAAGGAAGTCTCAATCCTATTCCAGGACTACTCGCAGACTATTATTGCTGTTCGTTTTGACCCTAAGGATCCTTCTCAAACTGAACTAGACCAACGACACGAACCCCCTCCTCGGACATTGCGGCAGGACGAGTTAGAAGAAGCATACGAGAGATTTGGGCGGCGACTTTCTCATTCAGTTGCCTCGAAGAAAGACTCAGTCGTTGGTGACGGGACACCGCAAGCCCTTGTCCACGAGCTTCTTCGGCCTCTCCAGGAAGCTCTACTACCTGTTGGTAGTCGCGCATACGGCGCGCTGGTTTACTCTAACCTGGCCAACGCAGCAACGCAGTTGAATGACGAGATTCGACCCGGTGACATCATTTCTATACGGAATGCTAAATTCCAAGGCAAGCATGGGCCGATGCACGCCAAATACACGATGGAAGTTGGTAAGCCAGACCACGTTGCAATTGTCGCCGAATGGGATGGTACGAAAAAGAAGGTGCGTGCATGGGAGCAGGGTCGGGAGAACAAGAAAGTCAAACAGGAGAGCTACAAACTAGAAGATCTGAGGAGTGGTGAGGTCAAGATCTGGCGGGTGATGCCGCGGACCTGGGTTGGCTGGGGTTCGAAGGACTAGGACTCTAGAAACATGCCAGCCTATGACTCTGTCTGGCCCGTCCTACTACGTGTAGGTGCAGACGGAAGCATCAGCACTGAGAGGAGCAGTCTCAGTAGAGACAGCTTTGAACGGCGCAGGTCCAACCCTTGCAGGTAGTAACGAGGGGGTGGGCAAGCCCACGGAGGGGCCATTATGTGTTACATATCGAGAAGTAATAGTTCCTTTAGCTCAGTGTATTATTGACATGGACCAAAGAGATGGGATGACTATGAGGATTACCTCACGGCAGCCAGGAGCGGTAATGTAAAGACACTCATACTTATGACCTGTGGTACCAGATAGGCGAGGGAGATCACCAGTGAGTTGCGGTAAGTCCAGATGGAATAGCTATACCCGTGAGCTAGGTTTTGCCATCCGGTCTCGTGATAGGAGTTTCACATGAGCCATGCCGCTTTTAGCCTGAGCCTAGATAGACCGAGTGCCTACTCGACTGCATAACCTAAAATGAAGATGATTCCATAACTTCAAATCTTCAGATATACACCTAGTACCTAATTGCTGCGCTTGATAGCTTATTACATGATACCTCGGTGCTTACTATTCAAGATTTCCGCAGCTTAGATATGATGATGCATGAAGGTAGGGAGATAACCCACCCGCTCTCCTTACATCGATGTACAGAAGAATTATTACGGCTGCTTGGATTTTTGTTTTTCCTCAAGAGGGTGTGAGTCGGTCGACTTCTGTCTGGAACCCACAATCCACTTGCCGATTACATTATTGAGTACCTATGTTCTGACCAAAAATCGCAACCTAGCTTCCTAACTAACGATATTTGCACTGTTAGAATTGTTACGTCAATTATGTAGGTAGCCTCCTCGCCATTCGTTTCCTCGTAGCACACCTAAGTCGTCATGGCATTAGCGCCCGAGATCCCCAACTCTTCTCCCAGCGTCTTCAGCCTCGTTGTGTGAAGATACATGTAGAACAGATTACGCTTAGTTAAACAAGACACCCAGGTAGACCCGCACAACCGCACCTACGACTCCTCGACGTAACCCGCCTTCGCGTCCGGAAAACAGCTCCGTGCCCTCGCACACTATTCGTTGCGCATCATATGTCTCTCAGCTCGCGTGTGCGAAATTCTTGTTCGTGCTCCTGCTGGTCCCTTTCCGGCAGTCTAGACCGGGGCTGGTTTAGCGTCGTCGAAAGAAATATTTGCATCAAGGTTATATAGGTAGGTAGGTAGTTTGAAAAGGGGTTGAAAATCTATTCGTCTTATTCTATCTCCTATGCAACCCCGTGCATACAGCGGCCGTGGCAAAATTCCAACCACTTCCAAAGAGCGGGGGATCTCCACCACACCTGATCTTTGAAAACGTGTTGGTTTAAAGGAAGGCTAGAATAGCCAACCATTCTGGATCAAATACTTGTACCTACTGCTGTTGGTGGAACGTATCAGTTGATATCCTTGCTCATTCTCGTGGTTGGGCAGGGGCGGGTGTGTGGAGTTGAACGATCTACCTCTCTAAGTACCGAGATAGGTTTTATTTACACGACAAATTTAGCTTGGCGAAGTCGCTGCTTTTGTTTAGGCTCGGCTCATCCCGTTGTTAGTCGAGTTGTGGGGGTGGGAACTGATAGGTCGTCTGCAGTAAAGCCACTCGTACCCTTTGGCGACCGGTATCAAGACTTAATAAATCCGCTTCGCACAAGGTGACTGATAGCTGCATTTATATAGATAGAGCACACAGTTTCTATCAAGTGTTCGTTTTGTTGTGGGAGAGAAGGCGTGATGTGAGTGTAAATAGGTACCTACTGTACTTAGATACTTTTGAATGATACATACATCCTACGTATGTACCTGCTACCAACATACTAGATGTAGGAGAAGCGAGGGTGCATTCGTTCTATTGGCTGCTGCCGCTGTTCCCTATTTTCTTATCGAGGTTTGGAAGGATAACTTCCATGAATGGTGTCTTGCAATGAACGTCGCGGTTTCCTTTTTGCTTTCCCCTTCCCCTTTCCTCCCCCGTTCCTTCTTTTCGGGGAGGAGGGTTGCGTCATGCAAGGCAGGCTACGTCTCAGCTGAAGTCCTAGCATGCATGGTGGCTATTTGGGGGATGCCGGTACACGATGCACGAGTGGCCGGCACCGTTCCATCCAGTTCTCGTCAACGCTGCTGTGCCTCTGCTACGTTGGGGTGCGCTTGTTCTCTTTCCGGTTTTGCCTGGATCGGGTCCTGGATGCTGTAGACAGACGCCCCCAGATCCCACGTGGGCGATGAATGCTTCCGAACGGCCACCGTCCGCCATCGATTCCGTTCTTCTCTCCGCGCTTGATTCTCGTCTAGATACCTTCTGCCGCGACAGAGCATTGTTCCTCCGCTGCCGCATGGGTTCCTCCAACTCGAGGCCAACATGTCTTCCGCGAACAGCGACAGCCTACCTCGCCTTCTCTACGCCTTGAGTGTTATTTTCGTTGTCCTGCCGATTGTCGTTGTCGGTCTCCGCTTCCAAGTGAAAACCAAGTCAAATCCTCGCATCTTTTGGGACGACTGGATGATCCTGCTTGCTTTAGTATGTCGATGGCCGGCCACGGGCGCCGTCTCCCGTACTGACACTGGCACAAGTTATCATGCATCATCTACACAGTCTTTGTCATCATTGGTGAGCGCCAGTCCCATTTTACCTACAACATCCGAGTATTAATCGGATCAGGAGTCGCCGCTGGTGGGTTGGGAAGGCCTTTGAAGCGCGATGCTGCCGGGGAGCCTATTTACGATGATACGTTCTTCATCTTCCAGAGGGTAGAGTACATTCGTCGAATATCCTTGGCCTCGGCCGTGAGCGGTCGCTTACCAGCCCTAGGTGAGCTACGTAACCAATGCGATCCAGATATTGGCTCTCGGGCCCACGAAACTCGCCGTCCTCCTCTTCTACCGTCGCATTTTCAGTGTTGAACGCCACTGCTTCAACGTCATCTCCACGGCTCTCATCGTCCTCGTTACTGTGTGGACGGTCGCGTTCTTCTTTACCAATATATTCACCTACACGCCTGTTTCAGATATGTGGACGAAGCCACCGGGAGAGGCACACCACACGTTCTCGCATGTTACCCGGATGTATAATGCCCAGTGTTTTGCCGACATGGCTTTAGACGCCATCATCATCACACTCCCACTCCCGCAAAGTATGTCGCTCGCTTCACCCTTCAGAAGAGCACCGAAGGCTAATAAATAATGGTCCCAGTTTGGAAACTCCAAATGACTACGCGATTAAAAATACAAATTAGCTGCCTATTCCTGTTGGGATTAATGTGAGACTACTATATTCAGATTAAGAGTATACGCCGTGCTGACATTGAATAGCACTATTGGAGCGAGTGCGGCGAGAGCCGTGATTCAGTACGGCGTAGCCGCAGAGTGTATGTTCACGTCCGCTCTCGACAACGAAGACACCGTTCTAACTCTCCTTGACAGTCGACACAGGTAACCCAGACCAAACATGTAAGTATCGAGCTAGTCGAACGACGGGACGGGAGTTAACTAGAGAAGACTATCTCGCTCACGGTATATACTGGGCGTTGATCGAAGTGTCACTAGGCATCGTCGCAGCATCTCTCCCGCTACTCCGACCCATCGGGCAAATCTATTCTATCCGGAACATAATACGCTTTTCGACCAAGGCGCTATCAAGCATCTTCACGTCATCTACTCTGACTGGCAGTCGGTCGACCCGTCGGGGTTCAAGCAACCGCGATATTGAGAGCATCCCCCATCTGAGTCATGAGAATTCCTCACAAAACGACAAGTGGACCAAAGTATATGATATCTCGTAGGGATCTGGAATCGAAACTGCGATACAAAACCCACTAACTAGTCACAGGTGCCTTCAACAGACTATTGACAATGAAGTTCAAATCGAGTCCAACCCAATGTCCGCTCCCGACGAAAACGAGGTGAGCAATGGTATCAAGTATGAGAAGAGCTATGAGGTGGTTCATGCATCCAAGGACGATTGGCGGCCGTGAAGGTTTTGGCTGGGCCGGATAATTCTATTTCATTGCTATATCTGTAAGGGGTGGCATTTCCCGCGTATAGGTGGTTCGGGCACTCTCTTATAGTCGAGATAGATCGTGTGAGTGTATGAGTATGAGACTCTCAATAGGGTCCTCCTTGAAGATGGGCTGTAAGATGAAGATTGAAGCCGAGTAGTATCGCACCAGGAGTGGAATCATGAACCAAAGTATGGTGAACACTCGTTGCGTAAGAGCCTAGACCAAACCAACTGACGATCTCTGCTGCCAATCTACGGAACACCTTCCTTCTCCTGGAAAGTGTAGCACAGTTATGGCGCACAAGCGCAAATCAATGCTTACGTGGCAAACTCGCAAGTAGGTATTGCTTAACTGCCTACAAGATCTTTTGGTAACGTATTATACAAGCTAAAGATGTACTCTACAAAAAAGACTGCGTCGTGGGCGTCGTATGGTCGGTTATTATAGGTCTAGCGATAACTACGGCTTTGTTGCGTGTTTCCCGACGGAAACCACTTTATCGTCACCTTTCGGTTACAGGGTTGGCAGTTGGTTTTCCGTTTCCTTCGAATTTGACCCTGGCATTGTCCTTTTTGCGGCCAATTACGGATTTGAGGACATCAAGTTTCTCCTCCGTAATTCTTATTGCTTCTTCAACTTCCCTCTCGCTCATGCGCACCTCTTGCAATTTCTCCTCCATTGCTCGGGGCTCACTTACTCGTTTGCGAATAGGCGTTCCGCCCTCGTTCATCCGGTGAAGGCCAACTCTTTCGTCCAGCCAGTCCCATAGCTCACTTTCTTCTCGCCTCCATATCTCTTCGTACGCCACAGCACGCTCAGGGTAGCTCGAAAACGCCACACCTCGTCCGTAGCCGATGCCTCTATGTTGACTATTGAAACCGAAGCCAAACCATGTCGAAACCAGTAGTCCAACAAGGAGACCGTACACTACATTGCCCGTCATGACAGGTTTGAGTATGTCAAAAATTGGTCCTAGAATGCCGTGCAGGGGCTCAAATAGACCCCAATCATGAGTCTCGGGGGATGCCGAGTCGGCTGGCCCTCTGAGAGAGTCCTTAGAGGTGCGGTTCAGTTTGCCCTTCGCCTTCTTCTTCTTGCCCTTAACGGCCCCATTCAGAGTGGTGGCACGAGGTCGAGAAGATACAGCACCCTTCAGACTTGCAGTCAGGTCTTTCCAAAATGTTGATTGGCCATCTTTAGCACCTTTCTCAATGGCGCCTAGTACTGGTTAGCTAGTTGGATGAAAATCAAACGGAAAAATTCAACTCTTACCCTTCAACCAGCTCTTACCACTCCATTCGATAGTACAGTTCATCGTCACGCGAGTAGAATTGTTTTCCGCCCAGAAAAGACAATATTTGGTTTTAACACTGAAGAGATTCCCATTTGGTACATCGGGTGTTTGCGTAGTGACAAGTACATTGATCGCTTTTTCGAAGTCAATATGTTCGATTGTCTCGGTAACGATGCATTTGGTTTGTTTCGGCCCTAACGAGGCGTATAGAGGCTTGATGTACGAATAAACCCGGCTTTTATTGTCATGACTCAATCCCTTCTTGTCCTCCATCTGAAGATCAGTGCATTTTTGCTCATTGGTCAGCCATTTCGTCATCCATGTGACGGATGCGGGTCCGAAAATGAGATTGTAAACTTTGCCCAAAGGCGCCGTGATAACATCATCTCCAATTGCTACTTCGAAGTGACCATCTGGATCGCCACACTCAGTTGGCCCGTGAGTAGCAGGCCCGGGAAAATCAGCGGTGCCTGATGATGGTGCAGCATCAAGCTTGTCTGCAGCGCCCCCATTGAGTGCAATAGTATTAGATACTTTCCTTGACACGGCTTTCTCCCCGCCGGTCTCAATCGGACCAGATTCTGCCATTTGAGCTTCCACGGGAATATCGTCATCTTCCAGGTCTTCATCGTAGATATCATCATCATCGTCACTGTCGCCATCTTCGGATTCGGAACCGCTCTGACTTCCAGGAGCGCCTTCTCCAGCGTCGACTTTCTCAGTCTTGTCGCCGCCTGTTTCATCGAGGGAGACGCCGTTGAGTGAGCTACGTAGAGTCGGATGGCCGAGTTTCCAGATGTTGACTATCAAATCGTAAGTAGAATCACGACTTGTGAAACTTGCGAACACATGTTTCGCATGTAATGTTGATATCATAAGACCATTTTTGAAAACCAGGGCTGTGCTCCTTTTCTCTACCGATACGATTTCGTCAAAACTCATGACCAGCGTGGTGACCCATCCCAGAATATTGCTGCTGAAGCAGATATGTCCTTCGGATACATATAGTCTCCCATGAGCGAGGATCTCTCGTTGCAAGGCACAGCTATAGTCTTCAATAAGATAATCATCGTCTGGGACGCTTTTAAATAGGACATGAAAGTCTCGATTGCGTTTCTTACTCGCGACAGCGAACCCTGTAAGTTTGGGGGCGCTACCAGCGGCCGAGGGGTGGGCCACCGAAGCGTTGGCTGCGGCGATAGCGGCACCGATAGTGGTTCCGGTGCCCGTTGTACCACCTGTACTTCCACGCTTGCGCCGCTTCGTCTTAGAGATGGCGCTGCGTATGCTGGAACTGCGTTGAACACCGGCCCCGTCCTCATAGACACTTGTCGGCGGCGTTGTATTGGCATAATCGTATAGAGACCTGGGTCGATCCACACTAAAGTCATCAGATGGGCCATCGGCATTAGCAGGTGTGGTCTCAGGATCAACTGGTGCTGATTCTGAGCGTCCTCGGGACTCAGTGGCGGATTTGGCGAACCTTGAAGCTGTGGGAGTAGGAGTTGCGCTTATGGTCTCCTGGAATCCTAGCTGACTAAGGCTCAGATCACCCATACCCAGAGTCTTAACAGCAGGTTCCTTGCCGCTCGTGTTTGAATTCTTTAATTCCTCTGCAGCTGATTCAACTTCGACCCTATCGTCATTGGCAGGCAGTACCTCCTTTGAAGCATTCGATTTTGGTTTATTTCCACCCGGGTTTATACTGGTATTTGTGATAGTGCTGCTCAAGGTATTAGCAGCATTTTGTGCTGCAGAAAACATGCTGGAGAAGAATCCTGCGCCTGGTGTTGGTGGCGCGGCGTTCTCAGGTGTGGGGGTCAGGGGCGCAGATATGATATTAGAAAGCTTGCTCGGGCCGATGCTCGTTGCAGAACCCGATCTCGCTCTCCTATGCGAGATCATGTTACCGGATGCAGAAACAACCACATTGGGATTGTTGAGGGGGGAGTGTCTGCTTTTCGGGGGAGATTTATCAACTGGAGTCGGGGGAGTGTTGACGATTGCCGGACCCGGGGAATTGGACGACGGGGGAGTGCGCGGGCGGATCAATATGTCAAGGGGTGGTGGGCTTTTACGCCTCCGACGTGATCCGCGAGATGTTAAATCGGATTCATGTGTATCGGACTGCGAAGGAACTGCTGAGCCCGGCCGGGAATCTAAGTTAACTGAGGTTTCTTGATCCTGGCGATCGTCGTTTTGACCCCCGGAGCTTGGTGAAGCACCCGGTCCCCTCTTACCCCGAAAAACGTTCTTAATCCTACCAGCGGGTGATCTTGAGCGGCGAGAGGACGAGTCGGAAAGAGGATACAGGCCGGTTTTGCTGGTTGTCAACGCAGGAGGGTTCTCGAAGGACTGTTCGCTGGAGGCAACAGAGAAGGATGCAGATCGCGAGAGACTCTCGAGAGTCTCCTGCTGGTCCAAAGTTTGGACCTCGGGAAGATGACTGGCCTGAATGATGGGCGACGAGGTTGTTAAATGACCGATTTGAGATGGATGAGCCGAGGGCACCGCAGGCCGCCTAGATCAACAACGGGTGGATTAGAATATTCGCTCCAGGGTATCCTTTCTTCCAGAGCTAGGGATGGAGAATGAGGAATAATATGTGCACGAGCAGACCGCGAGACGGCACAACACTGAAACGAATAGAGAACAGAGTATGAGACGGAGGCGGCGGTGTTGGGTCATTGAATGAACAGATGCATATAGAGGGGACCGAACGAGGCTAGGTGGCCAGGCAGCTAGATAACCACAGTGGCTAGCCTACTGTCAAGGACGGGATGACGGGGGTTGATTTGGGGTTTATGGAGGAGGCGCAAGTCTGACGTCTAAAAAGAAAGATGGGTCCTAGTCCACATCAGAGACCAACCTAACCTCGTCCTGAGTTGCCAAGGACCGTGTTTCTAGGCATGGGATGACGTATCCAGAATAAGAACAGGGACGGACAAGACAAAGGGGGAGAGAGTTGTGTATCAACCGACGATGTGATTGATTGCGCTACTCCCGTGCTTCCGTGGTCGATTCGCTGTAGCGCAGACAGCTTTGTACAAGAATGGGTGTGTATTGGTCATGAGTCTTGGGTAAAGCATGCTGCGTAAAACGTGGGTATCGGCCATTAAATAGGTGTAAACACATAAAGAATTATGGAAAGTAAGCAACTCACGATTCATGTTCTGAATCCCGCGCAATGTCGAAGTCGACGCTGTCATCACCATCCACGGCCGATTCGTTCGACTGCGTCGTGGACAGGGAGCCAGGTCCAGATTCCCCTCGCTCGGTCTCGGGAATGCCGGGATGTTCCTCGTTCTCGGTACTCACTAATGAACCGAAACTTTCGTTTGAGGGTTGTTTTCTCCAACGGCCTCTGACAGCAAGCTTTTTGGGAATGAGCTTGACCGCAGCCTTTTTGCTGGCGCCATTACTGGTGTCCATCATGACGTGCCGCGAGTGGCTAACATGCATGCAACTTGACGTGCAGGGTCGAATGGAATGAAGAGAAATATGCCTTATGGTGCACAACCAGGATTCTGAAACAATATATTTGCGGACATGGAGAGAGTGTGGAACAGAAAAGAAAGAAGACGCTGTAAAGACAAAGACGATGAAGGCTGAGAGAATGGTCGTCAATTATCTCGCCTACCATCCAGCAACTGCTATCATCGCGTCATCACAAGGCGGCAGAAGATGTGATTAGATCTGGAATGGATGATACAGGATGATTACGATGGCAGGTGACTTGCAATTGAGTTTTTGTGTGCCGAACAACAGGTAGGGTGTTGCAGTTGGAATTCTATGTTTGATGGGAGGAGAACAACGGGAATGTGAAGGAAGGTGAGTGGCGTTGCACATCACTGTTTGATGATGTAGTCTAGAGATTCGGAGACCCGTCAGTCTGTGCTTCAGATTCATGATGGGTTTGTTAGGTACTTAATCCATCCCACCTCCATACCTAGGCCAGGAGGTTTTAGCCCCTTAAAGCCCCTAATTGCCCCTGGAATACTTAGCGTTACAGCAGGTAGCCATTCTGGTTCGAGGTAATTCAGGTAGATTATTAGCGTCACCGCATAGATAGATCCAGAACTATAACAGAACATGAACTCGAACAGCCATTGCTTTACAGCGGGCTATTTATGTGTATAACTGCTTTTCATTCTGCTTTGTACCTATCTGTTATATGCTGTTGAAGTTGAAGTAATCAAGATGTTGGGGGGAGCTTTGACCCATCACCTGCTACATTGAAGACAGTGCATGATGTATATGCACTGTATATACATACACTGCAAGTACCTAGAGGCACTGGTTTAGCCACACTTGATCCAATTCGGGTGCTTTGTTGCCTACCCGCACTTCTCTATGTATCTCTTGGGTGTCATTCACACTGTGTTTGTGTGTACCTGCATAGGCGGAAATGGGTGCTCAGTGTAGGCATTCATTTAGTGTATCTTCTGAAGTACAGTAAGTACCTCGGGCTTCCACTTGTTCTTGCCTCACGATCCCCCAACCGAAAAAGACCACAACTGATAAACGTGGAACCCTCGATCTTCTCTATGAAGATATACTCATCCGCTTGCATTTCACATACCCTCTGTATAGGCGCACACCATCATTTCCATGCTGGTTCTCTCTCTCTAACGACTCCCTGATCACCCCCGCCCGCTGAGTGCTTTGTTGAACAAGAAACACCTCGAAACCTTCCTTACCTCAGGATGGAGTCGGCACCACTGATCAAGGTATAGTTCGACCGCATCTGTATGTCCTATTCACTAAAGCAAACTAATCGAACGACAGGCCCACGACCATGCTAGAGCCGCGTCCGCCGCAACCCATACCTCAGAGACTACGGTCGCCATTAATGAGCATACCAGAGCTGCCGGCGAGTTTGCCAATGCCGCCAAGGACACCACCTCAGTCGAGGCTTTGCGAACCCTCAAGTTGCTCGAGCAACATCATCGCAGACTATCCGAGCTACTCCAGGCTCCACTACAGCCACCGTCATCGCAAGCCTCTGCCGAGGCCGATTCCCAAGAAGACGAGAAGGAAGAGGTCCGTTCAGCTTCGGATCCAGCGACTGTTCCAACGAAGTTGTTGTCGGATGAGAAGAATGCTCCGGCCAAACCAACTCTTCTGAAGCAGCCCAGATACCCTGCGCGAGACCTAGGCGCTTCTATCGCCAGTAACTTAGCCTCCGCCCGTGGCATCCGCTCTAAATATAGATCGCAGCCGCTCAGCCCAAGTGTCTCTAATACTGAGGCGCCAGGGAGTTTGGAAGGGGCGTCGAAGAAAGCCGCATCACGGTCTCGAATGCAGGATATGCTGGATAACTCCGATAAATCGAGTGCGATACCCTCTCCGGATCGAACTGCCAAGTTAGTTGAAGATTCGTCTTCAAGGGGCATACCAGACTCATCAGCCGCATCAAGCGACGAGGGGTTTTCTAGGTTCTACAGTGCATTTGGGAGCATTATAAACAAGATTTCGGCTCCACTGGCATTCGCTGGACTCCCACTAATTAGCGAAGAGCAGACCGAGGAGCAAAATCCACTCCCACCCCCCGAGATGACAACCCAGAAAAGGATTAGAGTCAGGCATTCTACCTCTCACTCGACGGAACCAGATATTCAGAAACTGTATTCGAAAGCAGCCCTCCGTGCTGTTGCTCGAGAAGGGCACTCTACAAATGATTCTTTCTATGTGGTCCCTCCCAGTGGCCACACAGCTTCCTATGCAAGCATATTAACCTTTGCAGACAAAGAAAAACGTCGAATGGAGGGCTCAACTCATGCGACTATGGGAAATCTGCCAGAAGATGCTGATGAAGATGACTTCGTCGATGCTAGGGAATCTCAAATGTCTCATTCGCCAGCTCTCAAGAGAAGGCCAGCCAAAGGCAACACTGACAATATAGTCGAGGAGCTGTATCTAGAAAACAAGAGCCTCAAGGACATGATCGACTTGCTCAGCAAACGGCTTCACGCATTTGAGTCAATGTCGCAAAACTCCGGGATGAGATTAGCAGAAAGCATGCGCTTAATGCGCCCTGGATCCCCTCTGCCATCAGTCAGCAAGCCCGGGGTTTCTGAAGAAGCCTTTGCGAGAGAGATCAGCGAGCTCAAGCTACAAAACCAAGCTTTGATAAGACAGAATGAAGAGCTAGAGAAGAGTTACAACAAAGCCCGTGCCAATCTTGTACGATACAGGGAGAAATGGGACCAACTCAAGGCAGGCGCAAAGGCTCGCCGAGCTGGTAGTGCTCAAGGCAATTCTGAGATTGCTGATGAAGGGCTGAGGTCGCCAAAACTCAGCTGAGTAAAGAAAATAACGAGATAAAGTAAACTTTTTATTTCACAAGCAGCGCTGGTCACTGTCTTCGTAAGGGGTTTCCAGGCTGAGAATAGTTCTGAGCATGTCTACGACTGAGAAGAGACAAGTAGTGCTTGATTCGAGGCCAAAGGTCTCGGTCCCAAATTTAGCCTATCACACACACTAATGAATCTACTTCCTATATGTGATTTGATGGATAAAGCCCAATACCACTTCTCATACCATTTCTCATACCTCATAGCTAATTAGGCTCGGCTTTATGCCCAACCTAAGGAACGAACCTTTTCGGTCAGATGTGGTGGAACTTATTGGGGCTTTGAAAAGGCGTGTCGAGCGTCTCTTCACAACGAATGACTTCATTGAGATGGTGGAAAAGTAGAGAATGTCGGAACCGGCACTATCGGGCTGTCCAGGGAGTAGGTAAACAGGTGTTAGAACTAGTGGAATATCTAGGATTTTCCTTTTTCGTCTTTGAACCCCAAGTACCTACATTTGACAACGTTGAGGACTTGAAAACAACGGAAGACTGGCGAGCTTACACTGTTCACGGGGATTTTTGTCATGTCCCTTGAGCCTATACAATCGTCCCGCATCTAGCTTGATATGCCCCGTTTCAACGGACGGAGGCATTTCCATAGACGGGCAGATTTATCGGCTAATCGACGATGCAGAACGAGTGTATAGAAGAAAAGGGACGGATAAGAGGGTGGGATAAGCCAGTTACGCCAGACTCTATCGCTAAGATGCCGAGCGCAACTCGTAGACTCGGATACCTACTAGTATCGTAAAAGGGGTGTAGTTAACCATACCGGAGCAGGCGTGTCAAAGTGATAGTATGTCTATCCAAGACAAAATGCTTGTGACTTATACTTATGCATACAACATGCCAGCTCCAATAGCGTCTGATATGATACCTGAGATTTAAATGTAAGTTTAACTTAGTGATACAACTGTACGTACCCCGGGCTTGGTGGCAATTCTCTTCATCTAGTGTACTCACCTAACCCATATTGTGATTCTTGTGCAACCGTATGAGGGGTACAATAGCGGTGCCATCATATCGCACTTGACGACGAGATTGTGGACGCCATGCCTTGTTGCGTACCTATTCGCTGGGGAATTTCTTCGAGGTTATGGACTCTGGTAGTTCAACCGTATGGTGATCTGGAGGGTTTGGTTCAAGGGGTGGGTGTTCCCTCAGTGTATAATATAATCTACCCTGTGTCATATATCAATGTCGTACAACAAGAAAACAAAGAAGGTATTTGTATACCGGTATTGTAGCAGAGATCTCGTCAGCATGTAGGTAGTTCTAGCCGAGGCAACAAAAGGCATACACTCACGATTTTCCCCATTGTACCCATCCTGAAAATCATATGTCAGAGATCGTTATTTCACATTTAGAAGTTGAAGAGCTTTAGTGGGTGAAAGTTATCGATCGGGATTCGAAACCGTATACCTACTTGGAATTGACAAGAACAAGAGGAAGAGGGAAAACTTGGCATTGGACCGGGGCAATCTCGCGAAATGTCTCGATATTTTTAGAAAATGGGTAGGTAGCTGCCTAACCTGAGCTACCACGAGCCCGGAGCTGGGAGAACACATTCTACCTGCCTAACTACTTAGAAGTATCCAATAGGTAAAACGGGCAGAGTACCTACCTAGCGGAGATGACGTCGAAAAGGCGAAGGCAAGTGCCGTATGCGCCAAGGTGTACTGCATGCTTATTAGGAACGGTATTAGGTACCCAGTGGGAATGTGCAACCTAAGCCTGCATATTGTACCTTATGTGGAAGAGGCACTGGCACTCCATGCAGTCAACTAACGTACCTATACTACTAGGTCGCTTAGATACTTCGGAGAACGAACACTGTTATACAGACCTCCATCATCGGTACACCTACCATCCTAACCCTGCCTCTTCATGATAACTCCCCAGATGAGAGGATTATTGACTTTCATGCTAGTTAGTTATTTCTATCTCATGTATCTATATACATTCTTTGAGTCGGTGTAGTGAGTCGGTGTAGTCAACTACACTAGAAAAGTGGCTTCCAGTCCGGTGGCGCAGTGATGCAACAAATTATCTAATTTTCACCATTCCGGAAACCCATGTCCCCAAAAACAGCTCTCGTTCTGCTGTTATGGGTTGGTTACTTCGGAACGCGGCCCGAGGTCAAGGGCTTCGAGCCACTCCACGCCTGTTCCCTCTGCCGACGTACTCCTTGCAGGATCGGTGGCGGTGGGCATACATCCACCTCCTGGCCAATTCGGGCCGCCCGGAGTCCATCGATCCGGATGTGCTCTGCTGCTCCGTGAGCAAAACGGGCAACTAACGCCGTCACTAGTCAACAGACGTCGAGCTCGAACAACCGAAGTCTGCCACGCATCTCTTCCCTTGCTGCCGCGCTTCCTTCAACACATTCTAGAACAAGAAAGTATCACCATGTGTGTATGCCCCAAGAGGCTCCCGGCGCCGGGAAATATGTCTGTGCAAGGATTGGCCACGCTAGAACCAAATGCACGCTCCCTGTCAATTACGGACCCGATACAACGTGCCTGCTGGAAGGGATTGGATTAGGACTCATGTCAATGGCTTAAGTCTGGCCCCGGGAGATTGCGCCGTCTCCAGTCGCCAGTACCCTGGATTTCGCACGTGCCGTACGGCCGGGATTCCTTGATTCCTCCTCACATGGTCCGCTGCCAGTGAATCTCTAGACGGGCATACCTGGCTATCTTGGTTGGTACCTAATCGGCTTCCGCTTGGATACAGTGTTTCTAGGGTCCTTTATTTCCTCCTATGAGCACGTTACCTCACCATTCAGGTGAGCCAGACTAACAAACAGTCGTTCGTATGTAAGACCACACCAGTCACTCCACCCGGAGGGTGCGGAGGTCTTATATGGGGAAGAGGAAAGAACGTAGCCTTAAGTTTTAAACATATAAGTCCTTCTTCCATAGTTGACCTGTTGCCCTTTGCAGCTTTCTTCGTCATTGTGACTTGGAAGCAGTCTTGGGCACGATGGGTCGTTTCGGGTTCATTGCAACACTGCTTTGGACAGCAAGCTTAAGTTCGCCACTCCTAATGAGCAGTCGAGGGAAGCACTGCTAACGATACACAGCTATCCAGCCATGTCTTGGACAATCGAGCACCCCAACTGTCTATACAGATGATAAGACAGGTATCACATTCGATACATGGATCGTGCCAGACACAGCTACAGGTGCCTCTGGCACCACGACCTGGGGCGGCATGACTATGGGAGTTGCGCTTCCCGAGGACGCTTTGACGACTGACGCGAACGAGTTCATTGGATACTTGGTCGGCATCCCCTTCTTTTTCCGTGCAAGTAACTCCTATTGACAAACGATAGCTATGCCCCTCGAACAGCACGACATTGACAGGGTGGTGTGGTATCTCACTGGCTGGCCCTATGACGAACAGTTTGCTTCTTATGGCCTACCCATACCAAGGCGAGGTTCTAACATCCTTTCGGTTTGCTACTGGTTACGTTAATCCGGATGTGTACTCAGGAGACGCCAAGTTAACCCAAATTTCTTCCACGGTAAATTCAACACATTACTCGGTCATCTTCCGCTGCCAAAACTGTTTATCATGGGATCATGATGGCGCAACAGGGTCCGTGTCGACGAGTGCTGGCGTTTTGGTATTAGGTTGGTGCAATGCTTTCCCGTCCCCAAGCAATCCGAGTTGTCCGAACGAGGCTAGTATACTCCAACACGACAATGGTCTGAGTGTCTTCGGAGCCGCTCTCGACAGTAACATAGCGAACCCATCATACACTCAGTGGGCAGCCAAGGCTACGGCTACGGTGACTGGAAGCTGTGGAGGAACGACTACCACAACCACGTCGACTCCTACCGCCACCGCCACAGGTGTCCCTGTCCCAAGTGACACATATGACTACATTGTCGTTGGTGGAGGAGCCGGCGGCATACCAATCGCAGATAAGCTAAGCGAAGCTGGCAAGAAGGTCCTGCTCATTGAGAAGGGTCCCGCAAGTTCGGGGCGATGGGGCGGCACCCTTGGTCCAGAATGGACTGAAGGTACAAACCTCACTCGCTTTGATGTACCCGGCCTGTGCAACGAGATCTGGGAGGATTCGGCTGGCATTTCTTGCACTGATACTGATCAGATGGCGGGTTGTGTGCTCGGTGGGGGTACCGCCATAAACGCAGGATTGTGGTGGAAGGTCAGTAGCAAAATGATAAGATGTCGAATGGTGACTAACATCCCCCTAGCCCAACAGTCTAGACTGGGACTACAACTTTCCCACCGGCTGGAAGTCGTCAGACATGGCTGGCGCAACATCAAGAGTCTTCTCGCGTATCCCCGGTACCGACGCACCGTCCAAAGATGGCAAGCGTTATCTTCAACAAGGTTTTGATGTGATTTCAGGTGGCTTGGCTTCCGGTGGCTGGACAAGTGTCGTTGCCAATGATGTCCCAGATCAGAAGAACCACACGTATACGCATACCCCTTTCATGTTTTCAAATGGAGAGCGAGGTGGACCTATGGCTACCTACCTTGTAACCGCCAACGCGCGTTCCAACTTCAAATTATGGTTGGGCACCGCTGTCAAACGTGTTATACGAAGTGGCGGGCATATTACTGGTGTCGAGGTCGAAGCATACGACGACGGAGGGTATGCTGGAGTGGTCAATGTCACATCCATTACCGGTCGGGTGATTCTATCAGCAGGCACCTTCGGCTCGGCAAAAGTCCTGATGCGAAGTAAGCCTACCAAGACTTAAAATCAACGAGGTATAATGACTCTAACTATATTAGGTGGAATTGGTCCTGAAGATCAATTGGAAGTGGTGCAGACCTCAACGGATGGGCCAACGATGATTTCGAACAGCTCCTGGATCAAGCTTCCAGTCGGATACAATCTGAACGACCATGTCAACGTTCGTTATCCTTCGCGTGGCTATTATGCAAGGCATTGCTAACTCGATGCAGACCGATACGGTTATCACCCATCCAGATGTTGTTTTCTATGACTTTTATGAAGCTTACGATGACCCCAACACTACTGATGTCAACTTATACTTGAGTAAGTTTTATGACTGGAAGAAGTCAATATTACGTCGGCTAAGCTAACTCCACCCAAGACCAGAGATCTGGCATACTTGCTCAAGCTGCCCCAAATATCGGCCCAATGTAAGTTGAGAATAAATAGGCTCGCAAATTTCTTAGCTGACTGTTGTAGTTTTTTCGACGAAATCATGGGCGCAGATGGTATCGTTCGACAACTCGAGTGGACATCAAGAGTGGAGGGTAGTGGTGCTACCGACGATGACCGTAAGTTAGATCTAAGTGTTGACCCAGTCCTGTCGCTGACTTTCGAAGATGCCATGACCATGAGCCAGTATTTAGGGCGTGGCGCAGTGTCAAGAGGTCGCATGACTATCACGAAAGCCCTCACCACCGTTGTGTCTACTCTACCTTACTTGCAAGATGAGAATGATGTACTGGCTGTCATTCAAGGCATCAAGAACCTGCAAAGTGCCATGAAGGGCGTCGGGAGCCTCACATGGGCATTGCCTGACCCAGATACATCTGTCGAAGATTTCGTCAATAACGTCAGTCTCACACTCCTAGCTCTGTGAAATTACCAAGCTGATTATTTGCAGATGGTGGTGTCCTATTCTAACCGACGAGCTAATCATTGGATTGGTAAGCCCTTTCTTTTTTTTCTCTCTTTCCCTCGCTATCCGACAACACGGTCACTTACACACATTGAAAACAGGGACTAGCAAACTTGGGACTGACGATGGCCGCCTTGGTGGAAGTGCCGTTGTGGACTTGAACACTCAAGTATATGGCACTGACAACCTCTTCGTTGTTGACGCGAGCATCTTCCCCGGCCATGTCACGGCCAATCCCACGGCCTACATCGTGATCGCTTCCGAACATGCGGCAGAGCGCATCCTCGCGTTAACGCCGGCGACAGCCCAGTCACAGTTTACGCAATGCGGCGGGTTGAATTACAGTGGGAGCTTCCAATGCGCAGCGCCTTACACATGCACATACCAGAACGAGTATTACTCACAGGTGAGTGCTCTCTACACCGGAATTCTCGAGCTCCTCTCACTAATTAGTGTTCTTAGTGCCTATAAGCGCTGCTTGAGAAAAATGTTAGACTGTATATATGTGCGTCTCGTATATAGACATGATCATGCATATTGTAGAGGAAGCTTTATTTCAGTTCATCTTCTCTGGATCACGAAGTACCTAAAGTTAGCAAACAATAATAGCATGACTGTATTCTATTCTGACGTCTTCATTCTGTGAATAATGGCTTTCTCGTTCCTTCTCGCCCTTAACCACCGACCAGTAAATGAATGACAATGCGAACTAGAAGGTCATTATCAACCTCAAGTATGGATAGGGGTTTTTATATCGTGTCGCGATGTATACCCAGGAATGTCTGCTCAATTGTGACGACTGATAAATACACCTATCGCCTCTATTCCTGCTAACATGGAACACCAAAACTGGAACTGCTGCCGACATTCTTACTTTGTGCACAACGAAGCAGTATATGCTACGTCGTTCGTATGTCATATTTATTTAAACAGCCTCCATTGCCTAGTTCTCGGAAGGGTAGCCCCAGTCTTAGATCATCCATCCCAGTCCGATCAACGATTCCAGGTGTTTTCTCATGGTTCCATTGCCCTGTTGGCTTTACCAGTCTGCGCATTCGGAGGTCGAGGATAATACTCGATTACACTGGTCAACGCGATTCACTTACCATTCTGTGTAAAGACGCCGCTTAACAACACCTGCGCACGTATAGCTTAAGCTTTGAGCGTAGGCTTTGAGCATAGCAGCCGACCACATCTGACGTAGATGAATATTCGAATATCATTCATATTAAAGCTCAGTTATGTATAGTCCCGGGTCATGAAACCCCCCGTCCAGATTTACCAAATGGATCTATCTACTTTGTCTATCAAATACAGGATGCTAAACAGCTTCCAAGCAAACTCCTAGAGAAAGAAGAAGAAAAAGAAAGAAAGAAAGAAAAAAGCTCTATGTCGCCACATCTATATCTCTATATCTATTCTCGCTGTCTATCGCCAACCATAACAAACGAAATTGTATGCGGAATTCAAACGAAAGTCAATGGCATCCATGATTAGGGAATGGGTATGTGGCCCTTAGTCGCCTCGCTTCTCTCGCGAGGGCCTTTATTCTTCGGGTTCAATCCAGAATCGCCTGTTGCCCAGCAGGCAATTCCTGCAGCCTCCTCACGGCGGCGACCGGGGATATCTTCTCGCCCAGGGGTCCAGCCCGTGGCTGTCCCGTCGCGGCAAACGCGGCGTGTTGTTGCGTCTGGTGGAGCGCCTCCAACCTCTCGGCGCGTCGATTCAGGAAACTCAAATACGTCTGCCAGCCGACGGCAACGACGCCGCCGAATATGCTGCGGTACTCGAAGGGTACGAATGCGAAGTTGAAGGCCGTGACGGCGGGCCAGAGCTTGCATGAGTTGACGAAACTAACGGGGACCGTGTTGCAGACGCGTCGCCAGGCCTCGGGGATGGTGTCTCCTGAGAGAAGAGCCCTAGAATGATTCAGGGGTTAGAAAGCGCCGCGTATGGTAAGCATTAGACTTATTGGTGGGCTGGGGTTGAGAGCATGCAGGAGCGTAGATTTGTAAAAACAGGAATCAGGAGACTTGGGAATGCGTACTGCGCGCCGAAGAAATATACGTTGAAGAGCGGCGTGAACACAAGTTGATTCACGGCGACTTTGATACCTATCGAGATGATTTTCGAGGAGTAGTTGAAGGAGCGCGAGAGAAACGAAAACCTGTTCAACACATATCTGGTTAGTCGCAGTATTCGAGGTAGGTATTCGTTAGTAAACCACACCTCTTCCCCATGATGATGCTCCTTCGTTTAACCCACATATTCCCCCATCTCCCTCCCCGCATTCACAGACAACCACGTAGATGAGATGAGAAAAAGCGCCAACTTACCAAATATAGCCAGGGATGGCCGCCGTACCCCCGATAGCCAACGACCTCGCGGTGCGTGCCCAGTCATGCCCTCTTCCCTTCTGTTTCATGCTATCGCCCTCTTCCACGCCATCTCCCTTCCCTTTCAGGTTATCGCCGACCTCATCCTGGCCTGCACTAGAAATCCACTGAGCCCCGAAGTCGGCACAAAGATATACGACCAGCGTGCTGGCGACCTGTGTAGCCCACGGGCGAGCGCGCTGCGTCCGCGCATAAGCTTCTGCCGCGCGCGTAAGCGGACCCAAACGTTGCCAGAACGGTAAAGGGGGGATGATGTTCGGTATAGGAATCGGGACTTCTGGCCTGGCCTGGCCTGTTCCTTGTTGTCTAATGCGTGACTTTGAACGTGTCTCCGCCTGGGCTAAGGATTCGCTTTCCAGTGTGGTTTTGGGGTTCGACGAGGAGTTGGGAGATGTGGACGAGGACTGTTGTCGTTGCGGATTCCGACGAGTATTCGATCGTCTTGAAGCACGAGATATACCCCGGACCACCTTTCGGTGCGACCGGACGAGAAGCGCAGGCATCCAGGCGGCCCCTTGACCAGGTCGGCCCCCGTTCGCTGTATCTTAATGCGTATCCGTCGACCCCCAGACTCGGCTTTTCTATCCTCGAGGGCCGGTATCAACTGCGAATCAAGGGGCTCCTGCGATCATTATATCGAAGTAGTCATGTTGTTGGTCATGTTGTGTACATGTCTCGCAAATACGGAGATGGAAGATGAAATGGTCGGGCGCATTCGGTTAGTACATGTATTTTTAGACTAGGTCCGGTTGAAGCCGGGTCTCCCTTGGTATGACCTCATATGCCCCGTTATGGCGCCAGGGGTTGTGTCGATCAGCTGCGCTACCCGGGAGATGAACCCCTCCATGCTTGATGCTTGATGCTTGATGCTTGATTAGCTGGGGCTGTTGAGTTGACCAACTTCAGGGTCTGAGGCGGTATCAGATGCTATCAAAATCAGGGGAAATAAGCATAGAAATTAGAATAGCTCCTGAAATTTAAGTTCATTATCCGTGACTGATCCATACCTTCCATGTCCCTATGCCAAATCACCATGAACGCGACAGCAAGGTTGCTCAAACACATCATCAGTACAACGCAACACGACGATGCCCCCAATCTGGTCATACTTCGCCACTGACATATCCGATCTGTCGCCTAGCGCCAGGAGCAGCGCTGTTTAAATTAGCAGCGAGCATGCTTTGGCTATCGACTAATTTCTTCTGCTCCTTCAAGCGGGCTGTAAAACGCGAATCGGCCACCTTGTCTAGCTTCTCCATATCCTCGCGCTCACGCAGGCGGATAGCACTAAGCTGGTTCGCATTGCCGACTCGCTCGCTCCCTATATCCTGCTCCCATTCTAATAGTCGTGCTTGCCTTTGGTCCTCGACAGCGCGCTCGGCATCGCCAATGGCACGGGCCCGCGCCACGCTGGCGTTTGTGAGGTCCTCTCTGTTTAACCACTGGAGTCAGTAATTACCATAAAGAGCAAAATTTGACCAATGTCTCGGGAGCATGCAGGAGCAACTGAGGCCAAAAATTGCCAAAAGGGGATAGAAAAGACTCCAGGGAACTAACTGATGCTGCAAGTCCAAAATCTGCTTCGCGCGTCGCTGGCGCAGAGCTGCATTGAAAATATCTTCTTCGACACGAGAACGCTCCCGCAGTGCGGCCAGGTCCGTGCTATGCGCTTGCTTCTTTCGTGCTTCCTCCAATTCGGCTTGATTGGCCCATATATCAGCCTGTACCGCTGCCAACTCTTTACTTCTCTGCATTGCTAGAACATGGCCTTCATTATCCTCTCGAAGCCGGCCAAGGCGATTTTTGCGCTCGTCTTCTTCGCGCCGGATATGAGAAGGCAGGCCTACAGCATCGTCTGGCTGTTCAACAATCCGGGGTCAGTCTTGCCGTTTATGTTAAATAGTATCAAGGGGTTCGAGAGCTGGTAGGATTAATAGGAGTAGAAAACGTTTGATGAGGGAATTGATGCTGAGATATGTTAAAGGGAGGCATAAGAGGCTCCAGAAAACTAACCTGTGGTCCCGAATTCGCATAATATATGTCAGTACATCGATTTGATCGTAGTAGCCGTAAAAGGTCTGTCTTCAGGTCCGAATCCGATAGTACATGCTGCACATACATTGTGGGCGAAAATGTGTATTTCCCATCATTATACTGGTTGAATGGCTTATTGATGTCTCTCCATAGAGCGGCTCGTAAGAGCACTCTCGTTGTAGTCAAGGGGTCAGCTGACTCAAGCGCAAGTAGGAGAATCGATTTGCCCTCCGACTGGATGGTGATGTCAGTACCGCTTTGCAATAGGAATTCGATAGCTTTCTCCATCGCTTTCTCTTTGCTTGCCGTCATTTGAATTGAATCAGTTGCATGTAAGCAAAGCTCCGCGAGTGCACTACGCCCATCACTGCAAGATATTAACAGTTAGAAACTGCCGTTTATAGCAAAAAATTGACGCACATATAGGGTATTTTGGGAGCATGCATGAGCAGAAGAATTTGTGCCAAATTGGAGAATAAATGACGCAGAAACACTCACTGTAAAGGGCTTGGAAAATCTGGGTCGTGTCTATACTCAACCAATACCTGCACTATAACACTCGGGGTTAGTAATTGCTATCCTCAGCGTGACCTGTGAGTGTTTCGAAACCGTAAGAAGCCTTCAAGGCATGATCTTGCCCGGGAAAGGAGCCTTTATGCTCTAAAACCATGAACGCAGAGGAAGCGACTCCAAGAATTACTCACTAGCCGGGATATTGAGCTCTCGAGCTGCATTATGAAGAGAACCATCGTTTTTTGACGCTCCAGCCGCTAGGATGTTCGACATCATGGCAACGGCAAGTTCGCCTCCAATCGCTGATGCCATAGAGAGTGGTGAATTCCCAAGGGTGTCCGTCACATCAACATCAGCACCAGCTAGCAGTAATAATCTTACTACGTCTTGACGGCGCATCCGAATGGCAAGCATGAGCGGAGTAATATGAGAGGTAGCAGTCTCGAAATTAATTTTTGCTATTAAAAAGTTAGCAGAACGATCACGACGGCTATTTAGTTAATTAGCTTACACCCTCTCTCTATTAGCAGATTAATGATCCCCGTACTGATTTTCTTCTGTGGCTGTAACAATGCCCATATAAGGAGCGTAACTGATTCAATCTCATCAGAATCATCTGTGACCCTACAGGTTGTTATCTGGTCATAATAGAAACCAATATCTAAGAGGGCCTCTAGGATCTTGATCGATCGCGGATACTGAGATAATGCTCGGATGATGACGGGATCGAAACCTGGTTGCGTAGACATGACATTTAATTCACTGTCCCCGTCACGATATTCAGTGAAGAGTGTGATAAGCTCGTGCACCTTGTCTTCGGTGAGCGGTGTGTCAAATATCCTAGAGAACGCTGAGGTAAGCGTCTCAGTACTCGGCTTCTCGCTTAAAAGTTTTGCGAGTAGTTCTGTATTCCCATGGGCAGCCACAAGCTGTAGAGCTTCGCCGTGATTATAATTAACATCCGCGCCGTGTTTTAGCAATAGGTCAGCGAATGCATTCGTAACGGAGTGGCAAGCTGTGGTGTGTTGTTTAAGGACCGCGACTAGTGCGGACCCAACTCCGTCTCCCTCGGCTCCTTTCTCAAGAAGGCTTGTGGCAATCTTCAATCCTCGCTCAGAAACCCACAAATTGGGATCACTAAAACGGAATGATATCCTAAATACTAACGATGCATCCTCGCTGGTCACACGGGACTCGAGTAGTTCATTAAATAGTGAGACAGAAAGGGTTGAAGTCGCGTCGATTAGAGTCTGGCAATTATTTGCAACAGGCGATGCTCTGTGGCTTATTACTGTAATACTCGAAGTCAGTTATCCGTATGTCGAGCATGGTCTGTAGGCGTTTCATAGCAGCAAGAATCTTCCGGGACGCGACTTTGACTCGGAAAGGGGCCGTTACGCCCGGGGAGTCGAGGAAACGGGAAAGGGATGGCTGTTAGCTGCTTACGGAGGCGGATCAGCCTCTCTTCAGGCTCTTGTTCATTGACGGCCCGATGCAAAGCAGAATGAACTGCACTAGGAACTAATTTCCCTGCTCGAAAAAGCCAATCGATGACTGTGAATCTTGTGTCTCTGCTGAGATCCCAACATGCATCAAGACCGCGAACAAGCGTATGCGAAGATGGTTTCTTCTAATATATGTTAGTGTGCCTAGATGGTGGATCTAGCAACTCACCTTACCTGTTGCCCTTTGGTATGCTCGCTAATTGGAACAATTCCCAGGAGAAGTTCTAGACTTCCCAAAAATGCACTTCTAACTGCCTTCTCGACGGCTTCGCCATTGCTGTAGTCAGGACTTGCGCCGTACCCTAGTAACAATCTCACCAACTCTTTGCCTTCATCGCCGTATCGAACCGCCGAAACAAGCTGGATATCAATCACTTCTCCCGAAACTCCAATTTGAAGAAGTAATCTGAAAATCTCAGCACGTTTTTTTAGGTTGCCTACCTGCGTAGCTCCCTGAAACCCCCTTTGAAGGGTCTTTTGGGGGACCTCGGTATTCCCCGCTACTAGCATTTCTAACACTTCAACGGCCCCCGACTTACATGCTTCGACGATGGCCTGACCATCTTTATGCTTGATACTACCCCCATTTCGGACGAGGATTGCGCCAAATTCCAAATCTCCATCTGATGCTGCCGCAAGTAGTGCGTTTGATACCACCTCGCCCGACGCACCGGCTCCTAGCAGGCTATTGCATAATATAGTTCTCGTGCTCTTGTTTCTGACCTTGGTGGCTTCTGTGAATCCTGTGTTGAGAACTTCGGCGGTGAAGCTCTTCTTATCAAGTATCAACTCAACAATATCCTGTTTCTCACTCTTAATCGCCTCAACGAGAGCCAGACCATCTGAAGTATCAGCATGTGCAACAAGGGCGTTGATTAGAGGGATATCGTTGGGGTATTTTTGAATTGTAAAGACGAGTGCTCGATTCACCTCACTTGGAGGCATGCCAACGTCCAAGATTTTTTGAGCATAAGTTAACCGGTCCATCAAATCGCGAATACGCAATGCATTGGGCATTACCCATGCGAGTGTCGTAGGTAATGGTGACGCGGTCAAGAGAATCTCCACGATCTGCATGCTTGATGCTGTAACAGCACAACTGAGCGCTTCGCCGTTGGAAGCGTTGACGTCAGCTCCATTGAATAAGAGCAATTTCAGAGAAGTAAAATTCCGCTCTGGCGGTGATGTTTTTAATAGAGCTTGTACCTCTTCGATCAAGAGGCTACTAACCGCGTCCTTTGATTTAGTTCGGCCTAAGAGCGTCTCGAGCTTATGGGTTTTAATGGCAGATGCTGAAAGCTTCCCTAGACTTTTCAAGGCTCGATCTATGCTTTCGTTGCTAGGTTGCCCGAGCCCGAGAATGAGCTCCAGGACTTCAGGGTCAGGGTGTTGCGCGGCGTGCTCAACTGCAGATCCTCCGTTGACGTTAACGTCGGCGTTCCCCTGTTGGAGCAGAGCTCTCATGAGTCGTTTGTCAGTAGGCTTTATAGTAATGGCTGTATCTAAAGCCATGGATACCTCGATGGCGCCCTGAGTAGCGCCCGAGTTAAGCAGCGTAGTGATGACTTGGAACCTTATTGAGCTATCGGGTACCTCCATGGCCCTTGGTATGGCTCTCGCTATTGTATGCGCTGTTGGTTTACCCTTGAGCAGCGTTTCTAGGAGTTTGACACTAAGGAATCAAAATTTAAGAATCAGCAATGTCTGGTCTCATTCTCAAGGATCTGGGGGGGTGTAGATGCTATATTGGAGTAATAAGTTTTTCGAATTAAGAACTTGTCGACTCTGGGTTACGTACTCGTTTTGGGCAATTGCGGTAATGATACCATGGCCCTCATTAAAGTTTACATCAGCGTCGTAACGGAGAAAGAGGGAGATCAGCCTCTCATCGCGGCGGGATGAGTGTTCATTGATCACGTTCTCAAGAGCGGAATGTACACAAGGGCCGCACAGCCCTGCTCGCAGGAAAAGTTCACTAAGCTGGTATCTTTCAGGTCCGGGGAGATTCCGCGTGCTTGGATATACTTGAGCAAGGGCAACGTGACTTGGAGGCTTGTGAGTGAGAATGACCCTTGCAATTGCCACATTCCCCTTTTTGACTGCAACCTGGAGCGCCAGTGCGCCTTTATAATCAGTTGATGCGGTTTCGGGTCGTCCGAGGCCCATGTTTTGTGACGCCTCCCGTGATGATGGTGCAAGGAGCAGTTTCGCAGCTTTCACATCCCCGGCTTCAGCTGAATCGATTAACGCTTCATCAAGAGAAGTGCCGGCTGCGCCTTTCTTCAGAAACTCGTCTAGTAAAAACTGACGATCCTCAAACCGAATGTCCTTTGGCAGTAGTTCCACGCATTCGGATGCATGTTTAGGAGTCATTCTTGCTGTTCCACTCAGCATGATTTTTACAAGATCGATCTTGCCTTTAGAGATAGCCTTTCGTAAGGCCACCGCATCTTGGTACTCGATCGAGGCACCATAAGAGACTAGTAAGCGTACCATCTCTAGAAAATAGGTTGCACACGCGTGGACTAGAGCCTGAGCGACGGGGACACCTTCGGCCCCGGCACAAAGCAAGATTTCAGCCATGGCCAACTTTTCGTTCGGGTTGGTATTTTGCTGTCGCATAAGTTGCTCAAATGCCTCGTTTATTCCTGGCTGCCGGGACGGCCGGTTACCGAGCATTAGTGCCAGTACTATATCTCTACGCCCAAGTCCAATCGCGGCCTTGAGCGCCGCAGCTCCATCGTGATTGCCATCTGCTATTGATTGGCTCAGATGCATGACCGTATCAAAGCAACCGGCCCTAGATGCCTCTACCATGGATTGGGAGACCCAGGAGGCTGGCGGCCGTCCTTCCGAGGCCATAATCATAGCAATCAAGTGTGCCTGCCCACCAGTCGCACAGGCTTGTCGGAACGCGTCCTGACCATCCGCTGTTTGCGATGCGGAGGCTCCATAGCGGATCAATAGCTCGGTAATTGCATCATTCCCGTTCCGCATAGCCACCGGGAATGACGTATCTAGGCTCAGGGCGTCGGCAAACGGCAACAGAACCTCGACCATTTCCAGGTGCTTATTCTTAACCGCGATTTGGAGGATTTTGCTCCTCTCGGATAAGTCTAGACTTCTCCTTCTGCTGAGAAGGCTTGTGCGGCTCTTTTGAACAAGATTGAGGTTACCACCAAGCGAAGTGAGCTTTGTGATCAGTGCTTCGGCGACGCCTGGGGATCCTTGATCCGTGACGTGGGTTAGGAGAGCATCGTATATTTCTTTATACTCCCAGGCTGTCTTCTTGGGGGCGAAAGCCCTGGAGAGCCCTCCTTTGGACTGCTGATGCTGAGATGCGGCGATCCGTTGCCTCTTGAGCAGCTCTTCCGCGATGAAAATATCATTGTCAGTGCGGTAGGATGGAGGGTATTCCGGCTTGGGCTTCAGTACTGGTGGAGGCTGTACAGCAAGACCATATTCCTCACTCAACTCTCGGAGTTGTCTGGGGCGGGCATTCTGGAGACTAGGGGTTTCCATGGTATGGCATGGGACATGTGTTTGGATAGCTAGGGTGTCTAGACCGGATGTGATAATATGTTGTGAATTACGGGAATTACTTAGGGTTCGAGCAGAAATGGCAGGGCCGCCGTGTCACGGCAATAAAAAGCGGTTATGGGGGCATGTCTCAGTATCCCGCAACTTTCCTCTTTCGCGATCAATCCCAAGATCGTTGATGTTGAGGTACGAGTAGCTTGTGTGCTATGTAGGCGCATGCGGCAGAGAGTTTAAAAGCCAGGGATATAAATGCTTACAAGTTGGCTTGATGTTCGATGATGGACCTTTGCGAAGATGGCCAAATATTATGACGAATCATAGACATGAAACGAAGGTAGATAAACCGGGCAGTGCATTTGATACATAGCCAGCTCAATGGAGATGTGGAAGGTATTTCCCCAGGATCAGGGGGAGCTCAACCTACCGGAGGACCTACCGGAGGTGGGCATGGAGGCGCGAGCTTCAAGGTGCTAAGCCACCTTGACTTACGGAAACCGGCATGCACCTGCCTGTACCTTGCCGGTCGATTCTAAACGGATCACTGGTACACTACAGTTGTACCTCAAGCTTTATCTTATTTATTAGTGAATATGGACAGGCAATTGTCGAAATATTGGAGACACTGAATGGGGAGAATGTTGCAGAGCGACCCCTGTCTACTAGATAAACGAAAGTAAGCATTTACGGCAGTCATTCGTCTCTCTAAGTATAACAGACAAAACGGGCACGTACCATACAATGATGTACCTAAGTCCCTCCGCTTTTATATACATGCACCCGTACCTTCACGTATGTGGAAAACCCGAAATGTTGACTGCCTAACTCCTAATTGTGACCTTCCTCTTTGAAGGAGAAATCCTGCTGCCTTACAATTTGATTACCGAGCGGCTGAACATGGGTGATCTCCTGTTGCGCGTCATTTTCTTTTCTGGGACAATGTGTTCCTGCCAAGAAGAATGGCCTCCGCTGCCCAGCCTGCATGCCACGTACAGCTAGACATATGAGCAATGTACAGCACCTACTGCAACAACAGTATCAATATAGATAAATATAGGTGGGTATATCTACTCTGGTCAGAGTATGGGGACTGCACGGTTCTACTTGATGGTATAAAATACCTATACAATGTTCCGGTTACGCAGGTACTAGTAGGATACACTACTGGTACTAGTCACACATGAATGGCTCCCTATGTACCTTACGCATAGGTACATGTGGTTGGTGGTAACATTTGCCCCACAAGATGTGCTCTCACTGAAGGCTGTGCCACTTAAATTCCGAAACTTAGCCGGCTCGTGAACATGTATAGTCGCAGTAAGTATTGTAGTAGTATACATGTAGTTAGGACCACCCCGTTAGGATCAGCTATAATAGATTTCGTCACTGGCCTAATATCGATGTTGTTAGGTACGTTTTGTAATACATTATATATTTTATCAGATTATGTGCCTGCTAATGGTGTAGAATCCTGCACAGCCAGTCCAGGTGGACTAAGTGTGTTCGCCAGAATGACTCGCGCACAATGGCGGGCACTATAGATGCCGCTTGTGTTCTACTCACATTTCAGCCACTTGCTCTTACGAGTACAAATCACTCATATCGTAGAGCTCAGTGGAACATAAAATACCTAGGTAGGACGGATGTGTAGCTTTCCTAAGAAACGCTCGCTAAAATATAGAAATTGTGCTGGGGCATGACTATAACCCCCCTCAATTCTTTTTTTCTAACTCATCTTCCCTGATTAAATCGTGGACTTATCAAAAAAAGTCTTTTCTCGCATTACACAACTTGTTTTCTTCTTCCCCCTCTCACGAGGTCTTGGCCGCAAGGGCATTGAGCAGCTCTGCCGGAGGCTCTTGTCGGTAACCTTTGGGGTTGTTTGATACCCATCGCCAGAGGTCCTCGCATGCTTTCTCCATGGTGAGCTCTGTCTTCCAGTTGAGCTCTACATTTGCTCTCGTTGGGTTGGCTGTGAGATCTAAAACGTCGCCTTGCCTCCGTGGTACAACGTCGTAGGGGAGGTCGTGGCCTACGACGGCGCTGAAGGCCTTAATCATCTCAAAGACCGTGCTTCCACGGCCAGAACCTAGGTTCCATGCCCTCATACCTGGCTTGTGTTCTCGGAGGTAGTTTAGCGTAACGAGGTGGCCGCGGGCTAGATCAACGACATGAATGTAGTCTCGGATGGCAGTTCCATCGCGAGAGGCATAATCTTATTCTGCATGAGTATTCGCCTGTTCCGTGCGTTTGCGAAGCATTGAACTTACCATCGCCGAAAACCAGGAGCTTAGGCCGCTCGCCAGTGGCTACCTTGCCAAGTAGCGGAAGCAGGTTGTAAGGTATTCCCTGAGGGTCTTCTCCCATGATCCCACTAGGGTGTGCACCACAGGGGTTGAAGTAACGAAGGTTGGCACCGTTCCATTGTTCGAAAGGCTTTCCAGCCTTTTTGGCGTTCTGACGTTCTGCGGTAATAAAGTCTTCAATGATGGTCTCGACGGTGGACTTCGTCTTTCCGTATGTGTTTGTTGGGCCAATCGGGCAGTGCTCGGGGATAGGAATCATATTCTCGAAACGAGTCGCATCGCCATAAACTGTGGCCGAGGACGAGAAGACAATGTTGGTAACATTGTGCTTCTGCATGCAGCGAAGAAGAGAAATAGTACCGCCAACGTTCACGCGATAGTATTCAAGTGGGATCTCACCAGATTCTCCGACGGCCTGGACTCGAATCTAGTCAGACGGGTGCGTGCTGATCATGGAACAATAGCCGTATAGAGACAACGGTAGAACTTGCCTTGAGGGCTGCGAAGTGGATGACGCTGTCGATAGCCGGATGGGCAGCAAAGACCTTGTCTAGATCTTGTTCTTCGGTCAAGTCGACCTTATGGAATGCGGGACGCTTGCCGCTAATCAGCTGGATGCGATCGAGAGCAACTTCGGACGAGTTGTAAAGGCTGTCGACAACAACAACGTCGTAACCAGCCTCGAGAAGGGCCAGCGATGTAAAAGAGCCAATGTAGCCCGTGCCACTACCCCAATCACCGCATTAGCTAGCTGGCCGAAAGATATCTGTCTCATTGGACTGGCTACGTAGGAGGGTATGGCCGATATCGATTTGGGTCGAGACGTCTAGGTGCAACTTCATACCAGCATAGCAGCAAGTGACACACAATACAAATATTTCTCAGAGGGATTAAGACTTACCCAGTAACAAGGACAGTTCCTACAGGCATCTTGGCTAGATGTAAAATATGGCGTGAGTGACAGTTGGACTAATTGCTGGCGGGTGAAGAGCTAGCAAGATGAAAAGGAAGGGGGAATGGATGCAAGACGACCTTGAAGTTCCTATAGCACGATGCAGCGGTCAAGCCCGGGTAGTGGTCGGGTTGCTGCTTACTACCTAGTAGACAGGTACTCTGGTTAGTGCGCGTGCTAGAGTCGGTATAGGTAAGGTTTGTGGTGTTGAGATAGGTAATTACTTAGACAATTTGAGAGTTCAATGTGCCCCTCCACCCCTCCATTCTTCCACCTGCCCCTCGTTTTCCCGGGTTTCAGGTTTCGGCGCTGTGGGTTGTCCGTGATAGCAAAATGTCCCTTTTTGATTGGCTACTTTCGGTAGCTGGCTGTCTGAATAAGTGAAACTCTAGCTTATCCTAGCTAGTTGTCCCAGCGATCTGCACTATCTACACTAGATACATGAGAGGTTGGCACAGGTACCAGGCACTGTGGCAAGGTGCGAGGGCACGGTGCATATATCTCTTCGAGATCAATTCTATCTAGTAGTAGGTAATTGCTTGATAGTAGGTACCTGAATCTCGCAAACAAAAGCGGAAATAAAAACTGCAGAACCTAGAAGGCAGTGGCACATATGCAACAAACCAAAGGGTACTGCAAAGGGTATTGCAAAGGATCCTTCATTGGTAGAGTCTTTATAGGTAGTAAGTAGATGCCACATAAATACTGCCGATCTTGCAGTCTCTGAAGAACTGCCCTGATGTTCCTGCTACTACATGTAGTAGTATCATTTAATATTGCCCCACCACTAGGTACTACCAACGCGCCATTTTACACAATTTGTGGTACCGATATGATGCAAGTAATTATGTCTCCTTGCTTTGGCTTGATGATTGGTACCTAGTTAAGTTAACATATTGTGATCTGAGCAATACCAGCACTTTTATACAAAGGAAGCGGATTGGAGTGGAAAGTTGATGACATGTATAAGCTGTGCGGATAAATATTTATTCTTGCGTATAGTCCGTACGCATACCTTAAAATTACCTGCGGCACATACTTAAGTATGTAGATACGTGCAAGTAATATGGTAGTTACATACCTGGCGGGAGTACCAGTACCTTATATTGGATTGTGTGGCTACATGTAGGTACCTCATACAAGCTGCTACGTGGCGTGGCGTGGCGTGGCATGGCAGCGTGGCGGTGCAAACGTCACTAAATTGACAGCTCAAGCTGGGGTGTCTCCACCTGGCACGCGACGACGCGCTCATATGCACCCGTAGGCGGCCACTTAGTAACCAGCCAGGTAGCTAGTAGTAGGTATCATATTCTACATTCCTCACCCTCAGTATGAACAAGCCGCACAACCTTATCCCAATTATGAAACGCTAATGTCTTGGATGTAGACGCATTCGATATTCTCGGCCTTCCTTTGTGACCTAGGCAACCGGGTTGGACAAAGCTGGTCGTTATAGTGCAATACTACACCGTCCGAGTCACTTATTGTTCCTGCATCCATGTCACCAAGCCATTCTCGGAAAAGGAAAGTCTCGCATATCTATTCCGAATCCCCAACTGCCAGCTTTGTGTGCTTGTCGCCGGACACGGCTGCTCGTCGACATTGCTATTTGCCCATGGTAACAAAGGCGCTGCCATCCTAGGCTGGACGCTTGCAGCGCCACAACCTCGCATCTTGTCTATGTCTGGCCTGTCTGACCAAAACTATTCATCTGCCCGTCTAGCAAGACCAACACAACTTCCGTTCCACTAGTACGGGTTTTGAATCCATTGCTCTGTGAGCATCGGTAGCCCGAATTCGCAGATTGGGTATTTCGCTTGCCTTCATCCATGCGCCAACCTAGTGTCCTCTGAGGGGTCTCGGTTGAGCCTGAAGATACGGTATGACATTTCTTCCTCACCTCGCTGGTTATTGTTGTTGATTGGACAATGCAACGTTCCTTATTAGCTATATTGTTGCGAATGACACATGTCAAGAGCAACTTGCGGTTACTTCTCACTTTTATCTCATCAATAGAGTCGTCAATACTTTTTCAATATCCACGATTTGCTAACGAGCAGCTTCAGGTACCAAAATCCGTGTGGGGGATATAAGCAGGGCTTTAACAGGATAGTTATTTATTCACAATGCCGCCCAAGACGAAGAAGAAGGGGGGAGAGCCGAGTCCGAATTTGCCCAGTCTGTTCCCCACTCATGACGGGTCTTATGGCATCAACACGCTCATCAACACTGATGCAGACCCAAAGAAAGGCCAGAAATCGAACGCGGGTATTGCAAAAGAGCAGTCGGACGACAATAAATGGGCGAAAGCCATGAAAGCCAAACTCAGCATGAAGTACAACATGAATAGCAATTTGAAAAAGGCTATCGACGAAAGTCACAAACAAGTAGAGAAGGAAGATTCTAATTCCCCGAGCCGCTCTGGTCCCCCTAGCTCCTCTCGTTCTGTACCTGGCAAACCTCCAGAGCTTCTAGATGATACTGGCTTCATTCCAGAACTAACGCCTCATATTCCTAATTACAATCCGAATAGTCTGCCCTTTTCAGAAGAATACGATGACCGGCCCCAGCCTCCATACAAGCGAGCAGAGTTGCCTTCGGCTGACCCATATGCTCATTTTGGTGGCGATCAGCCCATATCACCACCGTCTGAAGACGTTCCGTTCTATGGAATGCCACAGGGAGAGGGCTCGAAGGAGCCGATATCACCTACACGTCCCGATTCTTCAAGAAGTTTCGACTATGAGAGTGGGCTATTTGCCAACGCGACGCTGCAGACCCCTGGCCAAGCCACAAGCCATTTCGGCACATCCCCGGCTGTGTCTCAAGGGTTAGGTTCTTTCGGCGCACCTCCCGCTGTGCCTCAAGGGCTAGGTCTTCCCGGGAAAAATCAGACAGCAGGACAATTCAAATTTACTGGACGCTTTAATGCAGGTCTACCAACGCCAGGCCAGTCTAATTCATCGACATCAGGCCAACCTCCCTTAGGAGGACAGCTTGTATCGAATTCGCAATCAGAGTCAAGCCAATCTTCCTCAGGAGAACAACCTCCATCGAGCTTTCAGCCTCATCCACAAGGACAGCCGACGCCGGGACAGCCACCCAATGTACCAAAGGCACCTACGATAAAAACTAGTACGAAAAGGCAAGGACAGCCATCAAATAACCCACAAACCGGGAATACAAGCGCCACCAGGCTAAAATCAGCGAGAATTGGAAGGGCTGCAAAACGACAGCAGGGGCGGATATGGCCACTAGCAAGTCGTATCATCCCACCGATGATCTGGTTCTCGACTTTGGTCTTGGCAATATGGTTGGCACTCTCCTTAATACCAGTCGAGTTCAATGAGAGCGAAGCAGGCGTCACCCCCTCGAGCATCGGTCGCCCATATTTTAGCTTCGGCACGATATGGAAGACAATATCCGGCCTTTTACCGGAAATTCCGGAAATAGGTGGTACTCCCCACGGCAACCCCTACAGTTCTCATGATAACCCAGGGTCTTCAGACAGCGGTGAAATCAATCCCAAAGAACTTATTGAGGACTTGAAAAAATGGATGCCAGAATCGATATGGGTGCAGGGGGAGAAGAATGGGAAAATCAAGATTCCAGAAGACTTCTGGCATGCCCTAAAAGAGCTGATTAAACAAGACGACAGCATTCTCAGCCTAAAAAATTCGGATATATCTGAGGACCACTGGCGTGCAATCAAGGCGCGGGTTCAAACTGCCGGCTTTGATGCAGGGGAATCGACAAATAGCATAGAGGGTCTTGTTGAAAGAAAAATGTCCCAATCTTGGGACACATGGCTTGGGCAGAACGATCAAGCTCTCAAGAAGGCCGTCACGGGATTAGCTTTGACGAAAGACGAGTTTATGGAGTTGTACCAGCAAGAGATTGTATCGTACCAACGCGAAATACGCCAGGAACTCACGGAGCTGCAAAAGCGAATCAGCAGTATTACTCAGCAGATGTCCAGGCTGCCCGACGAAATTACCTCCAATGCAAGTATAGCCAAGGTCGAAATAACAAGAATTTTGGACTCCCTCGTTGCGCAGGCGATCAGTAATGCACAACTTGACGCAATTGCACAAGGTTTTATCAAGGGTCATGCAAACGATGTGCTTGCCAACCAGGTGAACTTCTTCGGAATCGGTGCTGGCGCCGCGATTGATCCCGATTTCACTTCCCGCGCATGGGACATACCGAAGGACCATTTCATGTCAAAGAAATATATGGACAGGGATGGCTCTAAGGTGCAGCCGCCTACGGCCGCGCTCTCACCTTGGAGTCAGGAAGGCGAATGCTTTTGTGCTGGGCCCGACCGTAAGGGATACGGCAAAGGGACTAACAACATTACTGTGCTCGCTAGTCGTGACATTATCCCACAACATCTTGTCGTAGAGCACATACTGCCTGGGGCTACCCTTGATCCTGGTGCGATGCCGAAAGAAATTGAGGTCTGGGTCTACATCGAAGAGGTGACCCTCCGTAATCATGTACAGGCTTTCTCCGAGAGGCAGTTTCCAGGTTCGCCTAAGGAGGTAGTTCTCAGCGATGGATTTGTGAAAGTAGGACACTTTACCTATGAGAACAAGTCTTCTGGCGACGGAGTCCAGGTCTTCAAGATCAGCGACGAACTAGCACGGATGAGCGCCATCACGAACCACATCGTCATCAGAGCCATTAACAATTATGGCGCGGACCACACATGTTTCTACCGGTTGAGGGTGTACGGCAAGATTATAGAGCGGCCGGACCACCCACCAGTCGACGCCAATAAGTGGACATTTTGGGGCTAAGTCGCTTTGTGATGCTGAGCCAATTCCCTCGTTGACAGGGAATATAATCAGAGAGTTCACTCCCATAGACACCTCACATGAAACTAATGTAGAGAGTTAATGCCTTCTTTTTTTTTGTCTCCAGAAGCCGGGGATTGAACATGGAGTAGTACGCTATGTTTGGCAGACAATAGGTCTAGACGAGGATTGGCGGATAGGGAATGGAGTCTAGGAGTGATGATACCAAGCCCTTCTTGTGTAGCTTATTCATGTCGTAATTGCACGCACTTACTACATTCCTTCTGCAATGTGCCTGGCAAACTCGGGGTGTCAGTGATTTACCAATCTTGAATGCCAGGAGTGTTTTCTAGATAGTTATGGCTAATCATGAGCTTTGGGTATTAATATCGGCACCATTTCCACATAGTGGTCCCGACATAAGGGTATTTATTGAACATCCTCGATTGCATTATCCGCAAGCCAAGGGGGGGGAAAGCCAATAGTATACTTCTTAATCGTCCAGCAAGCCTGCAGCAAGAGCTTCGTAATCCTCCAGGGTATCCGGTTCCTCCGTAATCTCGATGACTTTGCCACTGCCCTTCTTCCCCTTCTTCGTCTTCTTCTCGTCAGCTGAGTCGTCCTCAAACCATTTCTTTGCCTTTTTCCTAGGCCGTCCTTCGTGTTCCTCCTCCTCGGCGTCACTGTGTGCCCCTCCAGCAACAGGGAGAGATGCCAAGAATGAAAGCGGATCCTCGCCGTCGTCGGGTGACTCCAGTCTGGGCATAGCAACTGCAGGAGCCAGACCATTCTCCAGCGCCTCGCGAGCCTTGCGCTTCTCCTTCTTCTCCCGCCGCTTCTCCTTGGCCAGTGCCTTGTCGCTAACATCCGCCTCTTTAACCCTGGCCGCTTCATCCTCGACGAACTTCCGCCGTTGTGCCTCGGCGGAGCCGTCGCGCTCGAAGTCCTCCTCGCCCTGGATCCGATATGGATGGTGCGCAATGCCTTCGTCGTCGAACACAATGTGGTCGCCCTTGCCCTTGAATTTGAGCATCTGCTTTTTCGATTTTAGCATCTTCTCCCTTCTCTTCGAGTCGACGATAAATGGCTCCTCGCCGCCAAGACCGTGTATGATCTTAGTTCCCAATGGTAATGTTACTTTATCATCTACCACCGCATCTAAATCGTCACCCTCGAGAACTCTCTTCACTTCCAGGAAATTATCCTCGCTATCCTCCGCTGCCTTGTCGGTAGCGTTCCCTATCAATTTGGCGTAATGATCGGTAAGCACGTCCTGATTAGTACGTTCAAACATCTTATCCGTTTTCGTCCTGGTCTTTCGCTTCTTTTCAGGGTCCAATTCGGAATCTGAGTCGGAGAGAGCAGCGCGCGGCATATTCTTCAACTTCTTAACATCTTCTCCCTTCGCGAAGTTTATGATAGGCGCTCCTGGCAGACCTAAACACGCGGCGTAGGCTTCCAGGTCGAGGGTTTTTAGATTGAATATTTCTTTATCCCGCTGTAGATGTATCGATCTGACATACGAGATAAACGCTTTCGATGCTAGATATTTTAAAGAAGGATCTTTGAAGACCATGTTCTGGATTGATTCATCGATGGACTGCTTCTTGTTCTCACGCACGTTGACTCGCTTGATAGGTATCTTTTTGGATTCGAGACGCTTCAACATGCCCTCCTCCTCGCTAGGATCTAGAAAGAGAACAGCCTTTCCATCTTTATTGAACCGGGCGGTCCGACCAACCCTATGAATGTATGTGTCAACATCTTCCGGCGCATCTACCTGAACCACCCAGTCCACAGAGGGGAAATCCACTCCTCTGGCAACTACGTCGGTGGCAAAAAGGCACGCATGTTTTGACGCAGCATAGCTAGCCGTAATTTGCAATCTCTGCGCTTGTTTCTGGGCCCCTAGCAGGTGATAAAGCGGCACGCCCGGCCGAAGGTGTCTCATTGCCTCAAAAGCAAATCTTACTTGTTTTCCGGATGAGAAGAAAACTAACATCTTGCTCTTCAGATTTGATTTTATGAAGCCATATAAAGTATTCAACTTGGAAGCGAGTGGCGTAACGAGGTAATGCTGCTGTAGGGACTCCGGTGTAGACGCGGCGGCGCTTTCGTGCACCGCGATGTACTCGGGGTCTTTCAGACTTAGTCTTGAGAGATCCGACACTTTGCGCGATTGTGTAGCCGAAAAAAGCAAGGTCTGGCGCTGTTTCGGCAGATGTTCCACCAGGGCATCAATGGCGGACTTGAATCCCATGTCCATGATTCGGTCTGCCTCGTCAAGTACCAGGATTTGCAAATTGTCTACTTGAAGCCCCGATGTAGAGTCCAGATGCTGGAGCATCCGCCCCGGCGTACATACCAAAATAGACATGCGGCCTAGTCGCTCAGCTTCCTCCTTCAAGCTCTTGCCCCCAATCACCAGCCCAGCAGAAAATGAGTGGAACCGCCCAATCTTTGTCAAGACTTGGAACGTCTGCACTGCGAGTTCACGCGTAGGCGCAATTACGAGAGCCCCAAGACCATCATATTCAGTCCATCGAGCGCGATACAGCTTTTCGAGCACAGGGACCAGAAACGCGAGTGTCTTTCCACTCCCCGTTTTTGCAGCCCCCAGAATGTCGCAGCCCTTCAAGGCTGCAGGAATGGCACGCGCCTGGATGTCGGTAGGCGTTAGAAAATGCGAGGCTTCGATTCCCGAGGCCGTCGGAGAGGAAAGAGGCAAGCCGGAAAATTTCGTCGTGTCGGCAGTCGTGGGATCAAACTGGTCAACAGCATCTTGCAGCTGCTCCAGGGAGACCTGCTCACGCTTTCTCTTCAGTGATTTGGCATCTTGCCTCTGCCTCTGCTGCCGCTGTTGGTGCGCCTGCGGCTTTCGCTTTTCCGTGCGAGACGGCATTGGGAGGGGGAGGGGATTCGGCAGTGTTCCGGCAATAATGTCAAATTTGGCCCATACTAAGTTGATGGATTGATGCAGGTTCTAGGTTTTACCACTTTTGATGGGCCCCGACAAATTGGGCTTAGCGCATTCGCCGCTTTTGCTCAGGCTCGGCTCACCCTATGATCAGGCAATGGCCTGGGCGCATAATTTATGTATCATTTAAGTACGCAGAGAGAAAACGGTCAGCGAAACGGTTACGTCCTAACGGGAGATATACACCGCCCGGCGCTATCTCTTTCGATTTACAGCTAACTACATGTTTTTAGACGTTGCAAACCGAATCCGTCGATCCCACACCACCACGAACCGTAATCGCGACGATACTACAATATGGATTTGAACAACTACACGTACCACTCCCGTCTCCGCCCATCGCTTGTAAGTGCCCTAGGTGTGCCATGATTGACACAACACCACGTATCTGCGGTGCGACAAATAAAGCTTTTTCTAGATAAGTTGGGCTTGGCCCGTTCCATATCTTCATGCCCTCCACCCTCCATCAAAACCAAGATGGTTTACGGGTGACTCGATTACACAACCCTCATCCGCCCATACCTATACCTATATCTGGTAAGATCATATACCACTTACCCTCGGCTTCTCATACGATCGGCACGTAGTACCTCATCTTATTCTCCGGATCCCACCGGGCCTTGAGCTCCCTCAACTTCTGCAGCCTCCAATCCTCCCACCCGTACACTTCGCGCGGATCCTCGTCGCCGTGCGCGTAATTCACGTAAGCGCGCAGGTGCGCCGGGTCGTCGCTGGCATCTAGGAGGATTTGGCGCAATGCCCTCCCGTACTTATCGGCGAGCGGGTCGATCCTTGGGTCCGGCTTATACTGGACGTACGACGTGACCAGGATCTCGTCGCTGCGGTGCGGAAACGCGGTGCTCTTCTCGTCGACCGCCTGCACGGCCTGCGTCGGGTAGCCTTCCAGCAGGAAGAAGGAGCCGGCGATCTCGGGGATCTCCCGGAAGCTCTTGTCGATGAAGTCGAACACTTTCCGGACCGCGGCCACGTTGAAAGTCTCCAGCCCGATCGGATACCGGAGAGAGGTCAGACCGTAGGCGCACCCGGGCCCGTCTACGTCTTGGAACGTAAGAGCAGCTAGTTCTTGGGTCGTCGCTAGACCGGCCTGGGTCGACATTGCTTCGATGTCATGCAAAGGTTTGGCGTATTCCCGCGCTTCGGCTTCGGGGCCATCGTAGATGATGCCGTACCACATGATAGGCTGCGTGGGATTAGTTTTGGGCTTCTAAATATTGTGAATACTGTCGTGTGGTATAGGGACTTACATGGTCGGGGTTGATTTCTGCGACTCTGATAATATAACTCCAATGGATAGCATGCGCCGGTTGGCTCTTCTGCATCTCGTTATGGAGACTGTAAAGAGCCTCGAGCTTATCCCCCGAGAATACGAATATCTCGTAAGACCATTTCGGAGCTTGAGGGTTAACGTCGTAAATGCGGTACGTCCATTCGGCCACGAAGCCAAAGTTATGGCCAGCACCCCTGATGGCCCAGAAGAGGTCCGGGTTCGAGTCTTCCGACACGGTCACGACATCGCCGCTCGGAAGAATCAGCCGCGCCGAGATGATCTGATCGGCGGCAAGGCCATATTCACCTTGCAGCCACCCATGACCGCCGCCGAGAGCGGGTGCGGAAATTCCCACACTCTCGCAGATGCCGGTGACTGAGAGCGGTCAGAGTTTTCCTTCGAGGCGATCAATACACGTGCAGGGATGATTACTCACCTGTACGTTTCCCTGCTTCGTCAAGCGCATCGACCACTTGCTTGACGGTCGCACCGCCTCCAATCTTGGCTGTCTTGCCATCTTCGGCCACATTCACGTAATTCATTTTACGGAAGTCGATCTGGAGGGCATTCTGCGCCAGAGCCATCGCTTCGGTCGCGCCGTGACCTCCGGCTCTTCCGAAGAATGCCATATTGTTCTCATTCGCATAGCGAACCTGACAAGTTTGGCCATTTTAGTCAGCAGGTAGAACAAACAAACAATGTCGTGCAATGTTTAGGTACACATATTTACTCACAGCCTCCTGAATGTCGCTCTCGGTCACGACTTGCACCACCGCGGCAACGGTAGGCGCGTGGTATTCTCTCCACCGGCTAACAAGACCGGGGAATTCCTCGTCGGAGGGACCGAAGATGTCAGCGCTGGGGGAAAGCCGCGACCTAAGTTCTGCGGCGATCTGGAGACTCATGGTTTGGGCAACGAAAAGTGATGCTAGCTATAATACCGAATTTCGTGATGGTGGAAGGTGAGGAGATCTTGGGGAGCCGGTTCCAGGCGCTGCTCACGGCCAGGTTGATGGTTATACCGGTATTTATCAAGACTGTAGGTGAGGTAGTGTTCCTCAAGCCTCAGCCTTCAGGACGGTAAGATGGGTGACCGTGCGTGCCTTTGCGTGCGTGTTGTGCGTCCCACACCCCAAACATGTTGGGGGTTGATGCCTGGTGGTCGATCTTGATCGGTGTGTCTGCCTTGAGCCAATGTTGTAATGCACTTCCACGTGGCTGTGATGCGATGTGCAGGGCATTATGACTCGCCACCCGTTCCTAAGAAATGCGGATAGCCCTCCCCTCAGAGGGATTGCCTGTTACATGACAGAGATGCATTCATCGATTAATTAATGCAATGCATGCATGCTTCGGCTGAAAATAGACATTGTCGCCGCTTCTCCTCGGCTGTTGGTTTACGAAGTGGCCGGTAGTGTAGCATTTATTCGTCGGGGCATGTCCGGAGGATGAATGTACTACTACGAAGTACTCAGTTCTGCATTTCGGAACCGGCAAGCCTGAGGTAGTAGCTAAAGAAACCCTGCTGCGTTGCATAGCTTAATGCACTCTAAAATAACGGAACTATGACTGGAGAACGAAAAGACGGGACCAGTCTGACCAGGGGTGTGTGTATCCGGGCTGACGAGGTTTGTGGTGTCTCCAGGACAGGAAATACCAGTTATTTCCGTACGAGTGGCACTCTTTTCTTTTCTTCTGTTTGGCATTAATACCGTCTAGTTTAGGCCGTGCACGTGTGTGCAACGTGCTACCTATGTGCTCCATACGTGTCGGCACTGCTGTAACCTATTTATTTACATTTACATGAGCCTTTCCATGAACAACCCCAGCAGCTAGAAAGCCTGTCGCGTTGAAAGCCCTCCAATTTTCAACATACTGCTTCAGCGCGTTAAAACTTCGACATTGTCGAGAGAACCCGCTGCCTAGGAAGCCGTCAGTCTTAGCATCTCCTTCGAACGGCTCGACGGTGCTGTCGACCGAACCACGCGATGGTTTGCTTCAGGTAATCAAAACAATGAGCCGCGCGTATCGTCCTGTTTTTTGCCGAGATCGAACGACTCGAGTTCATTATTCGGTTTGGTTGAGTAATATGCACGTCTCAGTATGTAAAGGCAGTGCAGTTAGTGGAAAGTGGTCGGGATCGAGACCTTAGGAGCTAGAACACCGTCCCTGAAGTATGTATCCCAGACCATCTGCATCGATCAATTGTTTGTCAGCTACCGGAGATGTGTAAGATCGCAAGCAAATCCATACTCGGTACCAGCCCGTCCCAAATCGGCTCCGATTCTTCTCCAGATCCCTCACCCTAAGGTGGTTCTAGGGAGAAAGGTGAAGAGTAGACAAACTCGGCCTGTGTGTATGGTATCGGAATTTGTAGTGCCGTGGAGGAAGAGTAGCTGGGGTCGTTAATGTTTATACCATTGCGCATCTAGATTGCCCCCACGAAAAAGCCTGCTCCTGCTGACAAAAGAATCACCAAAGCGGTGGTCACCAGACGGAGACGGTGAAAAGGTCTTTTGGGAGACGTCTGGTCTTCATTCGAAAATCCAGAGCAGGTTTGGTCCTCTTCATCCTTTACGAGTCGTTGATATTCGATTTTATTGGAAACATGAGCTGCCATGGTGGTGGCGTCTTGATTCTCAGGCAAGAGTCTTTATTTTCAGGTAGTGCACCACAATATGTGTAGAAGAATGGGATAGGGAAATTAATAAGATCTGACAAAGTTCAAGAACCTTGCTCAGGGTTGCTTAGCTGGGACAAGCATGAGGACGAGTATCAGAACGTTCGTGGTGTGGTGTCTGATGGTACATACTACAAAGCTGTCGGATGGCGGAAAATGATACCTATTCCCTGCCCTCTTCTGCCGAGTAGGAGATAATGTCGTTCCTCTGTTCTGCTTGACACACAACTATTTTATCAACTGGGAAGGCGTGAGTGCATAGATGTGAGTAGGGCGTTATTCAGAATTGTCAAAATACGACATGAAAATCCTTCATAGTTTAATGTCGTAGCAAGACGAGTGTGATTTGAAACACCAGTAATGACCGTAACATTATCTTGAGTTTCAATAGGAATCAGACATAACTCATGTCGGCGAGCAAAGCCTCAGCATATGCGTGTGTGCGGCTCAGCTGTGATGTATGAGTGGATGATAATTCTAGAACAAGCAGGTCACAGGACATATGTTCCATCAGGGGTATATCAGGTATCAGAATATGTGGAGGATGGTAGCAGTATGCAATGCGTCTTCAATGGCATGACGGGGTTCTCCCTCCTTTTCGGCGCTCCACTCGGTCCGGCTGGAGACGTGATTGGGGAGGCCGTGGCCGCGGATACGACGAAAAACTCGACGTGGAAAAAGGGGCGGAATATGAAAATTTGTCCGGACTACCAAATGAATCAGTCACAGGGCTTCGAGTAATGCAACGTCGGTATGTAAAGGATATCAGAACATGCAGAGTACAGTGTCAGCACATATAGTACCATGCATGCAACGGTATAGTGTGACTCTCCCTCCCTTTCAGCACTCCAGCTAGAGTCTGGTTGGAGGCGTGATCGCGAAAACCGAGCCTCGGGGAAGAGGCGGAAGATGTGACGAGAAGATCAACATGAAAAGAGCGGTGGGATCAAGATGGATAGGAAGATCATTCTGAACTGCCCGCTCCCTTTTCCTCTGGACATCATACATCATACTCCCGCTGTTATCCAGAATCCTCGCCCGAAGCCTCTTTTCATGTCTTAAACAAGCAGCATCCGGAATCAGATTGGGAGGAGTTTTCTAGCGGTGCAAGCACATTCAGTCAGCTTTGATACACGAGCCTGTCATATAACACGTCATGTAACACTCTCTCTAAATATTGATCGCTTTCCATGCCCTGCTAAGTAATCTTCTCATCGTGAACAGTAAACGCTTCGTCGCTTTTGCCTCGTACTGTCCACAAGCCTTAGTAGGTAGGATCTTGCGCTGTCTTGAGGTACGTGGGAATTTAGAAAAATACTCTCGAGTCTTTACGGGCAACGCATACTTTTCAAATTACCATCTAAGTATCAATGACTCAGATAATACGAATAACCTAATCTCAATCTACCTACTCGACATATCCCACAGATTCCGCTGGTAAGCCTACCATGATCTCATCCGTCGGTACATTAATCATCCGTAACGACGTATCCGCTGCCCGGCGGGCAGTGCTTGAACCTGTCCAATTTCTTCGGCCCGTCCCGCTCTGCGTTCTCCGGACGCTTGTAGCATGCCGTGTGACGCTTCGCGAAATCCTCTAGCGCGTCCCAGCTACGGCACATGCGGTGATACTCGAGCCCGGCTACGACCTCGGGCCGTCGGTCGGTAGCACGCGGCGTATCGTCCGCGTCGCAAACGATCTAGCGGCGCAGAGTGTCGAGGCAGTGACTAATATGGTGCTATAAACACGTTTGCTTTACGCCGCAGCGATATTTTCTGAGGGATATATAGATGTTCTTTAGGTAGTAAAGGTTGTGGATGCTGTGTAGGATGTAGAGGCCCTTGGTAATGTTCTAGGGAAGCCTCTAAGCTGTTCGAAGGTCGTGCGCACGAACGTAATCGTTCGATAGTGCGACTACAGCCATGTCGTTGTCAATGCTTATCTATGCTTTGTCCTGAACTGTCTTGTTTGCTGTAGCGTATTCTGTTAAGACGTACGGCTCTTCGTGTGTATGGCTTAGGTGGGCGTATTTTGAAGGTGGCTCTTCGTAGTTGATGGGAGTCGCGGGACGGAAAGATAAGAAGAGTTGAGCGGCGTTAATCGCCAGCGATGTCAACAAAAGGCTAATTACTAGCAAATTAAAGAGTGGGAATCTGGAAGATAGGCGTGGTCTCAAATACGATTTCTCGTCGTAGCTCTCACCATCTCTGTAGTTAGATAGTAGAGCCTCACGCCGCTCTGTGCGTCGACAGATGGAGACATCTTGGAGGTGTAGTTGCTAGCAACGAATTCTTTGCTTTACTTCGGGGGGGGAGGTGATAGCCCTAAGGTCCATAGCAAAAAGGCAGTGTTAGGTTCAGGGATGTCACACTCATACAAAGATAGTATCATACATGATACGCATCCGGTCATTCTACGAAGATGGTTAACAGGGGGGATTAAACTGACCATTGGATGGCACGCTGAATTAGGGTTGCATGCATGGGAACAATACACATCCAGTCGTTCCAGGAAGGTGTCAGCAGGAGGAATGGAACTGATCGCTGAGCGGGGTGGTGCGCTCGACTGGGGTCGCATCGTCTCCTCAAGATACTTGCCATGAGAGGGACATAACAACGACTATTAGTTGCCCTGTGAACTTGAGAGTTAGGATCTTGGCCCCTGTTCATCTGTTAGAATCAGACTCGCATCCCTTTTAGCTAGGAAGAGGGATTTGATACTCGGCACCGCAGGCTTTAAACGGGCTGACGCTGCACGTCAGCTCTGCTTAGCTTGGTATTAACGAGCAAAGTTGACACCAGTTAGGTTTTCAAACAGGGCAGCTTCATCATCTACCGGTAAGACGACACCGATTAACAGCCTCATCTCCGACATCAAAAATCTACTTTTTTTTGTCATCAGAATCTCTTAAATCCAAAGGCTAAACGCCGCCGTCGCTGCTATGCTTGTCGAAAAGAGAGGTTTGGCACTCGTTAATGACCGGGTAGGTCTGATTATAATGACGGTCATTTTCAGCATACTCGTCATTCTTTCGACCATCTTTCGATTCAGGGCCAGGAATTTGACCAAAGCCGGCCTTAAAATTGACGACTGGCTAGCCGTGATTGCCCTAGTAAGCTTGATTGCTAGACTTCCTTGCTCGCCTAGCATGCAAGCGAAAATGAAAGCCTTCAATAAACTGACGACAAGTAGCTCTTCACTCTCGGTCTCAACGGCGTCTTCCTCGCTGGTACTATCGAGGGCGCGATTACCGGTCATTCCCTCGTCGTGAACGACTTACCGGTGACGAATGACCTCGAGATACTAATACAAAAATATAAATATGCATATCAAACGACCGAGAAAATCGTCTTCGGGCTCATCAAAATAACGCTTTTACTCCTCTGGAAACGCCTCTTCGGCAGGTCTAGGGCTCTTATCATTCTATGTTATGTTATGATAGCCGTCGTTGCGGCCTGGACGGTTGCGTTTTTCTTTGAGACAGTTTTCCAGTGCGGAACGAATTGGACTTTGAACTGGGCACCTATCTTCGTCTTCCTCACCAAATGCACCGCTAGCCTCGACGTGCTCACTGTATTTGGCGTCACCGACGTACTCACGGACCTAATTATCATAGCCATGCCCATCCCGCTCATCTGGACCCTTCAGATGCCGATAAGGAAGAAAGTCGCCGTAACAGGCATCTTCGCCCTCGGTTTCTTGTGAGTTCGGTCTCCTTCACACACACAAGCCATATTATTTCATGGTAACTAATTGGAATGAAGCACGATTGGCGCCGGAATAGCCCGCTTGTACTATTATCTCGCGACGTCTTACAACCAGGCGGACAACCCGGATTTTATCGGCGACGTCACTCTCACGCTCCTGTGGTCTACCATAGAGGTCAACGTAGCCATGACAGTGTGCAGCCTTCCCGTTTTGGGTCCCATCTTCGGAAGACTTCGCGACAAAATAGTCTTACTTTCACGCCGCTCCGGAATCACTTCGTGGATTGACATTACGAAGGAGCGCACGGACGATAAGGGAAACTATCAGCTCAGCGACATATCGCGAGGGAGAAACAGCGCTGCAGCAGAGACCATTTCTACTTCTTCTCAGCAGAAGGATGTGTGGCAGGAAGGTCGCGGAACAGTCGCGTCAGCTGGCTTTTCCAGAGCCAAGGTGGCCCCCAACCACAGTTCCGGCATTCTTGCGCGTACCGAAATTTCCACCACGTTCGAAGAGAGGGGGCTACATGCGGTGTAGGCTCACAGAGGGGGGAGTGTGTGAGAGTGAGAGCCATGGGGAAAATTGTATACAGTGTAAAATACAGTAACGTGGTTCATAAGCGAGTCGCGCACTTTTTACTACCTTTGAACATTTAATCATCAACAACCTAACAATTGGAATTAGCACAATTAAAAATTAATTATATTCTAAATCTACACTAATTCTATGCCTTCGTTTTTACCGAAGGAGATATAACTAAGTGGAACGAAGGTTTCCTTGCTTTGAAATTGTTTATACTAGAGGCCCATTTGATGCAGGGGCAAGGAAGCCTTCGTTTTTGGGGTCTAATAGGTCACCCCTAGCCCAAGCTATCTAGACTGACCTGGGCACCTATACGAACTAAGAGGTACCTATATAAACCTACCTATACAGACTGACCGAGCTATATTGGTTGACCTAGCCATACTTGTTGACCTGCCCATACACACTGACCTACCAATACAGACCGACCTACCTATTCATACTGACCTACCCATACTGACTGGCCTCGCCATACTGGCTGACCCACCCATACCTACGGACCTAGCTATACAGACTGGCATAGCTATACAGACCGACCTACGCATACATACTGACCTACCTATAGGTCAACAAATATGGCTAGGCCAGTCTGTATGGGTAGGTCAACGAATATGGCTAGGTCAGCCGATATGGTTGGGTCAGTCTGTATGGCTAAGGTCAACAAATATGGCTAGGTCAGGACACAAGGCTAAACCTCATCTAGCGTAGCACGACGCTAAACTAGCGTATGATTAAAAACTTCCTAATTGGGCGCCTAGAAACTTTTGGTGAACTTTTTTTCCGAGAAGAAAGCCTTTCGTTCCGCTCCATCATTACATTCGTTAAAACAAAGGCATAAGGGGTGCTAATAGACCATACGAACAGACCTACAACAACAACAACAACAACAACAATAAAACAGATCTTCCGGAGATCGCTGAGTGCTAAATCCGACAGTTGTACCCCTATACTAGCGGTCCTGACACTTTCAGACGACATAATCTTCCACTCACTGCATCAAATGTGGGGCATCGTTGTTCGTGAAATCCGTCTCAGGGCGGCGTCCGCCGGCCTCGAGGTCCACAGCGCGAGCGTCGCCGCGGACGCTGCTGCTGACATTCTCTTTGTGCATGTGCCCGAGCTCCTCGTCGCTCTTTGACTTCGAGTCGATGCTGGGAGGGGCATCGGCGCCCGGGTTGACCGTTTCATACTCTAGCGCCTTAATGGTCACGTAGAATCCGGACGCGAGAAGCGCGCCAATAATGGGGCCGACGTGGTAGATCCAGTGATAATGAACGAACGACGCCGTGACGACGCTGGGGCCCAGTGAGCGCGCCGGGTTGAGGCTGCCGCCTGTGTAATAGACACCCCTAGAGTGTGGATGGTTTTGTTAGGAGTGAATGGTTTATAGGAAAAGTCATATGTAGGTAGGTAGACTTACATCAACTCCGCGATAAACAGAGAGAGGCCGATGCCGACGGGCGCGATGAACGTAGCCCGGTGCTTCTCGGCTGCCAACATGAAGATGGTCAAGACGAGCTGAGCAGTGAGGAATATCTCGATGAACAGACCCTGATCCAAGCATGTTAGAATGTATAACTTGAGTTGCCCAAACCCTGCCATAGCTGTCGCGCGTCACTGACCTGAACCACGGATGCACCGCCCCCCAGCGTCGTAGAGACCCTGAGATCCCCCGGAAAGATGCCCAACACGACGGCGGCGGCGGCGATGCCCCCGGCGAGCTGACTCACGATGACAAGCAAGCCTCGGACGTACGGCACAGCGCCGACGACCATCATGCCGATCGTAACGGCCGGGTTGAACAACCCCCCGCTGATGCGGAAGAAGACCCAGGCGTTGACTGCCAGGCTTATGCCAAAGCACAGGCTGATGAACAGCAGCTTGGCCGGGTTCGCGGCCAGGTCCTCGGGCTGGCCCTCGTCGGGCGCCGAATTGACGGCGTTGGTGCCGCCGAAGGCGAACAGCAGGAACATGAAGGTGCCCGCAAACTCGCTTAGCACGGCCACGATGTGGTTCTTGATATCGAGGGGCAGGCGGTTCAGCACCCGCACGCGGTGCTGCTCTATAGAGGCAGCGAAGCTCGTGCTCCGGTTACCCATCGTTAAGAGCCGCGGGAAGGTCGGGCGCCGCACGGGGGGGTTGGGCTTCTCCCAGGGAAGCCGGACGCTGGCGCCTAGTTGGGCTTGCTCCATCTTGTCTTTTGAGTGGGTGGTCGAAGCACTCTTGTGCTAATGCCTTTGTGTTGTAGCGGGATGAGAGACAGAGTCTCTCGATAGCAATGAAATTGTGCGCGACGTGATAGTTCGGCTTCGCCGTTGGAAGAAATCTGGGGTCTAGATAGGGTCCATCCACCAACGACGGCAGATCTCGAGCCAAACTTTTATATGCCTTCCACTGCAACATAAACGCGAAATAGGTTCTTCATGCCCCCGCAAAGTCCCGGCTCCACCACGTCGACCCAGGGTGATCAAGCCATCAACTGTTCTCGCTGTCATCTGCGACCAGAAAGATCGACGACAGTATCGTACAATGGTTCTCGGTTCTGGTGTGACGTGTCACTGCCAATCCCGTGAAGCCCAATAAATAGAACGTAAACTAAAGTCCTGGCATATGTTGTACAACGTAGAGCGACTATTGCTACCCAATATCACTGGATAGATTAGGTAATCGCCTTGACCAACGATCATATCGCAACCCTCTCTCTCCCTGGAAAGTTCGCTCCGGAAGCTGAGACACGGCATTTTTCAGGGATCGTGGGTCTTTCATCATGCATTAGTTCTCGCCTGCAATGCCACAATCTCTGTTTTGCTTTGTCAGTTAGGGGAGAGAAAAGAGGGGGGCATGTCCAACGGGTCTCATCCGCGGCCACGAGGACGATGATTCAGAGCATCACGAATGGATGAGATGTCTCACCGAGCGCACTAGTTGGCCACCGGTTCACTGGGAGATGCTTATTTGTTAGATAAGACGCAAGACAATGAGCAATCTGTAGCACAGCCCAGATCAGATGGGATGACATATCGTGTAGCTCGAACTATGGGGGTGTGCACAATAAAGGGAAGAACATTGCAGGGGACCAATCGGGAAGCTTCTGGGATTCGAGGCATGGTTCGCGACAAGGATGCGATAGAACTTTAGGTAGAAAGAGGATTTGTTCGCCTGGGGAAGACTTCTGAGCACGACTGCTTAGGAAGCTCATCTCCTGACCTTTTTCCCCCTCTGTCGTTCCCTATGCATATTGTAACAACTTCCGCCCTGCCATCCTTGTCCTTGCAGATTCTCGTCGGCAGTCGCATTGATTGGATGCCTCTTCCGTCGGATATGTACGCAGATAGAACAAGCACCCGACATCTTCTTCCGCCAACGATAACAACTTGCAGCTGCTGACGCATTTTGCTGCCAAAATACTGTCAATTTGTCATTTGGCGAGCCTTCTTTACGTATTCATTCCCCATTGATATCTTGGCGAGAGTGGATAAAATACTCGGCTCAAAAGTACAACGTATGATTATGAAAAAACATCTGTCATTTGTGCATCAGCAACGCCCCAGCCGGCTTTCGCTTGTTCTCTCTTCACACTGACCCTTAGGTACAAGTGAACTCAATCAATGTGATCGTAGCTCTCAGCTCGTTGCCAGTATATTTTCACTACAAATGACCTCATAGACGCGCTTTCTCTTTCAGTGATGTAGCCTCCTCAATGATCAATTCAGCCGCACGCTCGGCACAGCCTAGGACTGTCACCATAGGGTTGATGGTCGGAATTGTTGGGAATATTCCGGCATCGACAATGCGCAAGTTTTTGAAGCCGCGGACCTTCAACTTTTCATTGACAACAGCTAGCTCGTCCGTCTTTGTATCGCCCATTCGGGTCGTTCCGCATGGGTGGTAGACAGTGTGCGCCACTTTGCGTGAGTAGTGGCTCAGATCTTCGTCGGACTGGACGTTGGGACCTGGGGCGATCTCTCCCTTGATCCAATCTTTGAATGGTGCCTGCTCAGCAACCTTGCGAGCGGCCCGCATTCCGTACACAAGCGTGGCGGCATCATAACCCTCAGGATCGGTGAAGTATCGGAAGTCGAGAGCTGGCTTGACCTTCGGGTCAGCAGAAGTGAGGAACAAGCGGCCTCGAGATCTTGGCCGTGGAATGTTGGGCGTCATGCAGAAGGCATAGCCATCCGGGATGTCCGCGTATCCAAGACGAAGAGTGTTGAGGGTAAAGGGGATCTGATAGCAGTGCATCATGACATCTGCAATATCACCATCGGAAAGCCCTTGCGGATTTGCCGCCGACTTCTTAGCGCCCGCGCCGGGGGCCTCGCGCCGCAAAAAGATTCCCGCGTCAGAGTCCATTGTCGTTTGGTTTTCCGGCACGGGCTTCTTCAACTCCCACATGATAATACTCTCGGGATGGTCTTGCAGATTTTCTCCTACCCCCGGAATATCACGGACGACGGGAATGCCTAGAGATGTCAGCTGATCCTTGGGTCCCAGCCCTGAGAGCAACATCAAGCGAGGCGTATCGACGGCACCGGCACATAAGATTGTTTCGCTCGCCGCCTTCACCGTGCGCGAAGAACCATCGTGAAGAGTAAGGTCCAAGCCGCTGACCTCCTCGCCCCTGACTTTAATCTTAGAGACCCAAGCATGTGTCAGAATCGTCAAGTTCGGTCGCTTCTCTTCGCCTCTAAGAATAGGGTGGAGATAGGCTACAGAGGCACTAGATCGTCTGCCATCATCAGGGTTATAGCTGACCGAAAAGAATCCAACCCCTGTTTTGAGCGACCCCGCTTCCTCAATTTGCTTATTGAAGTTCTCGATTACTGGAATATCCAACGCCGTGCTGCACGACTCGACCCAGTCCTTGCACAACTGATTTCTATGCCTCGCATGAACCGGCTGAATAGTATTTCTCAGCTTGCTCACTGAGTTCATAAACGTTGGAAAAGTCCAACCTTTTGCTCCAAGCGACTGCCAGATATCCAAATCATATTGAAAGGGCTTGAAGGAGATCAAGGTATTGTGCGATGAGCAGCCTCCAAGCACCTTTGCCCGCGAGTGTCGAATGTACGAGTTACCTAGTTCATCTTGTAAGCGCTTATCGATTGTTATACTGCCAAGGAAAAGATCACTTACCCATTGGCTGCTCCGTTGTGCCATAATCATAGTCAAGTTCACCGCCAAGCAGTTGCAGCCATTGTCGCAAATTGAGGACACGATCATCCATATAATCGCTAGGTCCAGCTTCAATCAACAGGACTCTTTTGTGCGGTAGGTTTTCGGCCAATCTAGCCGCAACAACACAACCGGCCGTGCCTCCACCAACAATAACATAGTCGTACTTGTCAGTGTCCGCGGTGGGGAGCTGAGTGGTGGTCATCTTAGCTTCAGGGATCGGGCGGTACGACAGAGTTTGATTATCCAATTTATGATTGTTGGGTGAGATGGTTCCAGACAAGTCAATAGTCAATAGAACTGATAACGAGGCAAGCAGTCCTTTTTCCTACATATAGTTTTACCAAGACGGAGATCCTTCGCCAAGGCCGATAGAAGATACCGGCACCTCTATACGCTAGACATGAGAACCTTGTACACTAGTGTCCCTAGTACTGCAGCCATCTGACCAAGAAGCTTTCACCACTGGGATTGGCCCGATTGACGGGACAAGGTGTATTAAGTACCCGGCGGTGGCAGTAGGTACACATATTTCTAAGTTCGACTCAGAGCAAATACACCGCCCATATAGCAGCACCAGCAGCCATGAGTAGCAGTCTGGTAAACGCAGCCTGCTGGCAGAGGTTGCGGTGTGATAAAACGCAGTGTCATCTCCATATCTTACATCCATGGAGTCACTTTAGAACCCACTACCTATCTAGGTATCAAATACCTAGTGTAAGTAAGTATCAGGCCATTCTATCAACCTATTTCGAGTTGAAGGACCGGGAGGAACCGACTATGCCGCGTTGCCGCTCGGATCTAAGATAAGATTGGGTAAGAAAAAGAAGATAAGGCTTAAAATTTGGGAAGAAACGAAACAAGTGATCCCTCACTCAAGTGGAGGAGGATGATAACGCAAGATAATTGAATCGCCAGTCATATAATTTACATTAGACTTCCTTGTAGTATCCTGATACCGAGAGGATATCTACCTCCACAGTACATATCGGGATGAAGTTTACACGACACTCAGAAAACCGTGCCGCGCCGCGCCGGCCCCCGCCCCGCCGAACCCCCGAGCCTCCGAGAGCGGCCAAATATAGGTACCTAAGGTAACACTACAGATCGTATGACCTCATACTGCTGTACCCAAGAACATAATCAGCTGGCAGGACAACTCCTATGAGAGTGCACTGCCCCCATTTGTGAAGCTTGTGAGGCTCATCGCTTCTTTACCGGTGTTTTTCATCTCAGTGTAAATGTAAACCCTGCCGGGTTTCAGGTGAGCGCGCCGCCAGCTCACATTTTTATCCCAGATAGGTACATCATGGGGCTTCGCACTAACCTATCTAGTGTAGTGCATCCAACCCCAGGTGAAGGAATCCCGGCATTACCTATACCGGTAACTACATGCCTCACACGAAGTCGTACAGTATTGGTTAGACTGCACTAGCGACGTAAGTCTCTAGCGTACACTCAACCGCTACCTATAGCTGTTCCCACGTGCATTCTTAGCCCGCGATAGACTCGCGGCTCATGCCCAGTCAGCAAACCTTCCAGCTCAATCACCCATTCAGCTCGGGTCATCAAAATGATTCGAACGGAAGCGGAGCGTCATACCTTCTATGCGGGTAAACCACAACCAGCCTCAAAGTCGTCAGGTTATTTTGAGACTATCGACCCGTCAAATGGAGAGCCCTTGTGCAAAATACATGCTTCGTCGCATCAGTCCATAGATGCTGCCATTGAGTCTGCAAGAGTAGCTTTCCCATCATGGTCGGCCACGCCGCCGGTAGAGCGTGCGCGGATACTGCATCGCGCCGTTTCCCTGCTACGGCAGCAGAATGACTCTCTGGCACAGATCGAGACCCTTGATACCGGCAAGCCTTTCTCAGAGACTTCCACCGTTGACATTGTAACGGGCGCAGATGTGCTTGAATACTTCGCAAATTTAGTGGCCAGCGGCGGCTTGAATGGGGAATTCTTTCGCCTGCGTCCATCGGCTATGGTTTATACCTCCAAGGAGTCTCTCGGTGTATGTGCTGGAATTGGAGCTTGGAACTATCCGATCCAAATTGCGCTTTGGAAATCGGCGCCTTGCCTGGCTGCTGGGAACTGCATGGTCTACAAACCAAGCGAATTCACCCCGTTACACGCACAATACTTAGCCGAGGTATACCGCGAAGCAGGGCTACCAGACGGCGTCTTCAATGTTGTATACGGCGCTGGCGAGGTCGGTGCGTACTTAACAGCACACCCTACCATTGCGAAGGTCAGTTTCACCGGACAAGTCGCTACAGGGAAAAAGGTCGCCGGTGCTGCCGCTGGTGGCATGAAATACGTGACCATGGAACTGGGTGGGAAAAGCCCGCTAGTCGTTCTGCCAGATGCGGCCGTGGACCAAGCAGTAGATGTAGCCATGATGGCGAACTTCTACAGTTCGGGCCAAGTGTGCACGAACGGCACACGAGTTTTTATCCCACGCGCCATGAGGAAGGATTTCGAAAGAGTGCTCCTTGAGAAAATCCCGTTCGTCCGTGCAGGCGACCTTTCTGACCTGGCCACAAACTTCGGGCCTTTGAACAGCAAAGTCCATCATGCGAAGGTTATCGAGTATATCCGTCGCGGGATCGAGGAGGATAAAGCGACACTTCTATGCGGCGGCCTAAACCAACCCGCCAACTTACCTGCAAATCTCCGAAAAGGCTACTGGGTCGAGCCAACAGTATTTACCGACTGCAAAGACGACATGACGATTGTACGGAATGAGATCTTTGGCCCCGTCATGGCAATTCTCGCATACGATACAGTCGACGAGGCCGTTCAACGTGCAAACGCCACCGAGCTAGGCCTGGCGGCGGGCGTGGTGGGCAGAGACATTGATCAATGCCATCTAGTTATATCTAGACTAGAAGCAGGTATCACATGGGTAAACACGTGGGGCGAGTCGCCGGCTGAAATGGCAGTTGGTGGGTGGAAGCAAAGCGGTCTGGGTGTTGAAAATGGGAGAAGAGGACTCGAAGCTTGGGTGAGGAACAAGAGCACGATTGTCGAAATGGGCGGTAGTGCGGCCACGGTCTTCTCAAAGCTATGATTACCTATATTATTCGGTTGTTCTTCCTCAAAAGTAGATATCGTTGTATTTAAACAGAATGCCGTAAATGCATGTGATTTTTGGGTCCGAACCCATTTCCGTTTCCAATATCGCCTTGAGGCTGTCTGGTCAGGGCTGAAGCGGCGTGAAAGGGCATTATATTCCAAGAACTAGCGTACTTATGTCTAGGCCCCTCGTTGGGTAGCTCTGCTGGAACTCATGATGATGCATACCTTGGTAGTAACCTGTGTTGTCTTCTGGCAATATGAAACTAATTACTTCTTTACCCAGATCGCCGACTCGATCAGAATGGCTCTGTTTCGACAAGCGCAGCGGCTATTGCACACTATGTATCCCAAATTCTCTCTCAAGACACCCACGGGCGTTGGCATGCTTGCCAGACATTCTCTTGAACTATAGTCTTTCACCCTGTAATGTATTTATCAGCCTTGCTGTATACTTTCTCAAACATTTCGGCCTTAATATCCTTCGGCATATCGCTGGGTCGTCGTCCTACTTGGGCTATATCCAAAAAGCTCTTCATTGTGCAGTTTTAGGTGACGCGACACCAGTTGCTAATACAAGTAGTAGATATCAAGAGCCATCTAATCATCGGGAGTATAGAATATCTTCCTAACACGGATTGCGGGTCAAAGCCGTCAACTATGGTGTTATGAAGAGCATTTTGGGGGGAGGGGGGGGGGGAGGGCTCTGCGACATCGACAACAATAAATTTCCCGTATCGCAGTGCAATCAGCTTGTGCCCCTGTACTGTCTCGAAGGCTCCTCTTTTAAACGAATTCTAGTAGCTGACCACTTCACTGATCGAAGCGCAGTGGAGGTAGCCCTCGATAGAATCTCCAAGGGTGAATCGAATAAGCGTGTTCCTACGAGGAATACCGGCAGCACCAAATTCAGAAGGCTATATCCGAACCCGTATAGTATCGCTTCGTCCAAGATACGTGAGTCAAACTAAACACATAATACTCGAAACCTGGGATAGGCGCCGGGCTCTTCGTCACTGACGGTCGAAAAATCGGGTTGGCGCCGAGGAACGCAGAGGAGGGCGAGTTGACGTTCTTCATAGCTGGAGCAACCGTTCCATTCGTATTGCGAAAGTTTACGGTGGGTGGCGAGATGGGGGATAACTACTATAAGTTGATCGGCGAATGCCATCTGCAAGGGGCAGAGGAAATAGAGGCCGAGTCTGGATTAGAACATACAGTACTGCGTTTACCCCTAAATTAATCTAAATGCTGAGGCTAACATAAGCTGATGGGCACATCTGGCTTCGGCAATTTTCTCTTTTTTATTTATTTATTTATTTTACTTCTCCTCCTTCAATACGGTGTGAGGCAACACAGAGGACCGGCAGCTACAACTCGAGGTCCGGTCCGAGAAAGCAGAACCAGTGGGACACCGCCCTAATGAATCAGCAGATACTTCGTGCCGAGCGTTTTCTGTTGCATATAAGGCCGTTCGTGTGTGTCTCAGACCAGTATGGCCAAAACAGCCAACTTATCTTTATGGTTCGCGAGTAATATGAAAAAGGCCGAATGCTGCGTTGACATCTCCAAGGCGGCTAAATTCGAGCTGCATTGATTGCGCCGACGTCTTCGCCAGAGAAAAAATCGTCAAGGTTGAAAACCGACCCGTCCTCGGTTAATAAGGAGAGTGGCTGCGTTGAATTATTAATAGCAACGTAACCGTGCTATTTCTGATCGTTCCGGGTCTCCGTTAACTGCAACTGGGCGAGAGCAACCATCTCAACAGACTGACTGGGTTCCACGGATGATGATATTTCGGCTTGCGCTAAGTGGCTGCATTTGGTCTTTTCTCCTCTTCTTCGGGAAGACTGATCTCCTTATACTAGTGTAGTCGAATTCATGTGCTGAGCCCCTCATGGCCCCGTACATCGTTCAATTTATTCCATATTAATTAACCGCACCACCAAGCAGGGTCTGTAGCAATGACGTATATCAGTGTCAATGATGGTCAATCGGATAGTAGCTTCGATGTCGCGCATGGGAGCAAAAGGAATGACCAGGGCTTCGTTGTTGCTATACGGGCGTTTCCTATATATTTTTTCCTAGTTTGGACATCCCCTTTGCGCCGAGAGCTCGCCTTGAAAGACCATATTTCCTTCAAGATCTGGTATCGCGTCAAGGATACCAGTACAGGTTTCTAAAAGAGACCTGCCGTTTCCTATTATGGATGAACACCTTTCGAATCTCATTTGGAAGCATGCTGGCGTGACCCTACTGAACAAGGATTTAGATAGTTCACGGTTCCAGCCCGTGATACCCCTGAGGATCTCATTCATCGAAGAACTTCTTGTATTCTTATGTAACCTGAATGCAGGAAACATAACATTGATTTAAACAAGATCTTGTGACTCTCCCGACTCGAGGAAATCTAGAACATCGAGTAACGCAACCGGGTCGGTGGATTCTTATTCTATTGTACGAAATAGAATATAAGTTGCTTCAGAGTCTGATTCTTAATCACAAATCTCGAGAACCACTGTCAACCAACGCCATCTCCTACACCATCCAATCGATCAACCAAGTTGCCTTCACCTCGACTATCAAGATGAAGGTATAATCTTCAGTTCTGTTCATATGGTGATATCGAGCTAATGACTTCAGTTCGCCACCCCCATCGCATTTCTTCTCCATGTAGCCTCGATTGTCGCAGCGCCGACCGTACTGTTACAAGGAGATGTTCCCCTGGGTCTTGCGACCAGTCCCACAGCCAACAGTGGCCGAATTGGCGATGTCAACCCCGAGTCAGCAGCAGGCCCTCCATCGTGGCGTCTCGACTGCGGCGCTCCAGGAACGACGAGTCTCTGTTCAGCCTCGAATAGTGGTGCTCACTGTGATCCCATCACCGGCTCCCTAACTATAACACTCGAAGGCACTTGTGGTGCCTGCAGATGCGTATCTATCGACCAATGTACCGGGAGATGTAGCTGAGGGGCAGTCGATGCTGTTCTTGGTTTGCGTGATGATACGAAAACATGCAGATAGAACCTAGCTGTACGGAATGCCAACTGGGCGGAAATGGCTGTTTGAAGGCCAATAAAAAACTAAAAGACATGAAAAATCACTACTGCATTTTCTTGTTATTCAGTTCCTGTCGTGAAAAGGCGGATGTTACATGAACAATAGTGTTTTTTTTACGCATGGGGATTTCGTAGCGAGCATTGCTAGGTCGTGCTATTGTGAACTGTTGGCAGCGGCTTCGTGCTCATCCATATTCACTATCGACAAGAGATGTTCGTTGAGTTCCGCGTCTGCGTATACTAGACATACAAGCCGGGCAGATATGACGGAGGTATATAGTTCATTTAGAGCACTCAACCGAGGGGCGGGAAGTAAATTGCTTCAAGTTGTTTAACAGGTAGCGTTCAGAGTTCCCCACTTAGATCCAGGTAGGTAGGTACCTTAGGTACATGTAGGCTAGTGCCTTAGTGGACCGGCACCTCCCGGGTACTGTGGTGGAGTGTGGATACCTACACCCCTATACCCCTGCCCAGTCCAGCTGCATTACCTACTGCATGTGACAAAAGGGTTATCGATAGGCGCTTGCGTAGCAACATGGTATCTTCAATGTAAATAGTGTCTCAATAAAACATACCTACCTAAGACAACCTACCCCCAAGTACACCACGAGCTCAAACGGCTATTTCTTGCTTCTCTTGCGAAAGGGAGAAGAAAATGCCACTATGTCAGCTTACCAGTCCAATTCGTCATTGGCGCGAACACGATCTTCACGCACAACTACCAAGTCTACCTTGACCGCTCCTCAAGCATCAACACTACCCATTAACAAATCACCACAAATCCCGACGTGCACCTCCAACGTGCTCCTATTCCTCACGAACTCGCGTCTCTTGGACCTTGACCTGGAACCTGACTGGCCCGACATTACACCTACGACATTTTCCGCCAAGGATGCTCTTGGTGGGCAGAAGAAACGCATCCAGTGCGTCGAGTGGGCTCTTTACCGCTTGTTCTCCTTGTGGGATCACAATGACGCGCAGAACGTATGTCGTGGAGTGCGGTCCGAGGGTCACTTTTTGTATGGCTAACTGGTTTGTAGAAGCTACGCCCTTTCTACCCGCCTGCCGACCAGGTTCAGTCGATCAACCTACGTGCCGCTCTCGTGCGAAGCCTTGAAGCCGCCAAAAAGAACGGTGTGCTTGGCCGCGATGTTCTGATACGAAAGACAATGCTAGACGAGTGCAAGGGGGGGAGATTAGAAGAGGTTCTTGCCGTGTTCTCTTCCGCGGTGCTCAAGAAGCTGGTCGCTGAACGCGCTCTCAACTCACGCCCGGAATACAGACCAACCACCTCAGAAAAAATATCACTGGAGAATTGGGGCTATACGGGCGACAGAACCGAGCTGAACGGGCTCTTGCTTGCCCACAAAGCCTCTCTGAGATCGATATTAGAAAAAAAGAAAGCCGCTCGAGAGAAGTACCACGATTTTGCGGAATTACTAGCCATGAAGGAGCGAGGAATTTCTCGACGTCGAGAGCAAGCGAAGTATACTGCACGAGACAGACCTATTGGGGTGTCGGACGCAGAAAGGGCCGAAGTTCGTAGGATCCTGAGAAACAACTGGACCGGCAATGAGCAATGGGTCGACGGGTTGCTTGGCAGCAGTTCGTCTCAGAAGCGTGGCTTATTAAGCACACCATTTGATGATGTCTGGAGCGGTGTTCAAGCTGGGAACGTGACAGATTTAGAGGGGCATGCTACTGGCTTACTCGAACAGCTAGAACAACGCGTCGATCGTCAAAAATCCAGGCTACAGAAGTGGGAGGATTTTCGGAAAAGTAACTTCGGAGATATTCGGCCACGGGTAGTCCGAGATTCCCCCTCAAAGGAGAACAAAAATGAAATTGGTTTCGATTTTACCGCCCACCTCAACCTCAATTTCGACGACCTCGCGGGCTCAAATAACATTAAATTTGATAATCCGACAGCCGAATATGCACAAATGCTCGATAGGCTGAAAACAGAATTGGAAGGGTTACAGAGCACGAAAATACCAGACTTTGCGAGCCTGACAAACGGCACTAGGAGAAGACCTGCCAGCACTGCTTCAGCCCAGTTTGTTCCACAGGAATCGGTTGCGGATCCTGTTTCGGATTTAAGCGACTGGGAAGACGAACCAGAAGAAGTAATTTCTCAGCCGCGGGTTGAGGGACCTTCAACGAATGGCAATGCCCGCCCGACGGCCATCCCTAAAGGGTTATCAGGATCTCGGCGACAACTGCCTGTTCCGCGTGAGAATCGCAAGACGAGTCCTGTTCGTCATGCAGATGCAGCCGAGTTTCCCAGGGAGCATAGACGCTCCAGAATAGAGCCTTGCCCTATCCAGGTTAAGCATAAACCCAACGATGTCGAGGATGACGAGTTCAAGTTAACCACTCGATATGAGGAAGACCGGACCCCTTCTCTCCCGAACCAGCCACAATTCACCAGAAAAATGAATCATCATATGCCACCGCCCTCTCGTCCGAAATCCCCAACACAGCTCCTTGCTGATGAGATTTTGAATTCCATGAACAATGCATCACCATCTCCCATGAAGAGGTCGCGCTACACTCTATCATTAGCCGAGAGAACGCAGATGTCAATGACACGTACGACACCCTTCGAGCCAGAAGACGAGATGCCGCAGCAATCACCGTTGAAAGCAAGCCACTCGCAAGCAAGCGACGAAATTACCACGAATAATGACCTCGAACGAGGTGAAGAGTATGAGGACCTAATAACGCGTACGCGTCGTTCTATGGCTGGTTTCGAGGCAGCACGGCAGAAGGCCCAATTGGAAAGAAGACGATCGCAGAAGAAGAGTAAAATAGCCCAGAGGAAAGACAGCTACTTCCCCAGGGTAGACGAGGAAACTGTGGGCAACCTGTCGGTTGTTGAGGGACTGATGGAAGATGGCCAGGACGTAAGCAATTCTCTTTATCATTTTCTTGTTTTGGCGACTTTTGGGGCATAAAGGCTCTCTTTGGCTTTGAAGCTTGCCCACTGTTCCAGAAACACTCGGACCCTGTGCTCAAAATGGCATTACTAATTCCAAGTGTTGTAGTATGAGGCAATTTTCAAGAGCCGACCCCGAATTGCTACAAGTCCGGCGCCTAATCCTACCCGACAACGTGATGGAAAGGAATAGCTTGCCAAATCAGACTCTTGAAGCGGTGTACATCAAGATACATAATGATTACATCTATAAACGACCTCGCTGTTGGCGACAATGTGGCTCCAGATTGTTGCAAAAACGGGCATGTTATTTTGACGCCTATTTGATTACCACACAACGATAGTACGTGGAAGGCATTTTGCTGCTAAACAGCGAAAAGCTACTGTCCCAAGATTTACTTTGACGCATCTTATAACCCATGTACCCCCACCTCCTATCTGACTAAGACCGCCAAACGTACTATTCATCATAAAATACCAAGGCTCTAGCCTCGATACTCTCACGATGCCCGTAGTCCGCCATCTCGGGGTCCTCAAACGCTGAATGAGGGGTGCGGCGCGCCAGCCCTGGCATTATGGCCGAATCAAAGCATTTGACGAGTAGCGCCTCGTCAGGCTCCTGCGCGTTTTTGAAGTACCACTGGTGCACGTCGTTTGGGAGCATCGTCCAAGTCTCATCTCGTGACCCCCGTGGATATAGGATCGAGGCTGCTAAGAGGTCGGAGTCCTGTACCGACCTCGCGTCGGCTACAGCTAGGGGATCTTTGTAGATTGTTTTAATCGGTCGCCAGATCTATCGGTTTAGGGCCGTCAGTTGTCAATGTAGAAGCAGCCGCGCTCAACCATTAATAATGAAGGATAAGAAAAAATCTACGAAATCAGATGGAAATCTAAGTGTGACTCTAGAAAGATCGAGGAAAGCGGGGGAGCATGTACGTTGATAATTTGATATCGTCGCTTAAGCAGACCGTCCGCTTCGTCTGGAAAATGCCTCCGAAGAACCAACTCGGCTCCAACGTAGGACTGATCGACGTGTGCCCGGAACAGCGGCCCTCGCGTTACTCGGTTCCCTTCACCTAGCTTGTGCCAATTCGATGGGCCGACCCGTACTTTATGGTCAAAAATATGGATACGATGCGCTCCCGTGCTAGTTTTGTGAAAGCAAGTGTTAGCTCGAACGACGCAGAATTATCATCGTACCATTTGCGTTTCTGTATTGGGATCAACGGGGGGTAATACATGTCCTTCAGCAGCTGTTCGGCCTCGGGATAATATTTTGCCTGGACCAACTCGCTGTCATGGAAATCGTCGCCGCGTAATAAGGTCGCCCACCGACAGAAATGAAAGCCGTTTCTGTCGAGCGTGTACTTGTCCTCCTCGCCCGTGACGTCTCTGATGACCATTGGTTTCGCAATTGTCGGCCTCTCGTTCTTGACGGTCTTGCTGTTCACGGAAATCTCTCGTTAGCTTTGCTGCTGGGAGATACGGGGGCCTAGTAGTAAGGCAGGCATGCCGACTTACTCTGAGATCCTCACTGGCATTGGCGGTGAGCCATCGCCTGGGTCACGATAATAGTTTATGAATGTTGAGACGTCACGTTTTTGAGGCTTTCCCCCCCCGCTCAGCTCGAGCACCTGAGTTGGTGCAGTCGTCACGATTGTCGCCATTTAGATAGACTGGATTATCTCTTCTCACCAACTTGTGGTCATGGAATAGATCGAATCTAACAATGTTTTTTTTTTCGCGAAGAATCTCAATGGTAGTGTGCCATAAAACTAGGTCAGGTTATGTAGGGAGACATCAATAAGACCCAGCACTTTATCCGCGGCTGATCATTATATATTGACTCCTAATATGGTGCCGAGTCCGTATTGGTGATCCGGAACACAAATAGCTATCGCGGTACAACAACTGCCGAACCTACCACTTTTCAAGTCCCTCGTATGATTCATATCCACTTCCTGTATCGCATATCTACTGAGTTGAGAGAATAGGCACATCTCACAGTTATGTGTTTCGTGGTACTAACCGCGCGTATTGTCAAACCAAATGTCCCTTAGAAGACGTATAATCAATCGGACCAGTCTTTTTATTGCAAATGCTTAAACCTCAAGTTGATACTTCAAGTCAGAGAGCACTTCTCAATGCTGAATATCAACCATTTCATGGAGAATATCACTGTTGCCACCAGAGGGGGGCACTCCGCACACGATCCTACTGCTCACCAACTATCCCGTACGTTCTGATAACTATACAAATGCGATAGATAATTCCACTGCCGGTTTTGAATCATTTGCTTATACACTACAATATTATACACCCCCATCAAAATCGCCTCGTCCGCGAGAGGGCAAGCACCATGACCCGAACGGGAAGCAATTGTTCACTCTCACTCTGTTCAATGTTTCCCCGGAATTAACTTCTCTATTTTCTTCTTGAGTCCGCCGCCGCTCTTCTTTTTCTTGGCCTTGTCAACGCCATTGCACGAAATGAGGACTAGATAGATTGATGGATAGATGGATAGATGACATACCTCGAGCTGATCCAGCTCGTCCTCGGCGTGTTGCATGAAGTCGTGCTCGGCCTCGACGGCATTGTCCGTCAGCCCGCGCTTCGCGGCAGCTTCGTGCTCGTGCTCTTCTTGCTCCGCGTGATGAATCATGTCGTGAGCGCCCCGTATCGCGTTATCCGGGAGTCCGTGGCCGTCTGCCGACATGGTGGAATGTTGGATGAGGTTTCGATTTTTTTTTCGGGCTTTGCTTGATCAGTCTCTTTTAGGCTGCTCTTGATGGAAATAATGCTCAAGTCAGAAACAGGAGTAGGAATCGGCTTTTGGAGTTGCTCTAGCTGTTATTATATATACTCACGAACTTGTCAGAGTCGTGTGAGACACGCTGGACCGCTAGCTAAACAAACTCGGAGCAAATGACCTCATCCCTGATGTCAGGCCGCGAAAGATTGTAACCGTCTTTCGCAGCGAGAGGACTGCAATTCGTTCGCCGGGGGGACGCTTCATCATAGGCGCGTCATGGCGTTGATCAATCAATTGCTATTCATCCTTCATGCGGGGGAAGAGGGGTCCTGTTTGTCAGGGTTCAATGGACTGAGAATGTTGGCCCTCAAGGTCTCACTGAGCGACTCAGTCGCGACCAAATTACAGCTTAGGTGTATCCCATGTTTTATTTCTCCCCGCACTGATTCGCATCCAAGCGAGAGCCCATTGTGTTAGTCATGGCTCGTTTCAACTTGCGAAGCCATTAGCGTCGAAGCGAGACTAGTACTTAGATGTGCACCGCGCCTCAAACGATGAATACTAGGTAGAGTCAAAACGAGGGTTAGTGCTATTCCATCGATGCAAGCGAGCAGCCTGTTATAGCCTATAGGTAGTTAAATGTTTGCCATCTATCTCCCTACTTATGAAGAGAGGAGTAGAAGTTTAAGGCACACAAGACTTACATATATCTCCTTAAAAAAATCTAGCTTGTGACACTGCGTGACCGAGAGCTCCCCGGTATTTCTGTTCAGTTGACTGTATGTGCCCTTGAAGTTGTGCCTGATGACGTAGCTCCTCCACATTCCACATTCGAGATAATCGAGAGGTTGATATGTAGTTCATCCTCTAGATAGATAATACAATTATATCTCGAAGGGAAAGTACTAAAACCTTCTTCTTTGCGCTTAATCGGGACTGACACGAAGAAGTGGTATGATTTCCCTAGTCGCAATTCTACCGGTTGCCTCATCTTCGCTCTACACTATCAGGTTCTCGTTCGCTTCTCTTTGATGCAGCGAAGCCCAGCTAGACAACGGATTGTAATGCAAATATGCAATTCACCACCAGTTCTAGCAGAGACACATGTTGGTGTGTTGAGTTACGAGTTCAAACTAAGGATTGTATTAGAGAGGTACAGTTCGCTACGGACTCCTCACGCATGTACCATCACTCTCAAGCAACAACCACTTAGTAGTATGTCACATCCCAATGATTTCCCTCATCCTATGGAATATCGTCAGCTCTCGACTTCTTGACAGTAATGTTGATGACCCTGGGGAGCTTACACAGTAGATGTTCCCTGACGCAGCCTGCCACTGAGCATAGCCGTCACCACGGTTTGCGATGCGCGTGAATGAGTTTGTGATATACGAGTTGAGGGCTGAGTTCTTGGCGAAATCGAACTTGTAACCATTTGCGTGGCTAATTCACCCCCCGAATATATCAGTACCTGTGCGGCATGGTAAGGTGCATCGTCGTCATGATTAAAACTAACCTGTAAGTCCCGCTGGCGTGACCGGTTTCCGTGCCGCCGGTAATGGTCACTGTGCAGGCGCAGGCGCGCTTCAGAGTTATGGCGCCATCGACGGTGCCAGAGTATACACCAGAGAACGAGGTGCAGGTCGGGTTATTCTTGTCTGAGCATCCTCCACTCGACGTCCAGCCTACGCCGCCCGCGGACAGGCGGGATGCAGCCTGGGCTTGTGTGAGTTTGGTGCCGGAACGCTCGACTAAGTCGGCTTGGGCCAAAGCGGCGGCGGCGAGAGCGGTGAAGATGGTAGTGAACTGCTTTTTGTCAGCCACGAGCGCCTGAGTGAGTCTTGTGGGAGTGGCCTCGTACTTTCATGATGACGATGATTGAAACTGAAGATGTCTGTGTGTCTTGGGAGAGGTGATAGCTCAACTTACCAGGAAAGCAGGAAGCTTAAATAGGTCCGCAATCTTGGTCTATCTCCCCCGGCATGGCAATTCGGAATAGTGGTTCTGCCTTGGGAGGCTGTAATCCCAAAGCATTGCATGGGTTGCACGTTTCTATCTTACAGGAACTCATCGGTCGGCGACAGCACCTGACAGTTGAGCAGCATCGCGATCCCCAATCTGGCAGGCATCCTGTAGGTCAGGCCATGTAGCCTCTCTCCGTATGCTTTTTAAAGTGTCATGCCTTATCTCATTGGGAAGCTTCGGTAGCTCTCCTGCCTGTTCAACACTGGTGTAGTGGTAGCCAAGCCGCGACAGATGATATTTAAGCTTCTTTCCAAGGCCTGCCTCGGAGCTGAACGAACAGATGTCGCATTGGGAGGGCTCTAGAACCGCGGAATGCCACCGCGGCGGACGCCTGTCTCATGAGTTGCCTTGCTAGCTTTCCGCTTTGCGGCGAACCACCACTCCACCTCCGTACGGTCGATTGCCGATCTTGAGATGCGCCTACTGCACCCTACTGCTCCCGCGGCCAACCCCGACCGCATGAACCTCGAGAATCAGGTCCGGATTGGGAAGCTCCGGTTAGTAAGTCATTTGAGCACAACTGTAATAGAAGAGCCAAGACTTTAGAGTTCTACTAGCTATCATGGAACTTGGAATCCCACAGGAACTTATTCGCAAACTCTCAAGCCCTTAACCTAACTGAGGGACGTGTGGAACTGCAATGACAAAAGCAGCATCGGATTAAGCCGCAGTAGTAAGTACCCAACCCCTTTCCCATTTCCAACATTGTTGTGTTAGTCAACTTTTGCCGTTTCTCTTGCGGCTGTGCCCGGCGAACTGTGTCATAGGACAAAATTGAGGGTATTATGAGCATTGGTTAGACCAAATGTCAAGCGGAGCAGATCATCCGGGTCTTGGGATAACTAGATAGGTATCACCTTGGCCGTGTGGTTTCGCAGCAAGTCAGCCGATGGTCAACATGATGATAAAATGGCCGTAGTGAACGAACAGTACCTACATTGTACAGGCCATTGCCGCCTCCATCGGTATTGTGTGGGCGTGTGGGTACATACCGCCTAACCTACAGTGGCTCAAAAACTGCCCCGTCCATATTGTTCCAAGGCCGAAACATCTTCCTTATACAAGGTACAATTTCTGTGTTAATTCATAAGTGAAAAAAATAAATGGAACCATGATACCTTGTTCTAACAGATAACCCATTTCTTCATATAATATACTTGTTACAATTTATTTAGTCCTAAGGCCTGTTATATATAACAATTTATATAGTGAAGGTTTTTGAACCTAAATAAATAAAGGACGGGACTTTTTTGGAGTAACTGTACGTAGGTGCTTAGCCTCTAGTCTAGGTATTTACTGCAGGTACTTTCTCCACTTCCTCCACTTCTGCCGATGGATCTAGAAAGTTCATCTGCACTAACTATGCCTATCAGATACACCCGCATCGGTACTCCTCATTAGTATCCTTACCTTGATATATCTACCGTAGCGTACTTTGCAAGAGGCTGGCTTGTAGGTTTGTATATACAAACATCACTTTAGAATCACTGCAATCGTGAAGCCCGAGAGTAGATTCCTAGGTAGGTAGTTAGCAAGTTGCCTTTGCGATTTCTCGCTCGCTGTATTCGGTCCACTTCTTAGGATGCCAAGCCTATTCGCCGACAGTTAATTAGCGCAATGAACATCGACACTGCAGTACCATAACCGCCGGACCCCAGAGGACCTATCGAGCTAGCGAGTTCGTCATCTCCCCTCCCCGTGAAAGACCTCACGCATCTCACGAACCAACATGTTCTTCCCTGTCGCCGTCTCCCAAGCCTCACTAGCTACAGCGATCGGCCTTTCGGCCGCTGGTATATGGGCCGCCACAACACCACCCAACCCTTCACCTGACAAAGTCCCCGCTACAGGTGACTCTATTCGACTTGCTGTTACCATACAACAGAAGTACGGTAACATTCTCCATCTCTCACTTGGTGCCGCAGCGTTCCATTACATCTCTCTCGTCCTCACGTATCCTACTATCCCCGAATCGCTTCTACGAAACGCCTCTGTCAATGGACTCAAAACGAGCTTTGTCACTTGGTCCAAGGACACGGCCGTCCCGTTGGCATTCACCCTCGTCGGTGCGTCCCTCCGTCTGCTATCGTACAGGGCCCTGGGGGGTAACTTCACGTTCGGCCTTTCAGAGCCTGACCACCTGAATACGACCGGCCTCTACCGGTACATGCAGCACCCGAGCTACACCGGTGCTTTAGCCATGGTCGGTGGCGTGCTCGGGCTGTGGGGCCGCGTAGACGGCGTCCTGAGCTGCTTCCTCCCTCCCAGGCTGTTTTCGGAGCTGCGGCGCCTTGAACCGGGGTTCCTCTCGCTGGCGTTTGTCTCGGCCGTCGCTGTGGTGTCGAAGAGAGTGAAGGATGAAGAGATGCTGTTGCGTGGAATGTTTGGCTCCCAGTGGGAGGCTTGGCATTCTCGTACTGCTAGATTCGTTCCTTTCATCTTCTAGACTGTATAACACCGATGCTGTGAAACTCGCCGAGTTATTGTAGATGTTGGCTAAACGTACGGACAAGCAGAGGTGGGTGTACACATAACGCCCTTCACTCTTGGGGTTCTTCGGTGGCATTGTCTATCATCTTGACTGGAAGTAAAGCAATGTACTATATAGGGTTTGTGCAAATCATGAAAGAACTTGGCGGGGCTCTGGTTGTAATATGACTTGTATTAGGGTATTCTTCGACGGAGATTGTACGATGTTGATCCCGTTAAGCTGCCGACGTGGAAATCCTATCGGCCTTTATGCCTGGCGAAGTAGCGACTTTAGCCATGGACTGTCCCCAGCAGGTTCTGCGATTTAATCTACAAGCCTATGCACTCGGAACCTTTGTCGACTTTTGGATTTCTAGTATACACGTCCTTGATTAAATATTCCGAGCAATCCAACCGGCCACTTTCAAGACACCTGTTCTTGATATGTCGCCGAGATATCTCGCCGAACAGGAGCAATGATATTTAGGACATAGCATATAAACATATACCGTCATTCTCGGCTCAGCTTCAGCCTCTGTCCATATAAAGAAGCACGAATCCTAGACCTATTACGTTGCTCAGTAGTTTTCATACATATCATACTCCATTGAACAACACATCAACAACACACAGCACCACCATCTACAATCGATCATCGCCCGAAATCGTCACCGCACCCCGAGCCACCAAAACATCAACGCGAGAAACCAACGATGTCCAATTTAGTAGACGTGCTGATCCTAGGCGGCGGACCAGCCGGCCTCGCCGTCGCCGGAGGCCTAGTTAGTCCCCTGGAGTCTTATATTCCCCCTTTTGGCATGTCTCAGAGCCCTAAATTGCCCTAACGGGCATCCTCTGCTCCTGCTACTCCTGCATGCTCCCGAAACCCTGAGTAATTCTTACTATAAGTGGACATTATTGACTCCAGTGTTATAACAGGCGCGCCAACTGCACACGGCCGTGGTGTTCAGCTCGGGATCCTTCCGCAACGAGGCCGCAGCGCACATGCACAACGTGGCGGGTTGGGACCACGAGAGCCCGGCCGACTTCCGGGCGAAGTCGAGTGAGCAATCAACCAAACTCCCAGAGCCATTTCCCTTCTTGTTTTTTTTTGGTGGGGTTTTTTTTTTGGTGTCGCTTGTAGAGGCTCGACTTTTCCCAGGTGCCTCAGAACAGAAGCTTCTGGTGGTTTCCCGAACACACCCTCCGAGCGCTTTGCGCTCCAAAATGGAAAAATTATTGACCCGGCGCGTTGCAGGGGCGGATATCCTATCGCGGTACAGCACGGTTCAGTTCCGGGACGTCGGCGTGGCGAGTGTTAGGGAGCTCGAGAGCGGCTCCTTCGAGGCCGTGGATGATGTGGGAGAGAAGTATGAGGGCCGCAAAGTCGTCATCGCGAGTGGGATTAGGGATACCATGCCTGATATTCCGGGTTATTCGGAGCTTTGGGGGAAGGGCATGTGAGTCACTTTTTTTTTTCTTTTTTTTTTGAGAGCGTGTCTCCTTCTATCCTGGATTTCCCCCCGTCCTCGCGCTGACCGGTCGGCGAAATCATCAATAGATTCCACTGTCTGTTCTGCCACGGCTACGAGGAGCGCGGTGCCTCCTCTGCGGGAATTCTTGCCAGCGGACTATTAGGTAACGCCATGTTTGCGCTGCCCGCCTCCCGCATGGCGGGCAGGCTCGCCGGCACCGTCAATGTCTACACGGATGGGAACGAGGCGTTCGGCGCCGAAGTCCGGGCCGCGCTGAAAAGCACGAAGAGATTCCGCATTGAGAATCGCAAGATTACGGGCGTTGCTAAAGACCCTGATGTCCAAGGCGAGGCGGGGGTTCTTGTTACGCTTGAAGATGGAACAGTAAATAGGGAGGGCTTCATTGTGAGTCAAGCTCGCCTTCCTCCCTTTTCCTCTTAATCGTTCGAACTACGGACATGAGACCGAGACATAGTTCTCGTCAATGATGAAAACAAAAAAGTGTGAGGCCACGCTACTGAGAAACGAACTGACTTTTTCGGTCCGCAGGCCCACGTCCCTGACTTCGAGCTGAACGGCTCCTTTGCCAAAGACCTGGGTGTTGAACTCGCGCCACAGGGCCATATCAATTCCCTACCACCCTTCTTCAATACAAATGTTCCTGGCATCTATGCTGCTGGCGATTGTGCGACACCATTGAGGTCTGTGCCCACCGCAACGATGATGGGATCTTTTGTAGCGGCTGGGTTGGCGCATACTTTACAGGCCGAGGATGATGCTGAGGAATGACTTAGCCACATGAAGGGGCATCACGTAAGAGCATGTTTCTCTAGGGTATGGATAGTGAAGTTGCGTAGAGGGGGAGATGGGTCATGGGACGGCTGCTGTTTACGCTTGTAACGCAATGTTGAAAAGAATAGTTGATACTGAGGGACTGAGTGCATGAATAAAAGAGGTCATCTTATTGATATGAAGTTGGTATTAGCTAATTGAAAATGCTGCCTTGCGTAGTATCTTATGGGTGGGGTATTCTATTGCTGCCTACCCCTTATAAACAAAGGGGCTCCTCCTACATATAGGTAGGAAGTGTGTGGTCTGCCGTGTGGGTAGTTCTCTTAGATCTTCATCAGCAACTTCTATACACTGAAGTCTTCTAATTTGGTTATGAGCCTATTCCAATGTTGTAATCTGAGTTGATTGCTCATATTGCACGAGACTGTAGGGGCAAGGGAATCCAGGATAATTCTAGCCACGAATGTTATCAGCGTCCGGATTCTTGAATCTTCATCTACGATTCGTGCGGCTCATTAGAGGACCATGAACGATGTGATGACGCGTTGACACTAGTCTACCGTTCTAGAGTTGAGCTGAACTTGCTAGTCTACTCGCAAGCGACATCCGCCGCAACCTCAAGAGCTAGCTAAGGCGCGTTAGGGTCCTTATTCATTGTGTCCTTTCCACACTCCAGAAGTTGACAAATTATATGTTATTGCTTCCATCATGATGTATTCGCCGCTCCAGGACATGACGGGGACGTAGCTCGGTTTGAGTATACGCGATTTTTGAAGCCTCCGTTGGGCCGTACGATCCGTATACTATTATTTCTCGGTTCGCTGAACTCGAAGAGACGGGAAGCTTTGACGAGTAAATATGTATACCAGGTCAAGTTTCAAGAGTCGTCTCGTCAATTCAGGCCCTTGGTGATAATCTTCTGCCCATAAAGTGCTTGTTGAGCAAAGCTTGTCAAAGCTTGGCTCATGATGAGTTGGCATTTGATCACTTACAATGCTAGCCAAGCAGATGTGTGGTCGCTTAATTGGGATGAGGCGGTAGATAGAGATACCTGCTCTGCGCTCACACAGACCTTGATCCCAAGAGCCGCTATTCAAAGAGGTTGTACTTTCCGGGTTGGGAATATAACATACACACACCTGAAAGGTCACTCATAGAGCTGCCGTTGATCTAAATCTCACACACGACACGCCGACCTCGGTTACAGCGGCTGTTAGCATTGACAATTAAGATTAGCTATGTTGGATGTAGCGCACGTTCAACCCACATTAGGAAAAAATAGCCCACGTAGCAATCAATCAATGTCTGCGAATATCCACCTCATCAGTGACTTTGCAACGCAGTTTAATGATCTTGAGGCCTGAACGCGGCAGAAGTGTTGCGTACCTCTCACCTTACTTGTGGTTACCATAATTCTTGTGAGGGGTCTCGCCGTAAGAAGACACCTCATCGTCCTCACTCCAGGTGTAGTGCGGGCGACATCCACCGGACCGTGGGCCACGTTACCTTGGTCTGCATAGCCAATCGCAAGCGCTGCATGCAATAAGAAAAAGTGCCAAGTCAAAAATTGCCGGCAAGTCAAAGGCGATGAGAATACCGATTGCAGTACGCGCTTGCCTAGGTAGCATAAGAGGTAGGTATGCAGCCGCTTTGGTGTTGAGGTGGATAGGTGGGTAGAAATACTGGGTGGGTTTTATTAGTGAACATTAACACTAAGACCAGAAAATACTGTGCCTACCTAAGTACCTACTAGTAGGCAGGATAGTCACAGCGCTGTAAATGAAAAGCCCGCCGTGATAAACAGGTTTCTGAACATGTCAAACAACAAGATAAAGCCCATGCGTCCTCGTGACACGTAAACAAGACCCAATCAACAATGGCACAGATGTATTTTTGGCAAACCTCTGAGCTTTTCGGGAACAAGCGCAAAGTTTGTTGCCGACGAGTCAACATGCACGATGTTGGTATCCGTGGACCCGTTTGCGTCTTGACCTCGAAAGCCAGATCCCTCCTGCGTCGCTGTGTCTCGCTAAGGTAAGCGACATTATTTGCCGACGGGTAAGTGGTGGCCGCTAACGAGCGTTGGGATATGCATACTATATTCGGCTGTACAGCTCAATGATGCATGTATAGGTGCGTTATTATTAACGTGCTGCTGGGTTTGTCTTTTGGGTTTCCTTACTAATTCGGCGATCGCTCGACTCTAGTTGAGATCTATTGTCGGAGCGTCTCAATCTAGCAGTATAGCGACCTACACTAGGTAGAATGGATGTTCCACAGTTCATGAGTCAAAGTCAAAGGTCAGGCTGGCTTGTCTAGCGTAGGGCAGTCGGCATTCGTCCGCCGTGGCCGCTCGTATTGCTAGTGTAGTTGACTCCCGAAAACCGGAGCAAGACACGGCATCGAGGTCAAGTGCTGGCTGCCATGATCAATAATTGATGAGGAGAAGAAGAATATGGATCTCCCTGAGCCCTGCCTCTAGTGTACTAGTATCTCCTAGTATGTTAGGTAAATATCCCCAGGCAATGCCTGCAACGCATCGTGACACAAGTATGGCAGCTTCGTCAGCATAAATTTTGAGGAGGTCAGCATCATGAGTATGACTTGCTCATGCCAACAAGAATAGGAAACACCTGGATCAATAAACAGCCGCCCTTGCGGCCGCATGCTGAACAATCGAATCCGGTACAGAAATGGCCGTAGGTCGCTATTCGGTCAACCTGACACTGGTCTTGGCATTGACACGCCGCGAGAATTGTCGTCGGTAGGAGGGGATACCCATGTATGATGGTGGAGAGGGTGCGTGTGTGCTGGCAACGCCTGGCCATTCACAAGAGAGCATGAAACCGGGAATGCTTATACCACATCCGAGTAGTGCTGATAGTTGTTTTTGTACATACCATGTAATACCTACCTAAGTGTATTCAGGTGTTGGTTGGCGCCTGCAGGGCGGCAGAGAGACCGACGCGAAGCAAGAAAACGAGATCTTGAAATGACTGATGGTTACAGATGTTGACAAGTCGGAATAGCAGGTCTACGCCTAGGGGCTACGGAGGGCGGGGAACAAGAAGAAGAGAAGACGCCGTGGGAACGACAGGAAAAGGTGGAATGAAGGTAGGAAGCTCGCACACGCTGAGCGCTGGGGAATAACTGCTTAGATGTTGTAATCTGTAATCCGTAACCTGTACTGGAGAGGTGTGGTTGACTGCAACATCACTTTAGGATTAAGGATTAGGCGGGAGTTGAGAGTTGACCGCCTCTTCCGAAGACCATGTTGCCGGCACGGAAAAGCGCGCCTTATTGCCAGAACGAATACCACCACCATCCGTTTGCATTCCGGCGAGCTGGACAGACAGGGGCACGAGCAGTCCGTCGACGCAAGCCAGATCTGAACAGGACATGCTACAGGCGCCCGTGAGCTGTTTCTTGTTCTCAGCCTGCGGGACCGATCGAGCCCAAATCAAGATGCTCAAGAGCTGTCAAGTGTATGCTGGATATGTCGTTGATGCCTTACGGGAGGTAGATCCTACATCCAAACCTCCATCCTACCAAATAAATGAACCATTCCTCGAAGCCGCACGTAATAAATATGTCACATACCTTTTCCTTCCTTCTCACAACCACCCAATTGCTCCCGGTCTCAACACCAAGCCTACAACTGTCAAGAGCAACGCGAGCTATTGACGGGACGTGGAGAGGCCAATTGGATTTTTCACATATATTATGACCAAAAACTTGATAAACCTTACTTACCTTTGCCTAGTGAAGAAGCGATATCGAGCACCGTCATGCTGTCGTGACGCCCATCTCTGCCAATTCGATCGAAATGGCGTTCGTCTCACTGGTGCACTCGCTGCTGGTGTCCAGCGCTTGGTGTGTAGGACAGGCTGAGCCCCCCCCACCCTATGCAAGCTACTGCACTCTCCCCCGCTTAGACCCCACTGAAAGCACCGTAGCAGAAACCGTAGCTAGAGCGTGCAGTGGTATGCGCTAGGTAGGTACCTAAGTAGGTACTAGGTGGTGTACATGCAGGTGGTAGGTAGGTAATACCCAGGTGGTATATAGGGTAGGTAGTGGTCGTCGACGCTGACGATAGCCCACTTGCAGCGCTTGTTGGAGCACCGCGAGGAGTCACCATAGCGGGGCGGGGCAGCGCTCGATGTATCCGATACCTTGTTATAGGCTGTGGTCTCAAGCAACTCTCAAGTGTCACTACTTGGCTCACCGCTAGTCCAGAAACCTTCCATTTCCCCTCCAGATCGCAAACTTGGCTTCTTCCTGCATGGGATTCCCACAGCTGCGTCTCGACTTTGATCACATCGCATCGCAAGCATCGCATCTCCACAGACCGCCTATCGCACCCGAACCAATCCTCTGGAATGAAATCTCCCACCGCCTGCCAACCTGTCCAGCCCGTCACATCATACCCTTTTCATCTAATTGTTGATCTGATCGCATCCCGTCCCACCCTTCTCGTCAATGCCATCATCGGTGTCTATCGCAGACTGGGATACCCCAATCTTACTTACTCGAGGCACATAGGGATCCTGAATCGATTCGGCCCTTTGCACGCGACTGACGGCAACACGCCGTATTGTTCTTGCTCTTTTTAAGATTGCAAATCCGGCCAACGCCAGAGCGCGCGCGGCTCTTCCATTTACAACACCATCACAATCGGCGAGAAGCCGATGGTAGAAAGAGGGCATCCGGTACTCTGGCCCTTTTCCCCATCCCTTCATTTACTCTAGGCCTGTCTTATCACGGCACTTATAACGACAAGCCGCACCTCGCCCTGCAAGCAGTTTGCCGGCCTTGCCTGGATCAAGCAATATCGGAACAACCCTGAAGGAGATCAACAGTCCCTTCTTATTGCATTGATCCCCAGCACTCGGACGCTGACCCGAAAGTAACCTGGCTTGGCTTGGTTGCACTGACGTTGCAGAAAAGCTGGGGACTATACAAACACTAAGAACGTCATACTCCCTGGTCCATGATATTTTTATCCACCGAACTATACAACCTCCAATGTCACTATAATACCCCAAGTTGGTGCTCATTGTCTTGAAGTCTGGATACGTGTTTCTTGAAGGGTTCAGCTTGCTCAAGTTCATCATCCAGCTGAACTACTTGGCCACCACCACGTAGCAGGTGTAACCTCATCGACGACCAAGAGTTACGTGGTGACCTGTTCGACTTCTCGGTCTTTGTATTACTATGACAAGGACGCCTGCACATTTTTAAGTGCGCCAAGTAGGTCTCTCGATATGTTTATTTCACCGAATCCTGCTTTTCGTTCCTGCAATACGAAGGAGGCTATTCTCTTGTTTCCTCGCATCCAATTTTACGTACACTTACCTATTGTCCCTACTGTCCATGATTGCTCCCATCTGGGTTTGTGTCTACCGAGTCAATTCCTCATCCACCTGCGAAAGAAGATCACATTTAATCAAGAGCCTAGAGAATCAAGCCCACAGCCACATTCACCGATAAAGTTTATAGCAGATCTTACTTCGCCGCTGACCACTGAAAAGCTTCCTTGAACTCTTGTATACCCTCGTCCACACTCGTGATTGGACGCGCAGCCAATCATCCTCCTCAGCGCGACGCGCCTCCTGACTATATATTTGTCGGGCTCTCATTGCTTTTGTGTTGCCCTGGCCACTGACGAACACGGCGCCGTTGTCTTGCGTCTCCGAGACTTTCTTGTTAAATCGCTTCCATGTCTTTCTACGCGGCCATGAATCAAGCGAAGTGCCTTCGCAACATGATTTGACACTACTGAGGACTGCTTCGATCTGCGGCTCTAGGTGTCTTTCGATTTAGCCATCTCGCATGCAGCCAACGATAAAAAGATATGTTGGGCAAGCTATTTAATCTGACGTCTGGCGCTGTTGGAGGCGCGTCTGCTCAGCAGACTTCGCCAAGCATCAGATTGCCACCCGAGTCAGTCCAGGAAGAAATTCATACGCGCAGTCTGCTTTTTCCAGACACCCAGGCGCTCTTCCACCGCGAAGACCAAGTCTTCCCCTTGCCGGCATTGACTACTCTGCACCCAGGCTCGCAGACGAGCGCATATGATTACGACGGAGAGGTCGATTTCGATGTGCGTGACGTTCGCGTCATAATCATGCAGGATACCCTCGGTAACGTAAACCCTTCGTTGCTGTTCGACAGCCATCCTTGCCCTACACCCGAACGACCAGCTCCGGTGTCTGCTACGAGCTCGTCTCTTTGGATTTCTCAGGATTCACGGCGAGCTCCTATTTCACCGAGAAAGGGAAGCCAAGGCCAAGTCACAAAGCCGTTAGTGATACAGCCAGGAAGTCCTCAGCCTCGACAAGGTGCGTTCGATCGAAGAGGATCCATACAGTCGCGTGCCTACAGCTTTGCCGAAACAGAGTCACAACGTGCGTCTAGAGAATACCGTGAGGAGCTCGCTAGCTTTTCTAGCTGCATTTTTGCCAACACCGAAGTAATGGCTTACAAAGGAACATCTACTAAGGTACACGTTATACCTAGTGACACCCGTTCCACTGTCATACCCAACTCCTACGCGGCCGATGGCCGAGGTTCCTTAGGTAGGTCAAGCATGCGATCAAGCAGGTTGGCGCAATCATTCACATCGGAGTCAGCACACCCCCAGGCTTCTACGCACCCCCCTGGACGCCTAGCAGATCGCAAGAAGATTTTGGTTACTCGTCTCTTTCCTGTCAATCTCCCCAGTGATGATCTTGAGACACCTCAAGGTGTAGGGGAGGATAATACGGGGTTTCCTTTCCCCTACTCGCCAGATGAGTCAAAGCCGAAGCGAAAGAAGCCGAAGCCTGTCCCCAAGAGGACACCGATGTATGCTGTGGCCCTAGTAATTCCCCTCCCTGTGAATCCTACGACATCACATTCGGGCACAGCGGCATCTAAACCTACCTTTCGAGCTTCCAGCTCTTTTAATGAACCCGATGTTTTCCCATCATCCCTTGGTTCTACTCGTCGGACTGGCTGGTCAATGGCTGGTCCCGGTTATGGGTCGGACTCTTTTGAATCGTACTATAGCAACGACGCCGAAGATCGTATGGATTTCATAACCCAACACTGGGATATCATCATGAGGACACTCACACACCTCCAGGCAGTTGTTGCCGGTGCCCTCTACCCAATGCTTAAGCAAGCAGACTCATCAGCGCCTGACCCATACCCTATGAACGCACCCATCCAAGTTGGTCGTACAACTTCCGTGCACAGTCGCCGTGGCTCGGATGCTTCTCAAGTGAAGCTACCCAAGCAATATGCAAAGCTTGTGGCATTACCTCCGAATGCGCTGATGCAAGATCAGCAGACTAGTGAGGAGGTCCAAAACGCCCAACTACGTATTGTGACTGGGCTTTGTGCCACCAGGGTTGTGACAGGTCAAGGTCGTTGGGGACCGTGGAGAGAAGAGGCTAGATGGGTTGCAAGGTGGGCCGGTAGCAAAGAACAAGGGTTTTTCTTTTTCAATCTCCTCACGGGTTTTCTAGCGACACATACCGACTGGCTTCAGGCATTGAGCCCAATCTGGTACAGGCGGCGCTACTATCAGCAACAAAAGGCCAAAAGTGAAGAAGACACTTCTTTGCCTTCTCGCACAGTGATCGTCTCAAATGATAAGATGGCTGCACGGAGGTTGATCTTTCTCCTATCGGCATTCTTGCCGGCGAACCAGCAGCTCCCGGCGGTTCGTACCCAGCGTCCGACTACATCTGCTTCTTTCGGTGCATTCAGTCACTCTCCGCCATCATATATTATTCCGATTAATAAAGAAGAGTCACTACGGCGAAAGATCAACCGTCGTCAAGGCCAGAGAGCTCCGTCACATACTCGGAGCTTCAGCATCCAATCACAGGCTACCACACGGTCAATGACAGGGATACCCGCTCAATTGGCACACCTTAGTATAGACAATCAGCATCATGAGCGGCGGTCATCTGAATTCAAACCAGCGCAGCTTCCCATAGCTGGGAGTGATCTCAACACTAGAAAGAGCAGTGCCGCAACAACAAACACCATATTGCCTGATGAGGCTGTCGCACATTTTTCTACCGCTCAAAGGAGTATGAACCATGTCGTTCGAATGGAGAACCGCGGCAGCGCGGCAGCTGATGACTTAAAACGATCACTTAAGCGCGTTGACAGTCTCGGTCACTCCAGCCACGCAAGCACGCATTCCCGCCAGAGCTCGCGATGGGGTAGTGTCATCAGTGGATTATGGGGCACGCGGCGACGAGACTCGACATCTCAAACACCGGATACTGTCGGTCTAGACGGTAGTCCTATTGGATCGCCCACGAAAGCAATGTTGGCGAAGAAAGATGAGCTTTCCCAAATGGATAAACAAGCGGAAGCTAGACCCACCGAAACAAATAGCGAACTTAGGATAAATGAAACGGCCGAAGGTGAACCAGATACTCCACGGAAACAGGTAGCGAGGCAATTGGACCCCCAGACCAGGACCCCCAACCCTTCCGGTGCCTTCGAATCCCCCGTCAAGACGTCCATAAATAATGATGATGGTATAATTGATGTTGACGTCCAGTTCCCGGAGTATTTAACTTCGTTCGAGACGGCCGTCAGCTCCCCATCAAGTAGTGGCTACCTCTCCACCCCTGGTCTCGGAAGTGGCCTAGATAGCTTTGAGCAGTTTTCGCGGCTAGCTATCGATGGGGATGCTCCCCTTAACGTTGCAGGATGGCTGCAGAGATATCACCCCGACTTTACGTTACAGGCGATCCCCCCGCAAAAGGATCTGCTCGACCAGGTTCGTGAGTCTCTCAGGGCCGAACCAACCCCAACAGTACATCCAAATCCCATTTCAGACGCGTGGCCTGTTGAGCAATGGGTCGACGTAAGTAGTGCTATAATAGCAGATGCTACGAACTTCAGCATCAAACGGCTTCGTTATCGTCGCCTGGTCAAGCCCAAAGCTGCGGCAGACCGAAACACGAATATCTCCCTCGATCATTATAATCCATCTATGGCGACGCCGGCGTTGTCGCCATGCGATCAACCAATAGAAGAGAAGTATGAGGAGGAAGAACTCGTCACTTTGGATGAAGCACTTATCGATGCCGTCGAAAAGGTGATTGCCCAAACAAGCGATTCAAGCCGTGGGACATCTGCTACCTCCTCTAGATCAGTCAGCAAACGTCGAGGTCGAAGCAATAGTGAAGCTTCAGAACCTGAAGAGGTAGCACCCGATATGAGACTAGATTTCCAGGAAGTTCCTCGTGTCGAATGCAAGACAGTTGTCTTGTCGGCCTTGGGAAGTATCGTGCAGGAAGTTGTAGACAAGCGCGAAAAGGAGAGCCAAGGCACCTACCAAAACATCAGCTACCAAGTGAGCCGTGAAAAAGAAAGCGCACTGCGGGGAGCTGTCCGAGCCTGGCTCGAAAGCGTGGAACACGGCGATGGCTAGTCTGACTACCACCCTGGCTTGAGATGAAGGCAAGCAGGGCCATTAATCCCCCCCCTTCTGGATGTTTGCGCCCTCATCATCCCGATATTTGTGGTGTGTTGTTTTCCGGGAATGTTGTATGAGTACTGGCGTTTTGTTTTCCGAAAAGGCGAACATATTAAGTAATGTGTTTCGTGCGTCTTGAGATACCCCCGGAACATTGGTTGCATTTTACGACCTTATTATCACGATCTTCTTAATACTCAAATTCGTCATTCTTCTTGACTTCTAGCATAGGGATCGGTGCTTTTCTAGTGCTGGAAAATGGGCTTGTTTCATATGATCTTTCAATGGCGAGAGCTCCTAGACGGTTTGTCGGCGTTTTAAGAGGGCTATTCACGATTAATTTGCTACGAAGGGTATCTCAAAATATACCCCATGCTGTTAAAGCATACAGAATTTGCATCCCAATAGACAACTATGAAGCAGATTGCTTCATTCCAGCACACTGACCTGGATACTATAAACGCGAGTGACAATGATTCTCCAGTCTCGTGCCATCATCTATTCGTATAACCGTCTATTATAGTAGTTGTTATCCTTTTTTGTCCACTTGACCTTATTTATTCCGATGTGAAAAAGCAATTTTCTCTACGTTGTATGCTGACCTACCAGTTAGGCTCGCCCATATCTATGGGAGAACATCAATCTATTATGACCACTTGGAAATAACAGGACGGATCTCGTCTACCGGAACCGCCACTTCTGTCAGGCTTGCTTTCATCGTCTTCCCAGTCGCACGGTCCGAGTGCTGTGGCTCTCGCCTCAGCGTCCAGAGCGTTCCAACGCCGAGAGACGACAGGAAATCCAGGGCGCGTCCGTAATTCGTACCCACTTGCGCTATGCCATGACTGTCATCTGAAAGGGTGAATTTTCCGTTTAGGGAGAGCCATTTCTACGATGTCCCTGTCAGCCCTTGACTCGCATGGCGCATTATAATCATAGGTGGAAGTGTTGGGAGGGGAGAAGGGAGACGGGAAGAATCGCTGGCGACAAGGTGGTAACAGGCTACTTTTAGGACAGCAAGTGAGGTAGAGGTGACAGATGGAGGGATGTAGGACTTGAGAAATCAAATTTACCTCAGCTATAACCCGGCATGGGTACGGCTCGGCCAGTCCTTTCCGCAGAGCGCTGCTGTTGCACTCGAGCCACCCGCCGTATGAGGCGACGAAGGCCAGATTCCGCTCAATGCGGTCCCAAACACCGCGCCAGCGCCGCACATCGCGACCTGGATCCGAGCTCATCAATCGGATCAGATCGAAGTGGCCCACGACGCGCGGACGGAGAGCGACAAGCATTTCGTACTGCTGGTCGTAATACCGCTCGTACGCCTTTTCCTCGCGCGCTTCAACGTCTTCGATCTCTCTGTTTTCACTTCCAGGCTCTACCTTAGCCTCGCCGGCTGGAGCACCGTTAGTATGACTCCCGTTCGTGAGCGGCCTGACAGACGCCACGGCCCGCGCGTAGTACTCCTTGTCGTAGTCAATCGGTACCCCATTCACGTGGTGCAGGCTGCCGACGAAGTAGTCGATTGCCGGATGCGCTGCTAACTCGGTGATCAGCGACTTGTAGGCTGGCCGCAGCCATTCGCCCTCAAACCCGATGAGCAGTGAAATCTGCGGCGCATAGAGGGTCTGAAGGCGCAGTGCTTCCTCGAGGTAGGCCGTGTGTCGCGGCATCAAGGCTGCGAGTGAGGCTTCGGGCTCATCCAGCTAGCAATGATGTTAGCATCGGTAATACTTGGCTTTTGCACACGGGAAGAGGAAGAGAGCAAGAAGGAGAGCTCACTTCTTCGGGGTACAAGTCCTCTAGTGCAGTCCGCGGCATGTGCTCCGTTAAGCCCATTGTCTTATAGCCTAGGCCAATGGCATGTTTGATGATGTCCTCGAGCTGGTCTTTGGCGTGCCCAGGGCAGAATTGCCCCGAGTGAGAGTGCATTGTGAACGCCATGTCTTATCGGATGTATCCGCGCGCGTATGAACAGAAATTTTGGGCGGTGAGCTCTCTAGCACGATATATCAACAGAGCTTATGCGTAAAATGGGGGGGGTTTTTTTTTTTGACTGAGACGGTTGAAGCTGCGAGACACTCTTCAGCGGCTCTGATTTTAAGCCCCGAGGCACCAGGAAAAATTTTTTTTTCCAGGTGCGTTTGAGGTGATTTGAACTGGGTTGGAAGTGCGGTGCATACTAGGTAGCAATAAATCTCACTCTGCCCCCTTAGATTCAGGAGAAAGCAAACACCAATGGTTGGCGGTATTGATGTTTGTTGAAGAGATAGAGCCCAAAACAGACACTGTGGGTGCCGTAATAATGACTCCTGATACATACATACTGCCTGTTACAGCCTGAGCTGCCTGCCTATAGGCCCAAGGCAAGTTAAGGTTAGCCCGGACTTACCTGTCCAAGATTTGTGCCGGCCATAGAAGGCATTATTGACATCGTTGTTCTTTTAAGTCTTCAATAATATGGTGCTTGTTTTGTTTCTGTTTATTTAAGAAAATATTGTGTTATTAATACTTTTGTGTCTGCTATATCTGCATCTAGATAATTTTATGACATGTAACATATGAAATCCAGGGAGTAGCTTTGTCTCTCGAATTCACCATGGATAAATTTCTCGGGTTGAGAACCCCGCCCCCGCAGTGACGTTGGTGCTTCCCTGTTACTGGTATTCCTATTACACATGTGCCGGAGTCACTCCAGGGCAGCGGGGCTCGCGCAGTGGTACCTTAGGTAGGTACCTCCACAGTAGGTAGTGCACCCGGTAACAGCCGCTTGCAGAGAGCCTTGGCAGGCCATCCAATCAACGCGCCAGCATAGGCAGTGTAGGCATGTACGCGTTGACAGCACACAGCAGCACACACTACCAGGAAGAGCCGACCCACACCAGCCTTTTTTTCAATGACCCCAACCATCTTCAACCACCAACACAACACCCATTGGACTTGATCGGCCTTGTGAGCACTTGGTTTGCTTCACGACCGACTTCTCCCACAAGAACCAACCCAGACTAGTTCATGTATGCCACTGTGCATGTGCAATTGGTCATGATATAGTCGAATTCTTCCCTGGCGCATTGTATTTTATTACTGACATGACCGTTTCCACTGCCGCCAGCCATCCGTCCTTTGCGACGCCCTTTGGTGTCTAACCACCCGAATCCACTCCGTCTTTCAACCTTGCCCAACACCACCAGTCCAATTCCTACCCACGCGACCGATTGGCCGCCCGGTCTGCTCTCATCATGTTGTTTCTCGAGGACGATGCGGATTTGATCAAGGCGTGGATCGTCAAGCGCCTGGAGAACAAGTAGGCGCCACCAATGCGACCCCATGCCGTCCGGATGTCCCACTGACCTTTGTTTGCCTCCAGCTCCGACGCCGATGCCGACGTGCTCGCCGACTACGTGCTCGCCCTCCTGAGACACGACGGCGATGTCGAGACCATCCGTAAACTCTTCGAGGAGGAAATACCGGATTTTCTACGAGAGGGTATGCTTGCCGGCCTGTCTACCTACATGCTGCGTCCCGTGGCAGTCTGGTGTATAGCACCATATGTGTCGAGTGCTAACAATGGCAGATGCGGCTGCCTTTACCGACGATGTCTTACAGGCAGTCAAATATCGATCGTATGTCCCTGGAGCCCCTCCGGCTCCTCCGGCTCCTCCCACTGCGCGGCAACCCCGTTTTCCACATCCGGCAGCGCCGGCCTATATTGCGCCCCGGCCTGATATAATGCCACCATCGACATCCCTATACCACCCTTCCGCCCCTTATCCTGCATCTCTGCCGCCGCCTCCCTTTTCCCAAGCTGGTTTGCGCAAGCGTGCTTATAGCGATCGTGACGATGGCGATGTGGACATTATCCTCAACAGCCAGCCCCCGTATGGCCCACCGTACAAACAACCACGGCGTGGAGGGGGTTTCGGTCAGCGCGGTGGAAGATACGATGATCCATACGTACCAAAAGGCTATCGAGGAACATCCCGTTTCCCTGGGCCCCCCGGTTCAGTTCCATATGGGGGCCCCCTGCCTTTCGGCCCGCCTCCCATCGACGCCAATAGCATTATTGAGAACATCCAAATCCTGCAGTCATTGCTTCCCTCTGCTGCTGATTTCCCCTCATCTGTCTACTCAGGAACATTCACTCCACCGAGCCGGAGAAAACAGCGCTGCCGTGACTATGATACCAAAGGATACTGCTCCCGGGGCAGGAATTGCAATTTCGACCATGTATCCGAGCAGTCTTATATTCTACCCCCAATGCCCGTGGCAATTGACGGTGAGTTCCTTGTACTAGACCCATTGTGCATTGGAGAGTCTTGAGAGCTAACGATAAACTAGAATACGACCCCAACAATGCAGCATTGTCTCTGCCCCCTTTTGGTGTACAGCAGCTTCCAGCAGGGCAGCAGTTGGATCTCCCTAATTTCCAGCTACCTCCACCTACAAATCGTCGTGAGCCTAAGAAACCACGACGAATAAAAGGTCGTGCCCCATTCGCTGCTAACGGCCCTAATTATGACAAGACTAAGACAGCTATTGTCGTTCAAAACATCCCAAGCGAGAATTTCACCGAAGATCAAATCCGTGGCTACTTTTCGCAGTTTGGTAACATTGTGGGAGTCTCAATGCAACACCAGAACCGTCTAGCTATGATCAAGTTCGATTCCTGGGAAGCAGCAAACGCGGCTTGGAGCTCACCGAAGGTGATATTCGACAACAGATTTGTCAAAGTCTTCTGGTACAAGGAGGAGGGTAGTGGCGAGACTACCCCTAATGGAAAGCATGCGAACAATGCAATAAACGGTCATATAGATGGAACTGCATCAGTCAGCGAGTCGGCCCCTGCTAAGCCGGAGCTCGATTTGGAAGAATTTCATCGCAAACAGCTAGAGGCACAGAAAATTTATGACGAGAAAATAAAGAAGCGACAAGAAATCGAACGCGAGCGTCAAGAGCTAGAGGAACGTCAAAAGGCACTTCGGGAGCGACAGGCAGAGGCAAAGCGTCAACTTCAAGCTAAGCTCAAAGCAAACGGCATGAAAGATGGTTCATCATCACCTGCAGAGATATTGACTGAGGGTGGGGACAAGAAGCCGAGTACGCAGACTGAAGCTCTTAGGGCCCAGCTTGCTGCGCTTGAACAAGAGGCCAATCAACTCGGCATTAACCCTGATGAAAACCATGATGATACTTCATCGTGGGCTGCGCGCGGAAGAGGGCGTGGTAGAGGTTACCGGGCGCGCGGAACGTTTGCGCCAAGGGCAATTCGAGGAGCGTATGGATATCAGGGAAGAGGAGGAACTGTTGAGTCCAGACACGCTGCATATGCAGCATACTCCTTGGATAACCGACCAAAGATTGTGGCATTGTCCGGGGTTGATTTTACAAGACCAGAGAACGATGAAGCCCTTCGGCAGTATCTCTTTGTGAGTACAACATTTTCTACTATAAAAGGGCGTTACTAATGAATCGCAGAGTGTTGGGGAATTCAAAGAAGTTCACGGGACGCCAGCAGTAACGCACGTTACGTTTAAGGATCGTAAAACAGCGGAAAAGTTTATGTTTGGCGTTTCTGCAAGCAATTCCATTCACGGTATTGGAGGAAAGATTGAGCCCACTTGGGCTAGGACAGCTCCAGAATCGACGAAGGCTGCTGATGGCGACATTCCCAGTGCCAGCACCCTAGATGATGAACAGAATAATGAGAGAAAAGTGGATACAGGGGGTGGTGATGCTAATGGAGACCTTGAGGAAGGGGAAATTGACAATCCCCCTGACCATGATCAAGGAGATATGGACTACGAAGCTGGCGAATGGTGAGTCAGGCAGACAATTCGGAAATGTGAGCCTTGCCAGGGCGGTTGTACGACAAGATGTGTATGGATAATACGGGGTAGCATGAGAGTACCGCAGCTCCTCGAAGTCAATGGCATGTGGGTTTAGGGCATTTGAAGACGTGTCTTTGAGCACTAGTGACAGATAGGAAGTTTACATGCCCCCCACCCTTCAATTGTTAATAGAGACCGAGTTGAGGGTCCGCTGCAAACCAAAATATTTTCACAACGTAAAAGGCGACGATAATCACACTGCCAGCTATGTGAGTGGCTAGCACTGTGTTGCTAGTCACTAGTGTTGTATTCGAGAACATGCTATAAGACCGTTACTTTCTATCATGAAAATAGGTAAGATAGGCAGGCCTACACCGATTTACTAGGCAGCCGTCTTGTTCTTTAGTCAATATAGCAAGATACTGTTTAATAAGCCGAGGATCTTTGTTTGATGTTAGCATAATTCAGGGTAGAGTAGCCTAATAATGTCAGGTGTCATGTTAGTTTTTAGCTTGTAGGTATGTTATAATTATTACTTGTGCTATTACTTATGTTATTATTTATATTATTAATTATATAATAACTAGATCAGATTTACAGCAGAAAATATCAATAGGGGGTTTTTTTGTTGGTATTATAATCTAGTTACGTAGACTTTATAAGTCGGGTTAGTTTTATATTTCTTGGCCTGCCTTCTAGGTTAGGTAGAGTAATATGACAAATATTATCTTAGTAGTATGGTAAATTGGTAGCTACAGCACAACTAGTCTCGTTGCTTCGTCTGTAGAAAGCCTGCCCTCAAAGTAGAGTCTCTGCTGGGTTCAATATCATATACCAAGTCGTCCTTCCCATCTCCTCGAATCTTGCCCTCCGAGGTAAACATGCGCTTTCCACTGCCGTCTCGGGAGCCAATTCCGGAAAGCTTTGGTCCACCAGATGCTGTCATCGAGTAAGGGTCAATTTTCTTCGCCTTACGTGAATGTATGTTGCTTATAGCTTTTCTTAGGTTCATATTGAATTTCTCGTATTTCTTCGTAATTACCATAATTTCGCTCGAGAGCTGCCTTTTCAATCATTTATATCGGGCTTTGTAACGTTATACAAGCTACTTGTCTTTGAACCAAGGAGTATCCAAGGGAGGTGTTTGTCCACTCTTAAACTGTTCGGCTAATATAACGTCATTGTTTTATAAAACAATGATATTGTTGATTTTGACAATGGCAACAGAGACAGCAATATTATTTACTCCTATTGTTTCTAATCAGTGAGGCACATCACTTGCTGTAACAGCCAGAATCCAGAGGTCTATATAACGAGAGAACCGCCGTCGTTTCGCTTCAATCAAATCTTCTCTCAACAACTACAACCACCTCACACATCAGAAACCAAACAACGCCGACTCAATATCAAAAGAGTAAGCCACTCCCTGAAATATCCATCCAGCTAATTTTCGCAGAATCATACCAAAAAGCCCACAAGAAAATGGCTTCATCTTCCCTGCAGAGCTCAACCAAACAGGACCGAGGCGACCTGATTGTCCTTCAGCGCATTCACAGCTCGAACCCTCGCCTTAACGCTGAGCAACTCATCAATGTGCTGAAAAGGGAAGTTGGCCATCAGCCTTCTGACCTACTAATCCGTGCTGCTGAAAGCCTTGTTGGCGGCAGAAAGATTGCTGCGTAGAAAATAACCGGTCAACAAATGTTCTAGTGAACATCTTGCCCGACCCGGCAGTTGCCGCAAAAGCTAAGTTCGCTTGTATTTATAGTTTCCTTTTTGATAATACCTAGTTTTCATGCATCATAGACAGAATTGACATCGACTATTCTACATATTAAACATACTCATATTGGCTAGTCCCGATGATTAAACCCACCAGAGATCATTTTCTTGACTTGTAACTTTATATATGGGATTAACTTTCTTAGTAGATTTCGCAGTCTCTCAACTACTATTTGTTGTAGTAAGTAAAAGTGGGAGCTTGACACACGATGGATATATTCTTATGATAATAAGCTCTTGAATCCTCGCAAAGTAAACTTCTCTTGAAAATTGCTTGCTGAGCTTCTTTTGGTGATATCCAGCGGTCTTCGAGCACGGTACGTGAAAGAGGGTTTTTTGACTCCCTTGGTTAGCTCATAATGAAGCAGCCATTGTTAAGATTGGGTACCCCAAAACCCTTTCGCTCATCAAAGGGTCCGTCCATGCAGTGACATACTGTACTTCAAGTTCTGTCGCATGGAGTTGGCAGAAAAATATCCAGTGTAGCTGACAGGGGTATTGTTTTACGATCACAATGAAAGGCAGAAGTTCTCTTTCCTTCCCATAATATGGCGAATTGGAATGGCTAGTATTAACGACTGACGATTATGTTAACTCCTTGAAAGAGAGGGAGAGTCAAGTCTTCATAGAGTCGCAATGAAAGGGCATGTGGTAGTAGATATGTGAACGAAAGGCGTCTGTTTATCGAAGCTTTGCTAGTGGCATCATATCTGTCTAACTTTATTCCCCCGTACCACAAAAAGTAACTATGATCACCATGCTCTGATTGCATTGCTCAACCCGGTTGAGAAGTCATCGCCGTTGATATCATCTTCCTCGTTGATGTTTCGTGGTTCCCTTGCATGCAGGTCTTAAATGCGCAGAGCGCTCGTGGTATTGCAGCAAGTGAGACTCTCGCATATATTTCCGCAGACAATCTGGCATCCCGCGCTGTCAGTGCGCCGTCTTCTAAGCGACGTAGCTGTAGGCATAGAGCCAGCGCCGTTTCTGGCCGTGTTTTCACTCCTAATACTACTACCACGGCTGATATTGCTCGTGTTTTGGGTCGGAGTGGCAATTGAGCGTGCGAGCTCGGGCTGTAGTGTTGCGGAGTGTATTCCGTAAGCGTGCAGACATTCTTTGACTGTCTTCGCTTGATCCATGAAATCTGTCATATCGTTGCCGGAGACAACAACATGCGCTGACGCGATCGCCTTTTTTTGGTCAAGACGCCATATATGCAGTTCGTGGACTGACTCGATACCGGGAATCTGAAACAGTTAGTATTACTCAAGTTTCAAGAACAGAGAGTTTAGACGCTTCAAGGGTGGATGGGTTGAGTAAGTGGGCTTCAAATATACCTTCTCTAGGTCATGCTTGACATCGTCAAGATCAACGCCACCGGGTGCGCTTTGCATGAGGATCTTACCGCTATTCTTAACCAGCGGGAGCGAAGACAGTAGGATGAGAAGAGATATAGCCGTTGACACACCCGGGTCGACGTAGAAGCGAGTTGGTGAGCTTGTCAGCCAGATCACGAGGGCGGCGATAATGACAGCAACATTGTTTAGCGCATCGCTGATGACGTGTATGAGTACGCCCATTATCCCGAGATCGCGGCCTGGCGCCTGTAGCTTGACGATGGTATGTCGGTGCTCCGCATGAGCGCTGATAGGCTAGAAGGAGTGTTAGTAAGGTTAGAGATGAAAAGGGGGGATACTACCGCGCTCACAGTTAGGACGATATTCTCCCTAGAGTCTTGACTCGAAGGAATAGCGGCCTCGATATTAACGGGGCCGTCATTATGTTCGTGTTCGTGTCCAGGTTCGTGGGAATGGCTCTCTGTGTGAGAATGGCTATGTCCATGACCGTGTCCACCATGATCATGACCATGGTGTTCATGTAATAAGGTTGCGCTCAGAATATTGAGAGCTAAACCGACGGAACCGATAATGAGGACAAGCTTGGGGCTCTCAATGGCTGTTGAGGCAGAATATGTGAGCAAATACTGGCCGTTCTCCCCAGGAACTAGATTGAAGGAACTCACGTTGGATGGATATGAACCTCTCAATAGATTGCAGAAAGATTGATAAGCCGAGGGCCAGAAGGAAAACACCGTTGAAGAATGCACCAAGGAGTTGAGCACGTGCCCAGCCGAAGGAGAAGTTCTGAGGAGACTTGGCTCGCTCCGATACCTAAGAAGCGATGTTAATATATCATCCTATTGGGGGGGTAGTGACGTCTCGTACTAGGATGGCTGTCAGGGCTATGACGAAGCCTATGAGATCATTCAACTGCCGAGATATCAGTGAGATTGCTCATGACCCTATGCTACTCCAGGGAGTGTATCATACATAGTGGAATGCGTCTGCCAGCAGGGCGAGAGATTTGGTGTAGAATGCAACTGGCGGCAATATCAGTGCAAGCTCGGACTTGGAGGCGAGGAGCTCCAAACGGACCTGCAATCTCCGCAACGAAGAAGGCGAAGGAGATGCAGATGACGGCAATTAGCTTTTGCTTGGACGTCAGGTTGAAGAGAGCCATGATGCTGCCCGGAACAGATGCGAGGGCGTCCGGGTTCGAGCTGACGAGGTTCGGGTGGATGGTGCGATAGTCAAGAGTCAGACCGCAGCGGGAGGAGACACGAGCCTAAAAGACTGGCCTGCAAAGGTGAGATATAGAACTGCCAAGTGGCCTGCTGTATCAATTGCAGACTGTTTAAGATGATTGGCCGGCCGGGTTGCCTTTGTTGCAAGGTGTGCCGCGGAGACAGACGTGGGCATGCTCTGCAAACGAGACGGCTCGGCTGACGTGAGGAAGTTTGCTGGGCTGGGCTAAGTAAGGATTGGGGTCAACAATAGACAGACATAGCGTATGAACCGAGTAGCTATGCGAGGCGACAGTAAGACTGCTCTCTCGCAATGTTTGGGTGTGGGAGTGATTCCGGTGCCAAGACAGGTCCCTCTCCCGAGTTGTCGAGTCGAGATGGTTCTCGTTGCCTCACCTGCCCAGGTCGTGTTCGCGCCTAGCTAGGTAAGGGGAGCATGCAACGACGGAAGGCACCTGCCTAGATAGGCATAATGACGGACGCAAGTGGTATGCGATGTATCGATATCATATATGGGAGTATGTCGTATGTGTTGCACTGACGTCTCCAACCAGACGGAAGGTATGAAGTTTTGTCCCGGCTGCAGATCAAACAGAAACGGCTGATCCCGTCCGTCGCTGCTCCATCCAAGCTCCTGGCGAGGCAGTTGCAAACGGGCAAGCGTACCGGTATTCAGACAACGTGGCATCAAACTACCTAGGTACTTATCGGAACGCTCTAGACTAGGTAGCTGTTGTGAGCAATGGTTGGGTGGGAGATCGATACTACCTTATAGGTGGGATTATATAAATGCAATGTGCAGGCACGGTATTGCTGCGGGGAGCTTTCAATAAATACATTGGGGTAATACTTCCCGTGTATACTCGATATCCTGGCAATTGGCGGGCATATATCTGTATCTACTGCTAGGTAGGTACTAATACTACCTATATTATACTAGGAAGGGTCAGTATTGATAAATTGTGGCCCCAAGTATCCCGAGGATACTGTGCTCTATATATGCCTGTTAATGGGAAACGAAATATACCTAGTACTAATCATTCATAATACCATCACACTTTGGACATGGCATGTTTGCCAAGTGAAGTTGCCCAGACTATACCTAGCAGAGAACGTTTGCCGTGGTTAGATGTAACCCAATAAGTGCCCCTCATGAGACATCGTGTGTCTGGCTGTTGTGTTGGGTTGCACCGGATCTTACACCGGATCTAACACCATGCCCAGATGCTGGGCAGAGACGGACGGTAGCGGGATGTTGCATCCCACCATGTGAGTTCACGTATTTGACAAAACTTATCGACAGCTGTTGATGAGAACTGGAACTGGAGCTATGCGGTGCGTGCATCTACTGTAATCATAAGGGAAACAAAACCGATCCGTCACTTACAATGTTCTTCTACCTCCATCATCTCACTTGGAAGAATTGATACAGTGGAGCTATCACGCTTTGCACGTCGGCGCCTATCATGTAAGAATTCATCCCTAGATATGTATGTATCTGCTGTAATACTGCCGGGACGTCAATATCACACCTATGAATAATTGTAGTGAACGCGCTGGATAAAATATGATATAATGAATTCTACCTGCTGGTCTATGCAGGGATGCATCTGAAGCTATGTAATACCTAGAACGCACACTACGGCCGTTCTAGTGGAACAAATACCTCAAAATTCCTATTGGGACCTCGAATCGGTTGTGTCGTCGGACACACTGATTTGGTGTTGCCGCCAATATTCACTGTTGCACTGGACCACAAGATGGCATTGAAACCAATGGCATCTGCGAGAACGTTTGCGTCTCCAGTAATAATGGACGCAGTAAATGTAAGCGAATAACCTCGCACAATCACCGCACTCACATTGGCTGACACATAACGGAACACGCCAGGCCGGAATTTTGGAGGTAGGGTATAAAATTGGCTCCTCGTAGGTGGCGTCCCTTTGTTACCACACATCTCGAGAGTAAATAGTTTTGATTAGTAGTCGCTGGCTTCCTCTGTTCCACCATACTCGGGAAATCCGCCAGGCATCCTTGTAGCAGATGCCATTGACTTTTGCGTCATGGCGATGCGCCTGATCTTGTTGAGAAAGTGGCTGTTGTCACGTCACCGGAGGCGGCGAGGGAATCGAATACGGCATTACGTACACGTTGCCGGTGCACTATATCAATAAAGCCTATCTTGTGTCCACGTCCGAAGGAGTTGTCAAGGGTGCCGAGAAGGCAATTACTAAAGAGCTCGGTCAGACTGCAGCGGACAAGACAAAATGGTTTCAGTGCGACCTAGTTGACTGGGAGAAAACACTAGAGGTTACTGAGCAGGTAAAAAGGATACCGGCAGACTTGGCATATTGATCAACAACACAGCTAGGGGGATTGTGGCATTCCAATTGACTGACTGCGGAGTCGATCGGCGTATGGCCGTGAATCTCAGGGTCACCTTGTTTTGACGTCCAAGTTGCTCCCATTCATGAGGGAGACGGCTGAGAAAGGAAACATTGTGCGAATTGTCAACCAGGCAAGCGACGCCCATCAACAGGCACCAAAGGATACCAAATTCGAGAGCCTTGAAGAGCTGAGCCAGGATTTGGGACCTACGCCACAGTATGGTCGTAGCAAACTTGCAACCATCATCCATTCCCGCGATTTCACGAGGAATGTGGCCAAAGCAGGCTTTCTGAACATCCTCATGAATTCAGCCCATCCCAACTTTGCCAGTACGAAAATTGGCAAAGACATTTTAGAACCATTCGCACTTGGCGGCTATGCAATGGTAGTGGCCATGGAGCCGGTCAAGAAAAATCAATTCAAGGCGCCAAACCGGTGACTGACAAGTCAGGTCAATATATGTGCCCGCCGGCTGTGCCGGAATCGGGCAGCGGGCTGGCGCGAGACGGTTCATTGGCGGACAGAGTGGTGAGGTTGAGGCGCCAGGTTATCATGGAGAAGATGAAGAGCAAATCAACCGACCAAAATTGCCCTTTCGAGGAGTGGGTGCTCTACCAGATACCTTAGGTATGTAAGGAGGTAGGTAAGAAAAACAGAGGGGCCATTATACCGGTAGGCCTAATTGAAAATAATGGGTTTCCTCTGAAGGTAAAACTTGATGGACTGGAAATGTGCACCTTTGACAGGCTACCAGGTAACCTACTTCCAAGCCAACAGCTGGGGTAGGAAACAGTGCATAGAAGCACTTATAAGAGGGAGAGGCAGGCAGGCAGTGGACAGTGGGCGATGCTGGTTGTAGGTGATCAGGTTCCGAGTAGGGTAGGCGGTCTGAATTCACGCCACCTATAGTGTGACTCGTTAGCTGAATTCTGCCGGACTTATACTTGCGACCATGCTGTAGACTAGTGCAGCTCCCTCAGCGTCATCATCCACCAGTCAGCCTATCAACCACCCTATCACCAAGCACGCCAGCTTCATGGTTCTCGGGGTCACGCCTCTCTCAACTTGCCTCACCCATTACACCAACGGGGAAATGGCCAAAAAACACCCGGAATACGATGCTTGAGTTTAATTTCCCCGGAACAGGCTACCCGAGGTGCAAATGTCTCGAAATGCTGCGCTCTCGCCCTCGGCGCCCCGGCGCCCGTCGCATTGGACTTCGCACTTGCGGCAGTTCAGCAAGTCGAGCACCGACAAGCTGCTAATCGAGCCGTCCAAGTCTCCCGACAACGTCTCTCTTGCTAGCAACTCGACAATCCGCGACGCCCAGTCTTCCAAGCGACCCTCGGAGCGGACCTACACTGTGACAGTCAACGAGTCCGTGCCTGCTCGCGATGAGGTACTCTTGAACTTCGATTTGGTTGGTGGTGGCGCCATCCGGCCTGGGGCATTGATGTCCGTCACTTCCGTCAAGACAGAGACAGACCGCTCCGATCGACTACAGGCCTCCCTATATGGATCTTCGAGGCCACAACTCTACCAGCGGGCTTCTACCGCGCCTGCGGATGCCCGACCCACGGACGATACTACTCGACGATATGTTTTCGTCGCCAAGGACATGCCGAGAGACTTAAAGGCTCGGATGCCGACCGTAGAAGTATATGTTGCCAAGCACGTGGGGGATGCCTTTAACTTGAGGAAGGGAACCCAAGTTGTGCTGGCCCCCGTCGACAGCTCCTCGCCGGCCATTGAAGCTTCACATGTCGAACTATCCTTTAAGGATATGTATCTATCGCGATCTGATATGTGGAAGCTCGCCGTTGCGGACCTGGCTGATAGGACCGTGTATAGAGGACAGGTTATCTATTTTCTAGGATCCATCAAAGCCACCATCACTACAGTCTTCGTGGCTGGCCGCAAGGTCCAATCTGCCTTCTTTGGCCGCCAGACTCACCCTATCTTTCGAAGCGAGTCGGCGAGGTATATGCTGTTCATCCAGATGGCACGTGAGATGTGGGAATTTGACTCAGATGGGTCTGGCGAGATCATGTTCTACAAAGTCGTCAATGGCTTTCTGCCCGCTCTGTTCAAGAAATGGACAATGCTTCAGGTGAAACACCTAGTCAGTATCGTTCTCTTCTCCCGGGTTGAATATGACGCTGGATTAACCACTGATCTGGCCAATACCGCCCTTCACGACAACTACTACACTGGCTTCCAGACGTCGGGCAGCAAGCGACCCTATAAAGATTTCTATCGCGTTGTCGTGAGTGAGATATCAAGTGGTGAATGGACCAAGATCCTCGATCAGCTGAAGAAAGAGTTCAACGTGTTTCGGCGCGATATCAATATACATCACCGAGAGGCTATGAGTAACGCAATGGAAATCCCAGAAGAACCAGGCACAAGGGGCGCATCTATCTCCAAAATCAAGGCTGAGCCATCCGCGGCTATGTACGGCAACTTTCTCGAAGCCATCGGCTTGGCATCATCAGTTTACGCATCTGACTATATTGATCGAGACTTACTGCGAACCGGCATATCTATCGTGTTGATTAGCCCCGGGCCTGGCGTTTTCGAAGTCGAGTATGAATCCCTGAGACGCACCACAGAGGCTCTCGTGGGCAATGGAATTGGTATTGATCTCATATGTATTCCTAATTTGCCTCTGCACTCTGTTCCCTTGTTTAGGTATCGCAATCCTCACTTTATAAGTGCCATTCAACGATCGCAACCTCGAGTTTTGCGAAGTCGCGACAGTACTCCAAAACAGGCCACTCCTTTGGCTAGTAGCTACTCCACCGTTTATGAGTCCTTATCTCCCATTAAGGCCACAGATTCTTCGTGTCGAAGTGAGACAGCTGGGCCAAGGTCAGCCACCGATGAGTGGGCGTTTGCGCTACCCCAGTGGCTACATGTTTCTTACTGGACGGGAAAATCCGACGAGGCTTTGGCTTTTCATGGTGCTACGCTCTCTGCTGTGAATCACTCGTTAAGTAGCAACTCCCCAGACGAGTTTGCAATTCGATGTAGATTGTATGATCTTCAGATGAGAAGTGTCCTTGAGACTAACGAAATCGAGACGCCCTACTTAAGTTCGGATCCCTTGTTTTCGATACCCATGAGCAAGCCGCATAACGAATCATCACATCCTCGGATCCGAAGAGGACCAGATTTATACGAACCAGTCTATGGGTTTCAAAAATTTATCCCGGAAAAGCTCACAAGGCCCGGTGGAACGTCGCTTTGGAAGCAGCTTCAAGCATTTGATGAATCGCGATCTCGGCTTCCTCCGCGGGGTCAATCCCCGACTGCTGGCGGATATCGAGAACTTGAGGAGCATACTAAAAAACAGCTGATCGAAGATACTGGCCTGTTCGGAACGTCCATTGGGGAAAAGCGTATTGCTGGTCCGCCAATCGTACTTTCATCAAGCATCGCCTCGTCTAAGGTCGAGCCTGAAGGTATTCAGTCTTCGGTGGTGTCTCGCAGAGATTCGACCGCATCCACATCACAGCCCAAGTACATCCCAGCTAAGACACCAAAGCTCATGCGACACATCAGCCTTGGTCAGCGGGGCTTTGGTATTGCGGCTCCAAAAGCAGCTTCAGCTGAGCTAAAAATGGAACACGTAAACGCCTATCCATCTAGCGGAGTAGGCATTGTCAAAGCGCCATCGTCATCGAGTTTATCGCCCATGACACCAATTAAGTCCGGGTCGCGAACGATATCAAGACCGGTTGCTATCTCCGCCATCCCCCCGTCGTTCGAGCGTAAGAAGCCCCATATGGACGAACAGATCCAGGGTCCCAGGCCTAATACACCAACCAGACCCATTCAAATCAGGGCTTCCCCGTCGAGCATAGATCCTATAAGCACTTTAAAGTCAGGACCAATTGTTCCCTACTCCGTAGCCCGAAGTGCGCACCGTGATGACCGGGACACTAAGTTTTCGGACGTACTTCGGGAAGAAGACCAAAAAAAGCTGTATAACTCAAAGCTACGCGCGGGTGGGGTACCAGAACTGCCTTCTACACTCTCGCCTACGACTGCGATGGCACCGTGGCTAGTTGTTCTGAATCCTTCCAATCCTGATGCAAGCAGAGTTAGCGACTCAATATTGTTCAGCCGTTGGCAGCATGTGTTTCCTATACCGTCTGAGATGAAAGTCATGAAATGGAAATCTTTGTCATGCCCGGCTGCGGTTCCCCTGACAACGGAACATTTTCCTAGCCAATCTCAATTCAACGCGGAATACCAGCGACAGCCATATAATATCTCTCAAGAACTTGACGATGAGGTCGGAGAGGAGCAACCATCCCGTGCTGAGTTCTTACAAGACCTTGTTAGTGCTCGCTTCGCACATGGTTTTCAAGTTATCATCGGACCATCGGTGGCGAAAGCATTCGACCAGAAAGCTGTCCGCATTGCCGATATATTCTCGATAGACAAAACAGTAGGTGATGGAACGTGCATTTTTATGGGAATCGGCAACACAATTCACCAACTATCGTGTGTTAATGGCACCGAAGTTGAGGTGAATATTTTTGTCCGTAAACCAACTGAACCGCTAATGCAGCTGGGCCACACTCTGTCTCCATACAAGCCAGCAATTCGCACCATTTTTGATAAGACCTATGAAAGCCTTGAGATTGATATTATGACTCCCAAGCCTGAAAGGAATTGGAACTACATTGATTCGTATCTCGCAGGACATACAGATGAGATGACAGAAAACCTCAGGTTCTGGCGGGCCCGCTTTGTGCTGATACCCATGTATCCTCGAACGTCTTCTATTCCGCAAGCAAAAAATGAGGATGATGTAGAAGAAGTACGACTCGAAGGGATCAAGAAACTCGCCCAGATATGGCAACGTCATCGTCACCTTTCATCAGTAGAGCGCCACTTCCAAAGTGTGGGGACTAAAAAGCGAGACCCCAATCCCCTAGATATCATTTACAAGACGGAAGATGCTTCCGTAGTCATCGCTGCCGAGATGGAGACATTGCCGTTGTTCGAAAATGCTGAAGGCATCCACCGTAAGGGCCTCGTATCGAGTAAGGAGCGTTTCTCAAAGTCCAACTTCAATGTGGCGGCTCTTGCAGAAGCCATTCAGCAACCCATTGAAGCCGGCGGGATCCGAATGCAAACGCGGCGGTGGCATTTTCGACTACACTACCACTGCTTTATCGGTTCAGACATGACCACGTGGTTGCTCGACAACTTCGAAGATCTCGACAGTCGCGAAGAGGCAGTCGAGCTAGGGAATACTTTGATGGTCTACGATGATGACAAGCCAAAGGACAAAGACGCAAGAGATACGAGAAAAGAACGCGAACGCGGGATATTTGTGCACGTGGAGAAGCGGCACAACTTCCGGGATGGCCAATATTTCTACCAAATTGCCAGCGACTATGCCAAACGTCACCCACCGAGTTGGTTCAACCGGAAAAAGGATATCTCCGTGCCTTCAACGCCCGCGCTTGAAAACTTACCAGCAAACTCTCCTCGGCCCTTCCAGCCCAACGTCTCACGTCCTAGCTCAATTGGTGATGAAAATTCTCAGACTTCTAGTTGTGCGACACCAACTGTCGGCCCTGCGAACACCACCGGGAGTAGGCGACCAAAAGTAGTCTTAAGCAAGATGATGAAGTATGATATCGACCCTCGAAAGAAATCATTTCGACCCGAAAGGATCAATCTCTATTATGATAGGTTGCACAATCCCGATAACTGCTTTCATATTAGGCTAGAGTGGATGAATGTGACTACGAAACTAATCGAGGATGCCTTAAAAAACTGGGGAGCCATTGCTGGTCAGCATGGTCTTCGCCTGGTCGAGGTCCCCATTACAGAGGCCTCCAGAATCAATGAAGTCAACGTATTTCGGAGGCCATATAGACTCAAACTTGCGATTCCGCCACCAACTCAACGCCCAACTACATACTACAATCCTGGCTCATTTAGCCCGCAGCCACAGCCAGATAAATATTTCTACCACAAGGCATTGCTTAAGAAATTCGACTATGTACTTGATTACGAAGCTGCCACAAATTTTCCAAGCAACGTGGACGTGAGCTACTCATGGGGCAAGCCGGATTTCAAATACTCGCAGTACATTCATCGTTCAGGTGCCCATTTAGTACAAATCACGGACGAAGGTGACTTCTTATTAGTGGCTAATCGAGTGTATACCAATCGAGTCGCCGCCACGCAACCGACTCAACCCCAGGCCCGAACCGAATCAGCGCTATCCCGACCTGCGGCTGCCAGCAACGCACACGCCAATCACCGAGCTACCGAACCAGCGCCCGTAGCTTCTCCCCTGACAAGACCCGTTCTCTTTGCGCCATCAGGTCCAAGAATAACTCATCCGGAAGCGTCACCTGTGCGTAGCGTATCTGGCTCAAAGCCCGGCTGTGTAGGCACTCCAGCATTTCCTGTGCCAGAGGCACTCAAGGAGGCACTTGTCGAATTCTGCACCGATGAACGGGCTCTCGAGGCCTTCTATAAGGAGACTTTGGAGAAGGGCGTTGAGACACCTTTGGTAGCTCCCACGGATTCGAGTGTCGTCCCCGATGCCGGTATCCCGTCTTTGGGATTGCCTCCTGGAATTCTTAGTGCCGATGGAGGCGACCTGTTCGCTAGCCCTACCACCAGGGCTGGCACTCCAAGTCTAGCCACTTCGCTGCTCTTTAGGCGAGGCAGTATTCAGTACTAAATGTTGCATATCGTTAGCGGTTGGGACGTTGATGTAGATAACCGGAAGAGTTAGGGCTGTCGTACGTTTCGAGACGCGTTGCTCGAACCCCGATAACAGCCGCAAGCGATATTCCAGTGATCCCAGTATAGTGGCCTAATGCTGACAGGCTATGCGTCACCTCGAGTCCACCGCTCTCTGGCAGTCGCGAACTGAGCTTATTGTTTGGGTCTGCAATTGGGGCTTTGCTCACCAACCACATACTACTCCACATACAAGATGTGCCCAAAGCTGGTGCCAAATCAATAGAAACTCAAATTTAGTTGCAAATCATTAGCTGCATTAGCATAAAAAGATGTAGAGGTTATGATCACTGTCCGGCATAGACGACGGGGCTAACTTATAGAATGCTGATCATGCCCACGCATATACGCGATAGGGTAAGTATCTTATGGATATGAACGCGTACCTACTACATTCTCGACATTACGGACTGCTGGTTAGGGATTTGGAAAAGACCTAGAATAGCAAGCTACCTCGCAAACTAGTCGTTGCAAGCTTTACACAGCCACGACACGTTTCCTTGTAGTATATGCACGTAGCAGCAGCATCCTTAGTATGCTGTCTATCCACTACATCTCAAGCTTGCTTGAGTAGACTGCCTACATACACGTAATCAGCAATAAGCACATCTTTCAACCTTTATCGACTTGCAAGGATGGTTATATTCGGCGAGGGATGAGACAAGCATCCTTGCTTGTCTTATCTTCTGCAAATGTCCACCTCCTAATAACGCCATACAAAGTAAAACTCCCTTGGGTCGCCTCGATTTTTGTAAGCCCCTCGCTACCGCCCTCACTACGTAAGGGGGATGCGCAGATTTCGGGTCGCGGTGGTGGTACAGGCACCGTAACTTTTAATGGTCAAGAAACGAGTTCGAGTCTCAAATATAACAACCATAATTCAATAGCAAAAACGATGCTTTCTACACGAAATATTACCGAGTTAGATCGGATTAATGATGGGAGAGCGCGTGACAGCGATCATTTGAACAAAGATGGCAAACCATGATGTTGAGTGGAAAAAGGAATAGGAATTCCCGTCTTTCGTTAGGGACAGCTGATAGGATGGAAACGCTACGTAAGGGCGCAGTTGCAAATTATCTCACATTTTGGTAAGACAAGACATGATGAGTAATACCTGCATGTAGAATTTGCACATCCGCTGCTATTAGTGATTTTCTATATCGACGACGCCAAAATGCCAAAAACATACTGCGGATGTAGGATACCGGTATGAACATGGGTTTGTGAAATGAGGACCGAGAGATGCAGGTCGAAATTATACCTCCAGTAGTGTACAACAAAACCGTGCTTGGACGGCTGGCTGACGGGTGGCGGAGTGGAGAGAGAGAGAATAGACTGCCTTTCTTCCGGCAGCAGGCGGTCAGCAGGTGATGTAGCAGTGCAGTGTGTGTATGCGTAGAGGCTTCCAATACCATGGTATTACTAGTAGGTTGATTTACACCATCGTCATCAGCTGCGGCGTAGGACTGACTAAAAGTGTGCACTAGACGGCTTCTGTCATGGCTTGACGTCTGTTCAAGTTTTTATTTTTTCCTTTCTTAAGCGGCAAATTCATACATCACTTAGTGCATCGGTGATTGTAGATCAAGCTCCAGGAATGGTCTTGGAAATCCCTTGCATTGCCTATCTATACTAGTCTAGGGCAGGAAGATGCTTGATAGACACTTGGCAGGAGCGCGTCACTTGGCTTGAAAGCTTGAATCATCTTCCTGAAAATCGGCACTCTTCACGTCATCAATGTGGAATTGTCACCTGTGGTTTGTGTCTCACCGACTGGTGTTACCTATACGGCGCAGCCACTCCTCTGCCTACCGAGGTGTCCAATAAGGGGGGATATTGAGGTAGTTAAACAGGAGGCCTCCGTGCCAGGTTGTCAATTCAATATTGTTAGTACTACACTGGGTATAGTGCCGTTCCAGACATGCCTGTGTGGTGGCTATGTCCCTACCTAGTACCTTAAGTGTTGTATACTATCGGGAACGCTCTATACCCGGCAACGGTAATTACTGGGAGGGAGCTACCTACTTATACGAGGTAGTAATATACAACTGTAGTAGTATGTGATGATACTTCTCTCGTTGATGCCTTGGGGGCGGCGTAGGTCCCATCCGCTATACTTACACTACACTTTCACATCAAAGCCCCCAATAAGAAGAGAGCTGCCGGTGTATTATTGATGGCCAATCGTATCACACCGCATCCTTAGTTACCTGGTATAGCTTCGAGGATAGATACAACTCGCAGCCCAACGCAGACGTCACAGCTATAATGAATGTCACATATGCTCTGTTGTCGCTTAGGCTATGGAGATAATCGTATCATATTCCGCTCGGGCTCCTCTGTTCCCGATCTTTTCAACATTCTCCCCCACCATTGTCTTCAAATACCTAGCTGGGCATCCGATAGTGGCCCCTATGGGTACCATTTTCCACTTGTGCTTTTTGTATCATTCAAGTCTGCACTGCCAGCAGCGCACTGCCACTCTGAATCTCAACAACCGCGCGGTACTCATCGATTGCTCAATGAAGGTGGAAAGGGCACAGCGAAGCCTCGTCATCCCTCCACTGCTAACCAAGTCCTTTTTGCCTTTGCCTGTACTCCGCCTCTAGTGTAGGCGATTTTCTGTACTTTCCAGTATAATTCAACGGCGCTTGCTTATTATAGCGAATACAAATCCAACTCTAAGAGGGCCAATCGATATTATAAAGTACTCAGGATCGTCATCTTCTTTAGGGCTGAATTTGCCACTTATTTCTTTCACAATACCAATTTCGATCGAGACGCATATTTCACCTCACAACACGACCGACTTGTCGGATACACTAGAGAAGATACCAAGGCAAACTTGCAGCAAGCACAGACAGCCACATACCGACTTAGTGTAATAGGTAAATTGCCCCCCCACCAGCTGTGGGTAGGTACATCTATTGGTACCTAACCTAGCTAGGTCGACCAGATTGATTGATTTATTTATTTATTATTATATTAGTCCCTCGAGCAAACACCAACATCTTCGGCCCCCAACGTCTGGCTTTCTCTTTCTCCGATTCCAGTACACAATAACCTGTAGTCTCCAAAGGTTGACTCTGTTTTACCAAGACACAAAGGGTAACTACCCTATCCGGCAATATGCCGTCATGCGGATCTGAGAGTGGCGCTAATCACGTTGGCGATGTTTGGCAGGTTCCCAAGATGTCTCGGCGTGAAGACCATCGTAAGTCATCTTTCACGATAGCTACACTACACACCACCTTACGAAATGGATGGCACAATGCTTTGCGAGTCCCACTCGGGCCGCATTACTTGCATATCATTTATGAACGAATTTCAGAATCAATGCGAAAAGCCCCTTTAATGAGCTCCGAGGCCCACTTGAATCCCCTGGTGCCTCTCTGAACTTGAAATTGCTGCAGCATTGCGGCATTCATCGAGCCATTGAACATCACTCCGCCCTAATCACACTCCTTCTATTCATCGTCCGGTAGTTAGGACACGGTTGCCGCTCTCTACCCATTCCAGCGCCTTCGTGCGCATTTGTCTTTGTTACTCTCCAAATTCCCCAGACTCTCCACCTCCAAGCCACGTTCCAGCGTCACGATTGTTTGCATTTTCTCTGCATGCTGCTCGATTGGCACCACAGCATGCTTGTTCTCTAGCCGCTGCTGGTATCCTATCTTGCCGCCTTCCCACAAAATCCAAAACCAATAGCACCACCGGCAGAGCCCGAGACCCAATGGTGTGAAAGCTCCTCCAAAGTGCACACATCATTGCGCTCTGGCGGCCCTCGCTGCGCCCGCAAACGAGACCTTATTCTATTCCGTCGCACAACCAACTCTGTCTTCACATCCTCCAATCACCACTTTCCTTATACCATCAGCGTCGTCTTGCACGACATCGCATAGCATCTACTAACAACATGGAACAAGTCAATCTCTTGAAGATCTCGTTAAAGGCAAGACGCGAGGGAAGAACTTCTAAGGGCCTTAAATATGGCTGGCTTAATCCCTTCAACCATATTGACTACGAACCGCCAGTCCGAGCCAACACATATCACGCTGCCGAGAGGGGGGAAGCACCAGTTAATATCTCTAATGACGCACCTACGCCACTGCTCCATGTCATTACAGCGCCTGGGGCCCTTGAAACACCAGTTCATACACAGACACATACAAGTGAAGAGGTTGATCCTCCGGCGCAAGGCGAGGAAATCTACGACTCGCAGGCAACTACAGCCGCCAGCCCGGTCTCTGCACATGACAATCAAGGTGCCCGACACCGGCGAAAGCTCTTCGGAGTTCGTTCCCATTCTGACGACACCGGCGCAGTAGAAGAGAAGGAGGAGTCTAAGAGTCTGAAGGGCAACTTCACGTTCAAGAATCAGCTCCAGCGAACGCTCTTCAGCAGCCCTATCAACATTTTGTTGCTTGCTGCCCCGGCCGGTATCGTTCTTTGGGCTCTCAAGGTTCCCGGTCCTGCCGTGTTTATCGTCAACTTCATCGCCATCATCCCCCTCGCTACTTTGCTTAGCGACGCAACAGAACAAATTGCGCTTCGAACAGGCGAAACCGTAGGCGGATTGATCAACGCGACGTTCGGGTAAATATCTTGCAAATAAACTTGGGTATAAATTGCAACTTAAACTAACTTTCACTAGCAATGCTGTTGAGCTTATTGTCGCCATCATAGCCCTTATCGAAAACCAGGTTACAGTCGTGCAGACATCACTTGTCGGCAGTGTCCTATCCAACCTACTTCTAGTCTTGGGCTTCTGTTTCGTCGCTGGAGGTTTCAATCGCTCAGAGCAGTTTTTCAACACTACTGTCGCGCAAACCGCTGCTAGCTTACTTGCGTTATCGGTTGCTAGTTTAATTGTGCCAACTAGTAAGTTGCACTCGTTATTTTCTTCTTGTTTTAGCAGCTTTTAGAGTATAAGGACACCTTTTCGGGCCAAAATCATGTCTCAGAGCCCCCCACGCTTCTGGAGTCACTCACAAATACGTTGAGAATGACATTAACTAACTCTAATTGTTATAGTTTTCTCTCACACACCGGATCTCTACACCAATGATGCGGTCACTTCACTGCCATCATATGCGGTTCCTCAACTATCCCAGTAAGCAATTCTCAAGACCCATTTGAGCATTCCTTTCGAGCCAAGTCATGTCCTAGAAGCTTCTCGCGCTTCCGGAATTTCCACGGGCCACGCTCGGTATGGTGATAACTGACTCTGGGTGTTGTAGTGGTGTCGCCATCATTCTTCTCCTCATCTATTTCCTCTTCCTATTTTTCCAGCTCAAAACGCATAGCGAAATGTTCAACGAGGAAAGCCAGAAAGTTGCAAAGAAGGACATCTTTAAGCGGCAGCCTCTACCCGAAAATGCCATCGCTTCGGGTGTCGCACGCGTTGGAGTAGCCGCCGCCAACGTACGAGATGAGAATGGAGACCTGAGCCACGAGATGATGCGGGTTCCTACATCCGACGACGATGACGAATCTGAGGAACCAAGATTACATTTGTTTGTCGCTGTTGCCAGTCTCACCATATCCACCGTCATCATTGCTCTCTGTGCCGAAGGCTTAGTAAGCGGTATCGAACCTATCTCGTCGGTCGTCAGCGAGGAGTTTATCGGCCTTATCCTTGTCCCCATTGTCGGAAACGCATGTGAGCACGCAACTGCCGTCACAGTTGCTATGAAGGACAAGATGGATTTAGCAATAGGTGTGGCTATCGGATCTTCGATGCAGGTTGCGCTATTTCTAATTCCCCTGCTTGTTATTATCGGTTGGGGCATTGGTAATAACGAAATGACGCTCGCCTTCGACACATTCCAAGTCGTCACTCTTTTTGTTGCAGTTCTCCTGGTCAACTATCTGATTGGCGATGGAAAGAGCCACTGGCTGGAAGGCGTCCAATTGATCGCCCTATATGTAATCATTGCGGTCTGCGCATTCTGTAAGCATTCACCGAAAAAAAAACCCTCAAGAAAGTTTTCTGGCTAATATGAGATAGACTACCCGAATGGCACTGGTATTGCTGCCAATGAGGCTGCCACTGCGTTAAGAATGTAGTAGCCGGCGTGATAGATATCACGACTCGCCTGCCTCTAACAAATCAAACCGGGTTTATGTGCCTGCCCCCCCAAGCTATCCACGCCTTTAATTTCAATTCTTGTATCAATTCTATGGTGCATTGTATAAACCCATTGCACTAGAATTTCTTGTTAATGCAAGCAGCCGCTTACGGCCTACCCGGTTCTCTCCTTGGATGCTACAATTTGCGATGTACCAATGTCTTATTACCAAATGAGACATGTTTTAGATTTTATGGGTTAGGGGCCAACCGATAGAGCCCTATGGATAAGAGACGGAGTCCAGGTGTTAGGTGTTTTCCCTTACCATTTCATTTTCTTGAGTCTCGGTCATAGGCTTGAGCAAATCAAGGGCCAACAACGAGCAGCCGCCCGCGTTATTTTCCTTTTCTTCACATTTACCGCTATCGTGCAGACTTATTTTGCTGCTCTGCTTCTTACAACCATAGGAGGCCTCTACGTAGAATAACGTCAGTGTTTTTTACCTTCTCGCTGTGGAGGGATAAATAAGAGATACCCAGGTTGTAGTAGCAACCTCTGATACGTTTGAGGACATATCGTCCTTGCGGTGGTGTGATGCAGGCATACACTAACCTGTTTTAGATTAAAAATGTTAAAGCTCGTGTAAGACAAGGAAAGGTGTGATGGGGAGAAAGGGAGTCATGGTAGTGCTCTGTAGAGTTGTTAGCTCCATAACCAAGCAGTAACTTCTCGGTTTCGCCTCCTTTTCGTGTTACCTTGTTAACCTAATGTGTGGAAAGTATTGGATGTGGACAACTCAACCTAATGCTACCTTAGCTTACTGCGGTGACACGCGTCAGCAGCATCGACACGTGGAGCACAACTAATGCTGGTGAAGTAGATATCCAAAATGCCCAATTTGGAGCCCTAATCCTAGTTCTCCTTGCGGTAGTGTACAACACATGGTGTCTTCAGGCTTCACTTTGGTGACCCCGGGTGTTTCGATTGGGCGAGGGACGGGGCGCCAAGATTTAGGCTCATATATAACCCAACCTCATGGGTTGACGAGACCAATCATGTTATTGTGTCTAATACCACCGTGTCGAGATGGGACACACTATATAGCTCAGCAGAATATGAAATGGGGGGTTGTCCGCTATAAGCTTCCTCGACTAGGTATATACACGAACTATACTAGGATGCGATGTGGTGAGAATCAAGTTTTGTATCTTGAACCTCGTCCAAAGAGGCCAGTCACAATTCTCAAGCATCCTAGGACCGAGGTGGGCAAGTCATCGTTTTAACATGGTTTTCTTTTTTTTCTTTTTTGGGGGGGTAACTTACCACACTTGGTTCGTAGATAGTATCATGGTTAGATACTAACTAATTTATTTTCTTTGTGTTTGCTCCGATGACAGACAGATACCTCATGTCAGGGTAGTTGGTTTACCTCAGCTTTTATCTCGCTAACCACAACGCATTGTGATCTCGTCGCCGGAAGCCATAAGGGAGTAGAAAGTAGACTTTCTTACGATAACTACTGCTTCTATAGTGTAGACCAAAGATTATGGTGTAAATTGTCAGTAAAGCTCGCCCATTGGGAGAATCCTGGCCGTTTCGCGCAATACCTACCATATGTCTATAATAGACCAATGCAAGAACGAGAGCCTGACAAACCTGGTTCTTTTTCGTACCGTAATGTCTATCTCTATCGCCTCTGATGAAAACAAAAACTACAGCTCTACCGAACCTCTCAGTAAAACAGTATCTCAACAACTTCTTTTTGGGCTCGGCTTTGACTAGGCGCGAATTCACATCCGAAGTCAGACGATCAAAGGTTGTCACCGAGTCGTCCCTGTTGTAGTTAATGATGGAGAGAAGGAGGAATAGGATCGGTAATAAGAAGGAGAAGTAGCGGTACGCTATTATTTAATTCAGGAAAGCCCGGTCAATATCTTAGACATCTTCAGTCAAACTGAACTCATGGCTACAGAGAACACATATTGGTGTACCTAGGGTAATTATACATAGAAGTAGTTCTAGTATACCATGTACGTGATATCATCGCGCCGAAATTAACGGCAAGAGGTAGCCAAGGTAGGTAGCTCGTCCGAGATTGAAGCGGGAAATGTTCAAATTGTTAATGTATTTCTAGGTACGTACCTATTTCAATAACTTCCAGTGTCCGCCCCCAATATGGATACCGAAGCCGAAGCCGAAGCCGAAGCCGGACCTCAGATATATAATCAATTCGGCTGCAACTCGAGTGACACAATGGGTTGGGTGTGATGAATACGGAGTGGAGTCGATCTAACCTCTGATGAGTCATCCCGGGAGCCGCTTCAATTTACATATATCGATGCTTTTCTTAAGTTATCATTACTTCATCAGGGTCAATGCAACTCCGTCCCTGGCATCTTACTACCGAGCCTGTGGCTTATAAGCCTCTGTGTTATACAAGCATGACTTGACTTTAGTCGAGGATCGGCTAGAGTCTCTCACAATTCAGAAGCGGAACTGGTATGTTATTACATTTTCCGGACTTATCAACTCACGGTTCTTGCATTTTTGTTACAAGTGCGTCAAGGCAAGAAATTATTGATTGATCAGTACACGACTGGTCTCTATATACCTGTCTCATCATGGTCTCGCGCCCTCGTTGACTTCCATGCGGTTATATCTAATCTATACACTAGCCCCTGTGTTGGATGAAGGCTGAGACTGCATCTACTCCTTCTTGTCACCAACCACGACCTGCTTCTCACTTGGCGCTGCGGCAATGGTTGGAGTCTCCTCATCGCTGACATCGGAGTCACGCTTCATGTCGCTGAAATCGGTGTTCAGAACAAACTCCTCCTCGTCAAGCTTATGGAAGGAGAACCAGAAGAGAACGGTCAAGATAGCGCCAGCAATGGTAGGCCCGAAGAAGACCCAAACTAGGTTGGGGTCCTTGATGGCAGGGGCGGCGGCCAGACCAATGATAGCAGCAATAGCGCTGTTGAACAGGTTCAAGGATGCCACGAGACCCTTCATATTCTTAGGGGCCATTGCATACGCAATACCGTACAACGAGACGTTGACGAATACCTCCGAGATGGCGCCAACAATGACGGGGATAGCATAGTAACCATATGAGATGGGAGACAGCGCTGGCTCGCCTGGCGCGACAATCTCCGTACACGTGGACGCATCATACCCGCAAGGGGAAGTCTGATAAACATAGTACTGCAGGAGGCCGTAACCGAGGCCGGCAAGCGTGCCTAAACCGAAGCCAAAGGTGATACGAGAGATGGAACCCCACTTGATACCCTTCCTTCGCAGGAAAGGATAGACGATGTGGTTCATGATAGGGACCACTGTATATCTTGGTTAGCCACTCCTTTTCCTTTTATCATGACACCAAGCTCGGCGGGATGAGTGATAGGAATTAAGAGGAAGGGTATACTTACAAACAACGATACTGACTGAGTTCAGGTTGTCAAACAGATCATTAGGCAGACCATTGGTGTCCAAACCCGCAGACAAGGCGTTGGCAGCGGCTCCGAGGCCGTAGTCGTTGATCTGCCAGATGGGAGCGAACAGGAAGATAGCACAGGCCTGGAAGGTACGCTTCACATCGCCGACGAATTCGTCACCGTATTCGTATTCCTTGGTGCTACCGGCAGCTCGTCGCACGCTGGGCTTGCCCAGATCCCAGAAGCCAGGCCGGCCGATCTTCCCGAGACCGCCGTTAGCGAAAATGTCGCCAAGAACCTTGAAGACATTGCCCAAGTCTGAGCCTCCCGGGGGTTGCTTGATCAACCGAGGGTTCAGATACCACAGCAGGGGCGGCAACATCAAGTATAGGATGGTTGGGATGAGGTAGGCGGCCCAGTAGCCAACAAGCTTGGCAAGATAGGTCGTGGGGATACCAAAAACGGCACCGACATTGATGAGGAGATAGAACCACAGCATGACACTGTTGATGGACTCCTCAGGGTCGACAATGACCTTCTCGCCGTTCTTCTCCGTGATAATGTGAGCCTTCTTGTGGGGGCTCTGGTCGATGAGCGTGGGGGAAATGTTGGGTTTGAACTGCGCTGCACCGATGGCGAGAAGATACAGGGAGAAGGCAAAGGGGCCGAAGGCATTGCCGGCCTGCAGGACTGACGGAAGGGCAGAAATAATCATGATGATATGGGCGACACCACAGATGGCGACACCCTGGCAGATCATCCTGAACCGACCGTATTTGGTATCGGCCAGCCAGCCGAAGAAAATAGGGAGCGCATAGGCCAGAAACTTGAACGACTCGGTCACGGCCGAGGCCACAGCGGTACCCTTGCCCAGGGCACCGGCGGTGAAGTCACTGCCCGGATATGTCGCGCCGGTTCCGGGTCCATTGGGAGGTAGGGGAAGAGGTGCACGGATGAAGTTCTTGTATACTTGGGCGCAGCCGTAGTACGAGGCTCGCTCGGCGAACTCGACGGCGCACAGCCAGTAGGTGGTGGCGGGCATCTTTCCGGCGACACGGCGCAGCGACGCCTTCTCCTCTTCGGTAGGCAGAACGAGCCCCTGCCAAATCTCGTGGCCTTCCTCATCATAGGTCATCTCGTTATCTCGATGGCTTACAAAGTCTCCAGCGGAGCCCTTTTCGTCCACCGAGGCTCGGACTGCGCTCACAGGGGCCGCGAGAGTCGCGATGGTGGTCTGAGTGTCTGGCGATACCGAGTTAATACCTGGACTGGGATTGAGAGAAAGGGAGCCGAGTCAGCCAAGTTCTTCTTACCCGCCATCGTGAAGACAATGCTATGTCTCAAGCTGAAAACTAGGACTAAGAGAGAGTCTTAGGTGAGGATGCGACCTGCACTGAGGGGAGTCGGAAGAGGAACATGCGCGAGGGCAACACGACACGGCTGGTTATATAGGTATGTATACACGACCACGCCCAATTCGCCTCGCACCCTGGTAGGGTTGACGACAGCATTGGCATATTGTCTCCAGTGTAGGACACATCACTTATCACTCTGTGTAGCAGCAGGGCTCTTGGTCGTCTTCGGGATAAGATCATGCAACTCGCCACCACTCAGTTGTGAGAGCCTGGACACTACTACTAGGACACTAGGACTAGGAGGAGCTTATCAGGCGCCGAGAAGGTTGGCAGACAGTATAGCGTCCTTGGCACAGAGCTCCAAACGAGGGTAATATTCCAAGATGGACGACTTGTCCCAGCAACTCGCGACGGCGTGGAATCAGAGAGACTGGTGAGGATGGAGAACCCCTTCTGCCAAGGTCTGGGCACATACACCATGGCTGGTTGATCACCTTGGCTCCTCGCGCCCCTTGTCCAATCACAGCAGCTGAATTCTTCAGCCAGATACCGTTTTCTCGTCTCTCCAGACCTGTCCTGTGCGTTCGGGACTCTTCTCGCGACCATCTGGACCTCCCATTGACCCCAAACCAGCCTGCGACCTGCGCTCCATCGCACCGCCTGCAGAGATTTCCCGCCACCGTCTTTACGGCAATCTCCCGCGCCCGGTCGGCCTAGACTGTGCCCACCAATACGGCCGCCTTGGCTTTCTCGGCATCGTTGGCTCTGCTCCTTCAGCTTCCTGGGCGCAGGAACCGAGGTCGTCGCACGGCACGGTATCCTACCCGCTTTAGGCAGGTGAATTTGGCTTTGATAAGATAGCTGAAAAGGCTGTTGGTGCAATCGCCATCTCCACGACGAATGGCAGCATCGGCAACCGCGCCAGGTCGAGTCGTCTTGACACAGCTTGATAACGCCATCACGAGACCGTTGTGGCAGCTGGCGCGCGAGAAATTGTAATCGGGAGCCTGCGCTGCCAAGACCAGCCCAAGAAGCCCGTTCCGCATACTAGCTTTCTAGAAGTTCTTGTGTCCTTCCTTTCCCGTTCTAACTAGCAGCAGGCAAAGCCGTGCCTTGCCGGCTGCCCAGACGAGCAACCAGCTTCAGCTTGGGATCTTTGTATCACGGTTTTGATGCTGCAGCTTTTGCGGGAGGGTTTACCGTACTTGCTTGATGTGCTTGGTGGGCCCCCTGCGATTAATTCTTTCTAGGCCTTCGACCAACAGTTTCTAGTCCCCGATGAATGGTTGACAATAATACATACCAATGTAGTGTAGTGTAGTGTAGTGTAGTGTACCCAGTGGGCGCAGTCCCGTGGTTCATGTGATGTAGTCCTCTTAGGATACATGGTACACACCCGAAGCCTCTTGTCCTTTTTCGAGATGGCTTCGATTGCTTGGCTTGGAATCTGGAATCTTTTGCTTCTGCTTGCTATCGGACCGCGGCGCGCCCTCACCCCCCTCCTGAACTGCTTCAGGCACGGAATTGTAGCCTAGTTTAGCGGCCGAGTCTATGATCGGTTGCGTTAGGTCGTATATAGGTGTCGCAAATAAAAAGAATTCTAAAAAATAAAAAATTCATTCACCTGGGGTTTGCGAGAGTCACAACCTCGAGCCTAGACAAGGCTGGCATTGGCCAAATAGGGATCAATGGAGGTCAGTCAACTTATGGGGACTGCTATTCTCTACTATCGAGTTTAACATCGAGCATCTCTATTCCCATCTCCGACCTCCACTTGGTACTGTAGACTATAGCAGAAGCTGGGGGAGGAGACGTTGCATACCAAGTACAATTGCACTAAACCACACACACCACTACACGATTATGGTCGCATCCTGCTTCATTAAAGCTACTACACAAGTTGCCTAGTACATTAAGCAACAAGGATAGGGTGGAGAGTCGCAGGATACAGACAATCTCATTCAAGCCATCACTTCACTAAGCCTCATTTCTGTTTTTCATCTCTGTTTCAGCCAACCGAAAACCTGCACTATAGCGTCCCTAGTGTATAAAATATGCAAGGTGCAAATTTGATGCTATATCGCTATTCGGCCAGCAACGGTAGACTGTCGCATGATTAGCCTCGGCTACAGTGCCACCAGTTCGTGAATGAAGGGCTGAATCGGGAACAGAAGAAACCACGTGCTAGGTTGCCAGATGCAGCCCTTCGGTATATTCCAGCATAATGCTGGTATGTCTAGCTGCCAGGGAAGTGAAGTAGGCGAGAGGTTTTGTTGGTACTGCCCTATTTGGGTACCTGCATTCAGCTGTATTTCGGCCAGTCTTCTGTTGCTACTACCCATGGCGTGAATATGACGTCTAAGACGTGATTAATAACAAGGTAGCATTTTCGATGCTTACCTACCCAACGGCTTGGTACGCTTATGCTCGCGTGTTACTCGCATCCTTCTGGTGCGCGATATGGAAATGAATACTCAAATACCCCAGATTGCCAGATCAGGTAGGTCGCTGCGCAAACGGTGTCTCGATTTTTTCAAAGTAATTTGCTGACCTATATACTAAAAGTAGATATACATTAAAGGAGAAGAAGGAAGTATATCCAAATCCCTGGGTTCGACTGTTCAGCACGTGCTTGGGAGTAAGGTCGAGGATGATCCACGTCGAGAGATCTTCTACGCCTTGAAAAGGTCACCATTTACCATAAGGTGAACCACGGCTCCACATTCATACACCATGAGATGCGAGTACGCGCAATACCTACTCTATCAGCATTGGCTGCTTTGACATTGCTCGCTATCATCAGCCTGTGTGGCACACGAAAAGCGCAGCGCCGACCTCACAGCTGTCATTATAGCCTCCTTCTTTTACGTTGCACTACCTTAGAGTTTTTCGCACTCAATAGCGTTGCGATAATTTGCTCTGATAGGGTGGTTGGGGAGCAGTAGTCCTGTGATTGATTTAGTTTATATTTGGTACGAAGTTATATTGAGGCACAGCCCTATCAGGTGAAGTAGGCTTCGTGATGTAGTCATATTGTGCATTTTACCGTCGTAAAGGCGCGTATCTGCTTGGCTGCGGCGTATATTCTGGTTAAGATTTCGACAATATGTATTATCGAAAGGCGGGCCGATCTGAGTCTCACGGCCTACAATTATTTCACCGAAAAGATATGCATTTTGGTAGGGCATTGCAACATAATACCTATCCAGTGCCATTATTCAAAGATTTGTGTAATTACTGGGCACTTGCGGAGCCAATGTCAGTCATTTCACATGATGTGGATAGGTCCTATCAGATACTACAGTTTTGGCTACAAGAACGACTTCCATCGCATGCAGAATCGCAGATACAGAGAACCGAGATATATATCCATTGTAGTCTGCAACACTTCAACTTCAATCTTGGCATGAACTACTTAAAATTAATGGTAAAAAATAATTCCACGTGAACGAGATTAGTAAATTCATATTCCTATTCAACCAACGGCGCAATAAATACTCAATCGCTTTAGCTCAAAGATCTATCGTAAAAATTAAAAATAAAATAAAAAGGTAAAAAAAGGTAAAAACCCCCTATTATGCCCTTACTCCCCATCCTGTTTTTCCTCCAAAGATTAGTAACATGGTGAATAAATAGGACTTGTCATTGGCTCGTCTCAAAACGCAGGTTTCCTTCAGCGCTAAAGTATAAGTCTATGGACGTTTAAGATTGGTACTGCTTCGAAGTATATGGTAATAAGAATCATGTTAAAGAACCAGCTTCAAGGTAGCAAGGTACTGTATTATTAGTGAGCATTGGACCAGAATATCTCATAATATCGATTCGCAAACTTATATATAACATAGTAGACGAAGATTCTAAATCTTCACCGCCATCGTAATTAACAGCGCCACATATTATTATAAATAGTTCTCGGATGAAACCTTATACGACATATGCAACCTTCACCACTATCTACTATAGGCTGCGGACAACTCGTTAAGCACGACTTACCTTTTATACACACAACGCCACCCCCTTTTTTTATGTATATATTTAGTATTTCGTGTAGGCGGAATACTTTATGGAATTTCTAGCTAATCAGATGATTTCTGTTTCCTCGGATTATTAACTATATCATCACAAGCAAGGGAAAATGGTTCTCCACGTCATTAATATACCTCAGTATGAATGCCTTCGAAACCATGAGACAACAGCTTGAGTACCTGTGTAACCATAAGAAAAATTAGCCTATAGATCTCGCACGTCCCTATTGTAGCTGCGAGGAAGCTAGACCAATGACCAGTCACTTCACAGAGATCGGATCAAGAGGCAGCAAGAACCTTATAAGCACACTGTCGCCAAGTCGACACAACTTCGTCCTTGCTGTTCCTTCTTCCGAGACCCCTTAGATCTCCTTCGAAGATTGCCTCAGAACAGCGATGCTACTGCTGTTAGCAGAACGGGAATAATGGGGTATGTTAATAAATATGCGTTGTTGCGCCAAGAGCCCCGAACTAGATACATACTAAGGAGATCATCTCTGCTACGGAATACTCGTTCTCTTTCTTTCTTCATCCCATGACAGCCATAGTGTAGGAGAAATCGAAGAATTTAATATCGAGATCCTCGAGCAGCTCAAGCCCAGATACGTAAATGGCAGCCGCGGCTGTATCCTCCTATAGGCGAAAGGGGGAAGACAGGGAGATTTGAAGGATGGAACTTCATCAATACGATGCTTGCAAAGTACGAGAACGCATGGCAAATTACAAGACCCTTGGGAGAGAGTTCTTCGATCCGAGAATTAGCCTCCTATATATCATGAAGTGAGGTATAGAGTCGGAAGCAACACATTCCTATGAAATCACACCAATAATTTGACCGACGAGGTTTCGCCACCCAATCGCCTTCGTACGAATTGCAAGCGCGATTTAGTTTTAGACGACGTTCACATACCTGACGGGCGTCTGCAAAGAGCTTGCCAAGTTTGATTTCCTACAGACTGATTATCAACCAGTACGCCAACGTGAAGAATCTACTCGGCATTCAACTGAAAGCCGGGGGTCCCGCCTTCGTCGTGCTTCTTGGTGTTCTGCACGCTGAGTACTCCAAAAAGGACGTGTAGAATCTACACTCTACGCTACCAGGATATGTGATTAAGGTATGTGTTATACCCAGTGAAGATCACTGATTTCAGACTTCTCAGGGTTACTTACAGATAGAAGGAAGAGATGTTCCGCTTCACGATCTCGGCGAACTTAGCATATAGAACCCGGGAAGCGCAGCTAGTGTACTCCTGCAAGGACGGCAACATATTAATTAATCAGGCCACAGCCCAAGGGGAGACATGCCCTATCTCGAAACAGCTGGATCGACGCCAGGACGGGGATGCGATTCATATAAGATATCCTTTCTCTTAAGCCTACCAAGTCAGTGCTTCGAGCAATATGTGCATAATATTCTATTATTCTCCACCCAGGTACGACGATTGAAGCCCTACAACTACAAATGACGACAGCAAAGAATCCGGCTCGATCTTTAAATATGGTAAAAAGGTTAAGAAAGAAGGAAGCTACATAAGAATTAGAATTGTCTCCTGACGGCTGCTTTTACCTACCTCCCTCCCACTTAATAAGATCCCACAAGACCAGAACCTGTCACGTACGACCATAGCCATCGGAAAACTCGGGATCCCGTCCGCTCTCCCATAGATAAGCCGGTATGAGCGCCAGATTAGTAGTTGGGTCGGTGACGACCAGCGAATCCCTGGTGTTGTACGTTTTTTGCTTTTCTTTCTTTCTTTTTCTATGTCCCCTTTTCTCGTCTCAATCATTTAGACGGTCATATTAGTTGTACATGCCAGGGGGATGGATCATGCAAACGGTGCGTAAATTCTTGTATACCTTGTCACTAATTATAACATATAGAGTAACACCATTCCTGTGACAGATTGGGAAAACGACACCAAATAGAAATATTTGCTTAACAGGATGACCAACCCCGACGCTAACCTCTCGTTGAAAGCGTATTGGCAATACATCGGCTTTATGGTGAGTCTACGAGGGTCTTCGTCAGTCCACTGCGTGTTGTTCATCCGTGCTGATGAAATCTGATTATCGGTCCTCAGGTCACGAATTTGAAGCTTGGTGGTAACGTAAATTGTGCAATTCATTATGTAGAGTGTTGTGATACCGCTCTTCAAATGCTGGTGATCCATGACTGTGAACGTATCTACCAACAACCAACGCCAGATTCTAATATCAAGATTTTCCCAGTGAACTCCCGTGCAAAGAGCTGACTTGACATTTCAGCCATTTACTACCCAGTGAGACCCGTAGAAGGAAAACCATGCATACAACCGTGAACACCTTGTCGGCATGCATTAATATGAGTGCAAGGGCTATTAAACTATTAGCGCAACGGCCGCTATATGAGTAGATTGACCATGTGTTCAGGCCATGAGCCCCATAGAAGGGGCCGATCGCCGAGGCGCGCCGAGACGGGAGCTAGGATGCGCAACCTGTGACGTTTCTCGTCGATGTCGGCCACGTATACGAAACCCATAACGTTTGCATCTCGTATGGTGTCCGGGGCATCATGTACTGAGGCGCATGCTACCGCCAACACGCAATTCTGCATCATCATTGATGGTTCTGCCTTCTCGAGCATGTCTGCTGTGTGTGTCTCCCCTTCGTCGTATGTGATACCGCCGCCGTCCGCAGATGATTTTGACGATACTTTAAGGGAGACGTTAGTTGTATGCTGGAAAGATCTTCCTTGTGGGAGAGTGGCAGAATTGAAGAAAATGGATAGATGGATAAATTGCCGTCTATATAGAATGAGACCAAAGCGAAAATAAACACACTTACCTTCATTAATCCTCCATATTGATACAGCCGCAAAGTCAACCTGCTGCGTAAACGGACTGAGAGTCATCTTGGAGCTGCCAAAAAAGTACTCTCTAATAGCCGACTCGCGGATAGATTGCATGAAGGCTTCATCGCGCTCCATGACACCGCCGGATTTATCTAAACCGACGACCGTGACCGTCTCGCCGACACTTGTGGTCTGCCCCGCAAATCGCTTCTGCATCTCGCTGCCGACGCGCTCAGACCCGAGCACTATAATGATATTAACCGAAAACTCGGCGACGATATGCGCGACGAAGTCGTAGTACGCAGCCGCTCTGGCACCGGTGGGCACACCGCCGGTGTCGATCAACATGCCGGCACTCTTGACGTCAGGGTCCTCCGCGAGTCTCGATGTGGCCGCGACAGCAAGCCGGCCGAGTAACCGCTTGAACAATTTCGGATTGTCGTCTAACTGCGGTAACCCGTAGTAGTACGCTAACGGCAGTTTCACGGGTACCGCGCTAGCACCGCTACTGGGTAGACTGCCCCAGTCCGTAGTGATGTCGATGAGCGTCGCGAAAACGGCAGCGCTGAGGGTCCCGGGCAGAGTGAGCATGCCCTCGCGGGAATCCGTATTCACGACAAGGGGTTGGCGGCGCATGCGCGTGGCCCAGGAAGCGAGAGTGCGCACGAGGCTCGACTTGCCGGCGTTCGGGGGCCCTACGATGAGCACGCGCGGCCCCATGTGGGCTGATTTCTGGGCGGCGGCGCGAAGGGCCTCGAGCTTAAAGTGCAAGTTCAGGTAGCTGACCATGGGGGTCTCGTCGGACGTGGGCTCGGACGTGTACGCATCGTATGTGCCCGAGGAGGGGGCTGCGATCTCGAGCGTGCAGCCGTGCCAGGTATTGATCTTGGACTTGGTCGCGGTGAAGGTGTAGGGCGTGTTGGGGGCGAGCTCGGTGCCATCTTTCTCTGCCGTGCCCGAGACAAGCTTGACAGTCAATGCCGAGCCATGCGGCACCTCGAAGCGGTACTCCCAGTATGGTTCGAGCGTTTGTGTTGTTGTGGGAGCTGACGCGGTGGAAGAAGTTGCAGCAGCTATCGGGGCAGCCTTTGACAACGACAATTAGCCGGTTGCTGGAGGGGAAAGGGCGTGAGAACCTACTGTGGGAGCTAATTGCCCCAAGCCTGGAATCGACATGTTTATTTCATTGCAGGAGAATGAGAAAGCGCGGGGTCAAGGCGAGGTTGAAGATGTCCCTTGTTTAGAACGGAGCTTCTGTTGAGGGACCTGCCTGCACTACGTAGCCTTTGCCTGCAGCTTAAATTAACTTTTTAGTGGGGGCCGTACTGTACCTAGGTATATATTTTGAGTGCAGGTGGGGAACCGAGGGCCTCAGCTCAAGATATGGTGGGATGTAGAAAATTGATCGATGAAGCTTAGGTCTCATCACCATCGTTCTTATTCCTGCACATTACTACCTATCTGTCTTGGTTATATGCGCCCTACTAACTCCCTGTTTCGCCCAATTGCCACGACCCAGACCCCATTTTTCATATCGTCGTCACTAATAACAGAAGGAATTAGTAGTCAATCCAACTTAGGAAGTGTGAGCGTCATAAACGGCAACAGAGACCTTTTCATTATTCGTATATATCGCAGTAGCCGGGTAGGTATCCATGAGAAGTGGTTCTCCTTCTAGGTAATAGCCTCTATCATTGTATGACATGCTGGCGAACGCAACCTGGGTATCTATGTAGCAAGATGACTCTTGTAAAACGCCTGTGCGCCTATGCCTCCCCGCGGCATATGATACTCTGTGTCTCCGAGTTATGATGCTATTGCTTTTGCTGCTGATGCTTTGGCTGAATCCTGCCTCAGCGCGGTCTTCCCTGATAGTCCATCCTAAATAATTCGAAGGATTTGACTGTCCAACTGTCCAACCGTCCAGGTTTTAGTCCGCAAGTTTCTCAAAGATATCGGCGAGGCTTCTAACACCGAGCAGCACTGCCTTGTCCGGCCCTAAGCCAGGAGTCCACTCAGCGTGCGCGAAGTCGATTATCTTCAAGGAATATATGTGTGGGAAGCTCGAAATCTCATCAAACTCTTCCTCGTCGTCCTCGCTTCCTTCTTCCACCTCGTGCTCAAACGCAACAGATTCCGTAACAAACTTGAGCTCCTCGTCGTCCATCCCAATGCCACTATCCACCCTAAGGTTAGCGCTGACAGCTCGCGCTGAGCTTCTCTTGTTAACTGACGGAAGGATCTCAGTGTGCACACGTTCCATTCCCGCCTCTTCGGCCTTGGCCTCTTCAATAGCTGCTCTCAACGCGAGCCCGTCCCCTTCAAAGACAAAAAGTAAACTGGAAGAATACATGCGACTCTCTTCTTTCTGTAGTACCTCTTCGACTTTTCGAAGGTCTCTGGCAAATAAGCCTGCAACCAGTTTTCCCAAGTCCTCGTCAATACCGGCAGCCTCGTTAAAAATGAATAGCTTGAGCGATTCTACCAGGTTTGAGTCGTTCACGTCGTCGCGGCCCCAAAATTTGTTGTACATCATGAAACCTTCCTCATTCGGTCCCGTTACATTCGTAGAATGTTCTTCCTTTCCACTAGGTGTTGTGTATTTGGGGTGGGATCCGCTATACACCTGCATGCCGGCGATTCGAAAGCCAAAGTTCTTGTGTGTTGTGCTCTCTGTAATCTTATCAAAACGGTCCCTCTTTTCCTGTGACGCATTTTTGGACCATAACTGCTGGCCCATTTTGGTATCCATGATATTAGGCTTCTTGAAGCCATAAGAAGCGTTTAAAAGGGCAATGGCACGGTCTGTCTTTATTGGACCTGTTTTAGCCTCGGGTTTCTTATTCTCTGTGGCAAGCCCCTCTTCGCTCGGCGCATCCTTTGTGAGTGGTTCTTCTACACTAGTCTTCTCGGCGACCGCTGGGGCTGTGCCTGGATCTAGGTGGGACCTCAGTTCAGCTTTGAGTCCCTTGGGGATCTCGGCTTGTTCGATTAGGCCAGGAAGCTGTTGATGTATCGAAGCGGCAGTGGTAGTGTTGAGCAGGGTGAGGCTGCCGCAAAACACAGGCATGAGCTCGGCAAAATCGGGATGAAATTTGGCGGACTCGTAGAACTCTACCTCGGCCTGAGTGCAGGGCTTGACGAAGAGCTCGCCGCCGGCGTCGCACATTGTCCCATCACTAAATGTGATCCGAAATTAGCACGGAGAATGCAGTATTCTGGTGGAGACACAACTGACTGCCCAGCAACAGCATGCTTATAATCAACTAAGTCTTGGTGTTTTGGAACATCTTTAGGTTTGGCCGGGGCGGTCTTGACTCGCTTCAACTCGCGTAGTTCTGGCGTGGCCGACATAGCTGTGGGTGACGAGAAGGTTCTCTTCAGACAGGTGGCCATATCATCAAACCGACAGGAGAAGGGCAACGACCGGTGTCGGGTAGAGGGGTGGTGATGTAATAAGTAGACAGAGAGTAGGAGTCGGCTCTCACCGAGCAAAGCCAATAAATGAGCGAGACTGTGATGACGGATCTAAAACCTGGCCTGATGACTGAAGAGTGCTGGATGGGATCCGTCACATGGCCAAGAAAAAGTAAAGAATATTGGAAGAGGGAGTAACTGACTTCGTCTTGTGAAGGTGAAAACGGAAGAGAAGGCGGTTGAGACGGCATTAATACTTCGCTCGCGCTATGTACCATGTGCCGTCTCTGTGCCAGTAAAATGTGTTGAAAATGGATCCAACCAGCTGAACTGACCCATTGGGATCTGCTACAGTAGCATTTGCCAAGGACCAAGTATACCTAACCTACCTAGGTACTGAGGTAGATAGTGCGGCGTCAGCTAGGCTAGGTCTGCGGAAACGTCAGGGGTACCTGTGCGGTATTGCCTTATCACCGGAGTGGTTTAGCACCTGCAAGCCCACCGGACCGCAGCAGTGGGAGATGGCGAAGACAAGACCCCCAATTTCGGGTACAAGATATGTACTCAGACATGGCGCCAATGCTTGATGGGAAAGCATGTACTGCGCGAGTACTTGAGGCGGGGGACCTACTTTGAGTGCGGGCCAATGGGGGCAGCTAGGCTCAGGCTGTACCTCATTTTGATGATGTGGCAAAATAAAAATCTCGGAATGCGAGGCTCAGCCACAACCTACTCAGCTTTCCACACTGCCCCGGCTCCGAGAATGGTGGACAGCCGCGGTGCCTTCCGTTCTGCCTTGAAGGGCGCTACACCAGCTAGGAAAGCACCAACATGTAAGTTTGCGCTTCTGCAAAATCTTATATGCAGACCGGCAGAACAGCCGACAACTGCAATATTCACTCATGCCTTGTCTCCCCGGCTTTCCCGGGGTCACGGGTTCTACGCTGGGTGAATACCGTGAGCACAGATACGTAGCGTACACGCTGGTAGCTGACTTCACACAACCATCGTGGAGCCTACAACACGGCTGTCCATAGTCTCGACTCACCGCAACTCTCCTTGGGCCTCATGCATCTTACCTCTTCTGCCTTTCCGAAGATTTCAATTTGCATTCTCCTCTGGATCACCTCACCTCTTGCGATTTTGGGCTTCCCTGGTCACAATGGGAGAGAGAAGCCTCCGAGATCAGTACATAGCTGAACAACAAGATCATGGCTTCCGACAGCAAGGCCCATGTTTCCCCGCACACAAACTGTCTAGCATGCCGATATATAACGCAGGAGAGTATGTATAGTTTGTTAGCAAACCTAACAACAGCCATGGGCAGCCAAGGTGTAGAGACTTGGTGACGAAACACGACCAAACTACATATCTTCTACGTAGTTCTGTACATAGGTAGGTAACCGTTAAACTTCGCCATGTCTCGTCTCTGACTCCTCTATACCTGGCAGTGGCCCCAGGGTCTATCCCATGAATAAAACCCAAAGGCAAGCCAATACCTAATATTTATATTTATCCAATCACGTAATACTCGACTGAGGGTTTCTTACCTACGTACCTTACTCTGTCTTCAAAGTACCGTCGGTGATGCCGTGTTACCTGTGTTACCTCGCACTCGGATCGCAACTACCTACCTCATAGTACTTATTACCTTACCTTTCCCGAATTTAGAGGTAGGTACCTACCTAGATTTTAAGTAGGTACATCCATACATCTCCCTGCCTCAGCCCTACGAAACAGGCCAGTTCATTAAGTGGACAGGCATCTCTGTTTACAACTTGCCTACCTCTTGTTTGCCTCGTTTGCCTCTGTCCTTTTCTCCTTCACTCCCTTACTCCTTCACTCCCTCCCTCTCTCTCTCCGTGTCTCTGCAGACAGTCAAGTCGAAACCTCAGCCTCACGGAATACCTCCTAGATGCACCTTTCCTTCCAATCGATCTAGGCAGAAGGATAGGTTCGAATCATCTCTATCCGCTGCCAGCCAATCCACTCTTCTTCTTTTTTCTTCTTCCTTGCTTCGCCCGGCACTTGAGCACATTCATGTTGCCTGCTTCGTGAGATGTTAGCAAGAAGTACCAATTCCTGCCGACAAGATTCCGCCCCGTACCAGTCAAAGCCTGCCGTAACTCCCAAGTTGGTGATGGTCTCTCATTCCGATTTTCACATTACCTCAGCCTCACCCAACTAGCACACAGGTTCCCCGCCACTCTTGAATGCGCAGTAACCCCTTGCAGCTCGTGTCTGGTTCGCTTTGATTGCACCTGACAACGCCTGGATATCTAGCCTGCGCTGGCAATAGGCCAAGAGTGCTGAAGCGATGGCGGAGCTACCTGCGGACTCGTTTACCAAGGATGGGGAGGAGCCAGTGACGACCACGAAGAAGGTCGCACAGCCCCAAAGACCTGGCACCACTCCTAGTTCTCTGGGAGAAGACAGCGTTGGCTTGCATATAGCTTGCGGGGTCGAGGATGGCACCAATAAGGCTAAGAGTGAAGCCGATGAGTCAGCCGGTGAAGATGAGCCGACCATAGTAGTGGCAGAAGGCGCTGATGCTCAAGGAGGGGTGAAGAAAAAAAAGAAGAAATCGAAGAAAACTCCAAAAAGCCGCAGGAATATCACCGGTTTCGAGGGTGAGTCTATCCGCAGGGTGCAGAAACTTAGTCTCTAACGCCCATTTCCAGAGTACTATGCCGATGCCCCGATGAGGCCTGCGGAAGCTTCAGAGAACAAGAAGCTTTACGATCCGTAAGTGCAGTTCCATTTCATGATGGGGTGTTTAAGCTAATAGGCTTATAGCGTGCGACCATTTACTGAGTGAGTTTTGCTCAAAATCTAACTACGAGGACTTGCCTGACTTGTTGTAGCCGTATTGAAGAATGCATACAGCGATTTCGAGCTCGTCGGCGTCTAGACTCACAGCGTACGGCCATGTTCGACAAATACCTCTTTCTAGGTGGTATCGATAGCTCACGGCGTCGGTTTACTGGCATGGCTGATGACAGAGATGTTATGGCTGAGGCAGATACTGAGCAGATCCGCATCATGACTGCTGTCGATTTTATCGGTGGGAGTGGTAGTCGTTTCTACGATGCCAGTAATACCGAGAATTGGGAGGTCGACTTCGAAGCAGTCGTCAAAGGATTTCTGTGAGTTCAAGTATTGAGTTCTTTCTTTCTTTCTTTCTTTCTTCTTATTTTTTTTAAATTTTTTTTATTTCTTTCTCGGCGAGTTAATGCGCCCAGTAGCTCCCGGACCATAATCGACTGGTACATGTCTGATCGGATGGCTATCCAAAAAGCTGCGGGCCTAATCAAGAACTTCCTGAACTACGTTCTCATGCATGATGTCTGCCCCGAATATACTAGCAACATTGTGGCAGCCCGAAATGTCTGCGATATTGCCCCAACAGAACTCCGCTACATACACGAACTGACTTTGGAACTTCCTGGTGGCTTCAACCGCGCCGCCCGCTCTTTGTTCTGCGAGGGTCAGATAAAGCATCTCGACCAGGGCGAGAACTCCGAGGCTTTCGCTCAATTCAATCACACTACTCTCGTGTGGCCATTGAGCGAGAAAGCGAAACAAGTCAAGCTGAAAATCCTCGAGGCTGCTGACCTAACAACGATTAAGGTTATCTCTACGATAGATAGGACCTACCAAGTTCTCAAAATCGAGCGACCCCGCCACAGGGACAAAAAGGTAGTAAGTGAGCAACTTGCAGATACAAAGATGAATAGCAAGCTCAAGCCCGCTGGGTTCATTCGTGTGGTACCGGCTATAATTGCGCATGGGTGGGGTAATATGCCGCGCCCGGAGGAGGTCGACTTTAGCAATGCCGAGGAAGAGGAATTTGTCCTTGAGGACGAGCTATTGGCAAAGTTTGAGGTCGGTATGAAGATTCATATGACCATGTGCGAGCTTGATATCGGTCTCCTTTTCATCAAAGAGGTGCATGACCTACGCGTCTCCTTTGACACCTTCTTGCCTCAGTATCTAATGGCAAACTGGAAAGACCCCGTCCCCAATGAGCGCCCACCTCCTTCGATTCATGATCCAAATGCCGAGGAGAGGATTATGGCCGCAGAAATGCCGGTTGACGAGTAGGTTGGGTCTATAACCATGCAGTTGGACTTCATACTCGTTCTCAAACGCAACACACTCCATGAGGTATGGCACATGGCAAGATTCACGGGATAGACGGTATTAGTACGAGGTGAGCATAAAATGACAGTGAGATGATGCGGCCGTTACAGGCTGCCTCAATTTGCGGATAAAATGGCGTAATGATGATGCGACTTTGACGAATGCAATACTCGTCGATACCTAGATAGACACTAGCCGCAAAGCAAATGATGGTTATTGATTGACGTTGATTGTTTACTTCATATCGAATCTTTTGCTGCCTCCTATAATCCTGGTCCAATAGTGATACTAAACCGCCCACCGATCCAGTGCTGATATCCCAAGAGAGAAAAGAAAAGTTACACATTAAATAGTGAAGAAATAAACCAAAACATCTACTTTGAAATATCTACGGTAGACAAAGTGAATTGAAAAGCCTAATTGATGGGATCTTTCCCGCCGGGTTTTCTTAGTGCGCCTACATTTAAAAAAATATCCATTTTTGCCTGTGTCCTGATTACCTATGTAATTAATTACCTAAACGCATGTACCTACCATATATCTAGGTACTTATCTACCCCCTGAAGTTGGGCGACGCTGTAAGAGTCAAGCAGGAGGACCTACACTCTCAGCAAACAATCCAAGTGTTGATATGTGTGTATAATGGTTTTACGTCAAAGTCTCTCTAAGTGCCTGCGGTATTCTAATGCCAAATAAGCTTCCCCCCTCGTCCACTAGCTGTTTTGCTTCCTGGCCCAGTGCTACAGCATGAACGACCCCTCAATACGCTTCTCCCGCCTTGCAACATGCTCGATATAGTGTGACGAGACTGGTGGAATCTCAACAACAACAACAACAACAACAACAACAACAACACCAACAACAACACCAACAACAACACCAACAACAATAACAACAATAATAGGCTTCTGATTATAGATTTAGATTGAATATGAACTTAGTGCTTGCGATCTCGGGTATCATTGCCCGCATCTGAACTTTCATGAGAGCTGAAGCGCCAAGGTAAATTGCAAATCTCGTGATATTTTAATTTCTACTCAATACAAGATCTAGCTCTGGAAGAGCTGATAAAAGAACAGGAGCCAAGAAAACGTCTGGTATGATCAAGAAGGTAAAGGGTATCGTAAGGAACAAGGCTAGGGGCCAACAACGAACATCTGGTCTATCAAAAGCGAAAAGGATAACTAACAGAACCCGCCCTAAACGCCTCGTGTGTCCCCCCAGTCTTCTAATTACCGAGGTTCGTAACTCCCCCTCTTTGACAAAACGAGAATCCCCCCATTTTACTCGGGACCCGATTAAGGAGAAACTAAATTGGAGCCCTGAGGAGTAAAGGAAGAGGAGTAGGATTAGTGTTGGTGTTCCGGTGTTTCGGGAATTTCCCATGTTTGGGAGTCAATATCTTCAGTCTTGGCGGTAGGTCGGGGTAAAACAGGAACATCGTCTTTAAATCTCGATTGAGCATTTGGAACAGGTCCAGGGGAAAAAGGAATGCTGGATGTCGCTGTGAAACCATGCCCTCCCCTTCGTACTGGACTTACAGGGACCGAGTAAGAATGCAGCCTAGGATGTTGTATGGGGTTTGGCCTAGCTGGTGTCCCGGTATTCGGCTCTAGGATCTGAATTGGCCTCTGAATAGGAAGTGCATTTGGCGGAGGGCCGTCGGGCTGATACGGAACAAAGAGATCTATATTTTGAATAGGTTCAGGAGGAGGTTGAACCAGAGGGCTTGATGCAAAGGGTGTTGAAGATGGGCTTGGCTCAGTGGGGCTTATGATAGTGGGTGTCTTTGGAATTGCTGTCTCAAATTTGGATTTTGTCGGTGTAGCACATTTCTGTTGAGAGTGAACTTCGACTGCAGTTGGGGAAGTAGGGTCTTGAATGCTCCCAAAGTCAGAGGGCATTGGATTAGATTGAGCTTGCATGAAGGTTGGTGGGGAAGGTGGCTGCTCATTCGAGGGGTTTTCTTCCTTGGGTGCGGGTATATCATCAGTTGCGGGCTTCTCTGCATTGGCTTTCAACCTCGCTGCTTTCTGCTCCTTTGTCAGAACATTAATTTTGATCTTCTTCATCCCGTTTGTGATTTGGTCGAGATCTGTTGGAGTCGTAGTTGCTGTAGACGAATTTCCGGCTTTAGCTACGGTGGTCTGACTCTTTGGAGGCAGCGGGCCATTCCCGTCGTTGGTGTTGGGTAAGGTTTGTGTGGTTGCAGAAGATGACCCTGCTTCAACTTTTACTGTAGCTGGTTTTGTTTTGCGAGGCGCACGAGGCGCTCTGCCGCCGTCTTTCTTTGGAGGTGCTGCCGGGCGACCCTTCTTAGTATTCACAACCGTAGACGACTGTGTACGGACGCTCATGGAAGTGTTGGGCCGCACACTTAAGGAACTACCTGGCCGAGCGGTAGCATTACTAGGCATTTGCACATCCGCAACAGTACTAAGGGAAGAGGCCACGCTGAGCCTCCTATTGGCCTGTCGTGGATGTTTCGTTTCGGTTTGCGATGGAGCACCTCGAGCTGACGCCTGCAGAGATTTGAGTATAAAGTCCCACGTTTGAGATTCTAGACACACCTTCGATGTAGCGAGAACCGCCGGCCCTGCGACAGTTTTGCGCCGTGATTGATAATCATCATCATCCAGATAGCTGACTGGTTTCCTCTCACGAAGAGACATCCTGGTAGGAGCGGCTGGGGCGTCGCTCGCGTCAATTATAGTAGCCTGGAGAGACTGACGACCTTTTTTGGCCTTTGTAGCCTCGGTATTAAGCTCCGCATGTGTGCAGCTGTCAACCTGTCGACTGCCTGGAATAAGGAGTTTGCTCAACTCGTGCGCCGCAGTAGTCCAAGAAATATCGGGTGGTGGTGGCGTCGGCGACCTAGGCATAATCGTCTGAGAAGATGGAAGACTCGACAGACTACGGCGAATCTTAGCCACCTCAGTCATCTTTGCACTTGACGATTGCGTCGGCGAAGAATAATTTCCTGGTGTGATAGTCCGCGTCTTTTTAGGCTCGGGTGGGGGAGCTAGTTTGTCAGCATCAAAGCGATCGAGCTCAGAGACAGACCACCAGTTCGGGTCATATGGGAATTCACAAGACTTCAAGGACTTCAAATCGCTCTCGTTTAAAGTGCTTCGTCTACTGAATGGCCCGACTCTGTCGCCCATTTCGTGGCCGAGGCCATATGACCCTTCCTCCTTAGGTACCATAGATTCGACTCCTGCCAGACCACTCAGATGACTGAACACTCCCGAGTATAAAGCCCTGTCACTATAACCACCTTCTAGGACGCTAATGACACGTCCATCGACACTAAGTCCTTCCTCGGATGCAAGCCGGACCACGTCTCTCGTAAGCCGAGCATAGAATCCAGTCGGCACATTCACTTTATGTCGTTGCATCCCAGCGCCCTCCCATTCACTCGCATCGAATCCGGCAGATATAAAGATGGCAGCTTTTGGCACCTGACCAGCAGCGCGAAACCGTTCCGTTTGCAATCGGAGATAGTTGCCAGTTTTTTCGAGCAAGATGGAATACTTGGATTGGTATAGTTTCCAGAATTCCACGTCCGACTTCCACTCCTGCAAGTGCACATTCCATATATTCTGCCCGTGGGCGTTATCAATGCACAAACTGGCGTTCTTGACCTTCTCTTCATCGCCGTATTCACAGGGGTACGAGTTGATATCATGCACACTAAAATACCCAATCGATGTTTTTTTCCAGGCGGCGGCATTTTTGGCTAAACCACGCTTGTTGTGTTGCCAAGCGATGGCTTGCGAGCCGTCTCCGTGATGCAAATCAAAGTCGACAATAGCGGCATGGGTCAACCCATGATTCAAAATTCCATGCATAATACCGACGTGGACATTGTTTACCCAGCAGAAACCGGACGGAAACGAAGCAGAACAGTGGTGCCCGGGTGGTCGTACAGCAACAAAGGCACGTCTGTGAGGCGACGTAGAAAAGATATTATCGACAGCTTCGCAAACAGCACCTAATGCCCCCTCAAACGCATTTAGGGACTCTGAACATAGGTAAAGATCACCTTGGTGAAAGTGTTGCGGGGGTTCTGCGTCAGGTCCTCGGTTCATCTCAGGCCGTCGAAGCTCATTCCCATTGAGCGCAAGTTTTGCTTCGGCCGAGTCACACATGATCTTCAACTCCTCCATCCATTTCGTACCGTGGACATTCGTTACTACAGCGGATGAAATAGCGACTTTACGAGTGGTCTTGTGAATGCGAAAAGGAATGCCGGGAAGCGTCTTTGGATCCAGGTTCGCGTGAATAGGATGCTTTCCTTCGCAGTGTCTCTCGCCCAATCGTACATATGCCAGCGACACACCAACAACGCTAGCCTGAATCCTCTCAGGTCGCTCGACGATGGTGCTCAGTAGGTTCTTCGATGCGCGTGGTCTCGAGTATCGGTGCCCGTAGCAGTCGTCATGCAGAATCACAATAGTCTCGGCAGACTGGTCAGAGGCGATGCTGTGCAAATGCTCCAACTCTTTGGCGAGATAAAGGCTTGCTACCGAAGCAGCTGTGCGCGGGGGTCTTTCCTCCACCGCCTCTCCATAACCCGCGAGGAGGCTAGTCGGAGATTTTGCAACAGTCGGGGAGAGGAAAGGGGTAGAACTACCCCTGCGCGAGGTTGTGCGACTCGGCGTGCCACCATTAGCTGAGCGAAGAGAGTTCATCGATGCCTTGCGGATAAGACCCGGGGATGGAAACGGAGCATCAGCGGCTATTCTATTGACGTTTGCTTTCGTTAACGGACTGCGGGGAGGTGCTGTAGTGTTTGGAGAAATGGACGAGCGTCGTCGCTCGCCAGTAGGCTGTGACGGTGCATTCGATTTCGAGTGCGGAGAGGTAGACAGAGAAAGTCGGCTGAGTGAGTGTACAAGGTCGTGGTCATGGTTATTGTTGTTGTTTTTGTTGGCGTGGGGGTTGTTTACGGACGTTGGTATAGGTTGAGCTTGACTGTGCTCAGGGGAAGACATGATCGGAGTTGGCTGGACATGCGGATAATTCGAGGTTGATCTCAGAGAAAGTCTATGAGTTAGCCTGGAATGCTTCCGTGGCTGGTGATATTGGCGAGAAATTCCAAAATATATTGTTAGTCAAAACCTAGTTGTAATGTTGAGATGTCGCCATGAAAAAGGGACGATACAATCAAGTGTTGGAGATGTTGCGAAAGCAAACAAAAGTTCCAAGGTTCCCTGGCGCGTAACGCGACTTTATCTAGTGGGTATACAGACACTACAAATTTACCTCCCTTAGGTACTGCCTAAGGCATGCGCCCCGCCAGTTAAACTTTTGGGTCTCTGCAACTAAAGCCCCCCCCCCACCAAAAGCTGTGTACCCAGAAACAACCTTAAGTTTCCTACCCCTCCATCCTATGCGTAGAATCTGGTCTGACTGACGTCGTGCCTGAGGCCTTATCAGTTGGTTATCGCCACCCAACCAATGTCTCAGCGCCGACAACGGACTTTTTATCGAACGAATTATTCCATGGATGGGTGTCGGAATAAACAGACTAACACTGTCGCCTAGTTCAAATGGTCTGCAGATAGAGTCTGGAGAATGGGTCCAACGCGAACGAGTGGGTTCCAGCACCATTCTGCATAGTCGCGGATACAGAAAGAGAGCCCCGCCGCAGAAGAAGACCCCATTGTTTTTGCGACATGGCATCCAAACCAGTCTTTATGAATTTATAAGCAACAACTCGCCGCCCTCGTCAGAGCGCAATTGTTGTTATACATTTGGGGCCTCTGGGACTATTGCCCTCTTTTCTCCGCAACAAACATCTAGCTAGATAGGGTCGTTCGCGTATTCGAAAGCAACATCCCAGAGACAAAACAAAACGAGGCCATGGCGCCATCTCTCGAAGAACCGGAGCCCGTCCAGGACATCATCGACAACCCGCTGAAAGCGCGCCCACAGCTCGTGGCGCCCGAGCCCGAGCACTGTCCCGGCCCCGAATCCGAAGCGGCCGGGAAGGCAGACTCGTGCGCCGGATGTCCAAACCAGGCCATCTGCGCGAGCGCGCCGAAAGGGCCGGACCCGGACCTCCCGCTCATCGCAGCTCGGCTGGCCGGGGTGAAACACAAGGTTCTCGTGCTATCCGGCAAGGGAGGTGTGGGCAAGAGCACGTTCACGAGCCTGCTTGCGCACGCGTTCGCGACGGACGAGGCGCGCACCGTCGGGATAATGGATACCGACATCTGCGGGCCGAGCATCCCCAAGATGATGGGTGTCGAGGACGAGACCATCCACGTCAGCAATTCCGGCTGGTCGCCCGTCTGGGTGACCGACAATCTCGGTGTCATGAGCATCCAGTTCATGCTGCCGAACCGCGACGACGCCATCATCTGGCGCGGGCCCAAGAAGAACGGCCTGATCAAGAAGTTTCTCAAGGACGTCGAGTGGGGTGACATGGACTTCCTGCTCATCGACACCCCGCCCGGCACAAGCGACGAGCATCTCAGCGTCAACAGCCTCTTGAAGGAGAGTGGGATAGATGGAGCTATCATGGTCACGACGCCACAGGAAGTGGCGCTGCTCGATGTGCGAAAGGAGATCGATTTCTGCAGAAAAGCTGGCATCAAAATACTTGGCCTAGTGGAGAACATGAGTGGATTCGTGTGTCCCAAATGCACGCACGAGAACCAGATCTTCAGGGCAACGACGGGCGGTGGCGCGGCGCTAGCAAAAGAGGTGGACATACCGTTTTTGGGCCAGGTACCGCTGGATCCGAGGATAGGGATGGCCTGTGATTACGGCGAGAGCTTCTTCGACCATTATCCAGACAGCCCAGCATGCAAGGCCCTCAAGCGGGTCGTGAAGGGGTTAGCCAGGGAGATTGGTGAAGAAGTTTTACCAGATGACTAGAGTTCACTACACTAATGGAAGAAGACAACCAAGCTGCAAAACTGCGAGAAATCTATATTCCGAATATGTGCGTTACTGGCACTCGAATGGGAGCTTATTGGTGATCCCATCACCAAACACTATCGGCGTCGAGTAGACCCCGAGGCAGATTTATATCTGTTAATTGCTCTTTAGAGCACCAACGCCCAGCCCTACAGTTTACATATCTGTAAACTATAATATACCTCCCCGATCCTCGACTCTTGATCCTTGATCATCTGCTCTATTCCACTGCTAGCCTGTTTGGGATCTCCTCCAGGTCCTCGGCACTCTCGATATCGACTACCTTTCCGACCTCGCTTGTGTTCCGTATCAGTTCTTTCGCGCCGGCGTACATCATACGACTTTCGGCATTGCAAGTCGTAGGCAGGTAGTATAGGAGGACGTAGGGGACGGAAAGGCGACCAGATGGCTACGTCGAGAATCAGCGACTGACAGCTCTACACCATTTGCCCTGTATATGGATACTATCTTGTCTATCTTGCCTATCTTGCACGGCCCGGCGAGAGAACACGAAGGGGGGGGAGACACGCACGAGAGTTAGTGGATAGCTGAGCAATATATACCGCGGCGAGTTGTCGGGCAGGTCTTCGGCGATCTCTTCGAGAGACTTGTAGACTACCTTGTCTTCATCCTGTTTAATTTCGTGTGTCTTCTTATCGATCAAGTCTGTTGGCAGCACGAAGATGTGTCAGCTCGCCTGAATGACTGACATGCCACACATGCGCAAGCGGCAGCGGGATCGTATCGTAGAGACGTACATACAAATAACAGCTTGCGGACCGGTGGCACGCGAGGTAGTCAATCTGAATTTGCGCAGGTGCTCCCTCGTCTCCTGCGAGAACGTGTAGAGTCGTGCTTCGGAGCTCTGAGGGCGGTGGTTAGCGCTGAGTTATGGCTGGATCGCGGGGTCACAAGAGGGGCTGGTTGTACCATGGCGACGGCCGGTACTAGAAACAAATTTCCGGCGAGTGTGTATATACAAATATATTTGCAAAACCCAAAGTAATTATGCCGTCGTATAGCTGATAGTATAAACGGCGCTAGTAAGTGGCTAACCTAGATGCTTAAAGGTGAAGTATCTACAGTAAGTAGGTATCTACTAAAGTAGGCGGTTGGTAGACAGGTAGGTAGTAGGCGTCTGCTGTAGGATGCATGTCAGACCACCGCCGGGGGATGACCCCGCCAATGACGAAGCCCCTTAGTCAGGGCGAGCGAAGTAACACCGCATAATCGGTAGCCAACTGCAACTGTCTCCGCCAATGACGACCTGTGGTTCTCAATTTCTACCTACCTACTTAAGCACGCGACGTAGTTGTCTATACGGAACTCTACTTAGATAAGTAGCTATGAAACGCCTATCAATCCTTTCCCATACGTAGCATACTCACGACATCGATCATATGACTTAATGTAGGCAAGTACAACAACATACCCCAGGGCGAGCTTGTCGCCCTCAGTCGGGAACAAGCCGATCAGCGTTGGATTCGCGGACTCCCGATGGGCAGAGGCTTGACCAAGACATCTGGCGCCAACCTACGCACTCGGCTCACTATAGACGTGGGAGAAATCCACCGGCGTGCCGAAGTTCGGCGAACCATCGCTGTGAGTGCCAAGGAGCTGCACCATCGTATACCGAGTGTCGTCGCAGGCGCCAGCGGAGCTGCTGGTGGCATGGTACGCGATCCACCTCAACCGCTGGAGTCAACAATTTCCTATTTTAGTAAAGTCTTGGCTCTAGAGTTATGTTCTAGGAGTTGTTTCGGAAGCCTTACACCTGCATACATACACCTACACACATACACCTGCATACACACACCTGCATACACATACCTACACATATACACCTACACATATACACCTACACACATACACCTACACACATACACCTATACATATACACCTATATACACATATAAAACATACAAAGTTGCTTAATTTTCCTGGACCATTGTTTCTAAGCTAAAAAAACCTTTTTTATAATTATCCCGGCTAATTAGAGTACTTAAAATAAAATAAGCTTTACTTTCTTACTTATACCTACCTATTAATTTTTTGAAGCTTTTTTATTTTTTGTTATTTATAAACTAAACATGTAGCATTATTGTTTTTATTTTTTATGTTACTTTAAAGTTTTTTTGTAGTTTTATTTTATATTTTTATTATGTTAAACTATTATTCCGCTACTACTGCTACAATTTATAAATATAACTACTACGTTACTTTTGCTTTTTTTTTTTTTTCGGCTATATATTTAGTAGTTAGATAGGCTTGTTTGCTTGCTGTTTTATTTTTCGGCCTTATTATTACTTACATATATATAATTTTTTTTTTTGTTTTCTTTCTTACTACTTATTATTTTTACTAATAATAATTAATAAAATAGGCTTTACCTACTTGCTTACCTACTAGCTAGCCAATATACTAATATTTTATATGCTAACGTACTACTATTTGTTCTATTATCTGTCCTATTGTCCGTCTTATTATTTATAATATATAATTAATTATTTATTATATTTTTTAGAATAGTTATTTATAATACTAAAGTAATAGCTAGAGATTAGATTAATATAATGGCTAAGCTTTAATGCCTAACTTATAGCTATATTTTGGTCAAACATAACATACTAATCGTTTTAGTGCTTTATTTATATACTAATTATATTTAAAAAATTATTTAATAAAAATATATATAGTTTGTTTTAATTATATTATAATTATTATTTTTTTATATTTACTAATTTATATAATATAAAATTAAAAATATTATCTAGTTTATACTTTGTAAGATTTAACTATTTAATTACTTAAATATATATAATAATAAAGTTTATAATACTATTTAGCTTTATTTATATAAAAAGTTTAAAAATTAATAAAATCTTTAAATATAAAACGTTTAGCTTTTTAATTTAGCATTTAAACCCTATAAAGTTTTAATATTTATTAAACTAGACTTAATACTATAAAGATTTTAAATAAAGCTTTAGAAGTTATATTAAAAAATACTATTTAGTTTACTAAACTTAGCAATCAATAAAAAGCAGAACTCTTAGGGGCATTTTATACTATTATTAATACTTACTAATATATTTACTAGACTATAGCTATTAACCCTTTTTTATTCAACCTTAAGCTTTAGTAATACTTAAAAAATATTAAAGTTATAATTAATTATAAAAATAAAAACAAAAAAATCACTTAGGTTACTAAAAATATTATTACTTATATTATTTATTAGCTTGAATTCTTAATTAAACATATTATTATAGCGCTTATTCTTACTATAAATGTTTAAATAAATAAATTAAAAGTATAAATTAGTACTATTAATATATATTTTATTTATAATTATAATAATAAATAAGTTTTTGCTTACTTATAATTAGGAGCTCTATTCTATTTTACTATATACTTTTTAATATAAAAATAAGCTTATTGCTTTTTTTTTTTTTTTAACCGTGCTAGTTCTAATAATTATTGCTTAATAAATAGCATCCTATATTTTAATTAAGAACTTTTTTTGTTCTAGCTGCTGGCGCAAATCTTATTAAGTCAAATAAAAAATAATAGTACAACTAAAGAGTTAATTTGTATTACGTATATATATAGCCTAAAGCTTTTATAAAACTTTATATAAATTAATTAATTAAAGCTTGTTTAAACCGCTTTATAATATAATATATATATATATAAAATATATAACGATTTAATAGATTAATATACTATATACCTATTAATACTACTATATTATAGTATATTTTTAACCTACTAATTATTTCTACTTTATTTTATAATTTGTTTTTTATTTATATTACTTAAAATATTACTTTATTAGTTATATTTTGTAATATAGCTAGCTTTATAACTTTTGCGTTACTCCGTTATATCTATATTATATTGTTTTTTAATAAGGAACCTTTTGATGGTCTGTTGGCCGGGAGGGACAAGTTTTGGTTTCAGTTTTTTTGTTTTTTTGGGTTTTTTTCCGCCTGCTATATTTTTTAGCAGAAGCTATTTCTATTGAGCTAATGCGTTTGGAGTTAGAGACGGTGCTTTTGGAGTTAAAAACAGTACTTTTAGAGTTAGCGATACTTTTAGAGTTAGAAATAGTACTTTTAGAGTTAGAAATATTAAAGAGTATAAGTCTAACTTGTACGGCAAGTCTAGCGAGGTACTATACTTAGCTTTTTTTACTCCCTTTTTAGTCTTTTTTTTTTTAATTATATGCTTATTAAGCAGCGTTAAAAGAAATTAATCCTTAGTTCTATCTGCAGTTTATTAATAGGTAAATATTATATTATTATTGTTTTATATAGTATACTGCTAGTTTTTTAAATTTAGACTTATGATTAGCGCTCTAATATATGCTATAAAACTGTTTTGTTTATAAAAAATATACCTGTATTATTTGTGTTATTGCTAGTATTTTTATTATTAGTTTTTTTTTTATATTCTTTTTATATATGTTTTAATAATATATTAGTAGTATAGTACTACTTTTTATAGATTAAACAATATAGATATTTATTATTAATATAGATTTATAGCATATGCTTATTAGCTATATACCTATTATAATATAGGTATAACGTATATATATTAAAATATGTTTATATATTAGTAGGTTGCTATACATAGACTTTGTAGCTAACTATTTTATAAAACGGATGTTTATTAAATAAGTAAGAATTAATATTAATAAATATGATTCTATAAACTAAATATTTTTTTTTTTTATTAGCTGATTTAAAAAAGTCCTATTATATTGTTTTATTAATGCTATAGTTACGGGTAGTAGTATGAAATTGATTGTTATAGGCTTAGCAAGCTTTTTTTTTAGTATTAGTATTTAAAAATATAACTTGGCAAAAGTTGTACTAATAATCTTTGTGCTGGTTCTAATAATGTTTGAAAAGGTTTCTAATACTCTAAATACCTTAATATTCTTTATTATAGCTAGGATATAAGCAATGTATTCCTAATATATTGTTTGTTTTGCTATGCTTTGTTTTGTTATATTATTAAAGAGCAGATATATGTTTTAAAAACTAAAAGTATTTTATATACTTTTATAATTAAAGTAAAGCTGGACGCTTTTTGATTTTTTGTTTTTGTTATAAAGTAGGGTGATATATAAAGTAATAGATTTCTAGCTTGCTTTTTATAATAAAGCTTGGCTAAAGTTTGTATATTAGGCAGCTATGCTTGTGCGGTTTGTTTTAGTAATTTTAATAGTGTTATAATTGTAAAAATAAATGTTTGTATTTCGAATATTTAAATAGTCAAATATATTTATGGACTTTATTAATATGCTAAAAAAAATTAAAGTTTAATAAAAAAGCTTTGCTGTAGTTTTTGCAACTGTAAAGCTTTAAATACTAATAGATTATATTTATATAGTATTAGAAATTGCGTTTGTATTAAAACCGGAGCTTGTTTTTATGCCTAATATAATTTATAATAGGATATATTAAGTATTTATTCTAATATTTTTAATATTAAGTAAAATAAGTCTTAGAAAAGCTTAGATATATATATTTTTTGTACTAATAACAGGTTAATTTTAATAAAAATTTATTTTAGTACTTTATATAGCTAAAGATTTTGGAGCCTAAGGTATAGTTATTATAAAAGTAGCGTAGGAGCGCTCTAACTAAAAAGTGCAGCTTTTTATATTCTATATATTTAAACTTATGTTTGCTACTTTTAACCTATAGCTAATTAGGGAACAAAACGTTACAAAAAAATATTTATAAAAAACATTATATATCTTGCTACTAAAATACTTTTTATATTTTTTTTCTTATTATATTATATAATATAACAAAAAGTCTATTTTATAAAATAGACTAGTATATAACGCTAAGATTTTTGTAAATATTAGCGTTATACTACTTTTATGTATAGTTTATAATAGTTATACTAAACTTTATAGTTAAATATAGCGAGTTCTAGCTATTTATAAAATTAAAACTTTAATTATTAAGCGCTCTTTAATAATTAGTTTTTATAGCAATTTTATGCTTGGGATATTTATTTATAGTTGCTTTAACTAGGCAGTTTTTATAAAAAGTAATAAAAAAAAATATTTTATTAAGCCCAAGTTCGAACTAGATTTGCTTAGTAGTAAAATATTTTTTTTTAAACTATTATAACTTTAAGTAGCTCTAATAAACTATTTTATATATAAAATGCTTAAAAGTTAAGTTTTTTTTGTTTAAACTAAAGTTATATATATATTTATTATACTTTTTAAGTATGCTTAGTTTTGCTTAGACTTATTACTAAGTAATATTATTGTTTTAATATATATATTTAGTAAAAAACCTAGTCTAAACATAAAACAAAAAAAAAACTTTTTTTTTGTATATATTAATTAAAAGAATTATTAAGTATTTTTTAAACTTGGTTTTGCTAATACTATACTTTTTAGCAATTTAAAAAAAATCTAGATAAATATAGTTATATTAAGCCCGATTGATCTAGCATATTTTATTGCAGTTCTTACAGCAGTAGTTATAAAGCTGAAATAAGCAGAACTTTAAACTATTTTTTAACTTTATATAAAGTTTTGCTAGCTGCTTTTAAATAATACTTTTAAAAAAGCTGGTTTGTATTATTATAATAAATTTATAAAAAATATTATTATTACTGCTAATTATCTTGTTATATAATTTGAACTAATTGCTATAGCTTAGAAATAATATGCTAAAAAGGGCCTAAAACATACTATAGTTAATTATATAATTAAAAAGAAACTTTAACTCTGGTTTTTTAGTTTTAAAATCTTTTGTATTATTGTTATAAATATAGAGCTATTTTTTTAATACTAGTATTATTACTAGTGCTTGGTTTTGTTTTGCAAAATTAATAATATTTATAATTATAAATAGGTTTGCTGTTATATAATTTGTTAAGCTTTTTTAGGCATTATTAATAATTAGTAATATGTAGTTTTGTGCTATATTTAAAGATGTAATAAAAGGGCCCGAGCTAAACAGCAATAAAAAGCCGGTTTAATCATAGAATCTAGTAAATATTTTATTATTTTTTATATTATAAGAAGCAGACACTGAACAATAAGCTACTTTAATATACTTATTAAAAGTTTTAGTACTAAAAAAAAAATTATTAAACTATCTAAAGTTAATATTTTTTGAATTATATATTATTTTTTTTTGAATTGTTTTAGAAATTTTTTTTTTAAAATTTTTTTTTAGTATTTAGGTTATAAGTAGCATATATAGATAAGCAACCCTTTTTACTATACAAATAAAGCTATTTTTGGTTTAGGTAGATATACTATTTTTATTAATTGTATAAATAGTAGTATTATTATTTGCTTTATTGTTATTAGGATTAATAGTTATATATTTAGCTTGGAAAGGGGCCTTATATTTGGGATCTTCTGGGTTAATATTTTTATTAGTGTTATGATTAGTATTATTAGCTTTAAGTGCTAGAATAGTATTGCTAGCTAAACGTTTTAGCTCTTTTTGTATTTTAAGTTTGTTTATTTTTTTATTAAATTTTTTTTTTTTGTTTTTGTAAAGCTTAGACTTGGCTTTTTTGTTTACTGCTTTTTTAGTTATATTAAACGTAAAGCATTGGTTAAAAAAATATAGGAATAAAATAGAATGTTTGTAAAACTAGCAAATATTATTAGCTTAGTAGTAAAGCTTAGGTTGTAAGTTATTAGATTTATTTGTAATAAATAAAAAGTATATTATATAGATAAAGGTTTGTAAATAATTGCTAAAATAGGTAATAATTAAATTATTGCTAGTAGTTGTTACTAGTAGTTTTGCTAATTATATTTAGCTATTTATTATTTAAGCAAAAAAAAATGTTTATAATATTAAAGTTATAAATAATTAGTTATTTAAAAGAGTTGGAACAACTATAATATATTTAAAACATTTTAAAATAGTTAGAAAGTTAAAGAATAATACTTATATTTTTTAATAATAAGATCTATTAATAAAAAGAATATAAAAAATAATATTTTATGCTATAGTTTAGGTTTAAAATAAATATTTTATAATATATATTAAGAATATATGTTATTATATAAAAAGCGCTTTATATTAGTACTATAACTCTAAATCTATATTTGCAACTTATATTTAGAATTTTTTTAAATAGCGGTTTAAAATATTTTATTTTTAATAATTATTATTAATTAATAGATTTTTTATTATTTAAATATTATATTGTGCTAAAACATATAAGTTCGGCTTATTTTTTAATAAAAAGGCATAATAAAATTCTATTAATATAAATAGCTATTTAGTCCATTCTAGTATATAGAAGTATTTATAAAAACCATTTTTTAATAACCTTTTATAAAAAGTCCTTTTATGCGATATTAGTTAGTTTTTTGATTGTTAGATCTATTGAATTGTTATGTATTGTTTTTAAGTAGGCTGCCTATAGTGTAGCTATGCGGCAAACCTTTTGTGTTTTATTTTTGTTGCTCCGATTAGTATGTTTTTTTTAAACATAGCTTTATAGGCCTGCAATCCTAGCAAAGCCTTTGATCTGATTATATAGCTGGTAGACAAAGGCTAGGTAATAAAAGTTGCTTATTATTATTAGCTTTGCTTGGTTGTAGTGCTTTATGTAAATAATATTACTAAATGGCGCAAATACTAATAGGAGCTAGTTTTTAAACGTTAAGTACTAGTGCTACAGCGGCCAATTTAGAGGTATTTAGAGCTACTACTACCTATGCTTATATAACTACTAAAATATAAATATTTAAACGTAGCATATTTTAAATATTATTAAAAAAGCATACTATATAATAGTAAGATAAAACTATTAATATTTGCAGAAGTAGCTAGAGAATAACTTATTTATATAAAGCAAAGCAGGGTATAAAAATAGTACTTTAGTAGGATGTTTTAGCTTTAGTTTTATAGAAACAACGCTTATTTTTAGTACTTTTAGTAGTAAATATTATATTATATTAGCTTATAGGCAATATATAAAAAGTTTATATATAGGAGGTTGTAATATTAGTAAGAGCTATTGTAGTACTAGTATAGGCTAGTTTTAAAGAAGTTATTAAATTATACCCCTATATATAGCTAATTACTAAACTATATAATAGTTTATATTATAATTGTTATATGATTATTATATTTATATATTTATTATTGCACTATTAGTAAAAATGCTAGAAAATAATACTAAGCTACTTATTATATAATCTAAATTAATAAAAAGGCAGTTTTTAAATATTAGTAGGCCAGTAATAGCTTTAAGCTTTAGTACTTACTAATCCTTCGGTTAGATAATACACGTGCTAGAATAAGCTGTATTAACCTTTTATAACGCTATTACTTTTGCTATATATATTTTTAAATACTTTTTATTGCTTTTTAATAGCTATTAGAAGTTTTTAAGCTAGCGCAAATATTTTTTTAATATAACTATATTATATACCGGTATAATATTATAAAACCAAGCATGTCTAAACTATTGTTTTATGCTTAGCTTTATATTTCTAGGCAGTCTATTTTATTTATAAACTATAAGCTTAAAGTATAAAAGCAGTATTAATAGTCCTAGCAGTAGTATTAAAAAGCGGTCCGTTATAAGGTTGGTATTCTGTATTAGTAGGAGGAGCTATAGCTAGCTAGGGGCTAATCTACTTTTTACTATAGCTATAAATACTAAATAAAAAGTTAGTTATTAAAAAATATTGTTTTAGATTTTATAAATAGATTATAAACCTTATTAGTTAATTTTTTAAAGTTTAAAGCAAAAATTATATTTAAATAACAAATATTAATACTATATAAGGCTTATTTTATTTATACTAATTTTTTAAGTACTGTCTAAAGTTTTAGGCCTGCTTAAAAGTTTAACTGTATAGGACCCTATCAATTATTATAGTACACTTATAACAACGATCTATCCGGACTAACTTTTAGCTATTTTTAGTTATTATAGCTAAAAATAGAATAAAAGATAACTATAAATAATTAATATTAAAAGCTAAAAATATAATTAAAAATAAACAAGAATAATAATTAAAAAAAAACTAAAGGTAGTATACTAACTAATAATAAATAGATTAGCTTTTGGTTTAAATAGCTTATTAAAGCAATAGTTTTATTTATAAATTCTGGCTATCTTTTTGTATTACTGCTATTACTATATTACTACTATATTATTATTAACCTATAATACTAAAACAAAATAAACATATTATATAGAACTATTGTAAAGCTACTATAGCTATTTCTAAAACTATATTATAAAATTTAGATATAGTTATTTCTAATTATTATATATCTAGATTATATAATAATATTTTTTTTTATAGGACTTTATTTTTTTTATATTTATTAAATATTACTGCTTTAGCTAGTTTACTTTCTAGTACTACTAGTACAATATTAATAATTTATTTTATAATATTAAGTTATATTTTTAATTTATATTGTCTATAAATAATCTAATATTATTTAATAAATCTAAGTTAGCTAACCACTAGGTATAACTTTATATATTAAATAATTAAATAAATAGTTTTTATACTATCTTTATATATTATATTAATCTAATTGTTTTAAGTATTAAGCATTTATTAAATATAGCTATTATTCTTTTATTAATTAGGATTTAGCAAAACTTTTCTAGTTTATATATATAGCCTAATTAATTATTGCAATATATAAACTAGAAAGGTTATATTAATTATTTAATTAATACTATACTATCTAGTTATTAATCAAATAAAGTTAATTTATTAATAATTACTTATTAATACTTAATTTTTTACTTTTTACCTAACTTTTATTAACTTATACTAATATTACTTATTTATATAAATATTATTTTATTAAATCACTACTATATAGAACATATAATAATATTAATAAATAACTAATAAACTAGGATATATAGGGTATAATAGTAAATAGTTCTTATATAAGTATGCTTAGTAGAATAGAAATATTAGGGGTTTTTTAGCCTAGCTAACCAGAAGATCTTTAACTTTTCTATGCTACTAAGCAGATATCTAGCCTAGCTAGCTAGATATTTAATAGAATACTATTAAATAAAATCTTAATAATTGTTTTTTTTGCTTTTTTATAATAGTTTTAAATACTTATATAATAATATAAAAAGTGTTTATTGTAGTACTAAAAAACTAAAATTAAATTGCGTTAAGTTTTAGCTAGATTAATCTATATAGCTAATATTACTTTTAATACTATTAACTATTTTGTTTATAAGGTCTTATTTCTAGGTCTTATTTTTATGTTATAGCTTTTGATTTATTAGAAAATACAACTATACCTGATCTTAATAGTTTTATTATATATTTATTAAACCTTACTAACGTAAGCATTTTTAGCAATAATTTTTATTTGTTTTGTTTTGTTTTGTTTATTTTGTTTATCTTACTATAATACTAATGCTAATACTAATAATTTTAGGTGGTCTAGAGGAAGCCTTTTGCCTAAACTGCTAAAAATATCTAGTTCTATTCTAATTGCTAAACTAAAAAAATAACATAGCTAGCTAGGACGTAAGTATAACTATAATTGGTTAGAATATAGGCTATTAATAATCTAATCAATTAAATATATAGCCCGAACTGCAACAAAAAATATTGTTTTATTATTATTCCCAAAGTTAGGAATAGCTTATATTATAAGCTTAATAACTTTATTAAAAAAGATATGCTCTAGATCTAGCTTATATATATAGAGTACTTAGTAGTATAGCTAGACTAGATAATTATTTAGACCTAGCTAATTTAGAATAAGGATAAGTCTAAAGCAGCTGCTAAGATTATAATCCGGGTTGTTAGTTATAAAAAAATTAAAGTTAATAATAACTTATTTATTAGTAGTAACCCCTAAAACTAAAATAAATATTAGGAAATATTTAAATATAACTAAATTATATTTATAAACAATAAGTTATATAGATCTAATCTTTATTACCCCTATACTATGCCTATAAATAATAAAATATATAGTTTTTGCTAATATTACCCTTAGTCCATGCTTATAAATAATAAGTTATATAGATCTAGTTTCTATTACCCCGAAGTCATACTTATAAACAAAAGATCTAGTTATTATTACCCCTAGACTATGCCTATAAACAATAATATATATAGATATTCTAGCAATAACAAGCTATATAAATACTTAAATTATTATTCTAATTATTAATATTTGCCTAATTTTTATCATATCTTTATAAGCAAAACTAAATATTATTATAAATCTAATGCCTAAAACAAGATTTATAGTACTTAAAGCTACAGCTTAGCTAACAACTAGCATATATCCCTACAAATAAATCAAATTAGTAATGCTTAGGACTAAAGAATAGGCTTAATTTTTAAAAAGCTAATAAAACTATAAAAAAAAAAATAATTTTAATTCTAAAATAGTTAATTCTAACTCTTAGTTTTATAAAACAAATATATTTACTAGGGTTAAATAACCTATTTATTAAAAAGATATAAAATATAGCAATTCTTATAAATAAGAACAAATATTAGTAAAGCAAACAAAAAATAAGTTTAATAAAAAAATAATTTAAGTATTAAAAATAAGGCAGAATATATTAATCTAAGTTATAAAAATAGCAGGACAACAGAACAAAGGATAACAAATAAATTTTAGCTTTATACTAAATAAAATTAAATCTATTGCTATATTATATAATTTTATATTGCAGTAGGGCTGGTGCGCGCGTACAGGAGACTGTCAGATTTACCACTACACCAAAAGGCCAAAAGATTGGCCCGTAGCTACGTATTATTTGTGCTTGTTTTTATCCGCGTATATATCCGACACACCCCCTCAGCTGTTGCAAATCACTTTTTGGAACAGCTGGGCGCACGGCTAATTTACCTGCCTTTGGGCTCTTTGGCCTCTAGGGGGTCCAGCTCGCAATCGAATAGGTGGTCTTTAGCGTAGTGGATTGATCCGGGACCTTTGCCAAGGGCCACTTCAGTGGGACGGCTAACTCTTTCAAGCGTATGAGACTCTTAATTGTCAGATTTACCACTACACCAAAAGGCCAAAAGATTGGCCCGTAGCTACGTATTATTTGTGCTTGTTTTTATCCGCGTATATATCCAACAGAGACAGGTCCTTAGTTATGGAGTAGAACGCATTCTTGGAAACCTCGGAGATTACGGGGCTAAAAGTATAAAAAGCATACGTTTTTTATTTAAAGCTACAAAAGACTTCTTTTTTATATAGCAAACAATAAATAATTATTACGGAATACTAAATAAAAGTTAAAAATTTATTTTTATTAATTGATTATTGCGTTTTTATTTATAATTATGAATTAAATCTTGACCTAATATATACAAAGATCTATAAATCAAAAAACATAGTCTAATATATACCGATTAGGTAGGTTTAGTTAGTTTAAGTATGCAATACGCCGATTAGGAGCCCTGCTCTATTTTATTAGTATCCTTAGTAAAGCAATAAAAATCAATATTATTTAATGCTTTTCGGAGCGCGACCTACAATCAGAAACTAATACTTCTAGCTAATATACCTAACACACAAAGACCAACCACTAATCATGCTAATTAGTTGTATTTCTTTTAATAAATCTTTATGTAAAGCCGGACTTTTAATATAATTTAATAATATAACACAAAAATAACAAAGAACTAACCACAACAGAAATTAAATAAATATAAAGTATTAATAAAACTATTATTTTTAGGACAACCAACCACAAAAATACCAATAATACTACACTATTTCTATTAGATCTGCAAAAAAAATATAAAACCTAACTATAGTTATATTAAAAAAGCCAATATATTTATTAAACTCAAATATATATAAGCTTCTAATAAAGAACCTATAAAAGTACTATACTAATTATATATGCTTATATAGCAATAAAAACCGCAAAATATTAAACAAAAAAATATTATTAAAACCCAAAAACTATTATTCTATTTCCAAAACATTTATTATTTTGTTACTCCTATATACTAATAGTTCTAATTAGTAACCCAAAATAAACAACCCAAACGTTCCAAAGCAACTATAAAACCTCGGGCTTTTTTTAACAGGGTTTACCCCAAACATTCCAATTATAAACATACCTATTTCTAATACTATGCTAACTAACAATCAAACTAATAAATACTAGCCAGCTAAGCTTTTAATATTTATATAATTAGCTTTTAGAAACGCTGCAGTTCTATATATTATTAGTTTATTTATTTCTAATCCTATATCCCGCCCTTAAAACTAATTCAATAAAAAAAACGTAACCGAATAGCTTTACAAAATAAAAAAACTTTTTAAGTTATACAAATTTTTATAAGCCAAATAAGTTAATTAATTACTATATTAAACAAAAACTATAATTAAAAAATATATAATCTAATATATTATTAGTTTTTATACTAATTAAAATTCAACTATTATAAGCTTAAAATAAAAATATAAAACAATTAATCTTAAACAAACTTAATTATAAAAAAAATAACTTACTAAACTCCTCTTAAGTACTAAAACAACTCTTTAAAATTATACTTAATTCTTCTTTAAATATATAGTTTTAGTTAATAAACTTAGCTAAAAAATCCTTTTAATACCTAAAAAGTCTTACTTATATAACTTAATCAAATCAATCTTTTTTAATTACTTTAAAAACATTTTTAATAAATATAAAATTACTAAAAATAACTTATAACAAAAAAAATATATTAATACTATAGATATTTTTAAACAATAAGCCAACTTAAAATCTTTTTTTTAGCTATAAACAACAATATTAAATTTTCTAAATAGTACTACTAGCTTAAAACTATTACTAAACATACTTTTTTACTTTATTTAGCAAGCTATATAAGTATAACTATTCTAAGCTTTACTAGTTACTCCTTTAAACTAGCTACTTATAACTACCCTTTTTATTATACCCCTAATAGTTTATATATATATAAACCTAGTAATTAAACAATTAATAGCTAAAATAAAAAGCTTTTCTATTTATAATACTTAAATAACCAAAGCAATAACTAAAATAATATAGTTACTAACTAACTAGAATTAATACTATACCCCCTTTAGTTAAACGTTTTATTAAAAAATCAGCTAGCAAAACGGGCAGCAATACAAAAATAGCTAATTTAAAGCCTTTACCACCTAAGCATAACAATTAAACCTTTAAAAATATAACTAATTAAGTAGCTAGAATAACTTTAAAAGCATTAGTAATAATCTATATAAATACTAGTTTTGCAAAGCTAAAGATTATATATAACAAAGCTATAAATAAATAAAAAAAAGCAGAAAACTTTAAAGTTCTATATAAAAAATATAACTTTAGAGCCTAGTATATTAGTTTACTACATATACTTTAATATATTTGCTTATTTATAGTTAACCTAAATAAAATATTAAAAAAAAAAAAAAAAAATAAATTTATACTTCTAGCTTTAATATAGATTTATTACAACTGCTCTAGTAAATATTTCTTAGTAGCTTTAGTAGTTTATAAAGCTTTATATAAATTTAACTATGTTTTAAAAGATCTAAAATTTAAAAACAAAACCTAATTATAAAACCTAGAACTTAGCAAAAACAAAAATACTTCGAACAACCTAGCTTAACCACCTATTTTAATACTTAAATAACTAACTACAACTAATCAGCCTAACCCTAGAATAAAATTCCAAGCTAACTTAGTTTTTATAAAACAATAAAAGCTTAATATTCTAGCTAAAAAAAACTACTTAAAATTCTAATATAATAAATAGCAAAAATACTAAAATAGGCAAAAATTTATAGTACTAAAAGCAATTAATTAAGTTGCTTTTTTAAATAACCTATTAATACTTATAGTTCTGGACCCTATTGGTATATTTAATATACAAACCTATATAAAAGCTATAATAGCAAAAAGAAAACGCCTAAATAAAGAAAACAACATTACGCCTAAAACCTATAACATTACTTAACCCTACAAAATAATTAGCGCTATAATAAATATAAGCACTAATTAGTAAGTACTTTTACCTGTTTTAGGAATAAAAAAACGCTAGGTATTTTTTAACAAAATTAATAACTTATTTAAAGCCAAAATAGGGTTAACTTAAAAAGAACTGCTAAGTTTATTCCCTAATACGTTAGAATTACTTGTAGTATAGGCCTTTAAAATAGAACAAATATCAGGCAAAAAAACAATTAAATTAAATTAACCAAATAAACCTAAGTTTAAAGCAAGTAATTAACAAATACTGGACGCACCTATTTTAGAAGTCAATAATACATATATAACACTACAAAAATCTATAAAAAAGGTCCATAAAACTTTCTAAACAAGTATACCTCTATAGAACATAAAAAACTATATAAGGGCCACACCTAAAATTATAGTAAAAATTAGGGAATTACTAAAAAGCTTACCAATTACTAGACTTTTTAATACTAGCACTTAATTATATATTCTAATAAAAAATTATATTAAAAATAACCAACTCCTTATAATTAATACTTAAATAATTTAAAATAAATATTTTACCAAACTAAAAGTACTCTTATAATTATATAAAAAAATTATTGTTTAGCTAGTATAAATTACTAAAAAATATATATAAGCTATTCCTATATATATAGTTCTAAATAAAAAAATAGCTACCTTTCTGCTCCTAGAAATAAACTTCCTAAAAATCACAAACTATGTTCTCTACTTTAAAAATTTAGTTCTAATAGCTATATTCACTCTTAGTAATACACGTATTATTGCCCCCGCAACCCTGCCCATCCAATTATGCCCCTATAACAAATCAGCAATTAGAGCTACAAAAAACTAATAGCCATTTATATATAAAAAGCCGCTATAAATAGCCATAATTAGTTTTTAATTAATATTTAAATTTTATTTTTATTATATGTTACTAAAATAACTTTTAACTTAGTACTAAACCTAAATAATAAAATTATATAAAAATATCTTTATAACGCTAATTAGCTACCCATAAACCATATAAACTAAATACTAAAGCTAAATAACAATACTTCTTTTATAAGTGCTCTATTAAATAATAAATTCTTAATAATCTTTAGAACTATTATTTATAAAACTATAAAAAAAGCAAAAAAAGCAAAAGTTTTAAAAGCTAAATAAATAGTATTTTTTATTTTTTTTATTTTAATATTTATAATATATAAGCTTAAATTAAAAAAAATCTACTTAATTAATAATATAAAACATAATAGTTCTATATTTCTAGGGTTAATTAATTAAAAAAAAAAAGCTTTAGTAAAAATATATAATTAGCGCAAACTAGACAAAATATCTAAAAAAAAATTTTTTTATTTAAATATCTATTTGCCACGCTCAATCAAGTAAAGCTTCCATAGCTAGTTTATTAATACTATAGGCAAAAACTCTAAGCTAAAAAAAAAAAAAAAAAAAAAAGGAAAAAAATCAGAGTTTATAGAGTAAATAAATATAGACTCTATATATATAGCTACAAAAATATAAGCTAGTCTATACGTAAACCTTTTATTTTATTGCCTTATAGGTCTAAAATCCTTGCAAGTCTTGCTAAAACTATACTAACTATTATATTACTTCTTTTTAAAACTAAAAGTTTAAATATAGTTTTAATTTAAAATTATTAATAATAGTAGGTTTGTATAGCTTTTTTATAGCGTACTGCTTTATTATTATTTTTGTAATTGTTTGCAAATTTGTTAGTTGCTATTGTATATATTTATTCCTATAGTCTTATAAAAGGTCTGGAAGCTTTTTTATAAGTTTTATAGAATTAGTTAAGTTTAATTAGCGCGTTTTTAAAATTCTAAGCTATATATTAAGTGTTGTTAAGATTGCAGCCTTTTTAGGCAACCTAGTATTGCAGTTTTTTGTTTTTTTTATGTATTTTTAATTGTTTAATTTGTTTGATTTTAAATTCTGTTTTGCTGTTAATATTTTTGGCCGGGGGCAATAACTAAATTTGCTAAAATAAAAAGTTATTATTTGCTTTTTGCAATTGGTTAGTATAGAACAAGTTCTTTATTATATAAAAGTTAGACAAATCAAAAATATAGCTAAATCTTTGTTTTTTTAAAATTTTAAAAAAGTTAACTAATTGCAAGTCTAATCTAATAGTTAATACTTGCGTTACAAAACTTTTTTTTTTTAAAAAAACTTTATTTTTTATTTTAAAGTTTACTAAATATTTTTTTTTGTTAGCTTGTAATTTATATTGTTTTTATATAAAAATTGCAGCTTTGTGTACTATTTTTTAAACATTTTAAATTTAATAAATTAACTTGAGTGTTTATTGCTTAGTATTAGAATTTATAACTGCCTTACTAAAGTTTACTATTAAAAAGTTTTATATATTTATTCCTATTGCCACTTTTAGTAGTAATATATTAATTAATAAATACTATAAAAAATTATATACAAAATCTAAAGCAAAAAAATAAATATTCTAGTTATTTTAATACTTATTAATATAAAAATAGAATTATTAATCTAGTTTTTAATTAGTTAATTTTATTACTTTTTAGGTTTAAAAATAATAAGCGCTATTAAAATAATGCTTAGTACTTATAAAACTATTAATTATTGTTATAAACTTAAAAATAAATGGTTTTATATTATCTAATATTTATATATTTAGTATACCTAAAAATCTATATAAACTTTTATAGTATTATATAACTAATAACTTTGTAATATTAGTCTTTTTGCTAAGTAAAGTTATAATTAAACAGCTAAACTTATTTATAAATATTTATATATAGTTATAACCCCATTAGTCAAATAGCATATTTTTACTATTTACCACTATGTATTGCTATACTATAAATAGTATAAATAATAGGTAAAAAAAGCCAAAAGTTTTATTTTGCAATATTTTATTTCTTTTGTAGTTATAGCAATTATATATATATTATTTATAATTATGTTTTAAATAAAACTAGTAGTATTCTTGTTCTAACATTTTAATTGTTTTGTATTAGTTTTGGTATATAATAATTAAAAACATATAAGCTTTTTAAATTAGGGCTATACAAAAAAAAATAATTCTATCTAGGGTAACCTCAGGTATATATAGCTTTTTATTTTTGTTTCTTAGTTTTTATAGTTAGTTCTTTTGTTTAATTAGGTCTACTAGGTCGGCTTTTTAAAAAATATCGGACAGAATATCTATAGTTAATATAGGACCTAGTATTTTATTAAAAAGAACTAATACTATTGTTTTTTTTTTAGTTTTTTTAGCTTTTATTATAAAAAGTTTTACTATTTTTTTTAATAAAATATTAGCTACTATGTTTTTTTATTTTAATTAATACTAAAAAATAATATTAAAGTTTAATAAAAAGTTAGTCCAGCAGACTTATTGCATTAATAAAATCTGTTTATTTAAAAAATATAGTAAAGCTTAATAATTAGTTATTATAAAAAATTTAGTTCTTAAAAGTTCTAAGTAGTAGTATTCTAAAATCTATATTACTACTAAAAATTTCTAGTCTTAAATTAGGTAAGCTTACTTAGTTAATATTATTATTTTAAAGAAATATTTTATAAATTTTTAGGTTATATCTTTTTATTATTATTAAATAATTTTTTTTGTTATATTATATAAAATATTTATTTTTATTTATATTGGTTGGCCAGGCCTAAAAAAGGCTAAAATTAAAGCTTTATATATTAATAGTTTTATATATTTAAAAGTTTATTTTTGTTCTAGTCTTATTACAAATAGTTTGTTTTTTTTTAGTAATCGATTTAAAAAAATAGCTATTTTACTAGTATAATAAATAAACATATAAACATAGTTATAAAGCCCAAAAAATAACCGAATCGATTTAGTACTTTTAAAATTGTTAAAGTTCTAATTTAAAATCGCTTAAATTTTAGTAGGGTCAATCTTAATCTTTATTTTAGCTTTTATAACTATTTTTAAATAATTAATAATAGGCGTATTAAAATAAAACTTTCTAATATCTTTTTAGTACCTAGTTTAATATAAGCAATAAATTATTTTTTTGTAATAGGTCTAGTACTATTTTTTAGTTTTAGAATAAATTAGAATATTATTTGCATAAACGCTTATAAATTTATTTAAAAATTCTTAGATTTATATATTAATAAAAACCTGCTATTATATAAGTCCTACTTTTAGACCAAATAATAAAACTTTTTATTAAAATATTTTTTTATAGGTTCAAAAAAAGGTAAAATAGTATAATTCTAAAATTAGCAATAATTAATAAAAAGCTTTAATAATATCTAGCTTTATAAAATAGGTTATATTATAACAATTAAATATAGTACTGCTAATATTTAAAGCTAGCATAATTCTATTTTTTAAATATATATTTTTTTATTAGTAATTAATTACAAATCTATGTTTACTTAACCTAAGTTTAAGTATAAACAAAACAAATATAATATTTAAGTTTATATTTTATTTAATAAAATCTATAACTAGTAGCTTATTTATAAACTTTTTTTTAAAAAAAATAAACTATATAAATATTTAATATTAGTAGGGTCCTAAAGCATATTTTTTACTATTAAGTTCTAGCACTATATTAAACCCTAGTTATAATAATAGCAAAGTTTTAAATTCCTTTTTTAAAAAAAACCTTTTTAAGTATAATAGTTAAAAAAACAAAAAACTTTGTACTAACTCTATATACTTAAGGTTTTCTTTTTTTAGAAATAAAATAGGTTTATTATTAAAAGTTTTTTATAGTATTACTTAGTTAATCTAAGTCCATTTTTTTTATAAAGTATTAATTACTTTTGAATTTTTTTTAAGTAGTTTAATATTATTATTTTTGGTTATTATAAATTTAATCGCAATAAGTTTTTATAAAGTCCTTTCGGCTAACTATTCCTACTTATTCTAATAAAAGTAGTTCTAAAAATCTTATAGAATTTTTTTAATAATAGCTTAGTTTTTTTTTTTTTTAAGGATTATTATATAGACCCTTTTTATTTTAGGTTTAAAAGTCCTAAGTTTTTTTTATGTTTTTTTAGTTTTAGTTATACTTAGAATAATTATTTTAGTTCTAAAAAATTGTTTTAATATCTAATAGTATTTTTTTAATGCTTAATTATATTAATTAATATCTTTTTATATTTTTAGGTCTATAATTTGTTATTTATAGTTAAATAGTTTAACTATAATTATAGGGAAAAATTAAGCTAATAAAAATAAATTATCTAGCTAGATTAACTATTGTTTTTAAGTTTTTATTAGAACATTTTGCTTTACTAACTATTTAATACTAATAATAATATTATAACTAAAATTAATAACCTAGAACGTTTAGTCCTTAAACTATTAATTGTTGATTTTTATTATATATATTAAATATTTATAGATTTTGCTAACTACCTTACTATAGTAGTTACAAAATTTCTAAAGTTCTATTAAACGGACTACTTCTACTTTTAGCCGTTGCTTAACTTATTATACAAATTTATAGCTAATTATTAAAAAAATATAAGCTCTAATATTATATAAAGCTAAAGTTTCTATTTTAATATTATTAACTTATAATTTGGCAAATATTTTAAAAGTAATTAATTTGTTCTAGCTATATATTTTAGCTAAAATAAATAAAAAAACTAACGAAAAGATTTCCATCAGTCCTACTTGTTTTTTAAGTTAGATAAACTACCCGAGCTATTCTTATTAAATGCTTCTTTTACTAGTTAAACACCTAAAACTTTAAGTTTTTAGTTAAAACAATTAACTAATATATATCCTTTTTTACTATAAATAAAGCAAGTTTTATTATCCTAATAGGCTTTTTTTTTTTTTATAATTAAAGCCTATCTTAACTGTTTTAAAATAGGTGTTTTAAAACTTTTAAGGTTTGCCAAAGGTTAGTAGTTAGGTTTGCTAAAAGCTTGATTATCTAAGTTTAATCCTTTTTTAGTCGAGCTTACAGGCTTAGTTTACTAGTAATTCTTATAAGCTTGCTTAGCATTATATACTAACTTAATAACTTTATTAATAAATAATTCGTAAAAAATATCTAGATTTATAAAAGCTTTATATAAGTCCTTTCTTAAGTTTATATAAAAATAGTTCTATAGTTTGTACTTCTATTATAATTCTATAAATTAATATTTTTAGGTTAAACTATTAAATATAAAAATAAACTTATTAATATCTCTACTTGTTTTATATATATAAGCTCTAAATATTTTATAAGTAGTAGCTACTTAATTAAAATTATAATAAGCTACTAACAAAGCTTAGATCATTTTTGTAATACTACTAAACAGTTTTTTAGTTAAATAAAAATATATTTTTATAAATTTTTTAGTACGCTTTTCTAATTAGCTTATAATATATTAAAGTTAGCTATTTTTAGTTCAAAAAATAATAATATCTTTGTTTAACTTTTTTATTAGTTTATAAACCTAGTTATTAAACAAGTTTTTATTTCTTATAAACTTGCTAAGATTAGTTCTTTGTACTTTAGCTTTCTTGGTGTAAAAAAAGTTTAAAGCAGTTATAAATAAACTAATAAATTAAAAAATAAGCAAAACAGCAAAGCTAGAAAATTTAAAATTAATACTTCTAAATATGCTTTTTATAGTTAAATTGTAATAGTTTTTTAAAAGCGCTAAAGTAAACATAACAAAAGATTAGTGTTCTATTTTTTTTAGTTATTAGAAAAGTTTTACTAGAACTAACGCAAAATTGTAAGCCTGTATAGCTCTAATATTTTCTGTTATATTTTTAAATATATTATTTATACTAAATTGTTCTAGCTTTAGTTTAAATTTTGCTTTTTTAAGTTCTAATTTTTTGTTTTTTTTAAGTCCTAATTTTTTATTTTTTTTATGTTCTAATGCTTTATTTTCTTTTTTAAATATTAGTTTACCTAAAATATCTATAAAAAAATCTAGTATAAAATATTCTTTTTTTTTTATAGAAATAAAAATCTTAAGATTGTTTAAAAATAATAGGCTAGTTATATTTTATAACTAAAATTATTCTAATTGTTTAAGTGCCCGAAATAGAATTAAAATATTTAAAGTTAGGTTTCCTATAAGTTATTTGCCTTTAAGTAGCATAAAAATTAAAAGTTTTATTATAGTTGTATTAAAATCAAGTTTATATTATAAAATATATAATCTTTAGTATTAGGTATACAACTAAAAAAAAAAAGTTTATTTATGTTTTGCTAACTATAGCAAAATAAAAAATATGTATTTTATTAAACGTTTATTAGTAAATAATTAGTAAGCTTAAAGTAGTGCTACGCTTAATTAAGTAAAGCTTTTATAGCTAATTTATTAATACTATAAATAAAAACTCTAAGCTAAAAAAAAAAAAAAAAAAAAAAAAAAAATCAGAGTTTATAGGGTAAGTAAATATAAACTCTATATGTATAACTACAGAAATATAAGCTAATCTGTGCATAAACCTTCTATCTTATCGCCCTATAGGTCTAAAGTCCTTGCAAGTCTTGCCAAGACTGTACTAACCGTCACACTATTTATGTTTTATTATATAACCTAAAAAAACTTAATTAACTAAAAAATATTTCTAAAAAATCAAAAAAAACATAAAAACATTAAAACTTATTAATTAAAAAAAAAAGCTTCTAATTAAAGTACTATATAAATATAAAATAGCTTTAGCTTAAGATTTTAATAAGATTAAAAAAATATATAATAAAATTATATTACTATATAAAATCCGGATAATACTATATAAAGCTTAGCAAACAAAAAGAATTCCTATTTTTGCACTACTATAAAAAAGAGTACTAGATATATTTAAAACCTAACTTACAAACAATATATTAAAAAAAAAACATAGTATATATTAAAACGTATAGTTTGTAGTAAAAAAAAAAAATAAAAAGCTTAAACTAATTAATTTTACTACTAAACTAAACATAGTTATAATCTAAAATGCCTTTTTATTAAAAAGCTACAATAAATTTGCTAAAAAATTTATTATATATAAAATCTTATTAATAATTAATTTTTTTTTTAGATATAATTAGGTATTTTTATTTTTTTTTAGTCAAGCACTAATAGTTTTTTTTATACCACTTGGAATTTTATAAATAATAATACTTCTTTAAAGCGCAACAAATTTGGTAGCTTACTTCCTTAAAGTAGTTAGCCAAATACTATATAATATTATACTTAAAAAATACAAACTATTCTTTAATAATATAAGAATTAAAAGGCTTATTACTTGTTATAATAATTAGGAAGTTGCCCCTAATATATAATAATTTATCTTTAAATATATTAAAAATATTAATGCAGTTTTGCTAAATTTCGAATTAATAAATACTACTACAAACAATATTAAAAACAAATAATATAAACTAATAATAATACTAGTTAGATATCTCTATAGAACTAATAACTATAAACTTATAAGGGCTAAAATATTTAAAATTCTAGAATAAATAATATATAGCAATATTACAAAAATAAAAGCCTTTCTAAAAATAAATAGTTATTATTAAATATAAGTAAAAATATATGCTATAATAGTACTTTTATTAACTATGCTTTTTTAGCATAATATTAAGTTTGTTTAAAAAAATAATTAAAAGCAAGCAATAATAATACTATAATAAACTTTAACAACTATTTTTGCTTAATTACCCTAGATTATAAAACTAAAAAAATCTAACTAAAAGTTAATGTTTTAAAAAAAAAATAGAGCGCTATACTTTATTAATTAATTAAAAATAAAATATACCTATCTAAATATAAATTAAAAACTTAAAAAAAACTTAAATTAAATTATAATGCAACAAAAAAAAATGCTTAAAAATTATTAAAGCTTTTTGCTAACTATAAAACTACTTATATAAAATTAGATTCTATTTAAAAATAGATATAAAAATATTAATTACTTAACTAAACAATAAATTTTCTATATTACTTAGCGTAGTTCTAACCTAATAGGTTGTTTTTATTAAAATATTTAACTTTAAATTGTACTACGTTTTTAAAAAAAAACATATAGCAATAGATGGATTATTATATAAACTAAAAAAACTATTAAATAAGTTAGATAATCAATAAAAAAAAATATAAAAAATTTTATTAATTTCTAACTTTATATTATAATAGTTAAACTAATAATTGTTTTAAATATTATTGCTTTTTTAAACTAGAGCAAAAATAGTTAATATACTTATAAAAGCTAGTAATATACCTTATTACCGGGAGTTTATTTGATTGCTTTATAATAATAATATAAAAAAAAATCTATAAAAATCAAGCTTTCTAATTTTTTATTTATAAAAATTGCTTTTAAAAAAGAATAAAACTATTATACTAGATCTAATATTATATTAATAATTTTAATAATTAAAAATACTTTTTTTAAAAAAGCTATATATAACTAGAATATTAAAGCTAGAATTCTATATACTATAGAATTACTACCTAATACTACTAGAAAAAACTTATACAAAAATATTAAAAATGCTTTAAAAAGCTATAAGCTATACTAACAAACATAAAACAAGCGATCTAAAAAAAATACTACTATAATAAAGCTAAAAATATACTTATAAGTTAGATTTTTAATATTTAATTTATATCTAATAATAATAAGTTTAAAGCAATTATTAAAGCTAGATATAAAATATTAGCTTATTTTAAAGTAATACTATTCTAATTAGCATAATTTTAAAAAATATTGCTTAATTATTAATATATATAT